>ML681991.1:15996142-16287698 GCA_007922195.1 Podocnemis expansa | reverse complement strand
CAATGAGCAGAGAACGAGGTGTGGTTCAGAGTTTATTATTCAGCTGAATAACAAAAGGAACTGCAGCAGAGGGCAGCAAAGAAGTGCTAGCCCCTCTGAGCAGCCCCCCCCCCCCAACAACTTGAGTGCAAGAGAGAGCCCCGAGGGGCAGCATCACAACACTTTTATCCAGTACAGTATGATAATGCTATGATAATGCTTACATGATTGACAATGTTTTAGAGACCCTTATATGGTTACATTAACATTATTAAATACATATTAATGATTAAAGAATGCATATAATTATCCCCACCTCTGTTTACTATTGACATCATTTGCATTATCCTGGGCAGCCGCAGTACCTGCAGACTCATTAATTTCTGCCTAGAGATGCTGACCTTACATTCTTGTGAGGCTGTGGTGCCAAGAAGGGTGAGCAGGAGAGAGGAGGTAATACTCCCTTTTCAGTTAGAACAAAGACGGACAGTCTAGCTTACATTCCTTGTCCAGATGGTCAGGAGAAAAAGCATGAGAAAGGGGAGATAACACACTTTAACTATCAACTCTAGGCCACTTGTTAAAGAAACTTAGATACATGACTTGCCAGAGAAACGACCCCACTACCATAGCAACCCACAGCTCCAACGAGGCCTACACTTCAGCACCTTTCTCACTGTCCTACAGAAGAGATTACATATAATTTTTCTTATAACTCCCCCCTTTGTTCCTATTTAAATATATATAATAGGAACACTAGTTTATGGATTCTCATAATAGAGAGGGGACAGGTGAGAACGAGAGTGAAAGATTGGGCAGCTTTGACAGATAAGAGGAAGGAAGCAGGAAACAAGGTGAAAACGTAGGTAAAAACAAAACAAGAAATAAGCCTAGAAACAAATACTCAATGAGAAATTGATTTTAATAAAAAGAGAACAGAAAACTTTAAAAAGATCTGCATCGTGATGCAGCTTTTTGACCTTTTTAAAGTATTGCAAGGCTTGCTGCATAGAGAGCAAGTGGGAGTCAATGGTTTATGCTTTGTTAGGAATGAGAGTCCAGCATTCAGAGCCGACTAGGGCACAGACACCCCTTTTCATGGCTAGAATGGATCCATATCCAGTAAATGCAGCACCCAGAACACCAAAGGAGCCCATAGATGCCATGTGTCCCTGAACGTCAGAAAAATAAGGGAGAATAGTGGGAGCAAGGGGACTACTCCTCTTGTTCCGCACCCGCTCTTCCAAGTGTGATCACATGTAAACAGCCAGGACCAGCAGGCCAAAATAACAGGAGCCTGACCAGTTGGCACAAGTCACTTATAGGCTGAAGTGCCACAAATGTGTAATAAGTTAAATTGGATCCGGAGTATAAACCACTGGAAATAGAGGGGGAGCTCCAGTGAAAAGTAATGTTTTAAGCTGAGCTTTACCTGGCTTAGACAAAAAGGCCCTAGCACCCTTAAAGTACCCAGAGCTATTAGAAGTGAAACAAAGGGGGCAGACACATTATAAGCCAAACAAATAGCTGAGAGTTGTGTTACTTAATTCGGGAGCAAAAAAAAAAAAAAAAAAGGTCCAGGAAGAACCAGAAACCCATGAGATAGTCCAGTAACAAGTGTTATTACAGATAAAAGCAAAAGGAGAAGGAGGATTTTAGGAGGGTCGCTGTGCCATAAATTAACACCATTTTTGGAGGTTTCAAGGCTAAGAGAGAAGTGGGAGCACACCCAGCAGTTTTACATTTGAATCCTATTAATTTAAGCTTACATTAAGGATTATAACATACCAGAAACTATACTGCAAAACACTATAGCAAAATTGAAGAGAATACCTTAAAAACTTTAGAAGCCAGAAATTTGCACATATATAAATTACAGGTAACAATGACAACATTTTGATTTTATGGAGCCCCACAGACTTGTTGGGACCATACTAAAGAGTCTTTAGGCTATTTTTTTTTTGCAGATATCAAGAATGTGGTAGTGGCAAATCCTCTTCACTTTGGCTTGGCAAATCCTTTTTAACAACAGGGGAGAGGTTACTAGCACATGCACCCTGTGTTGTTAATTCTTCTGGGTTTTTTTGGAGGTGTAGAACTTGTACAGTGTGAAGCATGGATTCACATTGGCAGTCCATGGCGCTTGACTTCTGTATTGGTGATTAACAAAACCTGAAATGGATCTTTTAAAAGTTTTTGCTAACAGTAGCAAAAACCGGCTTAACACAAGGACAGTCTTTTAGCCATTCTGAAAAGGTACATACAACTAATACAAATTTATAAAAATACACTTTGGAATTTGTATGAAATTAATTTGAAAATGTACAAAAGGTCCCCTTTTTGTTTTTACAGGCTTGCCAATATTATGGGCTTGACAAATTGTACAGATATAACAATATTGATCCAGTAAAATGGGTACTTTTAAATACTTTGTGTTGCAAACAAACAACATATTTAGCCACAAGCTTGCCTTGTAAATTTTTTTTTTTTGACAAGACCCATATTTTTATAAGAAAAATCAGGATTTGTAAAGGAGTATCTTTAAATTTAACTTAAGGCATTGTTAACTGAATGGTGACAAACAAGCAATTATGAGGTTTTGCATCCAGGAGAACTGGGAATAAAGAAGTGGGATTTAAAACAGAACATTAAATAAGAATAATATTGTTTGCAGACAACATAAAAAATGTATATTAGATTAATTTAGCCTGAAAAAATGCTGTATTTAGTTTATAAAAGGACTGCTGCAACAGAGTGTGGGGAAGCAACCTTTTTCCAGGCTGTCCTCATGAGAAGGAAATTAAGGATTAAAGGGTTGGGACATGGGCAGTGGAGGCATTGTTGCAAAGTCAAGTGTCCCTTCCTGCTGGCCAGGCCGGTAAGGACACTTTGTCTTTCAGTGGCCCAATTGTTCACAATAGTGGCATGTGAAATTTTTTAGAATGCTGGAATGCGCCCCATACCACATCCCCATTAGCAGCCAGGGATCCCTTGCGTGGCTGCAGATAACCCTGGAAAAGGTTTTTAAACCATCTATATCATTTTAGGAAAAGGCGGGGGAATTAAGCCCGCTTTGAGTTCACACACTCAGGCTCGAGGCTAAGACAGCTTGCAGAAACAGCAAAGAACAGCAAAACACATTATATCAGGCCCCAGCCAGTTTTTACAGGAGACTGACTTTAGCTGGTGCTTTGGGCTTGGAGCCTAGCATTAGTTTATGGTCGGGTCACTCCCAGGAGTGGTGTAAATACCATGCTACCTTTTGGTTACACAATTTTTGCTTTAGCCCTACATTATACCTCTGATGAGCAAAAATCATTCAATTGGCAAAGCATCCCTATAATTAACAAACAACTGCAAAACATTTAGCAGGATGGCTTATGCCATTTAGTCTTCACACCAACCACCCCCCTTTTGAGGCTGAGCAAACTATTTTTGAGACTGGGGAAAGTTAGTGGCCACAATTAGCACTGCAAAATTTAGCTAACCTACCATCTGCAGCTTATTTGTAGTATTTAATATTATACAACTTAAACTTATAGCTACCACTTTAACATGCTACAGGCTTTTTAACCAATATAATTTAGGGCCTGTCACATTTGCCATAGTTCCTTTTAATTTTGGACCAAGGCTCCCAAAGGGAAGCCAGTTAATCTACAACTTAATTACTTTTACATGAAGGCCTACTTAGTGCCTTAACATTACCAAAATGCCAAAGGTTTGTTCCCATTTCTATCTTATCCCCAGGATGATGTTCATAACTTAATGCTTTTTGTGTTACCTTGGGGTGAGGGGAACAGATTCTTTGCACTGCTTCCACAAATCAGTTGCTCAAACCAACAGCTTACATTACAAAACACAACCAAAATTATACCAGTATTAATATTTACATTAATCACATCAAATTGCAGTCACAAAATAACCAGATTGCATGATTTGTACCTGTTGAGGGGCCACACCAGATAGTCCCTTAGCTTCATTTGTAACTAGGGGTCAGATGTCCTTTGCAGGATGATCCCCTGGCTTAGCTTCTTCTTTCTTTCACCCCCTTACCATTATTGCTGGAATTTCACACATTTCCACTGCACATTTTAGGGTTCCCGTTTGATGCAATCAGGGCCTGAACTTTTACTTGGGACATGGTGGGGTGGTGGTTCTGTGGAGGGCAGCAAGGGTGAATTATTACCGCAACCCCCTCTTTCTTGCTGGCTTTCTGCTGGATGGCTTCCAAAAGCACAGCCAGTAAGGAGTTTTTCTTCAGAAGCGCTCTGATAACAGCCTGTTTCAGCTTTTCATCCTCAGTTGTTAACCCTTTTTTTCTCACATCACTACTATTACAAGTCTCAGGTTCCGATTCCACAGTGCAGGGCATGCACCTTTGCCAAGAAAACAAGAACCTGGGCTTATTGCTTAAGCTAGGGGATAACAATGGCACTTGAGGTGTACTGGGTTTATTTAACAAATTTGACTGGCCAGTAGTATTTTGGAATTTTTAACTTTTAAACTGAGTTTTTAGCTTGTCCTGGGAGTCCTTTAGACTCCTGACAACTGATTTCTGGTGCCTTTTAGACATTTTTTTTTATGTATATACCAATTTAAATACATATTTTACTGTTTTGTAGGGGTTATGCCACCTTAAAAAAAAATTTTTTTTGTACCAAATTATACACATTTTTACTTTACCTTACTTTATAAGAAAAACAAAACAAAAATTTACAATACACACCAAGGTTAGTAACAAGACAAACACCATAAAACACAAAACATAAACAACAACTTTTGTTACAAAAGCAGATCCATGGATTTTTGTTTAGGTGTTTTGCTGGTGCCAGGTTTTGTTTTTTTTTTTCCGAAAAAACAAAAGAACATTTTCCTACCCCATGAGAAGGGAGACAGGGTATTGCTTAGAACAATCACATAAACTAAAAGTAAACTTTTTACTGAATTTGTTTGGTTCTGACTGCCATACCCACAGCCAGCTTTTCAAAGTGTTAAATGCTAACAAAGCCAAAACATGCAAGATTTTAAAACCAAGAGTGTTGGCTTAAGTTTTTAAAAGCTTACATATTTACACGATTACAGATGTACACAAACTTTTTTTTTCCTGAGTGATTTCAATCAAATTATTTACATTTAAATGTTCTAGTTATGATTTACAGACCATTTGCTTGACAAAAGACCCATTCTTTTTTAGGATGACTGCACAGAAACCAAGACTTTACCTTTCACAACACCCTTTTACATTTAAAGTATGTGCAAAATATTTTTTCATTCAAAATTTGGCAAACCAAAACTGCAAAGGAGGAGTAAGGTGAAAAGCCACCAATTAACCCTGTTTAGAATACAAGTTACAGCACCATTTCAACTGTGGCTTTAACTTAAACTCTTCAAATAAAAGTGACAGTGACAGAGGAGGGAGAAGAGGAGAAGAAAGCGCTTTATGAAAAAGAAAACTCTAAGGTTAAAAGGGTACAGAAGGCAATAGGCCATCTGAAAGGAGGCAGGCTGTCATTGCCAATTTTTCCCGCCAGGCTTCCAACTCCTGCATGTCTGCCCACACATGCCAATAATCCAGTTGTTTAGGGTGGAAAATCTCAAGGATTTTCCTGGGGTACCTCAATTTGTCCGAATCTAAACTTCCTAATTGGGGCCATTGTAAATTTGGATTTTCATGGGTGTAACCTGGCCAGTTTATGTGACAAAGATCAATCAATTTCTGGTTGGTTTGTTTGTTTTTTTTCCAAAACCCCAGTGGCCACAAGTCAACTCCAGTTTACCAGAACTTTTCCTAGGGGACTTTCTTCCGGGATGGACTGACCCTGTCCCATTGTCACCCTAGGCGGACGTCCCTTTCCTGATCTGTCCAACAGATCTGGCCTGTCCAACAGGCCTGACCCGTCCAACGGGTCTAGTTCCTTCCTGACCTGTCCAACAGGTCCGACCCGTCCAATGGGTCCAGTTCTTCCCAAAGCCTGTCTTCTTGGCCCAGCCTAGCCTACCCAACCTAGAAAGGGCAGGAACAATTCTCCAAGAATTCTAGACTGCCTCAGACAGGATGGAGGACTTATCCTGAGTACAAAAATGTGAACCACACAAGAATAACAAACAAAGGAGTCACCTTATCTCCCCAAAGGGGTTGCCGTCCTGCCCCAAGTTCCCATAGGTGAACTCACCCAGTTTGTTGGCCGGCCAGGGTTGGGGCTGGATGGCAGCACCTCCGGGGTGAGCTGGGTAAGTCCTGCCGCGGTCGCCAAATTTGTGGGGGAAAAATCTAACTCTGGCCCTCAAGTTCAGAAAGAGGCACACCAGAGCCTCCCCAATGAAGCAGACCCGTTCCCAGCCGAGACTCCAATGAGCAGAGAACGAGGTGTGGTTCAGAGTTTATTATTCAGCTGAATAACAAAAGGAACTGCAGCAGAGGGCAGCAAAGAAGTGCTAGCCCCTCTGAGCAGGCCCCCCCCAACAACTTGAGTGCAAGAGAGAGCCCCGAGGGGCAGCATCACAACACTTTTATCCAGTACAGTATGATAATGATATGATAATGCTTACATGATTGACAATGTTTTAGAGACCCTTATATGGTTACATTAACATTATTAAATACATATTAATAATTAAAGAATGCATATAATTATCCCCACCTCTGTTTACTATTGACATCATTTGCATTATCCTGGGCAGCCGCAGTACCTGCAAACTCATTAATTTCTGCCTAGAGATGCTGACCTTACATTCTTGTGAGGCTGTGGTGCCAAGAAGGGTGAGCAGGAGATAGGAGGCAATACTCCCTTTTCAGTTAGAACAAAGACGGACAGTCTAGCTTACATTCCTTGTCCAGATGGTCAGGAGAAAAAGCATGAGAAAGGGGAGATAACACACTTTAACTATCAACTCTAGGCCACTTGTTAAAGAAACTTAGATACATGACTTGCCAGAGAAACGACCCCACTACCATAGCAACCCACAGCTCCAACGAGGCCTACACTTCAGCACCTTTCTCACTGTCCTACAGAAGAGATTACATATAATTTTTCTTACAGTTAATAATTAGGAAACTATCCTGATCAAGCACTTGCCCCAGTACTTCTTAAGGGCTCAGTCTCTTTATCGAATAAATGAGTGTGCACATTCTGAAGTCTATTTAAAATTAGATATGTTTTTATGTAAAATCTAGTGCTGCCAATTTGAAATTATTTAGAACTTGAGGATTGCAAGAGATTTCATGTTTCATGCCTAGGTCTGATCCCTCTCAAATCCAAAGCAATTGGACTCTGACTTGAATAAGGAGCAAGTCCAGCTGTGAACCCAAAGTCCATGATTAATCTTCTATGCTTTATTTATTACCATTTGGTCTCCTTCATTTAAGCAATACATTTGAAGCTCTCAAAAGTTTTCTTGTCATTTAACATTTTCTGACATGCAAACAATTCTCAGCGCCATATTGTCCTAAAGGAATTTGAACATACAGCAACAATGGAGAAGGAAAATTCTTAAAACCTTGATCCTACTAAACTTTAAGCATGTGCATGAGCAGTCCCACCAGTGCTGTGGAGTTATTTGCAGTCACATGGTTAAGCTAATGCCTAAGTGTTCGCCTGATTGGGGTCTTAGTTATGGTGGCTCCTAAAAACTAAAAAAAGTGATGGCACTGTAGCTGAATTTATGATGTGTGATGCCTACATGCTTCATACAGGCACAATCATCATTAATCATTTTTGTTGTGCAGTGATTCACCCAGAAACACTCATAATCCAGTCACCATTGATGCTCCTGAAGGCCTAAAAAGTCCTTTTCTGTGACCTTAGTCATCCAACATAGCAATGATGTTTGAGTGTGCTTTCATGTAAAGAATCCTGACTGAAATCTTGTGCTTGCAGATTATAATACTTCTCTGGTTACATTTAGCCGGGAAAGACTAAAACATGCTGTGATGTTTTGATCCTACAAAACAAAAAAACAATATGTGCAAGAATGCAAGCACAATGCTGGAGCATTTTATCCCAATTAAAATTATTCCTGTGAAGGGTACCAATGTGGTATCCACATTATATTCATACTGTAACTTTTTGGAAACAGAATATCCTTAAGGGAACTTACTATTTATAGTTTTATTTTTAAAAAAAGTAATCAGAGGAAAATAGCATATTAGAAATACTAACTGAAAGAGAACAATTTTGATTCTTGACTTTTCTTAATATCCTTATGAGAGAACATAATCTGTATGGCTCTTTTACATGCTTCCATTTTAGGGGAATAATGATAAATTCAGAGAATTACAGTAGCTAGAATATCACATAAAACATTAGTTATACTGGCACAATTCTTTCTTGTGCTCTCTGGGGAGAAGAAAAGGGGGAGGGGGGAGAGAGAGAGAGACTTCTCTACTGAAGACAAAATATGAAAATAAATATTGTACAAGCCTTTCCTGAAACAGTAAGTCTGTGTAATGGAGTGAAAATCTGTCACAATCGCTGTTACTCAACAGTGTGTCAGTCTTGTTGGCTTCGGCCTGATTTTTATGCGGTGCTGAGAGTTCTTTCTTTAAAGGTATTGAGCATCTGTGACTACGGTTGACTTCAGCAGTAGTTGAAGACAGACTGTGGTTCTCAGGATAAGAGTTTTATCCAGGTATTGTCTAGAAGATGAAGTGGAAAGCTAGGTTCGAATTTTTTATTGTTCCTTTCGGCATGGTTTATATCTCACATCTATGTTCAGATAATGAATAACAATACTGACAAGATAGGGAAGGAGGTTACTGTTAGAGAGAAAAAAGTGGATGACTCAACTGATAAAATAGTCATCAGGACTCCTTTGAAAAGAGTTATTTTATTGCAAATATTATATTTGTGGCCAAAAATTCTCCATCAGTGAAGGCATTTTTAAAGAAAAACTTTGCCAACCATCTGTGATGGGGTCCTTCCTCACCACCATGGCACTTCATCATGGCCGTCTCAGGGAGGGCTCAGGTGGTCACTGCACCCTCTCTGGTGGTGCATCATCCATTTTGTCTCTGTTCCTGGACCCACATCTCCTTGCCTGTCAATGTCTGCTTTGTGCCATAACTGGCTGTGGTTCAATCCCTGCTCCTCCCCCTTCTGAGGGGTCAACTTCAGGTGGACAATGTGCCCTACCATACCATCTCTGAAAGAAAGAGAAGCTGGATTCAAAATGTCCATATTATTTGTATATTATGCCCATATTGTCATAAAATACCTTTATTATCATGCATCTGATGAAACAGGTTGCCGGCCATGAAAGCCTATGCCTGAAGATATTTATTAGTCTTTAAGGTGCCACAGGACTTGCATTGTTTTTTTTTTAATTTATTATGTGCCATATGAGCTATTTACATTATCTACTTCATCCCTCTACTGGAGCTTTACAATGATAGAGCATGCAGCGGTGGTGGTTTGAGCTGCAGGCAAAGCTAGTGGAAGTAGCTGAGCCTGGTTCACAGCCTGCTGAAGTCAACGAGTATCTTTTCACTGACTTCAGTGGACTTCAGAAAAGCCCTTGGCTTGCAGAGTAAGAGCCTGTGTTTTTGAACAGGAAAGGCCTGATTTGGAATGACCGTCATGACTCTGTCTGATGTTCTTGCATAGCTGAAGTGTTTGGAAGTGTATATGTTTAAAATGAAATTGCCAGGTTATTTTCACACAGTTTTTGCTTGGATGCAAAATGTTTCACATCGAACCAGAAAATCATTTTTCCCCATCCTACTCCTCGAATGTATGTAATTGAAGAATACTTTATCTAAGCATGAAAAGCCTTCTTCTGCTCACTAGATAAACTAAGCAAGGACCCTGAACTAGCCTACTCAAAGAAAACTGCATACCCAGGTGTGTGTGTAGTATATTAAGCACACATTACATGTATGCAAATGTATTTAATTTATAGAAATGTTAAATAGGTCACCCATCCATACACTCAGTGCACAGTGTATGTACCTTACAAATGTACGCTAAATGTGATACTGTGAGATAAACCACTACAAATCCCCTGGACACTTATATAGCCATAAAATAGGGGTCATTCCCAACATGGATAGTTAAGGTTGCAGGAAAATTTTCATTGCAAGGGATGATTTTAAGACTATGTTGATAAGTACACTAAGACTAGTAGGGAACAGAAGAAAAATAAATATTTTAAAGTCTTAATAGCAAAGTAGCAACAGAGCTACCGGCATTTTATATTTTCATTCTCTTACCAACCCTTAGCCAATAAGCAAAGACGTATTGTATTGCTGCCTTCTGTGTGATTCATTCCCCCTATAAAGCAATCTGTTCTTTTACTGGCAGTTGTTATTAATCAAGCTTTCTCCCTCTATTAGAGTAGTGGTTGACTCAGTCACTTTGGTCTGCGTAATCACTAACTTTCTCCATTACACTAGTGAGTAAGTGTTGCACATATGCCGGTCAAGTAAATGCTAGTGCATTTAGGATGGTGCCTTGCAGACTTAGTGAGAACACGAATTTCTGAAGGCTGATTGCCTTCTCTTCACTTCCTATATTCCACACAGAAACCACAGAGAAAAAGAATAGATGTTCTAAACTCAATTTATTTTTGTAACATTAAAATGTTCAAAAGTGCAAAGGAATGCTTCTCTAGATGCAATCATTTCCTAATATATCTGCAGAGACACCAAACCTGAGCTATCCAAAAAAGTGTGCTGAAAAAGCTAGAATAGCAATTTTATATAACAATGCTGTGTGTATTTGTAGAGTGCCGCACAAAAATTCTCTCTTGCAAAATGGAATGTGAAAGGGGAGGGGGCATTTTCATGTGAGAACTCTTTCTCCTCTGCTAATTATTTTCCCTGCAAAAATGTATTTTTTGCCAGGGACAAATACACAGACAGGCAGGTGGAGGAAAATATCTATCATTAATGAGATTTGTCATTTTTATTTTAAAAGAGAAAGCTGATTGGTGACATAATTGGGAAATTTTGCCTCAGAAATACCAGGAAAACAAACAAACAAAAATTTTTTTTTCATCTAGGTAGTTTGCATGCTCCCTGTTGCTCTCTGTTTTACGTTCCTAAAATCTCATGTTTTGTGGCTTCAGCTGGTCAAGAAATGATTCCCCATCTCAGTCCCCTCATGTTGTCTTGGGAGTTTTTGCTCTCTCTCCTCTGGAGCATCAGAGATGGGGTGGGGGACACTGGATGGGATAGGCTGGCACTCTGAAGTGACAGCATGCGTTCTCTCTATCTCGTTCATTTCTAGCTGGCTAGTTCCTGCTTACATGCTCAGGATCTAACTGCTTGCCATGTGCGTGGTCAGGAAGGAATTTTCCCTCAGACTGGCAATGATGTTTTCTTCCCCTTACTCTGCAACGTTGGGTGTAAATCACCTGCCAGGATCATCTCCCTTAATTCACTTCCCTTGGTGGGGGCCTTGACATTTGCACACCTCAGTCTCTGCTAGCTTCTGCTTGTGAGACGTAATAGTTCATTCTTCTGTGAGCTGTAATACTGTCACCTAGTTGCAGTTGTTGGATTCAGTGTACGGGTGCTGGGTAAGGAGGTTGAACAATGAGCTGGCGATCCCTTCTGCCATTAGACTCTGACTCAATTTTATGATTTTCCATGCAGCACTTGAAAGCATTCAGTTTGACCTCTGGCCTGTGGTTTTCTCTTTAATATAGTGAAAATCAAGCCTTTCTTCCCTTGCCTAGATTTTTTTTTAATAAAACCAAGAAGCCTTGTCACCATCTTCAAAATCTTTTTACCTTGATTACAGCAATCTTCTCCTTTGTCAAATCTTTGCAAAATACATTGGTAAAATAATTTTCCTTGGCTACCATTGCACACACACACGTTACCTCTTCTACTTAAGCTTCTTCACAATGTTCCTCACTTTTACTGCACTCAGATCCAGCTGTCAGCTCATTCTCCCTTCAGGTCCCTACATAATCTGACCTACATATCATAGCTCGTTCCCAACTCTTCTTTTTCTGTCTTGTCTTTTCCCCATCCCAGGTGTCTTTCGCAATTTTTCAACTTTGCCCTTTTTTCATACCACCCCATGCTGTTATTAGCCTCCTGCTTCCTGTCTATCAAGGCCATCCTTCTTCTCCTTCAAATGCTTCCTTCAAATCTACCTCTAATAGTTCCACATTATCCCAGATTCCCTTCCTGAGCGATTGTTTTGCCTTTTTAAATGAGTAGGTCTTTGGGATTTGGACAATGCCTTAGTCGGTAAAAAAATATGATATAGAGATCCAGGTGGTGCTGCTGCTATTTGCTTTTGAACCCTGTATTTTAAAATAAATCTTGTTGCATTTTTGCAAATAATTTTGTCATTAGAAATAATATGTAAGATGACAGTGCACTTCCCAGGGGATCCAGACATGTTTAATGGGACTTGTTATTCCTTTATCTTTCACACAGCCCAACATATTCAAACATATTTGAGATTTCTTCCTCTTGATGTGAAGTTGCTTAAACAGGGAGTAGTTTGAGATCTGATTCTGCTCTGACTTTTACCATCACCTAAACCAAGTACAACTTCATTGAAGTATGAGAAGTTATACGGGTGTAAAACCAGAATGATTGAGAGGAGAATCAGTCCCCATATGTTCCTTAACACTGGCTATATGGCATAATGTATGCTAATATTTCAGAGTAGCGAGGTTCACCTTATTGAACTTGAATGTTTCCGTATTTCTCTTCAGGTGAATCACCCAGCCTTCAGATGAAAAACACTGGTTAACCTCGTGGGAAAGCACTGTAGACATTGCAGAGTCTATTAGTCTTTAGTCTATTAATCTTTTATTTGTCTTTGCACATTTGTGTTCTAGATGTCAAGTGATAATTTGGTGTTTTCCTATTTGGAAAGAACATTTAACTGTTTCTTTGGGGTCCCCCTCTTGAGACCTGTGTAACGGCAGTTGGACAGCAGTTGCTTCATTTGCACATAAATTTGAGTTACTGTTCTGAGGCTGACAGTTACTTGTGCAGTTTTGTTTTTATTTAACTGTCAAGATATACATTGGGTTATTGTAATTGTACAGATTTTTTTTATGCCCTTCTGTTCCAAGGGAAACACAGTGGTTGACTTGCAAGGATACTTATCAAACAGATCCTAGTTTACATGTGTTCATTTTCTTTTAAAAATACAGGAAATCAAATACAGTATTTAAGAATATGTTTAACTCCTAGACCTCGTGTAGCTCAGTATAATATATGATAATAAGCAAGTAAGTGAGCAGAGCTAAATAAAACGAGGCAGATTTTTTGTCTTGGAAGGGCTGATGAAAGCATTCCCCCCCCCCATACTTGTTTTGCTTTCAGAATTGAGCTGGAAACTTCAGGTCACGGAGGGAATCTTCTGTACTGCCCCCAATTAGGCCAGTTTGTAAATAGATTAATGTTGATTAGCAGAGTTATACAATACCTGATTTGATTCAAAGACCCAGTGTTTCAAGAACCCTATCGGCAAATTACAGATTTGGACTAATGGATTATCATTGATGTAAATTAAGTTCACTTCACTTTATGGGTTAGAACTGTAGTGATTAATGTTACAGCTCTGTAGCTTGCCCCAACACTTTGGGATTAAATAATGCCCTCTCATGTATCATGGTGATCCTTGCAGAAAATCTGATATTTAGAGGTTGTGCAGGTGTTGTGTGGATTGGTTTTACTTTGAAGGTGCAGGGCAGAGGCACAGGTGCTAGATCTTCTGAAAAAGATGTGTAGTTTTACACACAGGTTTTTATTGTGCTGTGTCCTGTTTTAGAAATCAGTTGAGAAGACTATTAAAATATAGCATTCTGCCTGAATGTCAATGCCATGCTATATATCAAAGATGCGGTCATCAGAAAGTGCACTCATTTCAGTGGAGGGATTGTTGAAAAAAACAAAGAACAGCAAAAAGCCGAGTGCTGGGGGGGCAGAAAAAAGAGTGGGTGCAGCCTATAGCTCAGACTTACCCCCTTTCCGAAAGGCATAAGTGAGAACAATTTGCAATCACAGCTGTATGTAGCCCTAGGTCTGACTTGAGCCTATTCTAATTGTCTGGTCTTTCATATTAAAATTTTATAAGATCTTCAGTGTTATCACAATTGTGCATCTGGTTATTTTGTAAATAAAACAATAGCTAAAAATACATGATACTACACTAAAAACCAAAGTAGCCCATCTAAGAAAAAGTAACAGATGCTACAGATTTTCTCTCTGATCACACAATAGATAATTACAGAATGGACAGCTATTGGAATATGTACAGCAGTTGCTTGTAAAATCTTCACAGGTGCAAAGAGCTTAATGACTACAACTGTGCTGTGGTTGTATGTCTGAAGCACAATGCATTTGAGAAAAGGTGTACTGGTGCAATTGGTCAACCTCCCAGTTGCTCTGTCTCCATGCAACTCCGCAAGCAACATGGTCCTTTGTTTGCCCCAATCTCTTCTCCATATGACTGACCCTGCTTCTGCTCAGCTATATGAGTAATGCCTAGGCACTGGGTGTATGAGGAAAAATCCATTGATGGAGAAGAGTGAATTGCTGAGTGACACTGACAGTCTCTACATTTGCAACATTCCTCTTCCACGTGGAAAAAGACTCAGAACTGAGTCAGGCAATGTTGCTGAACCTTCAGTCTTGGGGAGCTTGGTCATTGCTACGTACCGTTGAAAATATCAGCAATTTTTTTTCAGGCTTTTGTGCCATGTCTCTGCTTGTTCCTATATCCTGGCCACATAATCTATCTTCCTTACAAAAATGACTCACTGCTTCTCTGGCTGGTATGCCAGAAGGCTTCGATGGTATGGATTGGAGGAAGGTGGAACTGATACTTGGGTCTGGAGCTACCAGAAGATTCAAATGAAGAATCCTTGAAGGGGACAACAGATTTCCTGAACCAACCCTGCCCAGGCAGTTGCTTGCTTAACATTTGCCTAACATTTTCTGCTGGAAAAGAAACTTACTTACACACATTGAATCTGTGACTTGCCCTCTTTCCAAATTCGGTGCCTTTTAAAAATATTGAGTTTAGTTTAGCATTCCATTTGGAAATGCTATTTCAGTAAGTTCAGAGACCAAACAAAGATGCGCTATGAAAAACTAACAAGTCTGCTTCAGCTTTCTGTTTTATATGTTCTTGCTACTTGTGGGGGGGAGGGGAGGACATTTTGACAGCTGGTCTATAAACTATTCCCAACACTCTGTTACTGAAATGTATAATATTGTTTAATGTGTGACTGTGATGATAGTCACTTCTATGACTTAGAGAGTTTTTCAGAATACTAAAAAGTCATTATTTACTTTCTTTCAGTCTATTAGTGAAAAAGAATCCTTAAGTAAACCCTGCAGTGACTGGGTTGATTGGTTCTCAGCAGATTTGTCTTATTAATAGGGAGCAAAGAGGCGCTTGATGGTATTTCCACGCCCATATAGAACAAAGTTTTACTAGACAGCTAATTATATTGTGGTTGAACTACCTCCCTAGCATGGCAAAGGCTGTATCCCTAGACCTTTGCATTGACACATGCAAAGAACGCATATTTAATTAAAGCTTCAGTATTATGACAAACAGCAAGTTTACCTATTAAGAGTTGTCATCTTCCTCTAGCTCAATGAAATGCCAGTGTCATAAAGAAGGGTGCCTCTAAAATGTGATCTAGACAGAAGGATGTGCTTTGAAAAGAGCTAAGGGAACTGATGGCTTTTCCTTTATACATTTCTGGCATATTCCACTGGACTTGATAATGAATTACATCAAGGAGATGGGATCACTCCATTTTCCTTACCAAAAACAAACAAAAAAAAAAAAAAACCCAAAAAACAAAAACAAAAACAAACCCACTTTCAAGCCTTTGTTCTAAGCTTATTCATTAAACTTTATAGACCCTTTTGTTCAGGGTAGCTTCAGTGACCTTCATAGGACAGTTACATTCATTACAAATATATTGGAGAATGTGAACAATTTTGAATCTGAAAATTTGCTGAAGTAGCCATCACTAGGTATGCATACCTAGGAATGAGTTGACATTTAAGAGGATCAGTGAAGCAGTCCAGTTTATACACAGCTCCTGGGAATGTCACTGGTGGTGCCTTGCTTCTTGCCTTTGAATGAACATGTAACTCCTTTCTGAAGCTGGTACTTCCTCAAATGACAGCTCAGTGTTAATCAAACTACGGAAAACAGTCTTTCTTAATTTAGAGTTTAAAAATACTCTTAAATTACGATCTCTCCTAGGATAACCAAAATGAAAATATCTACAAAAGAGCAGTTTTGTGCTAACCTAAGTCCATATTGCCAAAAAAAAAAAAAAGTTGTTTGTTACTACACATCTGAGGTAAAGAGATCCTATGTGCTGACCTTTCTGAGAACACTTAGAAAATATAATAGATGGACCACCAATGGTCTGCAGAACACCCTCTGCTGATTACTTTTCAAAGCACATCCTGGCAAAGCAGTGGAGGAGGTGGATCAGGACCTGATCTGCTAGTAAGTTCTCCAAATGAGGAAATACTTGTCTTAGCAAACTTTTAACTATTCCTTTATCAGACACCAGTTTTGCTACTAGTGCAGTGGGGGAAGATCCCTGGACCTACCCTCATTCTTTCCCTTTCTTCCTTTTTCTCTTCATCAGTGCTAGTTTCATCATGGTTTTTAAAATGCCTGAAACAAAATAGTGACGAGAAATGTCACTAAGTAGGAAGCGTATCAGATTCCAGCACTACCCTTTCACAAATCTTGTTCTTGATATCAAGTGTCCTAAAACACAACTTCTGACTTTGGAAGAGTATATAACCTGCCCTTGAAACCTTACCTTGAATGTTTATAAAGTCATCTTGTCTTCCTTGTTAGTCTCACCCTAAAAGTTTAACATTCTGTTCTGCACGAATTGTTTGTTTGGGCTTTTTTTCACTGGAACATGGTAGAATATGTCTGGAAGGAGAAAGAAATGCCCTTTCAGTGCAAATGGAGTTTTAAGGCTGCAGGAAGGTACTGACCTGAAGCACCAAGCTACTTAAGACTGCTATGCTTCTACATATATATCATCACTTTTTGAATCTGGCAGCAGAATAAATAACCACCTTATGTAAACATATAGTAGAAACTGTGAGTTTCAAACGTCCGAGTAACTTCAGATGATCAGAACCCAAAAGTAACACTACGATGCCAGATTTAACTATGTAAAATAGGCATTTGAGCTTAAGGAGCTCTGCAAGGTTTTTGCTCTGGTTGAAAAATAGATCATTGTTTAGTCCAATTTCTCATGGTCTGAGCTAGAGTTATGTGGTTAAAAGGATTTCAACACACAATGTAAATTTTCATGGTGGCCATTTCATAATATAAACCGCTAACAATTGAATAATATCTAGTTTATTTTCTCAAGGGTATAGTATCTCAGTTTATGAATGTACTTGTACTTCATAAATCATTCGCAAGAGCAAAAGGCAGAAAAATGGAAAATCCATTTTCCTTCAACCCCTGGGGTCTTTATTTAATTTTTAATGAAATATAGAGGATACTTGGTCAATGGCAACAACAGAGTAGTTTCAGCACTCATCCTTCCCCCCCCCATCCCAAAATGCTTTACTGTGAACACAAAATAGTTTTAGAATGTAATGAGGGTTTTTTCAGCGGGCAATGCTTTGTCAGTTATTATGAGACATGGTATATCTAACAAACCAATTCAGGAAAGAATGAGTGTGAACGCAGCATGGTAGTCCATCATGTAGCAGCAGCTAATGCTAAACCCACAGTGCATTATTTATTTCTTTATTTTAGTTCTGTTCAGTTTGTAGCAGTGATGCTGTCAGGGACTGCAGCAATTGCAACTTGCATGTGGTGTGTGGTTCTGAATGAATCTATTTGTGAATTGTTGGTTTAGGTGTTGAAGATAGTGATGTCCATGTCACAGGAGAACATCACTGAAACATTCTTAATTGTGTGTGTGTGTGTGTGTGTGTGTGTGTGTGTGTGTGTGTGTGTGTGTGTGTGTGTGTGAGGGAGGGAGGGAGGGAGGGAGGGAGGGAGACGGAGTTTATAAATATAATCATATATGCATTAAACTTCCTTGTAACTGAAGACAGAGATTTCCTAAAAGCTGAAATCATCCCATATCATAAGGGGAATGCTCACATTTTCCAGTTATATCCTGTTAGAATCTCACTTGATTAGGCTTGTAACATTCTTCTGATTTTTCATCTAGAGTAGCAGTATCTAACTGAAAGCAGCCAGGGATATAGGCATAAAAACAAAAATTGGCCTATTTTGAAAGGTACTATTATCCCACTTGCCAAATTCAAGTGATGTGTGGTCAGTTGGTGGTGGTAGTAGCCTGAAATATTTTTTTAAATGAAAATAAAGATGTTATTCATTTGTCATCCTTATCTAAGGAATGAGTTTGTTTCCTCTCTCAGATTTTTCTGTGGAAAGAAGTGTATCCTGACTTTCACAATCTGATGTATGGTGGAGTAGCTGCTTCCCCGCCATGTACATAAATGTGAAGGGATACTGCACCCCACTCTGTGGTTAAAGTGTAATTTGACAGGCCCCAGAACCCTCCTAATCTCTGGGCCCCCTTTCTGTATTCTACGGGTCCCCTTCATGCATGTGCAGACCCCAGCCCAGGTACGCATTTGCAACCATTTCTCAGGATCAGACGTATTGGTTATTGCTCCATAAAAATATGGTTATCACTCCATAGAGACAGTAGCCCAGATCTTGGACTCACACACTGCCCCTTCCATCCCTCTGCACTTCCCTGACCTCGATCTCTTCCTCCGCTGCCCCCAACCCTGATCCTGGCCTCACACACTGCTCGCACGGCCTCGATAGCCCCATCCCAGCATCACATGCTGCCCCCTCTGCCCCCTACCCCCTTGAAGGGCTGGCCTGGCCCAGCAGCCCCACCCCCATCACCTGCTATTCCCTGTTGTAGCTGGGACCCCAGCCCCTGGCTGGAGCTGGGTAATCTTGTCCTCCCCCCTTGCCTGAGGAGGGGAGGGATGGGGTCGGCCCTTCACAATCCCTGGCAGGGATGTGGGTGAGGATGTTGAGGGGTCCCCTGCATAGACCCATGGAGTTTCCCTCAATTTCCTTTCCAGCAGTGACTCCGGTGCTGCGCTGCAGTTAGATGCTCCTTCCTGGGTCCTACTGTAGAAGCTGAGCAGCTCAGCACACACATAGAGGGAAGCCTCTCAGCACTAGGACCCAGCTGGCTCAGCCTGAGGCTGATTCCCCATGAAGGAACAGCCCATCCTGGCCTCAGCAGAGCGGAACATGTGTTCTGCCTTTTTCTATTTTTTAGGGGCCCCGGGACGCTGGCCTCTCAAATTTGTGGGCATTCCAGCGCCTTCTGGCTTACTTTAACCCCTCCATTACCCAGCGTGGGAAGTGGGCAAATTCTGCTTCTTTGCAAGCTGCTTCTGATTAGATGCTGTTTCTCTCTCTGCATTGGGTAGAAGGGCTGGGCAAACACAGTGGGGAAGACATGCACATTAGAAAGGGCTCAGTGGGCACAATCCCTCCAAGCGCAAGGAAGTTTAAGGTGTGACTCTATACTGCCCCTAAAATTCTTTCCTTTTAGCTCACAGATACCTCACTCATAATGTTGTATTGGTCAAATGGTTCAATTCAGTTTGTTTGATCCAGTTTTTCCACTCGTCTGATGGGTGGTCTTCACTCACAGAGGACTTGAAGACTAACAGTTGCATTCCTGGTAGAAAACAACTCTTTCCATTTTTAACAGGAGAATGACATTTACCCTTTTGTCTTCACATCATTGTTTTGCTTTACAGTGATCTTGGCCTCCTGCCAAAAATTTTCAATTCCTCTCATTTTAACCAGGTAAGATAAGTTCAGTCCATATTATGATATGAAATGCGTGCTGTAAAAAGTGAGAAAGAAACACATTAATTCTGAGATTGTGTAAGGGAAAATATTTGTGACTACATATTTCACCCACAGTTACCATTAATGTCATTCTGCTTATCTACTGTATTTCGAAAGTCCAAAATGAGTAGAAATCCAGAGAGAAAAAGTGATGGAGGAAAAACGCCCAAAGGAAAATGGATTAAGAACCTAGACTTTTTCTGTGCTTGAATCAGGCTTATAATTGTATTATATTAGATTATAAATAACATTTTAAAGATAAATTATGGGGTTTATAACTGATGATCAGCAGGAAATTCAATGAAGGCAAAAACTCACCTTATAATACTAAGGAAGTGTTTCTCAATCTTCCATGGACTGGGGAACTCATAAAGGTATTAATTACTTAATGTGGAATGCCTGATGTAAACTTTCTCGAAAAAGCTGGTATACACTATCTGTAATGTTTGTAATGTCTGCAAAAACGATTCAGGAAACCAAGTTAAATACAATTTAATGACTAGAACATGTTTATTTCTTTTAAAAAAATTGGTATGCAATGATTATGCACATAATTTAGTACTGAAAGTATTACTCAAATTGTAATGGGGACTTTGGACCTGCATGTTTAAACAAAGTTCATCAATTTTTAGAGTAAGGTTCATCAAAGAAAGTCTTCCTGTGAAAGTTATGTCCAAGTGATTTCGATGTCGGTGGTTACAGTGGTGGGAAATTTAAAATGGCCCAGCAAAGGAATAAGGTAGTGGCAGATGCTAATGTGCACCTGGAAGCTTTGCCATGGCTAGGGCATTTTATATCTCCCAGGCATGCATCAGCTTGATGCATTTCTCCTTCTGCTCTCCCCACTCAGTTGTGCCTTCATGGGGAGCAGTTGCGATCAGTCAGAGAACACTTTCAGGATGTCTGTGGAACACCAGCTGAGACATGCTGTACTAAAGTATTGTGGTGGGTGATATGACACTTAAACACTACTGTGTAGTTAAGAACATTGTCATGGGCATAAATGAAAATACTTTTCCCCCCAGTGCCTGTAGTTTCCACTATGGGATTATGTGCTTACACTTCCAATCATCATTGCATGCCTAAATGAGGCATGCAAGTTAATGCCCTGTCTTTTGGAACGTAAGGGGCTCATTTTACAAACATATATATATATATATATATATATATATATATATATATATATATATATGATAACATTTATTATCATTAAATTAATGGGGCTCTTCCGATTAACAATGTTCCTTGCATCTTCATTGGCTGCACTATGGCTCCCCTTCTGCCCATATTGTTCACAGAGCAAAGCCATCAAAGTACAATGTTTATTTTTCTCCTATTGGATGAATGGGTATGTCTACACTATGTGTTTAAGTCAACTTAAGGGCCCTTAAGTCGACTTAAACAGAGCCCTGTCTACACTGCAGGGCAATAAAGTCAACTTTAGGGTCCAGTAAAGTCGACTTTATAAGGCCCACTTATAAAGCCGACTTTACTGTTAAGTCGACTTTATTAAGTCAACTTCAGGCAATGTGGAGTTACTAAGTTAACTTAAAGTCGACTTAGTGCAGTGGGGCCATTAAGTTGACTTTATAAAGTCGAATTAAGCCAGGGAACCCATTTAAAATCGACTTTATAAAGTCGACTTAATGTAGTGTAGCCTTACTAAGTCGACTTAATGAGGTCTACTTAAAGTCGACTTTAAGTAGACTTTATTAAGTCAACTTAATAAAGTCGACTTTGCTTTTATTGTGTAGAGATACCCAGTGATTTCCAAGGTTCTCAGTTTGCAAGGAATTCCATGCCCAAGATGCTGTTCTCAAGAATCTGAAGCGGAGCATAGCTTGTGAAGCTGCTGCTGAATATTATTTTCAAGGGCCACATCATGGGACCTATGTGTGGATCTAAAACTGTCCACTTGGGAATAGGATTCTGGTTCCTTTGTGGGCCTGCCCTTAGACACTGCAAAATGCTCCCTATGGGTCTGCATGGAGAAAGTCGAGGGCCTCTGGCCAGGCTGAGAAAGGCGCAGGGAGATGCACGCCATCCCCTCTCAACCTTGCCGAAATTGTCTGGAAAAGCCACAAATGTTAACTTTTCCATGGACTTCACTCCACAGTAAACCCAGGTAGTTCAGCAGTACAGAAGGTACACTGGTAGTGAGACAGTGGGAAGGGAACAAACTGCTGAGGGACAGAGCATCCAAGGTAATATGGTCTCCTTACTTATACTGGCCCCCAGGACATCCCAGGATAGCTGCTAGATTTTTGAGCTTTAAAAGGGATAGCCGTCTTAGTCTAGTCCAGTGAAAAAACAACAGGGAGTTGTGTGGTACTTTAAGACTAACAGATTTATTTTTTGCATGAGCTTTCGTGGGAGAAGATGCTTCGAAGCATCTGAGGAAGTGGGATCTTCTCCCACGAAAGCTCATGCAAAAAATAAATCAGTTAGTCTTAAAGTGCCACACAACTCCTTGTAGATTTTTGAGGGCAGCTTTTCCATGAGGCAGACATCACATTACATTTTACCCATTGGGGTGATGTTTGGGAGTCTCAGCTAGGAAAGACTCTCCCCTCCCTTAATTATAATTTTGGCAGTAAGTAATCTGGTACCGGCAGTAGGGCTCACAGAAACTTTGTCTATTTAAAATTTTTTTTTTAAAATGATAAAGATCCTAAGCTTAAATTTTCAAAAGTGATTGGTGATTCTGGGTGCCTCATTTTTAGAAGCTTAACGTAAGACTCCAAAAAACAGCCTGATTTCCAGAGGAGTGACACAGTCTGTTTTGTAAAATCTAGTCTCTTTGTGTGCATTGTTCAGAGTACCCAAAACCTGAGACATCCAAAATAGCTCTTAAAAATTTAGGGTCTGAAGATTAAATAAATAAATAAATAAATAAATAAAAAGAGCATCATCTTAAATTCCCTTTTGCTGTTGGCTCACCAGCAACCTTAACCTCTAGAAAACAAGTCTAGCTATCTCCTGTTACAATGGCTTAGTAAGACACTACTAATATTTAGGCTTTTTTTTTCTGAAACACCGTGGTTGGTTATTTTGCTCTCTCAGATGGTAAGCCTACTAAACTTTTATTGCTTCCTATGCTCATGGCTTATTTATCGTTTTATTTTTCTTCCCTGGTTGTTTGTTGAATTGATTTATTACCTTTGCATGAAATAGTTCCGTTAAGATTACTATTTACTCCCACTGTGACTTCATAAAATTTAGATTATTCCTTAGCTTTGGATTGCATTTACTAATGTGAGGGGGGGAAAACTCTATCAATTTTAATCATCACATTTGAAAATTTCTTCGAAGTGTGCAGTTTTCCAATGAGAATAAACCTAACATGGTTATAAATCCTTATTAATTTCTTCGGATTTAGCATTATCTTTGTCACAAAATGAAACTTCTCCAAAGCAGTGATTACTGAGGTATCATTTGCAGAACTTCACGTATTTAATCTTCAGCATCAGAATTCTTGGGCTTGGCACCCACAACTGGCTCCAGGTGTCAAGAGTCCCACTCCCATTTAGACACCAAAGTAAACAGACAGATCTGCAACAGTGCTAAGCACTCTGCTGTTCCTGTTTATTCTAAGTAGAAGAAAAATCCAGCTCATGAATGTTGGTTTATGTAACTTAGTGTACCTCAATTTTTGTTTTGTGTTCTGTTTTTCCTGCCAGGGTGTGGTGATGGTTGGTGGTTGTTACTGCTGATGTGCACCAACCCTTGTATAACTTTCAAACACCCATGTTAATTTCAAAGCAATTTTTTAAAAAAGAGAAACTCACAGAAAGAGTCCTGGGGTGTTAAGTGAAATTCTGGGGTGGGGGAAGGGGCTTTATTATGAAAACATTGTGAGTACACCCAAATACTACCATGGTTATCAACAAGTGGGTTTTCACATTTTCATTAGAGAGAGGGAGCTAAGAAAGACATCACTTTCCTTGGAGCATTCTGATGTGCAGACCAGATGAATATGTTTTGATTATTTTAATTTTAACATGAGTTAACACAAGCCTTTTCATGAGATGAATATAAATGCTACGGCAAAAAATAAACTTACTTTAAGAAATTGAAGTGCACAGCAACCCACCTATCCAAATTAATATTGACCTTGGCCTGGTGGAAAAAAGGTCATGTATTTATATACTTGTAGATTATTTTTTTCCGGTGACATTGTTGCTGTTGAGTTAAGAAAGCAAGCAGATACCAGCCTAATAATTGATATTGCATTTCTCTATTTCACTGAGCATCAGCTAATTAAAAAACCCTTGATTTTAGCCAAAGGAAACATTTTTATGAATACACAAAGAGATATGCTTCAAGCAAACAAGAAGAAAAAGTAATAAAGTCTAATTTAGTTATGAACACTTACTCGATTTGCTGTATGCCCACCATATTATCCAGTGTTGTTATAGTACACATTTACGATTCTTTTCTCACAATATGTCTGACTCATTAAAATACACCACAAAATTGTTGTCTTCCTGGAAATGTGACTATGCGAAACCTGTAAATGGTGGTCAAAGTAATCGTTTTGTTTCATTACAAAACTAAAGTAATTCATAGAACAGGGTCTGGCCCATGCATGAGCAGGGAGACGGGGGTCTCCTTCATCCTCCAACATGCAAAATGGCATTCCTAAGCATGAGCATTGTTCCTTGCTAGCAATGATGCATGCTGTTGCTACCCAGAAGGAGAAGGCAGTAAGCAACAGGGCAATGCCATTTCTCTCCCCTAGTGTATCTAGGCCAGGGGTCTGCAACCTGCAGCCCTTTGACTCCCCCCTTGCAGCTCTGGTCTCCAGGGCACCCGCCACTGGGGGATCCTGTGCCACGTGCCCTGTCCCAGCTCCCGTCGCCCCCCACCAGGAGGCTATACCCATTGAAGCTCTCAAAACACTTGGTTACTGAAAAACAAATAAGGAGCCTTGTGGCACTTAACGACTAACACATTTATTTACTGCATGAGGTTTCGTACTTTGTCAGACACTTTGAAGATGAAGTGAGACTTTCTCCCACAAAAGCTCATGCAATAAATAAATGTGTTAGCCTTTAAGTGCAACAGGACTCCTCATTTGTTTTGTTGCATTAGACTAACACAGCTGCCCCTTTGGAACTTGGTTATTGAAGGAATTTTTTAAGATGGCTCTTATCTTTTGAGTTGCCGACCCCTGATAGGCTCATGTGAAACCTGAAGTGTGTGCTATACCCTTTGTGATGCCACACTAGCTTACATTCTTGGAGCCTGCTACCTGCCTGAGGCACAGTGTCTCCAAAAGTGCTTTCGGGAGCACTTCACTTCTGTGACCTAGAGCCTCTGGCTCTGAAACAGATACGCAGTCTGTTTATTTACCTGAACCCTTTCAGATGGATGCAAAATCACAGGGTGAGGAGATTGTATAGCTTGAATCCTGGTGGGTATCATTTCTCAACAGGAAGGTTGGTGAATCATTTTATTCTATTTGATCACAGCTTCAGTTTGTGATCATATTCAAGTTAATAGCTATATATATTCTGATTAATCAATATATTTTCCAGGGTTTTTTTTACATTCATAAAACTACTATATTCTAGTCTAAAGGTTTACTTTTCCTAGTTAGTAATACGTTAAAAATTAAGCTGCTTAAATTTCAAAACACAGAACAAAACCTATTCTGATAAATCTGTGCAGTAGTCTACCATACATAATTTATTAGTGGATATAAGGGAGAAACCATTTACTAAGGAAATAATCTATTCTCCACATAACTGGAAATAATCTTTTATATGGGATGAACTACCCCCTCAAAATTGATACTGTCTATGGAGTCATGGATATTGGTGGAACTCTTCCCTGAGGTTGGTGAGTAGAGAGTTTAATTAAAAACACTCCTTGAGCAGGTAGTCTAGATGTCTACCACCAATTGTCAAGGAACACACTTGTGAGCAGTTCACTGTTAGGTGATGAGAGTTCTGTGGTATCTGAGACTGGATAGTTGACATTGGTGAGCACCCACCATTAAACCACATTGCCAGGAAAGAGCTATTTTAATTTATTCTGCTCTTTGGGGCTTCAAGAAGCCCATCATCTTTTCCCTATATGAGAAATCCTCCGAACTGCAAATATGGAGGCAGTTTCTTCTTCACATGTGCTTGACTTCCTTGACCATTACAATACTGTAGATATGGTGTAAATCTGGGGGCAGGTCCTCAGCTGCTATTAATTGTCACAGCTTCATTGAAGTTGATATATGACAACATACTGTGCAAATCTGCCCCCTGATGCTTACAGTCCTTCACTTTATACAATGATTGATTGTGTTAGCTTATACAAAGAAAAATCAGAGATGATTTATTGTACTAATTTATATCCCTCTTATACCTCCATATGCAACTCTTTAGCTTCTCTTTTGCTTTTTTGTACTGCAACTACAATATAAATGTTTTTGCCCCATGTCATGATGGTTCTGACTTCAGCCTTTAATTTTTTTCTAATATCGACAGTTGCACCTATAGGAAAGCGTTAAATTGAGCACCTGGTCTGAAGGATAGTTACTATGCTAGTGGGGTTACTATGGTCGAGCCTTGCTGTCCTGTAAAGGAAATTCGAGTTAAAAGTTAGGGTATCTTCTTTTTTCTCTCTAGCTGCCTCTCCTACATAAGATCCTGGATGGGAACTTTGCTTATCACCTTTCTTCCTCATCCTTCTTGCTTCTTAAGGACTGTGAAGTAAGTTCTGTTGCAGAAAATAGTGAGTTTGAAGGTAAAGCATCTGCGCAATATATGCAAAACCTGTAATCAGTAAACAGAGGCAGGGATAATTTTATGCACCATATAATCATCAATATTCATTGTATATGTGTTAATGTAACCATGAAAAGTTGCCAGTCATGTTTGTATTTCCATACTGATTTGGATAAAAGAAATGTAAAGCAGCTCCTTTTCACTGACTCCAGACATCAAGAGGAACGATCTGGCAATAAAGAGTAACTTTTGACCCAATCTGTCTCTGCGACAACATGTTTGTTTGTTTAACTTCCAAAAGCTCCCTTCACTATTGGTGTTATTGCTGATTTCTGACTGGCATAGGTGAACACAACCTTCCGTGTACCTGTGCCAGTAAAACCAATCTTCCATGCTTTGGTAGTCTGCATTTTTTCTTAAATGGCTATTTTCTTACTTTGTAAATGTAATAACTTTTGATGGATTATGTCAACTAACCACAATATTTTGGGCTTCTTGAGTTAGATGAAAGATTTAACAGAGTGAGGGAGGGGATATTTGAATAATTCGGAGACAATTTTCCCTCCTCTATTTATCCGCAAACAGCTTTGGATTTGTTGTTTGCTGAATAATATTAATGGTCTGTAATTCACTTGCAGGTGCTTTGCTGGGAATATTGGCATTTGAGAACTGCGCTGCATAGGCTAGAACTGATGGTGCATGTGGGTTGATCTTGATAGTATGAAAGTAATTCTGAAGTAGGTAACAAATATAATATTCATTTCTTAATAATACCCAGATTGAAAAGTGGTGTTTGAGGGAGCGTTCTTGCCACTAAACTGAGTCAGCAAAGTGTTTTCAGAGATCCACACTGAAAGAGATTTCAAATGCAGTCAAACTGAGTTTGTTTTAAAATGTGAATGAATGAATATTCCCACAAAGTATTCTGTGGTGTGTGTCAATCTGTAGAGACTATAATTGCCATGAATCTGTTACCTGAGACCACCCTTATTTGGCAATTTCATTTTTTAAAATGTCACCTAAATGTACCATCCCTCAAATAGCTATTTTCCCCATAAACATTTCATGTTCTTCTTGAAGAATTTATTTAAGACACAGTCAAGGTCTGTCTCCAGGTATTTGCCCTTTCTACTTTTTGACTATTTGATAAGTCAAAAAATTATAATTTTTCATGCAATAACCAAGGCAACAGTGAACTATCTCCATTGACAACTGAATTTAAGGTACTGATTTTGAGTCACTCTTTATTTTCTGGGGAAAAAAAAGTGAGATGGGGGAGCATTTTGAAACACCAGAGACTGCTAATATGGCATCCAGATGAGAAGGAATGATAGGTCAATGGCTAACAGATGGTGTTATGAATTGGAGAGGTTGCTGGCAGATGAAATTGACAATTTTAGGAAGCCTCAGCTTTTGGCTACTGCTCAAGAACATTGGAAAGATACCGAAGAACTCATCTTTCTGATGGTGTTGCCAGTTTGGACACTGCACATGTTTTGCTTAGTGAAACATATGGTAGAGAAGATATTATCCCTTCATAGAGGGCAAAGGAAGTGAAAGGATGGATGCCTTAGAGGCTGGGCTCTCTGCATCCAGGCTTTTTGTATATGAGGAGCAATATTAAATAAAGTATGAACTCTAAATGGCTGTAAACAATTCTGATATAATAGTCTAACTGCTACTTCCATCAGCCTCCTAATCATGTATTTTCTGTAGAATAAACCCTTCTTGATCTAGGGGGAGGGGCATGAATCTTCTTCCACTCCCCCCAACAAGAAGTATTGTTGCACCCCATCTGTTGCATCATCTTTTTCCCCTTTTCTCTCACAATATCTTTTTCATTTCTGACAATGTTGGTGTCTTTCTCAGAAGAATCATTGTGCCCACTAATAGGAACAGCAAAAAATTGCATCTGAAATTGCCAAGATTCATTTTTTAAAGAATGCTGCTTACACAGCAGTGGAAGGGTGGATAAAATTTTGGAAGTATGTGCCTCAAAATGTCCAGCAAATGCAGAGTAGCATACTTTGTTTTAAAGTATCATCTACAATTTTATGAAGAAGTAAAAGCCATATAGTTCTCATAAATCCCTTGGTTCATTTTTTGGAAATCTTTTTATGCTATTCAGCATACATTTTTCTTTTCTTCACTTATCCCACTTCTGCTGGTGCTATGTTCAATAATTTTTCCCCCTCCTTGGTGTTTGCATCCTCCAGTATTTGTGGACTTCATTACCACGACAGTAATCTTGTTGTGGTATGTATGTTTATCTTAATGTTACTAGCATCCTTTGTGTTTTCCTCAAAGTGGGGGACACAACCATCCTTGGAGGAGAACCAGACAGGCTCTTTGTTTTGCTTTTGGTATATTTTGATGAAATCAAACCTTTGAACACACAATGCTATTGATGAGAAAAGGCTATCTGTATTATTTCTGCATAGTTAAGACATGTTAGGAGCGTGCAACTGGAATTGAAAGGCTCCTGTAGCATTTGTTGCTACACTTTATAAGCCGCAGAGGTGGAGAAGAGTTTATTTGGTAATAATTGTTAGTAGTAGCCTTGGGTTGGAACATATTGTGAAGAAGGACTTCAGTAATACAAGAATTACTCTCATCACAGAGGCACACTGCAACCTGAAAGACCTACTTGTATTTATCAGATTATTGTATTAGTCATCAGCCGGATTCTTATGTCACTGTCTGTCTGAAGTGTAACCTCTTTAAAAGTACAGGCAACCGTGGCTTCACATGATAAAAAGTAGGATGGTAACAATAAAATGTATTTATTCAAACATAGGCTAGATATATTTTAAAGTGATTTTAGTGTTTAATCCTAGAAGCAGACTCAGACAGTTTTAAGTCTTCCATTTAAGTATATAATATGACATCATAGGAAGATGAAGAGTAAGGTCTCCCACTCATGTGGCTTAACCTTGGCATCAGAGAGAACATCAAGCAAATACATGGCAATTCAGTAGGGATGTCTTAAAGGATTATTTCTTCCATATAATGTGATTTGTTAGGCAAATACAGTTGTTTCCAGGAAAGCTATGGGAATGAATTTAAATTAATCAGAGTTTGTTGCCTAGGCAGTTTTGTAAGTCCCAGTAGTTGCCTATCTAAATCTTTAGGCATCTGCTTACCTTTTAAAAATCTGGCCCTAACTGACTTGGTGAAGACCACAGAAGAAAATCTGTCAGAAAAACTCCCAATATGCTTTTCAGAGGTTAGACCGTTTCTCAGTCCAGCATACATGTTTGCCATTGAAGGATGAAGCCTTGAAAAAGTAAGAGGTGTAAGAAAAAGCCCAGAAAAGGTATCTGTATGCTGGAAGAGAGAATTCTATGAAACAGACAGTGTAATGATACCAACTCATGATAGATCAATATAGCATCTGTAGTAAGGACATGGATTTTTTCTCTGTCTTTCATTTCTGTTGCATATATTTTCAGTCATTTATTTATAACCAGCAGTTTTTTTTTCCTGTGTATCTGAAGTTTTCAATAGTATCATGAATCTGGGTGTCTCTTATTAGCATCTATGGAATAATAATTTTATGGAAAATTAGCCTTCATGGAATAATTTTCTGCAAATATGGTTTATAATATATTACCCATTCCTCAAAATTATTGTTTGAACCACTGAAATTTAACAATTGCACTGAACTTTTTCTTTTCATACAGCCTAGCTAATTGACCTTGGTTTCATATACACTGTCATCAAGTAACAGGAATATTTAAATATGAAGGTAGCTGCCTCTGTCCTTCATACATTGGCCTTTAGCTCTCGTCACTAATAGCTTTAGACATGTAATAATGTATTTTACAGCAAGGTCAGATTAGCAAGGGGTTTTATAGGCCAATATTTTACAGGGAATCGGTGAACCAAAAATTGTAATTATGCATGTGGAATAATCCCCTAAATAATTAGTGATGATTAACTGGCTTTAATCATTTAGACAGGTTTCAGGGATTTGATATAATAGAAGGCAGAAAGGAGATGAGGCAATTTTATGATAAGTAAATGTTTGTATGTCACAAATTGAGGGATTTTTTTTTTTTTAAAAACCTAACCTGTAGGATCGGCTATAGCACTAATCATCATTTTGTCAGTTGATGTCTCTCACTTTTTAAAAAAAAAACTTTATGAAGAGTGTATTTGCTGTGAGTATTCCTGGTAGCCCTCTAATGAGCTTCAAACTAGCTTTTTTATAGCAGTAAACATATTGACAGTATGCTAGCAGAGATAATGAATGTTCTCGGTGTTAAGCCAAGTGGTCCTCTCACTGCTAAATATTTCACATACCATCTATGAACTTCCTTCTTCTTTCATGGTAGTTTAGTGCATAACATAGTAATATGTCATTCACTTACTATCTCCATGTAGTTTCCATAAATATTATTCAGACCCATGGGCAAACACGGGGCCAGATTCTAGTATCAGAGGTCCAGGGCAACATTCCCACTGACTTTTTAAGGGACAAGATGCAGCCAAAAGGAGAAGGAACTAAGAACTCTGTCATATCTGCATAATTGCTGCTCTTTACTGATTATGATAAAGATACAGGCTCCAGATCTTTCCTTCTCCCCCTAGATCCATCCAGAGAAACTCCACATGTTGGTTTTCCCCCATCGTCAATGGCTTTAGGGAACTCATTCCCCCAACTCCCTTCCTTTTTGCAAGCATCCCAGGACCGCATGCTATCCTTTGTCCAGGATTCCATGAGAGAGAGGTGGTGGAAATTGGGCAGGCAAGGGGGAAGAGCAGGAGACCTGGAGAATGCATCTTGTCACCTCTATGGCCATCATGGATGGTTGGTTTTAAAAAAAAAAAAAAGTAAAGAAAAGAAAAGATAACACTCCCTGCCCCCTGTCTGCTTGGGGCTGGGGATAGGATAGGATCAGATGGCAAAGCAACACATGACCTGGGCATTTCATTGTTTATGTGGGTTTATAATCACTGGTTGCCACTTCATACCCTAATTGTCAAATCTTCATAAGTTGGGAAGCATATTGTATGAGAGTAGTAAAAGATAGAGAAGTGAACTAGCTATTTATTACTACAGATTCAATTTCCATCAGAATCTAAATGCATTTGGCACAAATTCTTTTAAAAAGAGGAATAAAGTTAATAAATGCTGCACCCTTAATTAGAATAATCGTCAAAATTGTTCTGTACCATTTATTCCAGACATATCCATTATTTTTACAGTACAGAAGAATTACTGTTTTGTACAGCTGGAGCTGATTAAAAGGAATTCAACTCATTCAGTTTAATAAAACTGGCCAATTTAGAGAGAGTTAAGGTATAAAAATTTAGTGTACATGACAACTGTTCTCATTTTCAGAATGCAGCCTAACTCCTCCATTTGATTAGATTTCTTATTAGAAGCTCTGAAAAGGTTAATGAATACCTTAACAAAACAGCTCAGGTTCTATAATTGGGAATAGCAAGCAGATATGGGTGATGGGCTCCTTTTTTAATGTGACTAACAGAGATCTGCAATGTGTTTTTAAAACAGCATAGTAAGAAAAATGGGGTCTCATAAGTTCATAGTTTGCAAATATGCTATAGAAATTGTTTCATTTGTTATCTGAAGCACAACCAACAAACTTGAGTGCTGAAATTTATTCAACAACTGCAAAGGTGCACTTCAGAAGCAATTGTTTCCTTCCTATAAGCAAAGGTAGAAGATTACTGTAACCAGAAACCATGCCTTATGAAGTCTAAAGATGTCCACAAAAATCCTGTAGTATTTATTCTAGCTGTGCTTCATGTTTACTTTGTGGAATTTCAGACTGCCTTCAAAGTCAGTATTGAAGCTCTGTGCTTATAGAGATAGAAACAGTTGGGTTTTTTCCTTTATGAGAACAAACGGTAGGTAGATAATTGCCAAAAACATTCTAAAGAAACCACAGTACTGTACCTAGAGGCAGTAACTCTGTGTCTGATTTTGCAAGCATATAGAGAGGTTTGAAATGCACATGCTATAAATCTGGGGGGAAAAAACAGTGGGTAAATTCAGAGCGTGCCAGTAGACAAATGGAAAGAAATGATGAGAGGCCACATTCTATCTTATTGAAAGAGGATGTAGTACCCCTGATATCAGTGGAACTTCGGTTGCATACACCAGATCTGAATTTGACTACCTGACCATCTAAGGCCTCAGGACTTGCAAAGAGAATCATTAAGGAGGCCCTTCTCTTCTTCTCCCCCGCTCGCCTGCCCCCATTTACACAAGCAAAGAAGCCGACCCCTGTGGATTATGTTGTAGGACCACAGAGTAGCAACCATGGTGTGAATGTAACACCCAAACAAAAAGTATTTTCACAGAAGTCAGAGAACAGCAATGCATTACACTCCTCTTTTTCCATGTGACACTCATAAAATCAATGGCATGGTGTGCAATAGAACACTTGTCCAATATGTGGACACCAGAGCTGGCAATCATGAAGGGAGGAGATGGGGGAAAATAATGTGCAGGCAGATGGAGTGTTGTCTTTTGAGAGAAAAAACTTGGAAAAGTGAAGGCTGAAAATGAAAGCTGAACCCATTTTCTCAAACTTGGACACCTGTGTTGGCTACTCAGTTCAACATTTGTATGCTGAGGTTGGCATAGAGGCTATGTCTACACCAGCTAATTAGTTCAGACTGATCAAGCTTAGTCTGAACTAATTTGAACCCTATCTACACAAGGCTTTGCCTAGTTTGAACTAAAAAAAAATTTAGTTTGAACTAACTAGTTAGTTCAGCTGGCTAGTCTGAACTAATTGCTTAGTTCCAACTTTTTTGCATTTTTAGTTTGAGCTAGTCCAATGGAGACATGCTAATTCGAACAAAATAAGTTCGAACGAGCACTTAGTTTGAACTAAGCACAGTTTTTTAGCAGTTAGTTTCAACTAAACACGTTTTTTTAATTCAAACTAACTTTTAGTTTGAACTAGATGCGCTTTTTTATGAGCAAATCTTAGTCTGAACTAAGATTTTAGGTGAAGACATAGCCTAAGTGACTGTATTTCGGTGTGTGCCTGAGAAGGATGAACCCAGATGTGAAATCAGTTTCCCCCTTATATCAGTACCTAAGTTTGATGACTGACCTTGGCTTTTAAAACCTCAGAACAGTCATGTTGGTGCGAGAAATAGCAATAGTAATGGGCAGTATTGCTCAGTGGTAAAGTGCTTTCCCTATCCGACACTGTTGTTTCTTTCTTGAACAGATAAGTACAAATGAATTTTGCTTTTATGTCAGTGATTCTCTTACTATTCATAAGTGTTGGAATGTCAAATAGCATTTGCAGTTTAGTATCTGTGAAAGTGTTATGTTGGCTTCGGAAAGGGTGTGAGGTAGAGCTACTCGAGAACAATTATTTCTTTTCAGAGGGAAATTGCATCATAGAATCATAGAATCCTAGGGTTGGAAGGGACCTCAGAGGTCATCTAGTCCAACCCCCTGCCAGAGGCAGGACCACTCCCACTAAACCATCCCAATCATGGTTTTATCCAGCCGGGCCTTAAACACCTCCAAAGATGGTGACTCCACCACCTCCCTTGGCAGCTCATTCCAATGTTTCACCACTCGCCTAGTAAAAAAGCTTTTCTAATATCCAGCCTCGACCTCCCTAACCGCAACTTGAGACCATTGCTCCTCATCCTGTCCTCCTTTACTACCGAGAATAGTCGAACTCCATCTTCCCTGGAGCACCCCTTCAAGTAGTTGAAGGTTGCTATCAAATCCTGCCTCAATCTTCTCTTCTGCAGACTAAATAAGCCTAATGCTTTCAGTCTGTCCTCATAGGGCTTGTGCTCCAGCCCTTTAATCATTTTGGTTTCCCTCCTCTGAACTCTCTCCAGTAGGTCCCTGTCCTTTTTGTAGTGGGGAGCCCAAAACTGAACACAGTATTCTAGATGTGGCCTCACCAGTGCAGAATAGAGGGGAATGATCACATCCCTCGATCTGATGGTAATACTTCTTTTGATGCAGCCCAGTATGCCATTGGCCTTTTTGGCAGCAAGAGCACACTGCTGACTCATATCCAGCTTCCCATCCACCATGACCCCCAGGTCCTTTTCTCCAGTGCTGCTACTCAGCTGATTGTTTCCCAGCCTGTAGCAGTGCATGGGGTTTTTCCGTCCCACATGCAGGACTTTACACTTGTCCTTATTGAACTTCATAAGATTTTTATTGGCCCACTGTTCCAATTTATCTAGGTCTCCCTGAATCCTGTCCTTGCCCTCCAACGTGTCTACTGTTCCCCCTAGCTTGGTGTCATCCGCAAACTTACTGAGAGTGCAGTCTATTCCATCATCCAGATCATTGATGAAAATGTTGAACAGAACCGGCCCCAGGACCGACCCCTGGGGCACACCACTCGTGACTGGCTGCCGGCTAGACATGGAACCATTGATTCCTACATGCTGAAACCGTTGATCTAGCCAGTTTTCTATCCACCTTACAGGCCACCTATCCAACCCATACTTCCTTAATTTGCCAATGAGAATGCTGTGGGAAACTGTATCAAAAGCCTTGCTAAAATCAAGGTATATCACATCAGCGGTTCTTCCTGCATCTAGAAAACCAGTCATCTGATCATAGAAGGAAATGAGATTGGTCAGGCATGATTTACCCTTGGTAAATCCATGCTGACTGTTCCTGATCACTTTATTTTCCTCTAAGTGTTTGAGGATGGATTCTTTAAGAATCTGCTCCATAATTTTGCCAGGGATTGAGGTGAGGCTGACTGGTCTGTAATTGCCTGGATCCTCCTTTTTCCCTTTCTTGAAAATAGGCACTACATTTGCTTTTATCCAATCCTCTGGCACCTCCCCCGTTCTCCATGAGTTTTGAAAGATAACAGCCAGAGGTGCTGCTACCTCATCGGCCAATTCCCTCAGCACCCTTGGATGCAGTTCGTCCGGCCCCATGGACTTGTGCACATAAAGAAATATCATAAAGAAATATCTTTTCGGCATTGAAATAAAAAGCCAAAATTTCCCACAAAATAAAAACTCAACAAAAATTTCAATTTAGTACCATCCAAATGTTTTATAGTGTTTAATTTAATTTACACTTGTATGAATATATTAAAATTAAATACAGTAGACACATAAATATACATATAATCAATATAATACATATTTACTATAATATGCAAGCTTATGCACTATGAATCAAAATACTATCAAAATAAAATGTTTAGGCACTATATTAAAATGGAGTCTTTGACTTTTTCATGTTCATAAAGTATTTGTATTGCATTAAAACTTGTATAATTCTTTTATATTGCCAAAAGAATTTATTAAGATCTTTCATTCTATGACATTTTTCTTAAGAATCTGTTCAACTGACCCTGTACATATAGTAAAAATGCTTTTCAGAAGTATAATCAGGTTCAAATATATGACGAGTTAGAGATAGGTAAATTTCAGAGTTTAAAATTTAGATTTAGGATTAGAATGAGCAAGTGTAAGTCAAACATTCTTGAATGGGTTCCTTAGGTTACAAAATATAAATCTAGTTGAATCCGAATAATTTTGCATTCCTGTTCTACCGTCATTGTCTGTAACCATTACAAACAGCAATGTAAGCACTTCATAGTAACAAGATGTATGGCAGGAACATGTCGAATGAACAAACAACAAGCTGCAGAATGAACAAACAAGCTTCCTTTGTTCCAGGCTTTGGATTATAATGCGAAGTACAACATAACAGAAGGAACTGACTTCCTTATATTCTCTCTGAAAAACTTGTGCCCTGTCCCCTCACCCCCTTAGCGTAATCTCACAGGCAATACAAAGAACCCTGCATTACACCAACTCCTCAGAGTGCAGACACAATCCCTTGTTATGGGAGCAAATTAGGAGTCCTGTGCCACACTTTGTCTTAGCCAGAAAACCCACAAGTATTCAGATCAACTACCATCCTGTCCTAAAAACATTTAGGTTACAAGCCACAAATCTGAATATGAATAATATATGCCGTCTGAACTGCACTCTTTAAATCACCACCAGCAAGAATGCCTTGTTTTTGTCAAGGTGAGTCAAGGTAGCATGCAAAGTGTTTGACTTTATTAGCCCATCTATTGCAGTGTAGCATCACTTAAGATAATAACGAAGACTACTTCCTATCATTATGAGAACACCCTGCAGGAGGTTGTATTTTATTAATTACTTCACATATCTTGGTGTATACTTACCAGAGAAAATTGTCAGTAGATTGAGTATCTGTTTGTGAACTTCTTAGGAAACCTTTTATTAAGCTATAATAGTTACCTACTCAGTTGTTTAGTAGGTTGATTAAAATGCAAAAGTCAGAAGTGTGACTGACTTTCATGACGCTTTGCACATTGAAGCAGGGTCGTCTTGTGAATCAGATGAGCCCAAGAATCTAGTGATCCCAATATGGCTCAAAACATCTTTGCTAATATAAACTAACACTCTTCCACCACGCCTCCCCCAACACACAATTGTTTTGTTCACAAGGGAAGTTTAACAATATTATATACAGTAGTTGTCCCTTTTTTCCCTGCTTTTGGCATTTAGCTAACCTTCTACCATATAATAGTTTCGGGTTTTTTTTCCACTCATGCCTACTAGAAGTAACCTAGCACAGCAGTAACCAAAAAAAAGTCATTAAATGTAATGGAAAGAGACTCTTGGTAGTACTAGGCAGGTTTATATCTGAGGGATTACAATAACCAATATTTCTATTATCAGAGTCCTGTTATGATGTCTTTCTGAGCACAACCGTGCTCTAAAAGTCAGGATGAAATACTGTATTGAAAAATTACTGTAATAGAGGAGCAGTGTAATTTTGAATTATTATAGTAATGCTTCCACACTTAAAATAATGGTTCTGCTAAGGTTCAAGATATCTCTGCTTTGCAATTAGAACAGAATGATATATATCGATCTCTCTTTAAAATGGCAGATGAAGAATCTGATGTTTGCTGTTATTTACAGTTGCTCTAAGAGTTGGGGAACAATTGAAAGGTAACATTAAAAATGGTGGCATTTGCAAAGAATATAACATAATATATGGATCTCACCAGTGGCTACGTACATTGCTGCCTATATACAAAGCAATGGTTTGACCTCCTAAAACTAGTTACTGGTCTCTTCATTTACTGGTACCTCATTTACTTTTGCCTATACTTCAGTCTCCCATCTAATAAACAAATAAGTACCCTTTCAGTGCATACACCTTCAGATACCTAAAGTGACCTCTGAGGTGAAACCCTTCATGCTAGATTGGCCTTGTGTATGAAATAAGGGTTAACAATCTAGAAAGAATTTCCCTAAACAGGGCAGTGAAATGAAAGCCATAGCACACTCTGTATCTATTGCAGGGATGTCAAACTCATTCAGTGTGAGGGCCACATTGGAGGGTAGGACACCTGTAGCAGACCATCTATCTGCACGGGCTCCACAACCCTTTCCCCTGCCACCTTCTTTCTCTCCTGTTCCTTGCAGGCTCTCAGACACCTTCTCCCTGCCCTGTGGGCTCCCCTTTGCCACACTGGCTCCTAGACCCTTTCCTGCTGGGCAGTTCCCAGATATCCCTTCCCCATCCCCTTCCACTTCCTCAACCGTCTGCCGGCCTTCAATCAGTTTCAGTCACAGCCACTTGCAGGCTGGGCTCCTGCCTCTCCTCCGTTCCTGTGCCCACCCTTTGGTTGGCTCGTTCCCACATGGGCCCCAGCTACTTTTTCCTTTCTTATTTGTGATTCGTGCAATGTGCTGTCAATCAACTTAGCAGGCTGACTGACTGACAGAGAAGATATGTAGTAGAGAGCGGTGTTGTGGCTCTCCAGAAGCTCAGCCCAGCCTGCTGTGACTGAGACTCTGTCTGGTGGGCAGACCACAGCAGAGCTGAGCTGGGATTGAGTGAAGTGCTTCCTTTGTTCCCCTGTGCTATGAGTTGGATGATGTGACTGAGTCAGAAGCACGCCTACCCCTGCTCTGCCTACCCCTGCTCTGCCAGCAGCCTGAAATCACGAACCCCATTAGTCATATATGCATTTATCACCTCCAGTCTGAGCTACTGTACTGTGTTTTACTGTGCAGCCACTTGGAAGTTTTATGTAATGTATAATGCAGTGGACCTTTGTTAGCAGATATATTTGACAAGAAGACGTTCCACTAGACCTCTGAATTATACTGGTTTTTTCATCTGATTCAGGGTACAGTTCAAACCCCTAAGTTCTGGAGCGGGGCCTGGCTTATTTACAGATTGTCTCTAACCCCATGCACCAATTTTTTTTGTTTTGTTTTGTTTTAGATTTGCTGTATCCTTTAGGTACAACCTCCCATGAACAGTAAATAAGGAGGTTTCGGCGAAGGGTTCTCATCTGTGAAAAGTTTTCCCATCATTAGTTCACCTGGGCATGAGTTCACTGACTGTGAAGATCTTTCTTTTTTAAATCAAGCATCTTTGGTATTGTGTTTCTTATTCTAGTTTGGGGCAGAACAGGAAGTGAGCAGGTTTGTGCTGGCAGTTGTGGGAACTCATCTTTGCATTCAGACTGCATGTACAGATGAATCTGATTTAATGGGTTCTCAGATTTAACTGCTTTTTCCAAAGTTCAAGAACAGTATTTTTACCATAACACTCATAGCATTACTGCAATAGCAGAAGGCAATGACTCTCAGATCAGGATTGAAATCTTTTATTATGCATTATTCTACCAGGTTTGAAGGTACATTTTGCTGGTCATACATCTTTGACAGGCCCAGCTTGGTATCTTGACAGGAGCCAGATGGTTATCTCAAGAGACTAACAGAACAGAACGTAGTTCCTTAAAATAATTGTTTAGAGAACAATATTTTGGTGTGATACTTTTTCTTAGGGCATAATAATATGATTGATGTTTCATATTTTCCACATTTGCATTGAAAAAAGAAATTGGATCACTATATGATTTATTGATTTTATTTCTACTTTGCCAGTACCCAAAAGCTCTGACAAATATTCAGGCCACCTTATGTTAGATTCTGCATAAACATACCGGGAGACATGGTTCCTGCCGTGAAGGGCTTACTGTAAGGGATAGAGGCCCTGAACCAGGGCCCACAGTATCTCAGGAAAAAGCAGGCCATAACTGCCACCCAGCAGCTCACTTGAATACCTATGAAAAAGTCGAGGGAAGTTCTACCTTGTAGAGCAGTGGTTTTCAAATATTTTTCCTTAGGACCCAGTTGAAAAACATTATTTGTGTCCGTGGCCCAACAATGCATTCCAGTCTTTTGACGGCGGCAGCAGGGGGTGCTGCGACTCAGTGGCTGAGGGTTTGTGACCCAGTACTGGGTCCCAAGCCTAAGTTTGACACCCGCTGTTGTAGAGGGCCGTGGTCACGAAGCTCCCAATTGAGAGAAGCATCCTGCTCCCCTCAACCAATGGCTAAAAGAGTAGTATGGAAACCAGGACGTAAGAGCAGGAAGTTGTCAGAGCAACTAAAAGAACATTTGGCTGGCTGTAACCATGGAGCCCTCCTGCTTACCTGAATCCTGAGCCCTGCATTCATTCCTGTTGGTGGTTTCTGTCATCCCATTGCAGATCCTGTCTATTTTCAGTTCTTGCTGTCCAGCCCTACTCCAGGCCCCTCGTCCTCCCCCTTCCCTCTGCCAGTATTCAGTGACTCTGAAAAGGACTTAAGAGTTATGATGCAAGCCAACTGAACATAGTCACCATGTCACACTCCTTGGACTTATAAGTGAAGAAATAATGAGTAGACATAGGAAGGTGTCATTGCTTCTGTATATATTGGTGAGATTCTGACTATGTCCAGTTGTGGTGTCCAGATTTTCAAAAGGATATAGAAAACCTGGAAGGTATTCATAAGAGCTGAATGACCTGAGGTCCAAAAGTTTGCTGTATAGTGAGAGACTGAAGTAGCTCAGTCTGTTCAGTTCATGCAAGGGATGATTAAGAGAAGATTTGATCATGGCTTTAAGTCCCCATGTGGGGATAAGACTGCTTCCTAGAAGGCTCTTTAGATTAACAAGCACAGGCCAAACAAATGGCTAGCTGGACTAGACTAACACGGTTGCCCCTTTGGAAATTTAGAAATCAGTTGCCTATTTTTAACATAGAGGGTAATTAAATATTAGAACAGTTTGCCTAGGTATGCAGTATATTGCATCACCAGATGTCTTTAAATCAAGCATGAATGTCTTTCTTAATGATGATTTGTGGCTCACCAAAAACTCTAGTATTGATGCATGAATTGCTGACACATGTCATTATGTAGAACGTCAGTGTGGTCATAATGGTTTTTTCTGACCTTAAAACCTCTATCTGTGAAGTAAATGGTTAAATGTGGTGAAACGTATGAGATTCCAAAGAAAAAAAATAGTATAGAACACGTTCAGAAATACGTCATTGCAATAATCCAGAATGTTCTTAAGGAAACCAGAAGGATATGAGAGACAGAAAATGGTGCATCTATTCCATAAGGAAACAGATGGCAGAACAGTAATAATAGAATGATATTGTGTCTTGAGCAAAGCAGAATTTCACTGACAGGTCCATAAGGATGCACAACCAGTACTGAACACCTTTGTAACATCAAAATCAAAACAGAAAATACGTAAATCATTCCCGAGGCATTTTGAAATATTTCCAAGAGCTCTAAATGTCAGTAACTGGAGTACCTTGTCATTCTCATTATATCTTCTTCTAAACAGCGTCTGGAAAGTGGTATAATCACAATTATTTTGACTACTTGCATTGCAATTATGTTTGCAATATTGACAAATCATGCTACTTTGTCATAAGTACTTTAAATAATTATAGTGCTTGTCGGATATCTCTAAATCAGATTATTTCAGGCAAAAGGAAACTTTTTTTTATCTCCATCTGAATCACATTATGTGCTGTCCTTGACGTGACATTACATCACTTTTGTTGACAGATGAGAACATTATAGATAAAGAAGCCTATTTTACCAAAGGATTATGCCTGTCATGGTATGGGAGATTTAGTGTCATTCAGCAACTGATCACAACATTTTTTGTGTAAGTTTGGGGAGTTGGGATAAGGCTGGGATGACAGGGCTATCACAAAGAGTTTACATCTTGTAGTAGTTTAATACAAATGGACACAGGTTTTTCTCATTTTAAAATTCTGTATTTGAGATTCTGAGCTACCTCTTGAATCATGAGACTCATGTCTGTGATAGACACATTACATTTTGTCCCCTTCTGGTTCTTTAAACAAGCTTATAAAATGGAGCAAACGTTTGTCACTTCTTGTCAGTTCCATGATAGTAATGTGATGCTGCTTCTCAAACTTGAAATATATCTTTCTTCTTGATATGTGTACTGCTTTCATGTCTAAATCAAGGTTATTCCAAGTTTATAATCCTCCACTAACATTTTGATTGATAGAATATTTAAAACCTTTTTCAGAAAAGAATTTCAAGACTGAAGTATTTCTTTTGAGCCCTTTTTGAACTTTTGTGATATGGTGAATATACCCTTGTGTGGTTAAGATAATCAAACCATGGTATTTAGGAACACTAGGACCAATGAGTAAAATCTATAAATATCTGTTTGCAGTTTCAAATGCAGCAATGCTTCGATAGTTTACATTTCCTCTTTATCTCAGTGGGAAAAAAGGCATAATTATTGAGGAAATTTTGTCTGCAACTCTTGATTGCTCCTGTTTATAGTTATCACACTGCAAGTCAAGTGTGTCACAGAATCATGAAAATGAAACTGGGAAATTATTTACAAAATATGCAGTATCATAAGCATAATGTACAAATCTTATCAGAGAAATGTAGCCACAGTGTCAGGCCAAGGAAAAGATTTGTCCATGCATTCTACTAATGCTCATTTGAGAAATCAGACTTCTCCACTTAGTGTACCTAGATAGTTATCTGTGTAAGAAGCTTTGGGAACATAATACAAAGCATGAGGTAATAGAAATAATTCTGTTTAAGACTTTATTTATATGCTGTATTTTAATTCCCTTAGTCTGTATAATTAACGATACTTCATGAGACTATACACTTTGTTCCTTAAGAATGTCTAATTCCATTGCATATTTCCAAACTTAAATCTCATTCCTTTGGTAACATCATAAGTGGTTACGATGAGTAACTATAAGATCAGATGGGAAATAAGGAACTGGTGAAGACCTAATGCATTTCTTAAGTAAATTTCCCTAGTAAAAGACAAAAAGGGAAGAACACAGATTGAGCAGAACTATTAGAAAAAGGATAATACAATAACAAACAAGGACTCCTGTGGTAAGTACAATTTTAATTATCACATGAGTTTTCATGGGTGAATCCCATTTCATCAGATGCTAGAAATGGAAAACTTAAACTATGGAAGGGAAAAATAAATGCAGTAAAGAGTAAGTCACAAGAACAATTCAGATTATTTCATCAAATCAAACACATTGTTTTCATTCAACAGTTTGGAACAACAGATAAGAAGGTGGAGAGGTTGAAGGGGTAGTGGGGGAATCACTTTTTGTAATGAGAAAATCAGCTCATATCTCTATTCAAACCCAAGATAATGGGGTCAAATTTGTATATGAATTCCAACCCTGCAGTTTCCCTTTGAAGCTTTGATGTGAAGTTTATTAGAGAAGTTTCTCTTTTGTCCCCAGGTAGCCAAGGAGGGGTGGGCCATAGTCAGGCATATGTTGATTTACAGCAGCAGCATGGGTGAGACCTCCATGTTCGATCATTTAAAAAAAGAGACCAAAACAAGCTCATTTAATTATCAAAATATCAAATAGAACTTTTTTTTCTTTTTTAGGTAAATTGATTTTGATTGGTTGGTTGACTGTTTTTTGTTTGTTTTTTTGTTGCTGTTGCTTTGTTTTTGTTTTGTTTGATCATCTCAGTCAGTACCCAAGACATAAAAGAGAAGGAATACTAGGTTTCTGGGCAATGATTATTTCTGAGGCGTTAAAATTACATACACATCTCCTTTAACCCAGGGATTGGTTTTATAAAGGAAAGATATTGGAAGCATAATTTTCTGCTGTTTTTTTTTTTTATTCTTCCTCTCAGGTAAATCTCAATAAAGCTGTTAATAAATGAGGCTAAATAATTGGAATATGTAGCATTTGTATTATCAGCCTGAGTTGTTTTTTCTTGCAAAAGCTTGTTGACAAAGGTCTGCAAAGAAAGCAGAAAGAACAAAGCTGTCATTTAATTCAGACTGTAGTAAATCATCTCTTGTAAACTTCACAGGATGTTTACTTTCTTGATAAATCCCACTGGGTATTGAATCCTTACGGTATTCTGCAAGATTACTGTCATGGGAAATGATGGTAATAGTAATCAGCAGAGATGTAATACGCTATCTGTACCTCACTCTGGGAATGGCTGACTATGGCCGATCGCTTGGCATGTTGCTACATATCTTTATTTTCTTCTCCTTTACCTTGGATAGCTTTGTACAACATTTGTTAGGCTGTCAATTTGCTCACAATGTTTTCAAATGCTATATGGTACAGGTTCATGTTGTATGTATGAGTGTGGGTGATGTGGAAGTTGGTCAATGTGAAAAACAATCAAGACATTAGTGGAGACTAAGCAATATATCATAGCTAATGGTGTAGGGAATAGAGAACCTTCTTAAACTAAATCTCTTAAATGTGCATAAAAACTGACTAGATAAATCTCTGGTTTCAGGTTAAATATTAGGAATCATTTAGAGTTCTGTCAGTGAATGAAGGGATAACATTAAATATGTTACCTTTTTTCTGTAATTGAGATGTAATTTGTACTTGAACAATGAGTACTTTATTAACACTACATTATCAAATTATAATGTCTTTAGGCAGCTAATGAATTCAGGATAAACATTTGTACTGTATTGTTGAATGCTCCAAAGGATGGGTTTTGATGATGGCTGATCATTTTTTTCCCTTTTTTTTTTTTTTTTTTTTTTGTTAAAACAAGGGACTCTTCCAAAATAGCTTGCTGAAACCTTGAGTGAGTAATGAGTTTGTATCACAGGCTTCATTTTTCTCCATGAGGGATTATTAACGTTGCCCCCAAAGTGCTGTCTCTTCTGAGATTCTGAAGAATGGTCTTTCCCAGCAGTATAAAAGATTGTGATGGACATAACTTATTACTGTGCACACATAGGCTACTGCTACAATACACAGCACTTCCTACATTGTGAAGTGTACCTGTAGCTATGCACTGCTGTGAAGATCACACTGTATCAGCCCTGCAGTGTATGACTACATGTGGCACTGAAAAGCTCTGGAAAGAGGGAAGGCAGTGGGGAAAGGCTGAGCCATTTCCCTGCTGACTCTTCGACTTCCAAGGATCTTTCCTGGCTAGCATTGTCCTTCCATGCTGTGGAGAAGGGCTCCAGCAGCAAACTCTGGCAGGTTTTAACCAATCCTAAATCTTTCCCTATGGTCTGGAGCTAGGTTGTCTTTCCCTGTGAAGGAGGAAAGTTACAGCAGTAGGACACAATACAGCTAAAATTAGCAGTATAGAAGGGAGGCATGGCTTGAGCCATGGAGAACAAGTAAGCTATGTACTCTGGGTACTTACCCACATCCTTCAGGAGCTTCTTTACTGGCTTAAGCCATGCCTCGCTCTATACCAGTGTTTCCCAACCAGTGTGCTATAGCACACGGGTGTGCGGTCAGGCCTGAGCAGGTGTGCCATGGAATTTTTGGAAAAACTTCTCCAAGTTCAGGATTGGCTCATGAATGTTCATGAGTTCATCTGGACAATATATGGTGATGTGCCTCAAAATAATTAAAGGTATCAAGGTGTGCCATGGCAGAGAAAAGGGAACCACTGCTCTATACTCTGCTGTTCATACTTGTGTTGGCGCTCTTTGTGTATGTACACTAGATACTACAGGAAGAATTCTGCAAAGTAGACACATGCATAGCATACCTAGCAATGAGTTATTAATTCATTAAACTCTCTTGCTCTCTTTCTCTCTTTATATATATATATATATATGGAGAGGGCTCTAAATGGAGGGTGTCAAACCTATGGCCTTTGAGGCTGGACCTGGCGCGACAAGGGTGCTGATCTGGCCCTGCCTGGGCTGTGCCTCGAAGCTATCTGCAACAGCAAACTGCAGAGACAGGCTCCTGGCAGAGCAGGGCTAGGTATGCTTTTGACTCACTCATTATCCGAGTCACAGCACAGGGGAACAAAGGAAGGGTTGCAGCCAATCCCGACTCAGCTTTGCTGGGGTCTGCCAACCAGTCAGAGTCTCAGTCACAGCAGGCTAGGCTGACCCCTTATCCCAGCTGTACACTGGCAGTCAGTCAGCATGCTGATTTGATTGACAGCACATTGCATGAATCACAAATAAAAAAGGAAAAGATGGCTGGGACCCATGTGGGAATGAGCTAATCAAAGGCCAGCAGAGAGTAAGCCAATCAACGACCAGCATTCTGAGTGATAGTGAAGGGCAGGTGGAGGAGAGGCAGGAGTCCAGCCTGGCTGCCTGTGACTGAGACTGATTTTTTTGCCTGCCACCAGGAGGTAGGGGAAGTGGAAAGGGAAACTGGGGGTCTGGGAGCTAGCATGTGGAGGTGGGGCCCACAGGGCAGGGAAAAGGGAAGGTGTTGCAGAACCTGAGGGATTGGGGAGGGGGAAGAGGAACCCATGCCGCTCTGAACATGGCAGGGGAAAGAGTTGGGGAGCCCATGCAGACTGATGGCCCACAACAAGTGTCCTGCCCTCCAGTGTGGCTCCCCACATTGAATCAGTTTGACAACTCTGCTCTAAATGAATTGTACAGGCCTGCTGTGAACAGCCACATCCTGGATATGTCTCCACCCCTTGGGAGCAGGTGAGAGCCAGGTCCTCCACGGCCCTTCTGCAGCACTGCTGCCTGCAGTCAGTCCCCAATAACAACTATTATTATTTGGGGGTCCAAGAATTTTTTGATGTTAAAAAAGAGTCGTCATACTCAAGGTTGGGAACCACTAATATACAGTTTAATGAACTAATAACTCGTATGTTGCATCTGACGAAGTGGGTTGGAGTTCATGAAAGCCTATGCCTGGAGAAATAGTCTTCAAGTTGTCACAGGAGTAAGATGTAGATATAGATAGATCTATAAAATGAAAAAGGTGATTCAGTTACCATTCAGAGGAACTATTAACTGAACTCTGATTTATTGTTTCAGCAAAGTATTCTGCTGAATACTTTTTTTTTTTGGAAAGTGAATTGGTCCTAGTTCATAAAGACTACAGTTCCCTTCAGTCACAAAGAATGAGAGTCAGCAAAGTGGAAGTGGGAACAAGTGGGGTAAAGTCAAATGCCCAGTTTAGGAAAAGGTGCAGGGCTGCAACCCAGACACTCCTGCCAAAGCTGTTGTTATAACAGCTCGCAAGGTTCCCTTTTATGGAGTATTACTAACAGGCACAACCCTTTGAATGGGATGTTAATACCATAATCCTTAACCCAGTAAACCTCTTCCAGGCCTTCTGTCTGCTGACATAAGATGCCTCACACAGATACACTCTTCCTGTGAACTAAAATGGTGAAGAGGAACTAATGTAGTTCTCTGGCACTGGGTGAATTTCAGCCCATTTGGCATGAGTACTAGATATTTTAACTTGCTGTCAAGGTCATTGTTCTCTGTTGTTGACCTACTTACGAATGTTTATCTACAGAATTTAAGAATAGTTCTACAGAGAACAAAACAAATGTCTACTGGTAGCAAATGTGTAATGATCAGGAATGCATATGCAAACCACCCACCCCCTGCAAATTAACAAGAATAAAATATCCATAGATTTACAGTAGTTCATCATCTGCTTTTGTACATCATTGTCTGATTTTATATGGGTATCTGAAATGTTCAGAAGTTCCAAGGGGCCTAGCTGTATCCGTCTAATTTAGCAAAACAAACAAGGAGTCTTGTGGCACTTGTAAAGAATAACGAATTTATTTATTGTATGAGCTTTTGTGGGAGAAAATCCCACTTCATCAAATGCTTGCTGTTCCACCCTGTTTGAATCAAAACAACTACTATCATTTGCTGAAACATTCTGACCTGATTCTGTGACTTACACTTCCCAGCATTTATTGTCTTACCTTTCTCTAAGTTCTCTATCTTCAAGCATCAGATGAAGTGGGATTCTCTCCCATGAAAGATCATGCAATAAATAAATTTGTTAGTGTTTAAAAGTCCCAAAATACTTTCTTTGTTTTGCTGAAATGTTTAGCTTTCTTTTGGAAGCCTTAAACCATTACATCTCAGAAAATAACATTTTAGTTACTTACCATATAGTTCAGCAGTGTGCTCAGGAAAGTGATATACTTTTCAAGTGCTTCCAATTAATATTTTAAAAAATTGAAAAAAAAGAGTTAAGGCTATCTATGTTCAAAATGTTATAACTACATTTAGGTACTACATAATAGACAAAATATTCGTTAAATAAAAACTCTCAGTTTTCTAACCTGTGCTTTCTAAAACAAAATGAAAAAGATTATGACAAAGTTCATAAACAGCTCTTAATTTCAAAACACCTTCATTAGGCAACATTTCCATCACCATCTTAAGCAGTACATAAATAAATTGACCTCAGTATGCTTCACTGTTGAATTAGGTTACCTCATCACTGGAGAGATTAGAAATGTTTTTGACCTGATCTGCTTAGCCTTTTGTGTTATCTAAATTGTAGTGCAGTCCTTTTGGCATTCTCTTACAAAATCTATTGAAGAGCTGCAAGTAGAGATTTGGGTTTGTTTGGAGTTTTTTTTTTTTTTTTTTTTAACAGTAAGATCAGAATGTCTAAGGACAGTTCAAGCATACTGAGAATTTTATTTTTGCCAAATAAATTAGCATCTAAAGAAGTAGTAGCATAAACTAAGAGCTGGCCTGAGAATAAGTGGTTTATTTTAATCTTCTAAAAAGTCAGGTAGCACATTTAGAAAAACCTGAAGCCTTTGAGCAAGAGGTCAAGTGCTTGCTGCTACTGAAAAGTTTACCTCAAGACTGAAAGGTCTCTAGTTTTGTCAATCCTTAGTTTGCATTAAATAGGGTTTATCAGGTTTGGAATTCTTAATTTAATTGCAAGTGTACAGTGCTAATAGTTGTGTGAACTCACTGTATCTGAACTTAATAAATTAATATTAATGAATAAAAGATATGTTTGCCATAAGATGATGCCATCAAAATCGTAGTTCTGAGTTGTCTAGATGAAAAGGCTGTGGTCATTTAACAGCTGTAGTATTAGGAAGTTAGTTAGCACAGTACTGTTAACTGTCCTTCGGCTCAGTCATGATGCGTCCCACCGGAGCCTACAAGTTTTAAATTTACTGTCTGAGAGCATTCATGAGACTAAAACACAGGAGAGTGAATGTTTGTTGAAAGCAAATATACAATGGATATGAAACTGCCATGGCCAATTCGTATTGAAATTGGAGCAGATTCCTATGCAGTGTTTCTTGGGGTTTGGTTTTTGTTTTCATTTCGGTAGTATTCCCTGATTCCAGGACTATACTTTTTGTTTGCATGTTTTGGAGGTCCTTTAATGTGACATATTTTGTGTTGCAGTTGTTTTGGACATCAGTCAGAGATGAAGGGATTAGATCCCTTGCTTTCTCTACCCTATTTGCTGTTTCTTAGGAATTATCAAGCCTTCCTTTATTGCATAAGATTGGTTACCAAAGGGATGTCTAAATGAGAGATGGGGTAATCAGCTGTAAAAAATTATATCAAGCATGTTTGCTAAGTACTGTATGGAGACGAGAGACACCCCCGGGCACTTTTACTTGTTGATTTTATGCTGGCTTTAAATGCCTGTTTATACTTCCAAGCATGAAAACACTTTTTTACCTTAGCAACATGTTTCTTACCTTTGAGGATCTGAGTCTCATTGTCATACACTGTTGAGGTGAATTTTGATTATTGTAAGAATTTGACGTGTTCTGCTGTTGGTTATTCGATGGCACTCTGTTTAATCTATCTACACTCTTAAACTGCACACATCAATGTAGTATCTTCAGTTTTGTGGCTACCCCTCCAAAAATGAATTGACATGAATAGTGGTTGTAAATTATTTGTAAAATAAATATTGTATATTGTAAGTTTGGAGTTAGTTAAAAATCATATCTTAAAACTTCTTTGCTGATGTAATATAGTAGGGACAAATAAGTCTAGTTTGAAAAGAAAAAATCATGCTTTCTTCCTATGTCTATTATATGCAAAGTGTGATAACAAAATACAGGGTAATGGGGGCTAGAGCATAATTTCAGCAAGCCTTTGGAAAATGTCTCTTGCAAGAAGCTATTAAATAGTCCTGGGTGAAAAGTAAACTGTTTTAAAAAGACAAAATGTAGATATTAATTGTCAATTTTCAGTGTGTCAAAAGAATAATAGAAGGCATCCATATGAGAACTAGTGTTGTGTAACATGCATATCAGTATACCAGAAAATGTAGAGTTTCAGTGACCGCCCACAACAAACTCTTTGAGGTTGAACATCATTAGGGAAAACTGTGAAGAACCTGTGAGAGACTTACCCAAGCTACGTGAATGGGTAGCATGACAACTGATGACACTCAGTTTTGGAAAAATGCAATACCTAATTCACATTGGGAAAATATTTTAATCTACTTACATGCATTTCTGGGGTCTAAATTAATTGTAATTACATAGGGAGAAGACCTGAGCATCACTGACGGCAATTCCATAAAATCTTCTGTTCAGTGGGCAGCAGGTATCAAAAAAAAGTTAGGATGCATGATAGAAGTAACACTGAAAATATTATACACAGCCATATCATGTTCTCTTCTGGAATACTGTGTTCAATTCTGATCAGACTATAACAAAAAGATATAGAAGATGTAGATGAGAGTGAGAGACAAGAAAAGAAAATGATTACAGGCACAGGCAAACTTCCAAGAGAGATGGAAAAGTCTTAGACTGTTTAGTTTAGAGGTTAAATTAATTACTTGCACACATAATAGAAGTATAAAGAATAACAAATCATGTTGACAAGATGAATTGTGTGTCTATTTACCGTCTCTCCTGATACAACAAAAAGGAACATTTAATGAAACTGAAAAGCAATACATTTGAAATTGATAAAAGGAAATATGTTTTAATGCAATGTACAGTTAAGATGTGGAACTCATGACAAATGGATGAGACCTAGAGCTACTAGTATTTTAAAAACGATTAAAGTTGTATTTGAATAATGAGAACACAATTACATTTGATAGGATAACCATTTCTTTTCAGAAGGGATGTAACTCCTCAAGCTTTGGAACATAAGCCAACACCAGCTGACAGGGATTAGGAGGAAAACTCTTCAACATACATATTATTCTGTCCAGTCGGGTGGACTTGTACCTTTTGGGTATGTTTACATTGCAGCTGGAAGGTACTGTTCCCATATACATGTGCATGAGGTAGCATACTAACTAGGCGCAATGTAGCCATCACGGTGGCTTGGGCTGTCTGCTTGAGCATGTACCTAGGAGCTCAGACAGCATTGTATTTGGATTGCTCAAGCCAAGCTAGCATGTGCATGTCTACACAAGCTAAAACACTTCCCAGCTACTGTCTAGAGATGGACTTTGCCTGGAACATCAGTTACTGGCCATAGTAAGAGTCAGGAGACTGGACTGGACTGACCATTGGTCTGACTTGGACGTCCATCACTATATTTCAGTGAAGAAGAGAGCAAACACTGTAATTATCAAGCTGATTGTGATTCTGAGGCAGTCCCTTTCTGTGTTATTTCTCTGAGAGAACAATGAAGGGATCGCTACAAAAATTATGTAAACAATATTTCATAAATATATCCTAAGTTTATCTTGGGGCATTCATGTTCTGGACAAAGTGATCTTTGCTCACTTCTTTGTTCCACTGATGATGATCTAAAGTAGCAAACTCAATTTTTTAGCATGTAATGGTTATTTATTATTAATGTTAAGTGCTGTTTAGTGGTAGGGTAGCCGCATGGTAAATATGATGCTGTAACTACAAAATAACCAGATGGCTTTTTTCTGCCTTTTGAAACAAAGTGCCATTTGTATGGCAATCGATTTTAGATATATGTAAAACTAGCAGAAATATGGACAGTTTATGATGTTTTCCTAATAAAGCCCATGGAGTTACCAAGGTGCTGACCATCCCCACTTCCCACTGCCTGAAGTGGGTGATGGACTTGGTGGACGCGTCACCTTGCAGAATCAGGCCCCGTAGCAAAAGAGTAAATAAATTATTGTTTATGCAAACAGTTTTGCAGAATAAGCATTCAAGTCTTGTTGAGAAGTTTAGCTACATTGAATATATTTTGTGACATGGTTATAAAACCACAATCCAAGTTGTGCACAAAACTGACCAAGTATTTTCATGACTAGAGCCTCAGCCAAATCCCTCAATGCTTTTTACTTCATGTATTTTAAAATACGTGATGTACTTAAATGGGAGTGGCTCCTTAATAGCCAAATGTTTTGGTGCTTATCTGTTATGTTTTAGTTTTGCACTAATAAATGTTGAATGTGGGTCTGCTGCATTTTTTCATGTATCTGAGGGATAAAAAAAGATGAGTGAACAATCAAAGCTTATTTTCCTTTTTCTCTGTACTCCTTATGGTTTTGACAGGTACGAGTGAATGTATAGTTTTATGCGGGAGCCATGACAATATAAAAGTTGTTTGATTCCTTATGCCCTTCACAGATCAGAAAAATTTACTCATCGTGCTCCATGCCATCAAATGGCAGTCATGTGGTAGTGAACATAAACCAATTTAACTTAGTTTGGGGCAGGATACTATAATCTTCACGCTAAAGAGCCTGTCTGCTCTCTTTAAATCACCTGAATCAGGCAGAAATGGAGGGCTTAAAAAAAAAGTGAGTTTGGAAGGCTATGAAGGCTTTTGGACATGTTTTATATCAATTCTGGTTGTAAAACTTAATAGGGACTGATGCCATTTTCTGTCACTTCTTGAGACATATAACTCCAATAGTCAGTAAAACAAAAAAGGAGTCCTGTGGGACTTAAAGACTAACAAATTTATTTATCGCATAAGCTTTTGTGGGAGAAAAATCGCACTTTGTCAGTAGGCTGATCCTGTCCCAGCCCGATTCCCCCCCCCCCCCAGTATTTCAGAGTGTAGAATCACAGAAAGATGATGCTTACAGGATGACTATGTGGGCTTTCTTTAGGAGAAAGACTTGTACAGGTGATAATTCTGAGTATGACTTTGCAGTGTATATATATAGACTAACCCATTTAAAGTGCCTTTAATGCATTAGATATTTTGCAAGTTCCATTAGTAATGATATTTATTCATGGTTGTCTTTCGTGGCTGTCTATGATTCAGCATGATATAAGATCCATCTGCTCTGTGATGGCTTGCATTTCATTTGGAATATACAGTATATATGGGTACTAAAGTCCAGAAATGCAAATCCAGTTCTTCCCTCCTTCTGCCTTCATAAAATTAAAGCTATATAAAACTTTGATGTGCTAGATTTGTTAGGTTGCATCACATAATGTGTCCCAGGCCTGATGTTATTCAGAGATTTACAAATTGAGAAATAATTACTCATTCTGCACAACATTCTTGTTAAATTAATATATCTTAATATTTCCATTTATGGGATGGCTACAGGCAGTCTCCTGTGTTCTGCATTAAATATCAGTTCAGAGTTATATTTCTACAATATTATGTGGTCCTGGACTAAATTCAATTTTTATTTATTTGAATGACATCCTAAACTGGGAATATTGCTGAGGTACTTTTGCAAAGGGCCTGATCCGGAAAATACTATTTAGAGAGAGAGATTCCAAAGCCAGACCATTCTCATCATCTAGTCTGACCACCTGTATAAAACAGGCCAGAGAAGATCCTCAAAATGATTCCTGGAGAAGATCTTTTAGAGAAACATCTGATCTTGATTTAAAAATGTTAATGGCAGTGACTCTATCATAACCTTTGGCAAATTGTTTCAGTGGTTAATTACTCTCACTATTAAAAAATATATGCCTTATTTCTAGTCTGAATTATTCCAGCTTTAACCTCCAGCTTTTAGAGTGTGTTGCAATTACTCTGCTAGACTGAAGAGCCCATGCTCAAATAGGGGTTCCCCATGTAAGTACTTACGGCGTCTAATCAAATCACCTCTTAGCTTTCGCTTTAAGGTAAATAAATTGAGCTACTGGGGTCTGTCACTATGAGGCATGTTTTCTAATGCTTTAGTCATTCTAATGACTTCTCGGAATCCCCTCTCTGATTTCTGCCAGCTTTAGTTCCCATTACATTGCAAGCAGCTGTTTGCGTGCTGGGACAGAAAGTTTCAGTGTATGTCACTTTATGTAGATGCATTGCTTTATTTATAATATTCTATATATTGTGACAGAATAAAGCCTGAGGGCTACAGGAGGGAGCTGGAAGGTAGAAATATTAGCCCTAGGCTTAATAAATTCCTGTTTCCATGGTAAGTAGTGTAGGGCTGCTCCGAGACTGGTAGAGCACCTGAGACCAGTTGGGGTGATGGACCACAGCAGATAAAAAGGCCTCTGTTGGAGGCAGCGGGGAGAGAGTGGTGGACATGGTGGCTGGAGCACTGGGGGGTTGTGTGGAGCGAAGTAGCAGAGTGAAGAAGAACTGGAAAAAGCTGAGTCATAGATGTTGCTGCAAACACCTAAAAGACACAGTCAGATGGGGCAAGCTCAAGGTGAAGAGTGTTGCCCCAGGGCAAGAGGCCCTAGGAGAGTACAGCACGGGGAAGCTTGGAGCAGAGAGTCATGCTAAAGCTGGCTGCCAAACTTGAAGCGCACAAACCACAGTGCCCAAGCAACTCCATTCATCACAATATTTTGAAACAATATTTAATATAAAATGACAAACATGAATTTCTCTCCCTCTGCCTTTATAGAATTCCTATCTTAATGGTAGCTCAGGACTAAATACAAGACCTAGAATTGAAGGGAGGGGTTTTTAAAAGAACTTGGCATTGGTCTAACTTTTCTCCCCCTTAAGTCAGTGATGAAACTCCCAATGACTTCATTCTGAGTCAGTCTGGTTGAATAACAAGTAATTTGTTTGACCAGAAAACAGAAAAATCAGAAGCAATATGTGGTTTTGCAGTGTGGTCTTCACCTCATACGCAACCCTGAAAGAGTTAGGGAAGCTGAGATAGGGCCAGTTTGAGGGATAGGCCGGGCCTGAGAGGCTTATGCTGAAGATGTAACCCCCGAATGAAAGATGATGCTCTGCTGAGCAGGTGCAGACCAGGCTGATGTAAGGCCAGAAAGATGGTAACAAATGGCTACAATGAGGAAGTCTTTAACCTCCCTTTGTGCATTAGAGAAGGAAGACAGGAGTCCAGGGAAAGAATAAGATCTTGGAAGGTTGGCTCTGGACGCATTCAGAGGAGAGAAGGGTGGAGAATAGAGCCTGGGGGAGGCAAGCCAGGGAGAGAGTGGCAAGACTGGGGGCTTGACTGCATCTTGGAGGGTCCCTGGCCTGCAGAGGAAGTAGTGGGCAGGCCCAGGTTTCCCTGCTAGTCACTGGCAGGGTGGCATTGCTGGCCAGTGACTCTAGCGAGATTCTGTCCTGTGGAATGGGAAACCACATAGTGATCAGGTTGGAGGCCTGAGTCGCTAAAAGGAAGCTGTAGCTGCTGGAGTGAGAGAGGACAACCAGTTGAGAGATTGCAAGGAGTGATGTCCAATCTGGAAGAGAGCATGTCCCCAGAACAGGCCGGAGAGGCACCACTGTACATAAATGAAAGGCAGTTTGTTTCAGGATCTGTCAGCAAAAGAGGAGAAAAAAAGAAAAGCAGAGAGAGAAAGAAAGAAGCTTGTTTTTGTTTGGTGGGGATGAGGGGGATTAGGAGAAGGCTCTCTCTCTCTGTGTCCCTTATAACATTTAGCCCAGAGGCAGAGCGCGTCGTGGAATGTGGGAAATTCATTCTGGGGCAAGAACACTTTAACTCAGATCTCCCCTCTCCCAGGTGATCATCCTGATCGGCAATCTATAGGTGATTCAGTCTGGAGTAGGTTGTTCACAGTGTCTCCTGTTGAAGCTGTTGCAAGGTTGTTAGGAGAGAGGAAGACACACACACACACACACTCCTGGCGGAAAAAGTCCAGACAAACAAAATTCTTTGCCAAATACTGTTTTGCCAAATAAAGTGTCTCCCTGGAGAAAGATCACCATACCTAAATGTGATCATTTTGAACATCTCATCCTAAAAGTCTCACTGTTGTCCGCATAAAAGCCATACTCTATGCCCTTTCCTTGTCACTTTTTGTCATTGTCATACTACGTCTTGGTCTATCCTGTTGCATGATTTTGGTGGCAATCAAAAGGAAATACACAAAGTATTTAAAATACCTTATGTCTCTCCATCCAGTTGCCTACCATCTACTTACTAAACTCTCTTCAGTGCACTGAGTCTAAGCAAAACGTCTTCCCTCCAACTTAGCGCTATTCCTGCACAGTGTTCTTCCAGTGTTAATCTGACAGCACCCTAAGACAGAAATCTATATGCAGGAATAAGCTCACCAATCTTCCCATTGCTAGATTTGTTGAGGGAAGGAATTTGCAGAGATATTTTGTTCATCATGCTCTCAAAAATCAGCACAATAGTAATATTTTGCACATTTCTTGGTGAATTGTGGAGTAAAAGGTGTATCCCTCTGGTCACAAAGCCCCAGGTGACTCAGAACATTAAAAATGTGAAGTACAGGCCCTCAGTGTGAGTTTAGCATTAACCTGGAAGCTACTAAAGAACAAAAAGTATTGGTGTAATATGATGTCACTTCCTTGTTTCACTCAGGAAAAGGGAGGCTAGGATTTTGATCTGCCGACATCCACGTGGCTTTTGTAGTCACGATCTGAGTATATGACATGGTAATGAGCAACTATATAAGAGACAAAGGCAATCAATCACCATGGCAATTATCTCATCCCAGAATAGTGGGTCTGCTGCAGACTTCTTGCCAGTTAAATTTAGAATAAGAAATTCCTGAGAATTGCTGAAATTTGAGTTTACATAAAGAGATGCTAGGGGTATGATTCAGCCACTGGATGTACTCCATAGAAAGCATGAATATTTTATACACCTTGACTGTTACCAACAGATATGGATAACGTGTTGTATATATTTTCCTGTTCTATTGAATGCGTCTTTTTTTTTACCATAACATTTGATAAAATTTCATTCTTTATATAAAAAACCCTGATAGAAAATGTAGCTAAAAGCTTCATTGCATGAATTAAGTATTCTGCAGGATAAAAGACAATTTTTTTGTTTATAGCACTTTTTCCATTAGTACTATGGCAATGTGAAAAATGCATTTGAGGCAAAAGAAATAGCATATCTTGGCACTGTGGCTTAAGTAGATTTCCTATTCATTGAACAGATAAATGAAGCCAGTACAATGTGTTACAGAAAGTGTTGTTTTGACTGCTACTCTATTACCTTGTGATATTCTCCACACGAAATAGTCTATCACTGGTACTCACTGTCAAATCCAGTTTCCAGCTGGGAAACTGTACCCCTACGTATATTTAAATGCAGCATTTTTTTTTTCAGTTTTCTCTTTTATATGTAAAAATGTAATGGAAATATACAACTTGGAAACAGTTATTTCTTTCACAGCTAGTGACTGATAATGGTCATAACACAGCAAAGATAACACCACAATAATATGCAAACATTTGAAAACTTGAGGGAAAACATCCCTAAGCAAAAGGAACAGGATAAGCTTTAATTTCATTGTGTGTAAAGATTGTACACCTTATCTATTGGCCAGTAGTCAGTGTTCAACATGCAGTGTGTAAGTCCGCTCAAAGCAATGGAACATACTCAGATTGCCTGGAGTTTAGTCTTTTCAAGAATGCTTTATTCTGTTAGAGAGGCATGAATCAAAATAAGGTTCTGGCATACCTCTTAAGAAGTTAGCATGCCACATATATAGTAAGTTATTGTACTGAACAATGAATTCAAGAGAAAATTGCTTGATGCCTATAGAAACAAAAATAAAAGGTGTCCATATTCCCTTTTCTTATCTAAATTGTAAATTGGCCAGATTTCAAAGGGCAAAGAACTGAGGAATGCTTGGCAGTTTCAAATTAATTTCCATTTTGTTTCGGGAGAATGGGCCGTGAGATTAGAATCCTAGGGACTTCTTTATCATTTGCAATATGAATGGTTTGTCTTGGGTGCTGGTGGAGTATTTTGATGGAGATTATTTTTGTTTGGCTCTCATTTTATTTAAATCTTAAAAATCAGCTGCACTTTTGCAGCATGTTCCAAAGCTCACACTCATCTAAGGAAAGAATCCTACTGAGTTGAGTAGGGCTTAAATTAGACCCTGGAAAAGAGTGAATAGTTGTGCTTATTTTTTCCCAGGGCATATCTACACATGACCCCAGAACCTTTGTGTTTTCTGTTACCAATTTTTAGAACCACTTTTGGTCTAGAGGGTGGTTCCTAATTTTTTTAATTATACAGCTTCAAACTGTTTATCTTTTAAAAGGAAACATTTGACTGTTCCTAATAATAATGGTGTTGACTGGAAAATCTGGAGCTACATTAAACTAAACTAAAATTGGATACCTGTAAACAATAAAATGTAATAATGGTATGGTTGGGTTTCATGTGAAAAATACATGAAATTTTTGTTAGTAAATAAAACATGATTTTCGCATGTTTCATTCTTTGCCTGCTAACTTTGGTATGATTTTGAATAGCAATCCATTTGCAGAAAAAAGGCTATTATTTGTATTAAATTTTGTCATAACAATATATGTGACTCTTTAGGTTAACCTTGATCATGTTTTCAGCTCTTATTAGACTTATTCCAGAACTGGTCTTTGTTTTCTCTTCCGTGCAGCTTCCATGAGTGGGCCTGTAAAAGCATCTTCAGAAGTTAGGATAAGTCTGTCTTCATGTCATCAATACCCTGATGGCCAACGTTATCCTTGGTCTCTCTCTCTAGTTTTGGCTAGTAACCAAAAGGCAAAATGTCCATGATAGCTATTTGTTAAATTGGGACTCATTCCTGCAAACCTTACTCTTGCAGAGCATGCGTTTGGATATGTGTAACAGTGATTTGAGTGCATAAAATTGTGGAACAGCATTTTTGTTTACCATGATACTCTAATGTGAACAAAGCCCCACCCCTGAAAAATCAATACCAAGTATTAAGCTGAGAAAAGCCAAAAATATATCCTGCCATACACCACGTGGAAGCAAAATTCTCTAATACATTGCTGTCCAAACTGGTTATTTAACTGCTATAGTATAAAGGTGTGATCATATTAAGTGGGGAAAGCTTAATGATTTATCTTTAGGGGCTCCTCATTTATAGAATAATAAATTATTCATATTTATGGTGCCAATAGACTTTTAGATGTTAAAAACACAACTAATATCCCAATTACAAGTTCTACCAGTATTAAATATTTGATGATATTCACATTTTCCACTTATGATTTATTTTAATCTGTTTTATTTCAGTGAAACTTTCCTTTTAATTTTCTAGAGTAGGAATGACAAACACATCACTTAACCTGGGAAACCCTGGAGACGTTCATTTCAGGCCATGAAATGACTTTCGGAGGTTAACTACTTGTAATGTTCTCAGTTACACCTACTCAATAATTCATTTATGGCCTGATTCTGCTCCATTATCACTAATATCTGGATGTTCATTGACTGGAGTGAAAACAGGAGTCTTTAATGAACCCCATTTTTTTGCCCATAGAAAACATGAATCTTTGCAGATTTTTGAACTATGAGAGAGCTGTGAAGAGTGTTTATTTGAACTTCCAGATGGAGAATAGGTGATTTAGTAAGATTTGACTGAGTTCTTTAACATGTGAATGCCTTGTTACAGCTCATTGTGTGTTCATTTTGTTTCCTAAAGGAGGAATATTTCATCAACTTGTGCATTTTTATATGTTCTGAAATAAATCAACTTTCTACATATTTCTAATGTTACGCCTCATGGTTGGAGGGAGGGAATCTATTTAGCTTCAGAGAGAGGAATGTGAAACAAGCCAAGAAGGGAGAGCTTTTTAGTATGTAATATTGAGGGCCTTTTTCTCATTTTCATCTCATTTCTCATCTTCTTCAAAAGTGAAAAAGGTGCTTGACAGAGACACTGGCCAGCACTGTATACAACTTCTACCATGCAAAAATGTCAAAATATAGCATTTTTCTTATATCCCTTACTAATGTTGAGTTCTTGTAGCATAGGTGACTCATAGGGTATGTCCACATGAGTCTTTTATTTCAAAACACTGGTTGTTTTGAAATACAAAACTGAATCTCCATACAAGATTCTGTCATTTTGAAATAAGAACCGTCATTTCGAAACAGCTTGAACCCCATTCATTTCGAAACGGCTGTTATTTCAAAATGGTTATTTCGAAATAACACTGTTTGGACATGTTGTTTCGAACTAACACCATTGCTTCGAAACAACATGTCCAAATGGCCTTATTTCGAAATAACCATTTTGAAATAACAGCTGTTCCAAAAGCAGGCTCTCTCTTAATTCAAAATAAGTTATTTCAAAATGAGTTAATGATGTATCTGTGGACATAGCCATAGTGCTCAAGTTACATTACAAAGGAATATAAATTTTTATCCTCATTTTATAGATGGCCAAAGAGAGGTACAGAGAGTTGAAGTGATTTTTTCTACTGTCACGTAGGAAGTTAGTGAGAGAACCAGGAGTAAAACCCATGTTTACTGATTCTTTGTCCTGTGTCCTATCCATCAGATAGGGGAAGCAGATGCTCTGATATCCAGAACTTTACCTTATATAGGAAGCTATTACTGTGCCTGCCCACCCGTTGCCTCCCCCCAATTTTTCACACTTGCTAGCCGGTAACCCTGCCACCAAACCACACTGTCTTTTAATTAAATGCTATGAGGATGTGGATTTTATTTTGTTCACCAGCTCCATATGCCTTTGAAAATGTGGACCCTTTCCACAGTAGTCTTGATATAATTGTGCTCAAACAGCAAAATTAGATCTGACTCTGGATCTAGTTTTTAAACATTATAAAGTCTATTGGTGTTTGAATTCAAAGTACTATTAGTCATAAAGAGAGGAGCTGTTTGTGAAATTTGGTTCCAGATGTAGGGAGAATTTTAAACACCACCAAAAATCAGGATGTACAGATCCAAACTTTTGATGTGGTTCAATCTCCAATTTCTCTGGAGATCTGTATTTTTAAAATGCCATTTGCTTAAGTGTAAAACAAAAAACACATAACAAATATGACTTTTTAATGAGTCTGAATGTGAATTTGTAAGCACAGGTGAGCAGTAATCCAGATTCTGAAATAGTGATCAGTACCCAGACTTAGAAAAGGGCAGGTAGCTGCATGGGCCTCTGCCCAGGGGCCCCAATGATGTGGAGGCCCTCTGCCATGCTGGCTCGGGGGGGTGGGGGGGAACAGAGCCACCTTTGGCCAGAGGCTGGGCTCCGCTATCTTGCCATGCCCTTGGGCTGGCTGGTCTGTCCCCAGGGCCAGGGCAGGCTGGCACAGCTGGTCGCTCTGCTCTGGGGGTAGGGCTGGCTGGTGTGCAGTGCAGCCTCGGGACCACACTGCAAGCTGCAGCACATGCCCCAGTCAGTCCTTCTGCTCCTGGGGCCTGACCAGCTGGACTGCGGCCGTCCACTGGCACCAGGGCGCCCCCAGCACCAGCCCACCCACAGGGCGCAGAGTCCTAGGGTGGAGGAGGGCTGTGGTCCCATTCAGGGGGTGCAGGGCTCCAGTGGGGGGGTGGAGTCGTGCCTCAGTTGGCAGGCCAGCCAGTGGGGGGCTCCTAATCTGCCTCTGACTGAATCCAATTTACAGAGCTAGTAAAATGACGAGTGTGTGACAAGCAAGCCTGTCCTGAGGAAAGTCATTGCAGTGGGGAAGCAGGAGGTTTGCACCTTCTCCCGAGACTTAAGAGCTGGAAAGAGAAGAAACTTGCTTAAGGTATTCACAGCTGCCAGCCAGGGAGTACAGTTATAGACTGTGACACCCAATTATGTCTTTCAGGAGGAATTCTCTGTTTCCTCATCTGCTGAGACATCAGGATGGGACTGCACATTTAATTGGTTTCCCAGAAGTAATTCGTCAGTCCTTGTTTGCCATACATGAGACAGGCTAAGCAGACTCTGACTCAGACCCTGGCAAGGATGAAGAGTGGAGCAGCCATATGACTATTTGGCCTGCTCTGTACAGGAATTTTTTTTTTCAGTATAAGCTAAGCCTATGTTGCAGGGACGGGCTTTCCCTAGGGTCTGAATGCAAATACAGGGAACTGGGTATTGGACAGAGAGAAGCAGGAGGAAACACCAGAGAATCACTTTTGATTTGACCTTGAGAATCTGCGTGCGTGCTTTTGGGAAGAACATTAGCAGAAATGAGGTTTGGAATTGTGGGTAAACTGTTTCCCGCTGTTTGGGTCTTCCTGTGTTCAGGGAAACTCGACTTTGTACATTCTTTGTAAATAAACAGGATTGCAACAGAGACATACCTGACTCCACCAAATATTGGCTAACTGCAGGTCAAAAGGATCAACATTTATACTGGTATAACCCCGCACTAGGAATACTCCTACTCTGGTGGGGCAGGTCTTATTCAGTTAGACTCTGTCTTGGGAAGATGCCTAACCTAAACTGAAAATCCACTCATGCTGGAAAAAAAGAGTGGTCAAGTGCGTGGTTGACCAGTATGACTATGTTGTTAACTGGTAAACATTTTCCTATACAGACAAGCCCTTTTCAGTCACCTCAGAAAACTGCTTTCCTCTTCCAGGGTGTATGATTTACCCCTTCTGGAATCTGTATAAACCAGTGGCACTTGCAGAGTGGATAGCATAGGTCCTGCTGGGCCCAGGGCTAGATCCAGATGCTTCAAACATGTTTAAAAATTTTAACAAAGCTTTTTTTTTTATTTTACCCTATAACACAACAGTATAGCTCTGTGTTGTTTAATAAATAAAACAGGTGTCTATTGAATAATCCATTTATGGAAAGGGGTCTCAGGTGCAATTACAATTTCTATCTCGTGCATTCATGCTCCACCAGTGAAGCCAAAAGTTTATATATGTACTAACAGAACAATTGTCTGAAACTTCTGTCAACCTATTTTCTATTTGGACTAGAGGTCTCACTTGCATTAACTGATATACCTACCTGTTTTAATGAAGAATACGGTCACTTTTAATAGTGCCTGTTGACACTGAAAATATGGTCGTGCACATGGTCTCAGTCTTTGTTCTTTCATGGACTATAAATTTAGCTTAGGCTAAAGGGAATGTGGATAATACTTTTAAAAGTTCCAAAGGAGTAGCCGTATTAGTCCAGATCAGCAAAACAAACAGGGAGGCCTGTGGCACTTAAAGACTAACAAATGTATTTATTGCATGAGCTTTCTTGGTAGAAAATCCCACTTCAGATGCTTTGAAGATGAGGGAAACTTACAGAATGGGAGGAAAATAAATGCAGAGAGGTAGAAGTCATGGGATCAGGTCAGACTGTAACAGTAAATCAGAACTGTTGTTAAGATTCAAACCCTGGGAAACAGCATACAGAAGAGGGTGAGGTCAAATACCTGTTGTAATAGTAAAGAATCCATACTCACAATTTAACCCTGCTTTCACACAATCAAATTTGCATATCCATTCCAATTCTGCAGTTTCTCTTTGAAGTCTTGATGTGTTACCCATTTGCTTGAGTGCATCCATAAACAAATAATCAGAGAGATTAGGAAGATTGAAGTGCTCAGCTACTCATGTTTGAATGTTGTGATTTCTGATGTCAGTTTTGTGCCCATTTATTCTTTTGTGCAGAGACTTCTGTGTTTGTCCAATGTATAAGGTGTGAGGGCATTTCTGGCACATGATGGGATAATCACATTGATGGATAAGCAGGTAAATGAGCCCTTGATGGAGTAGCTGTCTTGATTAGGTCCTGTGATGGTGTCTTTTGTGCAGATATGTGAGCAAAGTTAGCAACATGGTTTGTTGCCAGAATATGAACTTCCTTTAATGTTTCTGTTGTTATTTCTGCACTGTAACTTTCGCAAAAAAGACGGTGCATAATGGCTGTAATATTTGTAATATCTGTGTATGAAGAAATCCTGATATGCAAATTCGATTGTGCAAAAGCAGGATTAAGTTGTGACTATGGATTCTTTACTATTACAACAGGTATTTGACCTCACCTTCCTCTATGAGCTGTTTCCCAGTGTTTGGATCTTAACAAGGGCTTTGATTTGCTGTTACAGTCTGACCTGATCCCATGACTTACAGAATGGGAGGAAAACAAATGCAGGGGAGTGTAAGTTCGCTCATCTTCAAAGCATCTGATGAAGTGGGATTTTCTCCCAAGAAAGCTCACGTGATAAATACATTTGTTAGTCTTTAAAAGTGCCACAAGACTCCTTGCTTAGAGTATTTTTTTAAAGTTACCTGGTCTTGAGCTAGTGGAGTTACACCAGCGCGTTATTTGCCTGAAAGTTCCAAAGCTACTTCCAGTTTGCCCTTTCAGTATAAGGTACTTTGGGGCATGAATGCCTGTTTATATAATGAGGTGTGTAACCATTTTCATTGGTGGATGTACAGTCATTAGCATCAGAGGAATCATTGGCATGGGTGTAAGGAATATGGAAATAAAACAATTCTCAGTATTAAGAGATACTAGTGGGCTTTTCCCATTTTTGGGTAATGGAGTTTTGCAGAATTAAGGTTTGAGTCACTGTAGGCATGCGTTCAGTTTGTCCCACCAGGAGGCCACCCCTGCTGGGTAATGTGGGGAATTCTTCACTCAAGTCGTCTAGAAAACCCACCCTTCGTCCAATGGAAGGGGCGGGTAGTTCGTTCTACCCCCACAAGGGGGCAACCAGTAATCCAGGGGCCGGGTACAACAGTTCACCCAGGGGCCCCCGGGACCCTTACTAGGGTGACCAGTCAACAAGTCTGGTGGCAGTCAGGGGTTCAGTGAGGTTGGGGATGAATCGGGGTCAACATCTCAATGAAAGGAGGGAGGAGGAGGGGGACACAGGCCCACCCTGCTCCACTGTGTCCCAGCCCAGGGCCTAGCAGCACCCAGACGTGCTGGCAGCAGGGTCAGCGGGGTCCTGACCGCAACACAGACCCCAGTGCGGAGTAGACTTCCCCTGGGCTACTGCCCTCCCCCTCTCCCATCAGTACCTCGGCTGCACCTTCCTCAGTGGCGTCGGGGTACTCGCTGAGGAGTACTGCGTACAGGCCTTCCCAAGCATTGGGTGGCGGCAGGTCCGGAAGTTCCAGGGCGACTACCATCTCCTCCGGCGGCAGTTCCAGGCACGCCTCCTGGTCGAGGGCGAGGGGTAGCTCCTCCAGGTCTTCTCCTGCAAAGGGGTCTGTGTTGACCGGGGCCAGGGGCAGTTCCTCCAGCTCCTTACCGGCCAGGGTGGTGGGTGGTTCCTGGCATTCTGGGCCCTGCGGGTAACCTGGAGGGCGCTGCGGTTCGGGCAGCCACGATCTGTCCCTTCCCCATGGCGGGGGGTCTTCCCACTGGGCGCCACCATGGGAGGCCCAAGCCAGCCACCCCAGTAAAAGGTGGGAGGCCAGGGGGGTACACCCCAGTCTCCCTGGCCAGAGGAAGGGCCAAGGCTGAGCAGAGCCATCCTTCTCTTCCAGTGGCTGGAGCTGAACTGAGCTCCTCTGCCTGAATTTTATACTTCCTGCCCTGCCTCTTCCCCTCCTGCTTGATTGGCAGTTCTGTGGAGGCAGCCATCTTGGCTCTTGCGGGGGCAGCCATCTTGCTGCCTCCTTGCAGTCACCAAGATTGTACTATGTTTCAGTCAAGTTTCCTGTGACTTGCTCTTCCCTTTTTAAAGACTTTACAAGCCCAGTGCTTGCTTTTATATAAAAATGTAGGTATGTGTGCATATTTAGTAGTTCACTAAATCTGCAGTCAAGAAAATCACATCGTGGAAATCTGGTCTCTGAATGGCCAGCTCCAAAGGCTAAGCAGAAAATGTTGGCTGCTATCCAAATGCATAGCTCCAGAGGCAGTGTAGAAGTAAGGGAAGCAATATTGCAATATTCCCCGTCGTCACACAATAGGCTTGCAATCCCATTCTAAGTCAGGACCTCCATTTTGAGAAATGCCTTGGAGAAATCACCCATTTTTCATGGGAAGGTTGCAGCATAAGTAGCAAATTTTGTGGATAATGTGTGATTTCACTCATATTCAAGTAAATCTTTCTGTGCATACATACCTCCATGCCACTCAACCCTGAATCTTTGTTGCCATTTTTTCCTAATCTCATTGGTTTATCTTAACTGCCTATTAATATTTGCATTTATAGACACAGGTGAAGCATCTGGTCCTAGCCACTGTCAGCAATATGTTTTTGGAGTGGAAGAACTGCAGTTCTAATCTAACATGGCAATCCCCTATGTTCCTTGTATAATATAATTCTTTTTGTAACATTTCTTTCTCGACAGACTTCATCGGTTTCTTTAGGTGAATGATTATCTTCCACCATAAAGATGATAAATTTAAGACTGTTGATGAAAATTCCAATACATTTTGGATATATAATAATTATTTATGATAACTTTAATAGAATATTACATGTTTGTGTAAAACTAAATTCTGCTTACTAAACACTTTCAGATATGAAACTATTTATTCCTTTTATTTATAGTTAGATTTTGAATCTGTTAATTATGTAGCAGTAATTTAAGACAGCTCATAGGAGAAGTGGACTTGAACTTTTAGTACTCTAGTGTATAATTCACAACATTTGTCTGAGTATTATGAAGTGAGCACATAACTCAAATAACAGCAATATTGTATATCAAATGTCAAATTAACATTCAGCATGCACTACATTTGCATAGGATATTTTGATTCTTAATCAGCCTAAATAATTGTGTATCATCAGAAGATTTGGAGTTAAAAAAATTGAGTCTTCTTAAGGCACAACAAAATGTCAGTTTCTTCATTCACGACTTTTAATTAGAACTGGGCAAACACTTTAAATATGTTAGCCTGCCTAGGGACGATTGAGATACCCAAGGGGCGATGGTTCACTCAAATCACTTGCTATCTAAAAAAGCAGGCATCAGGTGTGTGTTCATTTTGTTTTTGTTTTTTTTTAATATCTGAATATATTATCTGTAAATTAGTGCCTGTATTTGGGCCAAGATATTGTCTCCTTAATCCTGCAGAATATACAGCTTCAAGTGTTTCAACAAATGTTTGATTGGTAGATATTAAGATTCATTGAGGAAGCCTAGGAGTGGTGACATTGATTCTTGCCACACCTAATGTTTAGAGAGACAGAAAATCACTGGGATTCACGAAGCCTAAACTGGACACTTATATTCCCCATACACTGAATGGGGGGAGAGAGACACTACTGAATGAGATTCATGTTAGGGTCTTCTACTTAAGCGAGCCAATGGGAGATTGCAAGCTGAGGGGTGTGTGCTAAAATTCAGTCCTCTGTGAGACAGTTATCCATGTCAAGACTTCAAGGAGGTGCTTGCTTGGAGTTCTTGGCTGTAAATCTTGTCGTAGGTGGTGAGGAGGAGAGTGAAGAGTGCTGTCCTAACTTTTAGTCTAGAGAGGTGGGAGCCCCTGGTTGAAGTCTCCCCTTTAACTGAGTGGAAAAAGAATCTGAAGAGGGATTCGTCATGTCACAGGGGAGTGCTATAACCACTGGGCAGGGGGTATTGTGATGCGGGCCTTCCTTAATCTTACCTCTTAAAGCTTTCCATTGTGATTAAATAATGAATCATGGAGGGAGAGAGAGAGAGGAGGACTGTAACCTGGGGTAGAGCACTCACCTGGGTGGCAGGCGATCAAGAAATCTGTTCCACAGACTTGAAAAAGAAAAAATAAATAAATAAAGGTATGTGCAGTGGAACAGCTTCAACAGGAGGGATCGAGGAAGCCGCACATCAGTGTGTGTGCGCTCCATAGGAGGGTGATTACAGCACTCACCTGAGTAGAGGTAAAATCCATTCGTCACCTCAGGTCAAGGAGTGACTCAAACTGAGCATGCCCCTGTAACTGTGCTAAAAGTTATGAGATAGGTGACCCTTTTCTACCTCCTACCTCCTTGATTTGTGCAGACTTGCCTATGGGGAGCTGATCTGGTAAAAGAGTTTTGAGTATGCCTACTGGATCGGGTTGTGCAGGTGAGTTAGGTGGAGGAAAATCCATCTGCCTCTGGCTCAGGCAGTGCACTGCAGCCTAGGCGTCCAGATGGCTGGCACGGGTCTGCAATGCTCATGCTCAAAGGCAGAAACATAGGCACCCAGCAAACTTATACTGCAAAATGGAAGTTGATGAGGGAATTACGGCTCTGACGAGGTTCAGAGGCAGCTAAGCAGGGATCTCGTGAATCCTAGTGATGCCTGATTCTGGGGTTTATGTGCATTAAATTTCTTTTTATGAGTCTAGTCTAAGAAGCTAAATTTAAACACTGAAGTTAGTCAAAAAAAAGTGAAAGCCATAAAATTCTAAATTAATGTTCAAAGTTTTTGCTTGTCTGTGTTTTTTGAAGTGTGGCATTCTGGAAATGTGTAATTAAGGTGCCTCAAAAAACCTGAACTCTGATCTGTATACAAAATATTCCTCCGCTTCAACTGCCCATGCACTGGCAGCAAGAAATACTAAGATCAAGATTTTGTCTATTGTCCATACATATTTCAGGACCCATAATTACAATAAAAGGTAGACCAGCCAGTCTTCCTAAACCACCTTCCAAAATCCAGTTTATGTGATGGTAATGTTTTCCTTATTCACCTCATGATGTGGCTAATTTACTGCACCAAAGGACTTTTGTACCTACAGATCCTCTTGAGAGCGTTTAGAAACCACTTCAGAAGATAAAGCATATATAGCTTCACCCCTGGGTAAACTGGGAATAGATGACTTAATGAGTGGGATATGGGATCATAAACTTTCAGAATACTTAGAGCTCAGTCATGTGCGTCTATCTTGGGAAATGAACCCATTGGTTTTTGATCCTGACTTCAGTGGGAATGGGATGCAAAGAAGAGGATTAGGATCCATCAGCTTTTTTATATTTAATACAATAGGTTCAAGTATTTATATAGCTTTTATAACAGTTATTTCCCCCAGCAAAACTATAGAATTCAGCATAGCAAAATCATATTACAGGGGAAATATTTTTAAGCCTGTGAAAATCTATAAGGTTGGGAAACTGCTCTGGAGCTTGTTGGGTTGAAGAGTCTTAGCTATTTGAGATATCTGTTGTGGGTATGTGATATATGCCTAAATGGATTATCCAGTGTTCAGAGATACCCAAACTTCTTTTCAATGCTTCAGCACATCTCTACTTATAATTAGTGTGATGATGGAAAAACAGAGATTAAAGCAATTGCTGCATGAAAAAACCCACTGTTACGCTTGAATGGCTAGTCCTAATAATTATGCAAACTAAATATACATACACCTCCTTTTTTATTGCTCTGAATACAGCACATATATACAACACTTACATCCACATAGCAAGTGCACTTTTCTTCCGTTCTGTATTAATTTGTGGAAAGGGAAGTTCAATATTGTGCTGCTAGAAATTGGTTCATTTTCCTCTTCATTGTTCTAGTTGATTGATTGTATTTTTTCACTCCATAAGGTTACCTAGATTATTTTGATTTTCATATTTTTCTCCCTTTTCAGTTATTTTAATATCATCTTTTCTGCAGATAGTCATTAGATAAAGAGACGAAATGTATATCTAGACCTGAAAACATTAGCTGTTATTTATAAAAATGTAAGTGGTAGAATTTTGCCAAAATGTGGTTAGGTTGTTTGCATGAGAAGCAGTAACAAGTTAAATGAGGGTGGAAACTGACTGTCTTGCTCTCTTTGCAGATCTGATGGGTGATTAGCTATGCCAGAGAATCCATTCTAGAAGCATACAAAGTAATCTGGGGGTGTGGGAGGGAATCCATGCTCAAAGACCCTCATTGCCACCCAGCAGAACCTCCATTCCAGCCAAACGAAACATTTAATATAGAAGGAAATGGAGAACTTCTGTGGTTCAGCTCCAATTAATGCAGCCACAAGCCGATGCCCTGAAAGCTCTCAAAATGAACAGTGACTGAGCAACAGAATGAAACTGAGCATGAGGATAAAAGCACTAGGGTGTAGCCCCAGTATACCATGAAAATTAATAAATTAGGTGGGAGCACTGGTTGAGCTCTGTTGCTGTCATTTTCATTTTTGCTGGATCTTTGTAGTAAACTGACAGGAAGAATCATTTGCTTCACAGATTAGAGGCAGTGTTCCAGCAAGATGGGCGGTCAGAAAAATAGCAAATTTATTAAACTATTCAAGGGAGGGGGAGAGGTTGAAATAAACACCCTATGACATGACTGAAATTAGAATGGGCCCAATCTACCAACTGCCAAATTACATTCAGGGTCAGTTTTTAAGCCCCACAAAATGATGGGGAGATTATTTAGATTAAGGTTAAAAATGAGAAAATAAAATGTAGTGCTTGATAAATAAAGGAGGAAAATAATAAACACACAGCCTCCCTGCATCAGTGCAGTGGGATCAAGCCCCAAGCAACAATTATTTGTACTACAATTTGCTCATCATTGTCTATGCATAAATCCAGTCTCTGCCCCAAAGAGCTTGCTGTAGAAATGAGTTACATCTAGTGCTTTTTTATAAAATGAAATAAAAGGTGCCAGGACTTATAGCTTAATAGGAAATTTAGTATTTTTATATATGCTGTTTTGCTATACTTTGTTAAAGTAAATTTGCTATCATATCTTGATAGCAAATTTGCTATTGCTCCTATAAATTCACTCCTGTCCCTTGCTGGCCCTGCTGTCGAGCTGGGGGGTGTGGTCATCAGGGGAACAGAGCACACCACTCTTGTCCCCTGCCGAACCCACTGCTCAGCTGGTGGGCAGAGTCAGCGGGGCAAAGGAGTGGGATGCTCCTGTCCCCTGCTGACCCTGCCTCCCAGCTGGGCAGTGGGGCTGGCAAAAAAAGGTGCCAATATGCTGAACTTGTACATACTATCACAAAAAAAGCACTAGTTACATCCCAGAAGACTGACATCTATGTCTCCTTATTTTTGTGCCACAAGATGTGCACACCTTGGATGTGCCCAGTTTTTTTGTTTTGTAAACTTATAACAAGAAAATACTTCAAACTAAAATTTAGCTTGCATGTTTTAGAGATATGCATAGGTATTCTGGTAGTACACATTAGAACTGTTTGTTCAATCTCATCCATTTAGTCAACCAGGTATGATAGGTAAACCCACAAGCACAGAGGCATTTCTTTATAAGGATGAGTTAATTATTTTGGATAAAATAAGGACTAATACAAACTTTGACATAACTAAACTGAGATTAAAATGCCCCTTAAAATTGGCACCTCTTGAAGAGTTGCTTTTGGGGAAGTTCATGGTTTCATGTAAACTTTTATTCACCCAATTTACTTCTTATCCATCTCTGGACTATTCCATGTAAAAATAGATTTTGTAACATATTTCTTAGGAGATCTGCTGTATGAAGAGACCTCTAAAATTCTGTGCTTGGTTGTAAATTTTAGTATGTGTCACTGGATTTTCCACAAGCCAAAACTTCCATCTTTCTGCTAAGTAGCATCCCTTGCAACTACATTAATATTAATATTAATATAGGGGGCAATAGCATCTCACTGATGGACATTTGGGATCATGTCAGAAAAATGAATCTCACGATCAGATGAAAGCTAAGTACGAAGTGTAGGCTTCAGAAGTGCCAGATAAGTTCAAAGAAAAAATAGACGAACCATTCTATCCTACATTGGCATCTGGTGTGTGATTGCACTATAGTTGTTCTGAGAGGGTTGTGTTTTTAAAAAAATAATAATTTAGATAACAGATTGACAATTTAAATTCATTCATATACATTGTTCAGCCAAGAAAAACAACATGGCTGAGGTTCAGAGTATTTAATTGTAAGTATAATCCAAAGTAACCAGACCAGAATTCTTTCTTTTCTGCCAGTTCATTTCATAGAAGATTAGGGTTCAAAGGGACCTCAGCAGTTCATCTAGTCCAGCTCCCTGTTTTAAGCAAGGTCAACCCCAACTAAAACATCCCAGCCAGGGCTTTGTCAGTCCACACCTTGGAAAACCTCTAAGGATGGAGATTCCACTCCTTTTCTAAGTAACCCATTCCAGTGCTTCACCACCCTCCTAGTGAAAAAGTTTTATCTAATATTCAGCCTTGACTTCCCCGACTACAACTTGAATTCATTTCTCCTAGTTCTGTCTTCTGCAACCACCGAGAACTCCATCCTCCCTGGACCCACCTTTCATGTAGTTAAATGCTGCCGTTAAATTCCCTCTCATTTGTATCTTCTGCAGACTAAACAAGCCCGGTTCCTTCAGCATCTTCTCATATATCATGTGGTCCAACATAGTTTTTTTTTTTCACTGATAACAGTAGAATAAAAGAATAGAATCTGGACTGATAGCATTTGAAATGTGATTATACCAGTACTTCAGGCAGTTGAAATTCAAATGTGAAGGAGAAAAGGAGGGGAAAATGTCAAATGTTTCACATAATTATTTAAAACAAAAAATGGTGCCTCTTTACTGGCATCTTTTTAGCATATAATCATAGACTTACTGTCAGGATGAAGTTTGAATGCCTGTGAAAATGTGTATGTGTGAATTAATGGTATGGCAGGGATGGATGATAACATGATAAGAAGAAAACAGTTAAAACTTGAAGAAGAGTTCTTTTTTTTTCACCTAGAATTTTATACTAAACCAAAGACAAAAGGATAATCCTTTTTAATGAGATACTGATGAGCTGTTATATTAGAAAAGTAAGGTTGGTTTCTGTAAATATTGGTTTTGCCTGCTTGCTCTTGCATCTGCCACCTATTCATTTCTTGCTAGTAGATACCACTTCACTTTCACCTTTCCTCTGGTTGTTGACACCCGTGTGTGACTTTTGGAAAGGGTCAAGACTAAGTGAGGGGGAACATGGAGAAAACACATCTCTTCCTCTTCCAAACATGGAGGAATAATTCTGACTCATGTCTTCCTCCAGTTTCCCCAGAGCTGCTCCTCCAGAAGTGAGGCAAGGAGATGTGAAGTGTGAGCAACCAAAGAAGTTGGTGTTTAGTTGTGATTTTCTGGGACTCTCAGCCTTCCTATGAACAAGTAGAGCATCAGAACCTGATAGAAGGACTCAATTGAGAGTTTCCTATTAACCTTGGTGAAAGAAAGAAGTTTCTTTTTGCTGTTTCTGTATGGAGGAAGACAGAAAAATAATATGTAATACATATACATTTTACATAATCTCTCTTTTGTAAAATCATAACATTATCTAAAACACATACAGTTGCCATTTCAATATTTTCTGGGGAAGAAATTGGACTGCTCATTTTGATTTGTTTTTGCAACAATATAGATTCTCCACCGTGGTAAAATCTACTGGTGGCATTTATGAGAATAGAAATAATGCTTTGCACATGTGAACTCACTCTTCTGTTTGCTTGGTTACAGGCTGCTTGTTTTAGTGCCCCCAAAACCTTCTAAATTGATTGATTTTTCCTGGGAGCATGCTCTCACCATGGTGATAAACAGTATAAAAATATAGATTCCTCCATCTCATTCTTTTTGCTATATCCTGTCACATGATGATACCGTACTGCCTAGTCTGAGAGCTTGTAATGATGGACACCAAAATTGCTGCGCTCCTCTTCTTTTTTGATGAATGTAGCTTGGGGTTGGCTTATACAGTTTAACCCTTTGTAGGTCCTCAACATACATGAATATAATATCTTATTCATTTATTTGATCAGCTGGAAAATGTTCATGTCTTATGAGTTACAGTGCAAAGCCTGAATCCATTTGTTCAGAGATTGGCAGGCATTTAAGAGAAATTAATAGAATTCAAAATGAGCAGCAACAAAAAGTTGAAGCATCCGATTCAAGCTGCAACTTCAAGGGCTCAGCATGCTGTAGTTATTTTCAATTCAAAAGACTGCCAATATGAGTTCAAATCCAAAACCAAAGAACTTCTGTGGAGTGGAATGCTCATAGGAAGATGCTGCCCACCATAACTTAACACAGGACTTGATCCAAAGTCCGTTCAAGTCACTGAAGTCTTTCTGCAGACCTCAATGACCTCTGCATCAGGTCCCAAGATAATTAACTAAGAACTTATTTCTCTGCATAAGTCTAAAGACCAAACAGTTATAGGAAGAAAGTGGTCACGAGTTACATTCAAAACAAGGAATCCTCAATGTTTACTTAAGGTTTAGCCTTCATCAGACAGATGGGACCATTGAGTGGAAGATTTAACTTGGGAGATCCTTGGAAAGAGCAATAATGGAGCAAAGGATTGTGTATGTATTTGCATGTGTAATCATATCCATGTCCCTATTAAACTTAGCTAGTTAGGTGTTAATTCTGTACTAAGCAATAGTGTGTACTACAATGGATGCTGAAGTTATGTCTTGATGCCAACATGGACTGTGAAATGTCCACTCTTTTTGTTCCAGTTTAAGAACTGAAAGAGTCATTTCTGCCTTTGGACTGGTGACCTCCCCTGTTGCTGAACATAGCACTGAGAGCTGATTTGAAGACCATGGGGTATGGTCAGCATCAGGATGGAGGAAGGGTTTGAGGGACCCTTATCTAGTACCCAGTTGTGCTCATGAAGAAAGGGCTTAGTGAGGGTTTCACTTTGGAGAGTTACTGTGGTTCTATTTCATTTGTGCTTGTAGGATCATTAGTCAGTGATTCCTTTGCATTGGTAATACATTAACTATATTCTTTGCCTTAGTTTTTCTAATCTTTTTAATAGAGTTGCAGCCAGCCTTTAAACCAGTGTTATGCCATGAGGAAATTCTATTCAGCCACATCAGTGCATTCTTCATACTCCTCTAAGAAAATAAAAGAAAATGCATCCTTAATACCACTGAGCAAGAAAAGAGGGGAAAAAAAGACCCTGAGCAGTTTAGACCAGTGTAAATTGAGGACACTGCTGATTTACATCAGTCTATCTGTGACCTATTGTTAATTTTTACAGAAAATCAGTATGGCACTCCAAAAATCTGCTTCTAGTATATGTTAAAGCAGTGAGAGCCTCTTCCACTTTAAATTTGTTTTCTTCATTTTGCAATAGAAGCCAGATTTTCTTTGTTCGGCATTCATTAAATATGATAGCCTTACTGAGATACACTGGCAAAGGGATCTTAATCTCTTTTATTAAGAATTTATTAGCAATTTACAATCTCCCATTTTGCTTAACTTCTAAGTTGATGTCTGCAACATCTCCTGATAAACAATTTTTAACGATTTATTACTTCACATATGCTCAGTAGTCCAAGCAAATATAGGTTGCAGAAGAGTATGACGGATACTAGAGTTCAAGCAATTTGCACTTTTATGGCTGTCATTGTCTTGGATCAATTAATCAGAGTAATAAGACTATGACAAGATGGAGAGTTTATTGAATAGTGATGAGCTGAAAAGTTAGGAAAAAGCCACAAGCCCGCTCAGATGTGTTTGATAAAATCAATCATTTTGGAAAGCATTATTTTTGAATTATATTAACTACCATAGCACAGTAAAATTTAAAATCTTCAGAGAACTCTGAAATTATTGACACTTTGATTCAGACTTAAAGCTCTATACTGAAATTGTCGAGTCCCAATACACAGAAAAATGAGTTTGGGTAAAATCAGCAGCTGCAGCAAAAGAAAGGGAACTTACAAATATATATTAAAACTGCTGAAGTGTTTAACTCTTCTCCAGAAGCACTGTTGTGGAGCCAAAAGTCATAGGAGAGTCTCTGATTCTTGGTAAACGTCCATATCTTTCAGACAACTGTTCTGCAGCTGTTCTGGGTTTCCAAATAATGCAGAATGACACATCTTCAACTAGCATCTTCTTAATGAAAATAAATTATTCTAATACAGTTCTAAAATGCTTTCAGCTTACTTGGAAAATAAATTGTAATGCACCATGACCTTTTTATTTTTGATTGAAAACCCAAAGCAAGTGTTTGTTTTCAGTTCATATTGATGATCAGAAAGCTCTTTTTTCAGTCAAGCAAATTGTAGTAAACTTAGTGACTCACCATCCATTGATGACTTTAATAGTGTTCCAGAGATTAGGATTTCCATCTTCTTTAAGCATTTTATGTTTTAAAATGCCCACTGATTAATTCACAATACACAAAGGTAGTTTGGAATACTTTGATCCATTTGCGAGAAGGCTTTGTGCATTATACAATAACATTTTATAATTCTGCATGGCGTGCAAGGAAATTTGAGTATAGTAAAACACATGGTGCCACATTTTGACCTCATATTCACCTGCTCCTGTAAACTGATTCAAGGTGACCGCCTGCATCTGAATTTTCTTGTCTTCTGAGCAGCTAGAATGATTTCTAACCACAGCTGCCTCTGGACCAAAGTTGACCCAGCCAAGCAATAAACCAGGTGCATAATTTTGAGCATATGAGCAATGCCATTGCCTTCAATGATTAATATAGTATATCTACATATACACCCATCTTCAGTGGTACTGTTGCTGTGTTCTCATTTACACTGCATTTATTATATCTTAGTTCTATTATTTCTTTCAGTATTATCTGTTTTTAAAATCTTTCATTATTGCAAACACATCAGGAGTCTCATTAACTTAAAGTTTTAATGTGGATATCTGAATGAGTGCATACTCTTCCTTTATGGTAAGAAAAAAATTGTTTTCATTTCTCTGAAAACCAAAACCCCAAGTCAGGTAAGTACATTTGCAGTCCTATCTACTTTACCAAATTCAGAATTATCCCTTGAAGTAGTAGTATGTGCTCATGTACAAGAGGTTCATATAAACTGTAGCAGTAATTGGGAAGAGTCAAAAATATATTGCAATTTTATATCACACATTCTGTTGAAATAAATTGTACAGTATCAACTTTCATATTTTTTCCAACGATTATAAGCTAAAGGCTATCTCTAAACAGGATTACTTTTAACTCAATTGGTTTCTGCTTTCAGTGCTCAAATTCACAATAACATTTACTGCAGGAGTGATTTAAGTCAGGCAGAAATGTAAACCATCATATTTTTTTCTTTCACAAGTTGCAGAGGAATGGCAGTATTAGTCTATTTCAGCAAAACAAACGAGGAGTCCTGTGCCACTGTTAAAGACTAACAAATTTATTTATCTCAAAAATAATGAAAGCTTATATAATAAAACAATTTGTTAGTCTTTAACAGTATCACAGGACTCCTTGTTTTTCTTCCTTTCACAGTTGTGTATTAGGCTTTTAGTTCATCATTTATTGCTATTCTGTGCTACTAAAATCAAGTAGTAAGATAAACTTTCACATGTAATTAAGTAATTCACATGTAATTAAATTCTTCAACTCTTGTTTTCATTCAGTAACACTTTCTCATGTAAACTGTAAGCGGTACTTGTTGGGATTACTCTTCTGAGTTAATGCTACTGACCCTGAGTAAGAGCTGTTGAATCCAGCCTGGTGTTCCATATTGGAAATTTTAAGTCTGTATCCGTAGCTATTCATCTTTAGTTGGGTGAAGTTTGACTGTTAGAAAGTTATTTTAAATTGGAAGCTGCAAGACATGTATTATGTTGTGGAAATTATTTTACTGTAGTCATTCAATGGTGATAAATAGCCTACATTAGTAAAGTTGCTTAGGCACTATGCTGGTATTTTTCTCAATTAAAAGGGAAACATAACTTAAATTTGCATCTGGTTATTAAATGGGATAGGAAAGAACTTCCGTGAATTTATTTTCATGACATCACACTAAGTTACAGTTTCCTAAACAGCAAAGCATCTTGTTTAATACATACGATTTTGGAATTAATTATGTTCATTTTCACAAAGGGAGACAATACTGTTGTTCACACTGCCATTCTGTCCTTCAATGTTTATATATAATCAGTTTCTTAAGATCTGCTCTTTGAACCAAGTGAGCTTTTGTGATCGCAGAACATGGGTTGTTGTAGAAACTAACCTTCACCCTTATTAAATTAAGAATAAAATGACCATCATTACCAACTAAATGGAGCACTGGCACAATGTAATACAAAATGTTATTGATATTTAAATAAAAAGCCTAGTTTGTTAAACTTGTTTTCAAGTTGACTGTTGGCCAAATGGTATGAAAATCTGTTGTTTATTCCACACCACTTTCTAGAGATGTCTCTTTTAAAAAGCTTGAATACTTGAAAAAGGAAATAAAATCAAAAGGTAAAATTTTATTATAATTTCTTATTTTGCTATAGAAATTTCTGGAAATGTTCCATTTTCCCTCAGTGGGACAGGTTTAGTTACTCTGAGGTCTTTCCCTTACTCCAGTCCCTTACTCCAGTCCAGAACACATGCTAAGTGCAGTCCTCAGTATGGAAGGATTTAAGTACATGCTCAGTTGTTTCTTGAAGCAAGCTCATGTCCTGATCTCCACAATGCTGATCAAATTTTTAGCTGATATTCCCCAATGCATTCTCATTGAGCTATTCTAAAATGAGTCTCCATAAAGGTTGTTTAGATTTAGAACAGATTTCATTAAGACCTTGACTGTATTAAGCCCATAAGTATTTCTTTAGTAAAAGTCAGTCTAAAAGTGGTGTGTGTGTTGGTGAAATCATTTGATAGCATGCCACTAGAAAAACGTGGAGCAAACTAATAGAAGGACAAGGAAAAGTTACTTACTTAACTTCACTTAAGGCATAGATTTTTCTCAAGTATCTAGTAACTCTGAGCGCCCCAATTTTTCGATTTCCCACTTAAAACATGTAGGGTCTAATTTCAAAGTTTCTGATTTAATTAGATTTGTAGATGCCCAGTACCTTTGAAAATCGTACTGAAACAAGTTCCAGAAGGGTAGCCATGTTAGTCTGTGCACAGAAAAAAAACAGCGAGAGGCCTGTGGCTGCTGAAACAGTCTCAATAGGATGTACTGTACTGGGTCTTTGTCAGCTCCTGGAGAGGAGCCCAGTGACCAGTTGTATTAATTTAGGTAGAATAAATGGTCCAAAAGTCTAAAGGTAAGCCAGTCGCTGTCCAACATTAAACAGCTGTAAACAGCATTAGGGTTCTGGTGTACAGAGACCTCATCCTAATTAATACCAGGACAAACACCATTAATACTTTTATTAAAGATACAGAAAATAAGGAAAAAGTGATCACATTTAAAATGCAAAGTATTGAATACGGTTTTAATTTTGCCAACATCCCTTGTTTCCTTTCCTGTTAGCTGGAGATGGTTCTTAGGAGAAGGGAGGGAATGCTTTGTGTGACAGTCTTAGATGGTAATAACTGTCCTTTGTGGGAAAAGAGAAGAAATGAACTGAGATGGCCTGAAGCTTGTTATTGCTCTGATCCGGTTTTATCCCAGGATGAGTTTAGGGTTCATCTGGCACTGGTAGAGCTAGTGATGTCATCTGGGTCCCTTTGTCTAGCCTATTCTGGTTAGGACATCTCTGAGGATTAAGATGTTAAAGGCTTGAAGTCCCAGGAGATACCAGAGGTGGTGGCAACAATGGTGAAGGTTGCTCCAGTAACCAACTTTTGTTCCCAGAGTTCCTTTCTTTAAGGATTCACAAAGGAAATGTAGGATTGGAATTGTTTACCAAGCATGATCTTAACAGAACTCAAGTTATATCTGGAGGCCTGGTTGTCTGGACTGATTCAGTATTTGTCTCCCTTTGATACCTTTTCTCATCAACATTTGTAATTACTACAACATCTTACGTCTGTGTATTTTATTTATTTATTTTACAGTTGAGGTTACACTTAGAGTAAATTTGTAAAATGAGTTATTACAACAGACCTGCCTCACTTTATTGAGTCGCTCTTAGGAGGAAGCCCCAGGGAGCCAGATCGGAGATCTCTTTTTGTTGTTTTTCTCTTTGAAATGGGGTGGTACTTGCATTGGGTATGTCTGCACTGGAGACACACTAGTGCAGACTGCCTTAGCAAGGTTGACTTAGAGCATCCACACTGAAAACTCCTGTTGACTGCCTGCATCCACACTGGCAGATGCGAGATCGACCCTTCCTGGTGGCAGGGAACTCTGGGAGGGGGCCTGGAGGCCAATTAAGTTGACTTAAGGGGTATTCCCCATCTACACTCACTTAAGTTGACTTAATATGGTTGATTTAAGCCATAAGTTGAGGTGGTGTTATTAAGCTGACTTAAAGAAGTGCTTAAATCAACTTAGCAGAGCTTGGTGTGGCCACAGGGGTCTGTAGGTAGACTAAGGCTTCCTTAAGTTGACCTATGGCTCCAGTGTAAATGTACTCATTAAGAGCAAGATTCTGCACCAGGGGCACTTCTCATCTGGGTGCAAGATGCAGATGAGCCTAGGTAAACTCAGTATTTAGCATTACTCCTCTAGGAAAGGGGGGCTGCAATTTTGCTGACTTGAAGCTGGGCCAGGCTTCTTTGTTTTTGTCATGGAGATGGGGTTAGTAGCACTTCACACCCTCTCTGGTCTCTCTGAGTGTACCTCAGTAGGTTTCAAACTTCATCCCTTTATTTTTCTGAGGATAGTATCATGCAATACTCATAGGCTATGTCTACACTTAGAAGGATAGTTCGAATTAACTAAATTCAAACTAAGTAATTCAAACTACTAATTATTAGTTTGAATTAAGTTAATTCGAATTAATGTGGCCACACTAGAAACCCTAATTCAAACTAGTATGTCCATGCACAGAACTTGCACATTCAAATCTGGTAGGGGGTGCTATTGCATAGGGAAAATCAAGCTAACAGTTCGAATTAACACAGCTACATTGGGTTAATTCAAACTAAGCATTAGAATTAACCTCAATTTGAATTTAAGGGAAGTTTTTATTGATTCGAACTAGGCTTTCTTTTATTTGAACTAAGGGGACTCCTTAGTCTGAACTAATGAAAGCAAGTGTGGACGTCCACTAATTTAGTTCAAATTAAGCCTCCTTAATTCAAACTAAATTGTAAGTGTAGCCATACTCATACTCTCAGAGTAGGCCAGGAACTACAATATCCAGTATACTGACTGTGCTTACCTAACAAGTCTGGCTGCATTTGGGACATGTGGTTCTTCCTTTTGGGAAGCTACAAACAATGATGAATGCAGTAACCTGATTTCTTAAATCAAAGTCATGCTTAATCTTACCAGTAGCAATAAGAATAACATAGGAGAGGAAAGCATTTAAAACAGCAGGTTTTCACACATGTATTTCCTTCCAACCCACACATTCATAGGAAGGCATAACTTCTATAGACTCTTCAGCAGGGATCTGTATGTGTCAGTCTGTTCCTATGAACAGTTCCCTGGTAATGCTTATTCCAGAGAATGGTAATTTTGTACCCACACAGAAGTCCCCTGAGAAAGGCAAAAGTCAAGCTTTTCAGCCACTGCTGCCCAAGCCAGTGTAATGAGGGCGAGGGAATTTGAGGGTAGAACACCCAAGCAAATGCTTCTTCAATTGTCCTTAAGCACTGGGAAATGGGTGATGTGGTGGAACGTAACCCCCATCACCTGCAAAACTATCAAATGCACCCAATTGGTCAAGCTTTGCTGGGGAGGTGAATATCTAACTGTCCCCTGGTCAGAGGGGGTGGAGTTAAGCCGTAATAAGTAGATCAAAGATGCTCAGTTGCAGGAGAGACAGGTCTCTCTAGCTGAGAGAAGTCAGGGCGTGGGTATGCAGACAGAGACAACAGAGGCAATATAACCTTCTGCAAGGGAATTGTTGAGGTACAGTTTATAAGTAGAGAGAAAAAAAACTTCACTCGCCTATGCGGGTGATAAAGCTATTAATTCTTGTTTGGACTTGTCACAGTACCCTAAGTTCTGAATTTTGTTGCTCGGTTCTCCAGCCTAGACACACAACGACTTGCGGCCAGAGGCTGGTGGCTGGATAGAGGTGCTGGAACTGAATAAACTGGCAGCCGTCCACAGAGGCTGAAGTGGGTGGTGTGAGGATAGGTGTGCCCTGTCACAGGGGGTTATTTGGAGTTAGCGTCATGTTTCCTGTTTGTTTTTTCCAACAACCTTCTTTGAACCTTTACTAAGCCAACATATTCGTAGAGTGAACATCCTTATAACCAAGTCACAATACAATATTCATAAACGACTACAGAGCAGCCCTGTTTGTCACAGTTTTCAGTTCTGGTTCTTACAAACTAAACTATAAAACTGCATTATGCTGTAGTCAGGGATTACTGGCAGGTTTCCATCAGTGTGGTTAAACCAGAACTCCAGAAATGAAACCGAGACTCCAGAGTGGGTTTCTAGGTGGTCAGAACTCTGGTCCTGACACAGGTACCCAAACTTAGTGAATGCTTTTGAAAACAAAAGTAGAGGCAGAGGTTTTAAACTGAAGTGATCAATGAAAAGAGCATGGTAGTGACAAATGGCTTTTCGTGAAACTTGTGGAAAGCTTTTTCTTTTTCCATTATGAATGAATATGGGTTACCAAAGAGGAATTGACTGAGAACTATTCCTGCCCATTCATTTAGAACCAGCTTTTTAAAAAATTAAAGTAGGCTAATAAATTAGCATTTTTTTTCATGTTTTGTCTAGGTCTGAATCTGGACCTCATCACTGTAGTATTTTCGTCCTTCATTGTCATTAATGGATTTATCTTCAGAATACCTCTTGCAGCAGGGTCAGACTGGAGGTTTCTGGAAAGTTCTGGAAAGGCAATATATCCAGCCCAGGCTCAGCAAGTCCCTTTCCCCCCTTGAAGCTGAGCAGCGGTTACTCCAGGTTAATTAGCACACCTAGAGCTAATTGGGGCCCCGCCCAGGATTTATAAAAATCCTTCCCTCCAGGGAAAGGGTGTAGCTGGAGGGAGAGCATGGGGAGAGCTAGAGGAGTGTGCAATGGGAAGCAAGTCCTTTTACCATTGAGATAGTGAAGGGGCAAGAGTAAAGAGCCAATTTTAAAATGGTGCAGACTGTTCCTAGAGAGATTGTGCAGGGTTACATGGCTGTGATCCCACCATGACATGCCCTCGTCTGTTAATCAGTGTCCGAATGTCCCAGGAGGAGAGAAAAGGCTGCCCTTCCCCAGCCCCTCTGGTGACATCCGTGCTACATGGGCCATAACTTGGACACAACATTGGTGTGCTCTTTATAGTTGATGGTAAGTGAGACCATTGTTTTAGGGCATAAAAGACTTGTCAGGAAGTTGTTGTTTCTGCACACTGAAAGTAAACTTTAAAAAAATATGTAACTATCAAATCCCCCTCATACTTCTGTTAACCTCTGGAGTGTGTATCCGGCGTAGGAAGAATAGATTAAATTTGAGGATATTTTTGTCACTTTCCCTCCACCTTCAAATAAACAAAGCAGTGAATTTCAATGCTTGCATTATTCCTATAGAATTGGAACGGTGTTTCCTGTATACCCTTCAGAGCTGTTTGACCTTGCTGCTTTTTCACACATAAAAGACTCTATTCTCTATTGAACTGCTAGCTGTATGAGAAACAATCAGTCAGTTTTACAGATGCTACAAACACTTCAATTGACTACAAAGTTAATAGTATCACAGTAAATCTCACATTATGGGTTCAGTTTTCAAATAATTGACTTAGGAACAGGCATTATTTTGACCCACATTTTGTCCACAGCAGGGTGAGTAACTTGGCTGTTACATAGCTCATCAAAGGGAACATGCGAGTGATACCATAACAAATGTCATTGTTGGGAACTCTGGAATTAGGGGCTCTCAGGGGTCTTTGTTTGCGAGACCGTGACTTTGTCAAATCACATGGATAGTGTGCTCGGGATGATGACTATCTGTTCTACTAGTGCCCCCACCAGCCAATTCACAAAGCCGCATTCATTTCTGAGGAATAAACCCCTTGCACATCTCCTCAAAGCGTGTTGGATGTACATGCTTCAGCAAGCTGTACTGCCATGTTACAGGGGCTCTGCTTTTCATCATATGGGAATATTCACAGGCTTGTGGTCTACTTGAGCTTCTTTTCCATTTATGTACACATTTCTGATTTGCGCATATATGTTTCTGTGGAATAAAGGAAAAATGCTGCAGTGTGGGTGTGGGAATCTTGCTGATGTAGAATTGACACTTTGGGTCAGACCAGAGAAGTACATTAAAAGACTGAGGTACTGGGCTACTATGGTTATCGGAACAAATACGTAGATAGTCAGACGTATCAAAGAATCCTCCAGACTGGGATAGCTACAATCCATTCTCCCTACAACAGTGAGAATCTAGTGTGTACCAATGCCTAGCGGTAGGGCAGTTGGGCTCACTGGGCCCTGAGGGGAAAGAGAAAGAGGATGTATGTGTGTGTGCACATGCATGCACAAAAAATAATCTGGAAAAATATATTTTTTCTGTGTTATCATTCTAGTGGGAGCCACTTTTTATACTGGAATGAACTAGTGAATAACCTCCTGCCAAACTTGTTTCTAAAAATTTCCTTGTAAATATAAATAAAAATTAATGACCCCAGTAGCAACAAGTGTGTTATGCATTAGCCAGACACAAGATCAAACAGTGCATCTGAGCCAATATCTGAATATTGTTCATCTTGAAGTGGTTTATTGATATTTTTCATGTGTCTGACAGGAAATACTTGGGACTCTGTGTCCAGTGGGCACATTTGTGCTTTCTTGAATAGATATTAATTTGCCATTGGCAAGTTATTCTAATAGAAAATTCAGTATACAAAGGCTGGCATATAAGGCATAAAATATTTATTCTGAAACACCTTAAAATATTCTAAAAAATAAGAAAATTGGTGTCTGCCATTTCAGTCATTTTTAGAGATAATTCCCAATTAATTTTATCCCCTCTTGTCACACTTCCAGTCTTCCCATTTTTTAAAATATGTTAACTGCAACCCTGAGCAAAATACTTTATTCCCCCTTCTATCATCCTGAATGAAAAACATGACTGCTGAAGCCTTGAGAGTGAAATTCCAAGATTAAATAATCTGGAGGAGGAACAGACATTTCAGGAGCTCTTGGTTGCTCTGTCAAAGTATCTCCAAGGTTCATATCGCTACTGAATCTGAGATTTTATTTCTCTGATTCAACTGTTTCCATGTAATGCTCTGTAAGAGGGTCATGGGAATCTCAAATACAGAGGGAAAGATTGTCCTGAGTGAATATTTTTGTGTTTTCAGAAGCGAGACAAGAAGACATGCTTGGTTGATGGCAAAGAAAAGCATGTTGGATCCTATTATGGCACATAGAAAAAAACATTCTTAAACAGTTTATTTTTCATTTGAAGATTGACCCTCAAATGCAAACAGTGTCTGGATTTCCAGCGGTGGCTTGCCTGAGGGCTGACTTAATTTTTTCTTTTGTCTTTTCTGAAAAATATTTCAGGTTAGCATGTTTGTTAAAAGGCTCTTTCAGTGAGATGGCTAATTCATCTCTTGCTTTGTTCTCTACTTTCAGGTGTATTAAAATAGTTCTCCACACTCATGCTGAGGGCAGATCTGATGGGTGTTAAAATCTCATAATTCCCACTAGCTTCAATGAGAATCACAAGCACTTAGAACTTCTCAGGATCAAGCCAAAATTGCTGATTAAAACAGTTTTATTAATTAAAAAGGAGAATTGTGTCCTGGCTATTTCGTATAGTTTGAGTTTGTCTGTATAGGATAATTTATTGCCAGGGCTGGATTAAGGGGTCCTGGGCTGCCCACTTTTGAGGTCCCCCACTATGGATCCTCCCACCATGGACCCCCTCCTACATGGTTGCAAGCACCCCTTGCCTGGGGCCCCAGGAGGCCTCCACCACCATGGTGCCCCCACCTCCCAGACCGGCTGGTCAGCCCCTGGGGCAAAGGCAGGTCCAATCGGCCTGTGGCCATGTGCCCTGGGGGCAGGGCTGTCTGGTATGGTGGGTGGCCTCCGGTGGCAGTCCTCCACAATGCTGTAGAGCCCACACCAGCCTCAGCTGAGAGAGCCCCTGTGCAGTAGCCTGGCCGCACTATGGGCCTGGAGAGCCACCGCCAGAGACTGCCCAACATGCTGGCCAGCCCTGCACCTTGAGGCCAACCAGTTGGTCTGGAGTTGGGGCAGGAGGGAGCACTATGGCTGTGGCTTCTCTGGCCCCAGGGCTTGCTGCCTTCAAGTGCAGGGCTGGATCAGATAGGGATTGTAGGAGCTGCAGTCAGCACCAGCACCCAGGGCTGCAGTCCCTATCGCCCCTCCATTAATCCAGCCCTGTGTATTACCATAACTGTAATGGTATAATGATAGTTTTATAGCAATACTGAGATAATTCCACATTTGGACACTCTTATTATAGTAAAGATTCCGTTCTACATACATATACTTCATTAACTTTACCACTGAGAACCCAGTCCTGGAAAGATACGAGTGTGGATGGATAGTAAATAGTCTCCTTGACTTCAATGGGACTAAGCGTGCATAAAGTTCTGCAATTTCACTAGGGATTGAGATGGGGAAATACTGTTTGCTCTTAATATTTTGCCCATTTTTAGTGACTGCACACGTGGTATCAGCAGATAAATCATCACTTTGTTCGATTTCCCTTTACACACGTCTCTGGTATGGAAGTTAAAATATACTAATTTCATGATGCGTCTTATGTCAAAACCACATGGTACATTTAGAATCTTTGTATCTACTCTAATCTGAGAAATTTATAGCAAAATGTTGAGAATTTAATTGCCTCAAATTACATAATCTCATAGACTCATATTAACAAGGTACAGTTTATAAAAAGGGAAAAAGAAAAATTATATCTGGCTGTTTTGACATCATTCATCACTTGTTATCAATGTTTTGACATCAAAAATTAGGTCATTTTTGCAGCTTTAACTTTACCAATTTGATAATGTAAGAAATGCAGGATCTCCTATTATACTACATATATACAAATATATTACCTAATACTCTACTGCTGAGCAAAAAAAAGGATTCAGTGATTTTTTTTCAAGTGATCTATAACCAAATCCTGCTTTTCTTACATGTAATTTATTTGAGGTTTTCTCTCAAGTATTTTGGTGGATGCTACTTTGCCTACTCCAAAGCAATTAGCTGTGTGGGTTGGTTTTCACTCAGGATATTGTGTGTTAGGTGTCAGTTCCTGTGGCTACAGGAACAAGTCCCAGACCTAGGCTTCTGATGTGGCTTCTGTTTTACAAAATCCAAAATTTGTTTCCAGCTGAAAATTTACCTTACCTATGAAACTGTTTGCTAGAATATTGGTGGAAAGCAAACACAAGAGGAGATGTAAGTCTAGTGAGATTCTTTTATCAAGAAATTGGAATGAATGTTTCTTGAAGAAATTTCATGGTAATAGCCAAGCTATAATCTACACTCAGTTGCTGATCTGGATGGAATAACATGTTTGGCCTAAAGTTGACAGCATCACATTGTAGTTCATATGTTTCAGTGGCAATAACAAAGACATTTTTAATATTTTAACTGGTAGTTTTTTCAAACTGTTGAATTTGAAATATTAGCGTTCACAATTGAACCTCGCCTGTGATTTTGCTCTGTGTATATGTTTAATATATATAATATGTATATGATTGATGACTGATTTTGGCATCCTCTCCTCTGTAAAAGAGGGAGGAAATTGAAGCCTATGATATAGAGGGTTTGCAGTATCTCATGACTGAAAAGTCCAGTCTGAGATTTTCATAATCTTTGGTAATTATTGCAAATACATGGGTCTTGGCTGGGAACTGCTTGTTTCCTATAGTAAAAAACACAAAATATTTTTCTGAAAGTCTAAAATTTAATTGAGCAAGTAGAGCAGAGCTAACCCTGCCCCAGCTGCCTGATCTAGGAGAAAGCCAGTCAGCAGGGCCCCACAGGTGTAGCAGCTGAGTAAAGCTGGGCCTGAGGAGCATAAATGGCCAGTTAAAACCAGCTGCTTCCCCAGTGGCTGGGATATATAAGCTGGCTAGCGAAGAAGAGCAGGGGCAAGTGGCCAGAGAGAAGGGATTGAGTACTGCAGCTAGTTTATAAGCACTGGAAAGGAGGCCTGTGCCACAAGTCCAGAGGGACTGAACTCTGTATGGGAAAAGAGTTGTAAAGAGCATCCTCTGTGTAGGAGGATGTTTGCACTGAGAGTGTGTCTCTGTGGAAGACGTTATAGGAGAGGCAGCACTCTCTTACAGCAAGATATAGGCTTGTGTGTCTCAGTTGTGGATACCAAGTGGTTTCTATCATTGGTTGTATCTTCTAAAGTCAAATTATTTTGTCTCAAGAAGCAGGATGACACTGTGCTGTCCTTCTAGTGCTGTGGACTTTCTATCCCCTTGCTGATTTCTCTGTAAGTGCAGATTCCATTTTAGTCATATCTTACTGAGGCAGGTAGATAGCTGCATTCTCCCTTGTTTGGAAGGGAACCTGTTTCTCCCTGTTTGACGTGTTTGGCTGATGAGTATCCATAATTCATTAGGTAGTGTTAATATGTACAATTTGTAACATTAATCAACAGTGTATCCTAGGCTTTCATGAAACACTGCTCAAACTTCTCTTATAGTACTATAATAATGTAGGCAATCAGTTGATTCAGTTGCTTATCTCTTGAAGCTCAGGCTTCCATCTTTAAAGCTCAGATAAAGCTTTTTCTCCTTTGTTTAACTAATATGTAAATAGATCATTATTTCTCAGACATGCCCACACATCATGCAGAAACAGACACTCTTTTGTCTAGGGCCCATCTGCTTACCTGCTCTGCTGACATACCTGGGTTAAACGCACTCTAGTCATAATTTCAGCATATATCCATAGCAATAAATATACACTACATACATATATCATGAAAAAATATTGATGATCCATTTGTATAGGTTTTCAAATGATATCTCACCAGGCACATTTTGTACAAAACCTTTCTCTAGTACATGTGGGGTGTACATGCAGGGCAACTTAGTCACAGCATAACACTATCTCTTCTTGGTTTAGCAGTTAGGCTAAATGTCCCGTAAAAGTACTGTATTTCATATGTACACAAGCCATTCATTTTAAAGAACAATGTACAATCAATTACTTTGTCTTAGATTTTGCTTCTTGCTTTTCAAGTCCAACTAAAATAAAGCTTTCTGCTGTATTTTAGGAAAGTTTTCACTGTTGTATGGCACTGAAGATTACTGTAAATCAGATTTTACTTTCCTCAGTATTACACTTTGTGGACTAGCTTCTGAAATGAACTAGAAGTACTCTAGGTTACAGCCATTTCTGCCATTACTGTAGGTGATGCATTAAAGGCAAACAGATTTCTTTGCATCTCAACCGAATGCAGTCCTTTCACAAAATGTCCTGCATATGACCCTATATTTGAGTTCTTTTTTTCCATCAAGAGACCTAAATATGGTACTGAACACTATGATGGACTCTTCATGTGAACCACTGGTTCCATTCCTCTTTGTCTTTTGACCTTAATTTTGCCTTCCAGCTTACTGTACGTTTGGCTTGATGGGTTAGCGAGCTTCACGCTGTCCTGCTCCTATTCTCTTACACTTTTTTTTTCCAACAAAGCAATAATAAAAATAGTTCTGGGATCTCTGCCAAGAGTGGCTTCCAACTCAGATAAATCATGAAGTATTTCTTCCTTTGTTACACCCTAAGCCTCCAAATTTCTTTGAGTACAAATTGCATTTCTGGTTATCCACAGGGCACTTCAAACTTTAAAACTTTCTTTTACAGGACAAGGGCATTTTCAAACGATGCTGCTTGTTTGCTCTGAGTACATATGGTAACTTTACTTCCTGGATTTTGTGAACTAATGCATTAACTGAGTTCCAGACCAAACCAAAAGCTCTTCCATATTTCTTGATGGTATCATATAGCAATGGCAGTACCCACTGCTTCTTTGGGGAAAGAGGAGATGTATGCTTTAGAAATATATGAAAACTCTTCTCTGCCTATTTTCTTATGATAGGACAAACTGCAAAATTGGGCAACATTTGAAGATGATGCCAGTAGCATAACAGAGCCACAGACAGATTATTTAAAAAAAATAAAAAGAAAAAAAACCTAAAATCCATAGTGTTAGAAGCTTCAGAGATTTTTTTCTTAACTTGTAATTTTTCCTTCAGTTGTTTTTCACCCAAGTTTATGCATGTCCAGCCATTTTCCTACAGAGCTTGCATATTGAATTCTAAAAGCGTCCAACATCTGTAGCAGATAAAATGCACCCTGCAAATTCTATGAAGTAGTAAGACTCAACCAGGGCTGGATTAAGACGTGCTGAGGTCCTAAACTATGTCTGGATTCAGAAGCCCCATTCCATAAAAAGTGAGGAGAAAAAAGGATATTACATTATAACAGAAAGAGTAATGAAAAAATGAATGATAAATAATTATATTTGCATATATACATAGGCATAGATACAATGAAAAATAGCTAAATAAAACATATATCTTACAAAAAAGCCTTGTTTGTATTATCAATTTCAGTTATGATAAATCTTTTTAGTTATCTCTAACATATTTAGAGGCCCCTCATAATGCAGAGCCCTAAGCCATGGCTTACTTGACTTCTGCAATAATAGGAAAGCTTTTCCAGTTTCCCTGCATAAAATTCTTGCATTGTTTCCCTGTGTTAAGGCATGTTAGCTTCCATGCATTAATTATTTTTCTTAAAGTAAAGCATATGGAGAAATAAAGAAAAAATAAGAGCAGTATTCAGTGCAAACAGAGGGAAAAAAAGAAAGGAATAAACAATAACTTGATACTGAAATTGTGAATTCTAATGCTTGCACATTTGTGGGGAGTCTAAAGTCAGAGAAAATTCACCTGTTCTCCAGTTCTTCTCTGTCCAGTAATTTGTAGAGATTTTTTGTGAAATTGCAGGCAAACTCTGCAGTATTCTCACATGAACAGATTATTTTTATAAGCGTTGCACCATTAAGATGGCAAATTTTACATTTCCTTCATTTGGGGCAAAAACTTTGTGAGAACAGCTCACAAAATCTTAACATCAAATCTAAGACTAAGGCCTAATTTAAACCTAATCTAGTTCTTAATTACAAATCCTTGGTTCATCTGTCGTAATAATAAACTAAGAACGACCTTGATATGAACTATGTCCAACTTACTTCCTTCCAAATATTTTTAGATGCGTTTACATTGCTCACTTCAGTTAAGTTTAATATAGAGAATTCCTCTAAAATAACAGAAATAAAATGTATTTAAAAGTCGTAACTTGATCAACAGTAGTTCTAGTCCTGTTTTAGTACCTCCTTTGTGGGGTGGATAATGGTGAGTTAGTTATTTATGCACTGGAGTAAAGGGAATAGTGGTAGAGCTGTGGAGTTTACTTATTTATGGTCAGTTCTGCACTCTTTACCATTATTGAGCCTTTCACTGAAAATCTCCATTACTGATGCATAATTCAGTGACTCATTGAGTTTCCATCTTGAGTTTATTTTCTGTTTACAGGATGCTCTGAATTTTAGCTCTGTTTTTAATAATACCCTTTGCAAATTTAATAATAACTAATACAATAGCTTTCCACAACACAGATGATATCATATTGCTGTATTGAAGAAATTAGACTGTGTATAAAAAATCCATTTAATGGACTCTTTTGTCATCTGAAATGTTTTGTATAACACCATAGTAATGCTTTTTTATGGAGAAATGAATGTCAGCATGGTTTGAGTGTCCCTCAAAGATATTGTATTTAATCTTTCTAGCTATTCCTTAATAACTATGAGAGTATATTCAAAATGAATGTTTAATTTTTTTACAATATTGATTCAGTTTAAGCAAGTTTGGATTTTAAAGCATTTTTTCAAGAGTGGAGTAATTTATTTCAATGGTCAGTGCTTTCACGGATGTGAAGAGATTCTGTTATCTGTTGTAAATCTTGTTGTAAAAGCTGAAACCAACTCTCTTCCTCCTAACTTCCATGCGGTGTTATAGATTCAGATACTGTGACAACATGCTGCATTCTAAGACAGTATTCGCTTGGACCGCTAACATACAAGCAACTAGAATTTAACAATGAATAGGATTGCAAGTTCATTGTAAAGTGCAATGAGGCTTACCATGGAAGGCAAGCAAAACAAGGAAGTGTATGCTTGCCGCTTGCATCCGGCGTCACTTCTTTTGACCTCTAGTAAATGGCAAGCTATAGAAAGTAATAAATCTGCCTTGAACTTCATAGGTATTTGTACCAGTTTTATGAAATGGTAGGCTATTCATGGTACTCCTTTCATCTACATTTTTTCCCTAAGACTTAGTGGTGATGCTGTGAAACATAAATTCTATTTAATTCTTGTTGAAATCTGTCTTGTAGATTTCTGAGATTGTCAGGAGTACTAATCAGCAGGCCCCAGTCCCTTCAAGTTACCCCTGAAAAGAGAGTTTGTATTAGGGAGTCTTTTAAGTCTTAGGATACTGGCTGGGTTTCCTTGCTTGGGGCTCATGTCTTTCATTTGCTCTGATCTGCAATCATCCTACAGGAAGAACTGCCTCACTGCTTGTTGTACTTCAAAAATGTGGTTCAATTTGGCAAAGTTTTTTTAGAAAATATATTAGGAAATGTTTGTTTTTACAACATATTTCCACATGTCCCAGCTACTATATTCAAAGTGGTTCAAGTACTTAGAAATTCACATATCTAGTGCACTGTACCTCAGTCCAAATTATTGTATAATTTTTAATACTATATCCAATATCCTCTTCAAAATCCACCTCTCCTGTTGCTCCTTCTGTCTTACTTGCAGTCTTCCCTTACAAAAAGAAACCATTGTAAGAGAGAGCCCATGCTGTATAACTTGAAAATGAGGAAACTTGGGCTATGATAGACCTACAGAGAGCAAATTTCAAAGTCAAGACCTCTGTACAGAAGATAGACGGCTTCTATCTTTCTCACGTTGAAACCAAGGGTGTATTTTCTTGAGCTTTATGTCTGCTCTCACCTGGCATGGTTACATCAGGATAGAAGTTGTCACTGGGCTGCACAAGATACAAAATATTTGCCCGTATGAGTTACAACAAACACTTCAGATTGCTGTTGGAAACAGAATCGAGGTCTGCAGATCACAGCACAGGGCTGTTGAGTGTTTCCAGTTAAAAAAAACATTTGCTAAGCAGGCAACCACATTCTGCAATATATTAAGTTTTCACATCCTCTTAAAAGGTACTCAGTGCCATAATGAAGCAAACCTCAAGGTAAATGTAGTGATTTGGGTAAACAGTCTGAAAACCATGTTATCCAGTGCACAGATGTTTAGTAATTACAAAAATGTGTCACACAAACAGAATGCCTCTTTAAATAGTTCAAAAATCATTGCTCCATAATAAAGATTTTCTCCTCACGTGCATTTAACCAATCCCCTTGGAAAGCCAGGAACCCCATACACACCCATGTTCAACACCTTTAGGCAACTTAATGAATTCCCAACTCAAAAGCCAAATCCTGGCTCTCTGCTCACAGCTTTTTCCTGGCTCCTTTAGTTTGTCCCGTTACTGTAATAGAAAGTTTTTAGTAATGCCCCTGGGGGAAAAATCCTCAAAAGAACCCTTCTGAGAAGCCCCTCTGAGTTTGCAAACCCTTCTGAGAGCCATGCTCTTTTTAAAGTCTCAGTTAGTCTATCAAAACAAACAAGTTTGGACCCAGAAGGAGAGTGTGACTAGTTTACTAAGTGTGTGATTGGGATCAGTGTTTGGATGAAAGCAAGATAGCTGTGGCTTAATCCTGGGTGAGCAAAGATAATAAAATTCAACTTCTTCTAATGAGGCAATGTACTACTTTTTTTCTTATTCATGGTTGCCACTGGAGGATATTATTAAATCCTAGTTTGCTTTTGGACAGGCAGCCTAAAACGCCTTTTGCTGTCTACTGTTGGTCACAGACCTTTTCTTTCAGATGTGGAGCCTGCCAGTCTTTCCTTTTTGTCCATTTATCATCGTGTCAGTGTCACTTGTGCAGGAAAAGAGCCAGAAGAAATGTTATGTTCCTTGGAACATGACTCTGTTAAACCTGGCTCTAATTCAGCAGTGAGAATTATTGGTCCACCACTGGACTTAGTTATAAAAGCCTCGATTTCTGTCTGGACTTTAATTTTTGTTCAGTCTCTCTTACACCATGGTACTATATTCTCTATTCATGCAAGGCATATGATCCATTTTTACATGAAAATACTTGAGCTGAAAAACTTGAATTAATGTTGGCTTTTCTATGTTTTGTCTACCTTACCAATTTGTACAACTACCTACCACTGTAGTGTCTGTATGCTTTTCACATAACTGCTAAGGTACATGCTTAGTTGCTTCTGTGGTTTGAGCGCATTGTACATATCCAGAGCTCCTTTAGTGTGACCAGAAAAAATGGGGGGTTAATATGAGGACTGGTCCTATTAGGCTCCTTGCATTCCTCCATTCTCCTTTGCAAGGTCCCTGTGTGCCACCATAATATTGCCAAATGTTTCAGGGGCTCACTGCAATCCCAGTCCCTCCCTATTGACTCGAACTTTGTGCCTCCCACCTCCAAATGCCAGGGCTTTAGTTGATACCCCACCACACTTTCCCATTCTCTACTTCTATGCAATAGTTCATAAAAGTAGTCAGACTCTGTATTTGTTTAATCTTTAGAAATTAATTCAATAGTCAGATTGCATGATCTGCTTTCTCATAAGGGAGTATCATGGAACAGCCCACCCGGCCACCCCTGCTTTGGAAACTTTTGTTTTCTTGTGTGTGGTTCCATAATTCCTGTGTTGTGTTATATGCCACTTACAATTGGAAGGAAAGAAAATGAAGGGATTTTAGAAGAAATTTTAGTAAACCTTGTTTTAAATAGCTTGTCCAAAGGAACAGATCTATTACTTAATTCTGCATGTTAAGCCCATGTACAGGATAATGAACACACTTCCCTTGGTGATTTGATTCAGTGTGGCCCTAAGCTAAAGTCCAGTGAAGTCAATGAGGTGGAATCGCAACATCCTCCATGGGCTTTGGAAGAGTTAAGTGGAAGCATTGACTTGCTTCCAGTAATGTCCATAACATGCTCGCCACTGTTCAAACCAAAGTTACTTTCCTAACAGCCTTAACTGTAAATTACTTTGCAGTCACTGATCTGTGTCAAAGCATAATGTCTCTTCACGTGTCATTTTTTGTGTTAAGTATCATGAGTTTAACCAGTCAGCTGCTATGTTACACTCTTGTAGAAAGAATAAATTTCAGCCTTATGCTATTTAGAATGTATCCATAATTCATTTGTTAAGACCTGGTAGTGTAGTAGTGGTAAGTAGTACTGAATAAAGATCCACTGTTTGGCTTCTAACTTTACTTTCAATTTTTTGTTGGGGTGGCATTGTTTGTTAGTTCCTTAAAGAAAGTGAATATCAGTTAGGTCTACATTTGTACAAACAGTTGTTCCCAACCTTTAAAATCAAAACTTTAAATGGTGGAATGAAAAAAGCAATAGCAGCTTGGACTTGAACTGCTTTTTCCAGTTTCCCTTTTTGTTACCCTCTGAAGTACATGATATGTTAAATAAATAAATAAATAAAAGTCTGACCTAAGCACTTTAATTCAGTACATCTTAGACATTCAGTCACTTAAGTTTGGGAAGCATACTGACAACACAGTATTTGAACAGAAAAAGAAACATTGCACCCCTCTCATGCCAGTTGTTCATTGTGATTATGAATAAGAGCGAGCCCAGATACGTTGTAAGATTTAGTAAAGTTTTGGTTTAGGGATTTATGTACTAGTCTTCTGATTTTGAACCTGTGGCAATGTCATGGGGCGCCAGAAGAAGAAAGTAATAACTTATATGAAGGAGGAAGGAATGAAGGAGATTATATGTGAACAAATGAGCTTCTTGATTGGTTGTGTGCCAATGTAGTAGAACAAAGACATTGTCTTTGAAATAAGTGTAGTTTATAGTACCTTGGAAAATAAATAGCATGCTACTTGAAAAGTAATTTAGTAAGACATGAGGGTCCTAAGTGGAAATTAATGATGACTACTTACAAGAAAGCATTTGTTCAAGATGAAAATAAGCATTTGAAACAGTACACTGAGAGAAGCTTCTGAGATATAAACATTAGAGTTACTCAAGAAAAGAAGTTGTCATTAAAAATATTGTCCTAATTTAATCAGATACCTTCTTTAATTTTTTACTTTACTCTTAGCTATTTGTTTAATTTTTAGAAGTCTAAATAACCGGCTTCTACTTTTGCTGTTCTAACATATTGTCCTGTGCATCTTAATGCTAATCTCATGGGAATGGTGATTGATCCTCTGGCAGTGGACTTCAGTATCCCAAGGAAGGAGAGTTTTTCCACCTAACAGTGTTCCTGTTTCCCCTAGTCTTTATGAAGATTCCTCCACAGTTCCAGCATTCTTGCGTGGGAGGGGCCAAATTCTATATTCCCCATCATAACTTTGCAGAGTGACACTAAAAGCCCTTTTTCTCTCAAAGAAATAAGGAAATACATTGCTGAAGTCACATGTGGGAGGGAGGCCTGTTATGAAGTACTTTGAATAATTTTTATATTGCTTTTAGGTGCAGCAACTTATTTTATCTTGCACTGCAGTGGGCACAATTGCTTGCAAAAGAATAGTCAGCTTGCAAGTTTTATAATACAATAGCTAATGCATGTTAGCAAAGATAAGCAGTGTAGTTTAGAAATGACAACCATCTTTTCCAAAGAAGAGAACACTCTATACAAAACGTGAACTTTCATCTCTCTTGCTAATGATTTAAGGACTGATCTGCAAACTCTCATGCTATCAGTAACATTGCCCATGTGACTAGTCCCATTAAGTTCTTTCTTCTTTGGGCCAAGACATTGGCATATCTTGTCATTCTTAGATTTGCATGTATTTTCATGATTTTACATTTTTTATCAGTTAAGCATTCCTGTGTGTTTTATGTAAGGGTCATCAAAAACAGTATATTCAAGAAATTCTTTAAATGACTAGAAATCTAATTTAAAAACAATGGACAGAACTCTGAAGTTTGACACAGTGTGTCTGTCTGAATTAAAAAATGCAATAGGAAAATTATCTCTGACCTTTGATAAAGACACCTGTCGTAATGCTGAAAAGGCATTAACTTCATACTCCTATTCATATACAAAGTTACAAATTGCTTAGCTGTAATGACAGTAATATCACTAATGCATTTGAAATAAATTTAAAAAATCAATGCAAGCAGTCAAAATGCAGCCTATTTTTAATGTATCAAAAACATAAAACTAATTGTTCAGAACCTTAAATTGCCTACACAAAATTAAAAACATTATTTGCTTTCTGTTTCTTAGTGCCAATAATATCTTGCAAATATTAAGTAATTTTCAAAATCCTAGCTATGGCAATCTGGTTATTCAAGTGAAAAATTAGCACTTTAAGAGACTTCCAAGCTTACAATGAAATGTTTCTTATAACAATCTCCTCACCGTTAAATTGGATTCACTTTCAAGTCGGTCTTCTTCCAGACAAAATTACCACATGTAATTAGCTTACACAGAAACTTGCTTTAGCCAAATTAGGCTGTCAGTTTATACACTTAGTATATTGCAGTGTGAAGGGTCAGAGTCCCTCATCATTACATCCCTAACAGATTTCTATAATGATAATAATACCCTTGATTTTAAAAGTACAGAATTTCATTTCCAGCTAATCTCTAACAAACTTGCCAAAAAATCCAATTTTTTGAAGCAGTCCTTCAATATCCAAAGTTAAAGCTTTTATCTTAAATTAGGTCATTTCATGGAGAAATATCAACTAAAAAGAACATTTTTTGAAGTACATATGATGGAGATTTTGCAGGCGTTATGAAACCACATGCTTAAATATGGCTGTGCTGAAACTTCAACTGACTTTTAACATCATAAACTATTTGACAGGCTAAATTCAGTGAGGTTCCCACATATAGCCATATATACCATTTGTATTCTTAAAAAGGAAGTTAATATTAAGCTGTCCCAATGCCAATTTGACCTAATGATCTAGCCCCAAAATGGCCAAACGCCCCATAACCCTTTCGCTGTGAGAAGTACATGTACAAATCAGGGAGGCCATTCTTACGAAAGACATTGGAACATGTGCTTCACAGGGTGAGGACATCATGTTTTAACCAAAAGCTATCCTGCTAAATGCAACCAAATTTCCTCGAGCTTTGAGGCTACGGAAGGAACCTGGGTGCTTACCAGTCTGCAATGTGGAAAAAGTCTACTGACCCTAAATCAAGGTCATAGCTGAGATAGTCAGTGAAAGGGGATACTACAATAGTGATATCTTATCCAGAAGAATAAAAATGTCTCAAGGCCCCTGAGTGGCCATTTGGTTTATGTGAAGGAAAAAATAACACTTAATTTTTTAAATGAAATAATCACTTGTTTATTGAGGTGAGGGAAACCCCATGCCACCGTGGAGGTATCTCAGCGAGTTGCAGGGCAGGGCGCTCCAGTGGAGCAGCATTTCACACTGCAGAGGGTGTGTAGTCTGTGCTCAACCTCCCAAATGAGCCCTGTTCCCCTAAGCAGCAGAACACTACCAGAACCTGGTGTCAAGACAAACAGGGAGAATTTCGGTAGCTGATCCCTCAGACAACAGGTAGAAAGATGTGCGTGTTAATAGATTGTCCTGAGAAAGTATCAGGACCAATACCTTCATTTGAAATTTGGAAGCTGGAGACATAAAACACCTGTAAACATTACTCTAACATTGAGCAAAGGACTAACTAGACCAGTGATTCCCAACCTGTGGGACCCTTGGGCTCCAGGGGGTCCACGGAGAGGCAGGGAGCTGGGGCCGGATGCTGCCAGGGTCATTGGAGACCCCGGCTTGCGGCCAGCAGGGACCTTCCCCCAGGCAGGGAGTTTTTAAAACTCCTGCCTCCTGAGCATGCTTAGACCGTGCTCAGGAAGGTAGCCTGGGGGGAGGCCAGGTGCAGCAGCTCCAGCCAGGTAAGGGGAGAGCGGGAAGAGGTCCTGAGGGGGGTAGGGGGGAACCAGGGAGGGGGTTGGAGAATGGCAGGTGGGGGGATATTCAGGGAAAGGGGCAAGAACAGGGAGGCTTCCCCGGAGCAGCGGGGCCACGTTCTGCCGGTGGGGGCTGGGTCCCCCCCGGTGGAAGCTACCCTAGAGCAGCAGGGCCACTTTGCAGCTGCGCCACTGAGAGAAAAAAACAGCCAGGGAGGTTGCAGACTTTTTTTTTTTTTTAATGACGAGGGGGTCCCCAGCCTAGAAAAGGTTGGGAACCACTGAACTAGACCATAGTGAGACTGGGTGCCATTTTGTGCAGGAGACACGGACAAGACACCCTGAGAATAGCAGTAGTGGTTAGGAGAGTTAAACTGCAACAGCAGAAAAACACACACTGCTTTCCTAATAAAGATTATTGAGAATGAATGAAATTGAAATTTTCTGGCAGTATAAGGAGATGTTGAAGGAAGAGGTAGATCAAAATATAAACCTCAGGAATTGGGGAAAGTGTGTTAATAGTTTGCTGAATGAAAAGCACACTGAAAAAATAATTTTTAAGATAGCCTGCAGTGTCTCCACAGAAACTACAGCAAGTGAAAACTGTGTATGTTGATGATTCACATACCCTATATAAGAAACTTAGGTGTTTTCAAAAAGTTCCATATTTGGTCCCTCACGGTGCCCATTCCCACTGAGTGAGGTATAAAGAGAAAAATGCTAGTTTAAAGTTTTATCTTCATTTGTATTCCTTGACATACTATCCCCAAATCCAAAGCCGCTTGAGGAAATTCAAACAATTTTAACCTATCTACAAAAGAAACACGTAGTTGTGCTGGATACAATAAAGAAAATCTAATATTCTGTTGAATCAACCCCTTGCATATTAGATTAAAGGCACATCTCTTCTGAGCAGCCACTACTGAGAATCTTGGAAAATAAGAATTATTTTTCCATCTATCATGCAATTTCCCATGCACAGAAAGCTACCATGGCCTGCATTCTGTGCCGGAAAAACTGAAATAAATAGGCCAAAGTGCAGAACCACACCGAATGATTACCTCAAGAATTATGGGCACATTCTAATTTATTTTTCTCTGTTTACTCTGCTATTCCAAATTCAGCAGGAAACCAAATGTTAATAAACAAAATGTCATCGTAGTCATCTGTTGTCTTAAGATAGCTTCCGGATACATTTACTTCACATTTTCCTCTAGTTTTTCAGCAATTTTTTCTTTCTTTTTAAAGTGGTGTATACACTGGACCAAATCTTGAGGTCTTTGTGCAAATTTTAAGCCATTTTCATTTAGACAAGACTCCTATGTAAAACAATGGGCATTTTGTCTTTGTAAAGCTGACTTAGAACTTCAGTATTTGGCCTGATATTCGTAAGTATTCTGTTTTGAGGATTTTGTATTGTTGACTGCAGTCATAATATCTGAATGAATGTTTGTCTTCAGTTCTTTGTGCATATTTTTCAAGCCCAACTGGTGAAAGTTTTACTGAGTAGAGAACTAGAACCCGGGACTGTTTGTTTCTACTTTCATCTCAGTCATTCGCAGTGTGACCTTGGACAAGTCTCTCTCAATCTGTGAGCTTGCTGAGGCAGGTTCAGTAAATATGTGGATATAAAACACTTGAAAATCCTCAGATGACAAATGCTGGATAAATACAGCTATGTTTCTGTAATCTTATTCTCTGTGGATGGGATTTCTTTACTTGATTTCCAGTAGGGAAATCCCCTCAAAGGATTTCTGTTTAATTTGCTGGGGTCCTTTCTGTAAGATATATTCATTCCCTGGATTTCTATTAAATCTCTAGATGTGTCACATTTGTTATATTTGCACATTTTCTTTGGGCTATTGTTTTCTTTTTTTCTTGTTTGGGCTTCACTGGAACAGGTGATTGCCACTTAAACTTTTTCTTTAGAAGAATCAACAATTGGAAAACTTCAATCAGTTGGCAACTGATCAGAAGGGGGCTTAGCGGAGGGAACATGACCTACTGCATGCACATCGTTATGAGATGTCCTTCCCTCATGGGTTGCTTAATTTGTTTTAAGGTCCTCTTTTTTCTCCAGACTTATTGTTCATGTATTCTGTTTCTGATATTGAAAATATACATAATTTAGATTGCTTGTGGGGCTTGTTGTCTTAAAGCAAGTATCTTAAGTGCCCTGCCCCTAAAGGGTGGAGATTTACTGTACACTGACTCGTATTATGGTCCATATACTCTGAAGGAACATTTTAATTATTAGTAGCACAGTAGTAAAATTTATCACAACGAGGCTTTGATGCTGCTATGGCAAATAAAATAAAAGCAAAATTATTTTCCAATACCCTTGAATCCTTTGTTGGTTAGTAGTAAAAGTGGATTGTTCCCTTAGTTTTGTTTTAAAGAGCAGATGTGTATTTGCATAATGTTAAGATTTAGTTAGAGTTGTGAAAGGAAAATTACATCTCTGCTTTACAATGGGACAAATATATGTATAAAGGATTAGATAAAGCAATCCAAAAACAAGTATATGATTTACACTTTAGTTCTAACTAATCCTTTGTATTTGAAGAGGTATGAGGTGTGTCAGGAATGTATAACATGATAGCTAATTTTAAATCAAGTGCATGAAGGTGTACCTTATCTGTAGCAAAATATTTCCTTCTCATTCTTGTGAAATGAGATGAACTTGTTATGAATTTTATTCTGACTAGCCAATTTGTATGCTGTTGAGCTCCCTTCCAAATGTTAACTCAGAATCTGAGATAATAACAATATCCAATCAAGCTAGCATACAATTACAACTTCAGTATGAGACCAAATTTCAAATGAGTGACCCTCTGCTTCTAAATCCTGATATAAAAAACTTTACTTCCATTTCTTTAGTCACATAAATTCTTCAGACATCTATCTGCTTTAAATTCTTATGGCAAATTACAGTAGGAGCTGTTTTTTTATTATTTTCATTTTATGTATATATATATCACCAAATGTGCTCAGCACTGTATAAAACAAAATAGAGGAAAAAACCTGTCTAAGAACTGAAGTCAGTGGGAGCTGCAAGGATGCCGTTTTCTGAGAATGGAACCATTTCATTAGCTGATTAAAATGGATTGTGATATATATGTACCTGCAGTACAGAAATCTGAAATTTTTGGCCATATAATGACATTACTGTAAACTCACTTTATGGACATTGCGGAAGGAAGGGAAGTTCAGGAGGGCACTCCATATGGGAATACTGACTTTGTGGACTGAGGGAGAAAGATTGTGACTTGACTCAGAGTACATTCGGGACTGATAAACAGCTGGTTTATCAAGTCTCATCCTCATGTGTTTTTTACACTAGTTTGCTGTGAAAGACGCTATTCTTGATCTGCTGTCATCCAGCCTCCAGCAGGTAGATTACTCCCAGTTATGCTGCAAGAGTGCTATGGCCAGCCACCCTTAAATTAAACTGCAGAGCAATACCAGCTAATTCTCAGACTCAGATTTTCCCCCAGAAATGTATATGTTGTACTTCCCATCTCTGTATCAGTCAATATAAGCTCATATAAAGCCCATCATGTTATTAATAGAAAATGGCATGTACAAATACTGTTATTTCAAAGGGAGCTTCTCAAACCCTTCAGTCCAAACACACTGGTCTAGATAAAACAGTAAAAGGAGTTTATTAATTACAGAAAGATTTCAAGTGACTATAAGAAATGAGGCATAAAAGTTTGAAATGATTACAGGAACATAGAACTAAAATGCAATTAATGCCTAACAAGTGAATTCAGAGCAAAGCACTCTCTCTTCATGCGTTAGGAGCCTTACTGCTGAATCCTTCAGTCAGAATCCTTCCCCTAGTCCAAAGTTCCTTCCATTGTTCTTCAGATACAGTGGATGCCATGGGTAGAGAGAAAGAAGAGATAATTTTGGGCATCTCTTCTGCTTTTGTCTTTTTTGAGCATCATCCCTAGCCAAGGCTCAGGAGACATAAAATCAGTGTGGATGGGAAACCCTAGCTGTTTCTTTGTCAAAATGTAGATTTTCACATACATCCTCTTTCCTGCCAAAGAATGGCCTCTAGTCCATTTGATTTTGTTGACCCCCAGCTGAAGTATCAGTAACTTTTTGTCTCTATGGAACTGGTTTGTGACTCTTCCACAGACTAAGAGAACATCTTTAATTTTACATACAATGTTGCCACACACATTTTACCAGGACAATAATGAAAAGCAAATTAGGAGTTTTCGAACAATACTTCACATAACATCCTTTTTACTAACTTTATCATATTCTTGAAAAGGGGGAGTTCCAAAGGGCCAACCGTGTTAGTCTAGTTCAGTAAAACAAACAAGGAGTTCTGTGGCACTTAAAGACTAACACATTTATTTATTGTATGAGCTTTCGTGGAAGAAAATTCCACTTCATCAGATGCTTTGAAGATGGGGGAACTTACAGAATGGAAGGAAAATAAATGCAGGGAAGTATAAGTCATGGGATCAGGTCACACTGTAACAGCAAATCAAAGCAGTTTTTACGATTCAGACACTGGGGATGAACCTAGAAGTACAGCCTGTCACAGAGGCCATTAGATTAGCAGCATGTTAATGTAGCACCTTATTAATGAAGATGGTCTTGCAAGATTATGTTTGTGTTAAGGTGTATGTGCTATGAAAAAAATGTTTCTACATTTCCTGGATTTGGAAACAAATATCAAAGGGCCTGATTTGCCTCTTGTTAATGTTACTTTAATTAGGACTAATACCGCTGACCATAACAAGAATTCCTCCAATATAGAATAATAAGAGATGTGATTCAAACTCAAAATCTATTGCAAGAGAGTCATACTATAGCACAGGTTATAGTGGGGGTTAAAATATAACAATAAATATAGTTGAAAACACTTTGAGTATGTTGATTTTATCTCAGGGTCATCACACTACTTCTGTGGAGGGTGACATGCATGGAAAGTGTCCATACATTCATTCTTTGTCAATTCTTTGTAAAATGACTCTTAGTAGCTACTAATGTCTGACCTTCAGCACCAACACTGTCCTTCAACATCGTTTTAACTGATCCAGAGTACCAGGAAAGCAAAGCAAAAAAGAAGAATACAATGAACCATGTCAGGAAAGCAAAGCAAAAATAAACATTCAACCATGTCACCATTTTGACCTGCTTTAAATGCAACATTTGAAATAACTTTCTTATTTGCAGTTACAGCTCTCCATGGGTCAAACACTGACTCACTTAATATAATTCTTTGATTTATCACAAAGAACCACATGGAAGATGAAGGTGGGGTCAGAGATTTGTTAAAGAGGAAAAGAAGTCATAAAGTAAGAATAAGATAGCTTCAGGCTTTTAAATACCAAATAGAAACAGAACATCTTTTAAAAAATAAAAAGCCTTCTCCACTCTTCATTTTATTGTTGAAGACTGCTTACCAAATAAGAAATGTTTGTAATTTGACAAGCATACCAAAATAGCTTCTAAATAATCCCACAGGAGTTCATGCAGTTACTATGGGGGCAGAGGAGGATCACGAGCGATCAACTTCTTAGGCACACCAGTAGAGATGGCAGGGCATGTCATCAGTTTTGGAGAAGCGGGCATTACAACCTTGAATATTTTCAAATCAAGTCCCACCAAAGAAAAGTCTGAGAATCCCTGTCTTAAGTGAAAGCCAGACTCACACTGGTCATTATTATTGTGAAATGTATGGACAGGTTAAGTGAGGAGTTGTGTATTTATATTGAAAATATGCTTTTAGAGTCTGCATTAAGTCACCAGCGCAGATGAAAAAATAGATCAGACAGGATATGTTTGTTCACCTGACTCTGTCAGGATACAGATCTTTGTAAGCTAGCTGTTCAGATGTCCATTTACATAAGAAGTCAGTAGAGATATGGGAAGTCAAAAGGGAACCAGCACAATGAAAAACAAGATATGGAGCAGTTACTCTCTCTGTGTATTCAGACAGGATGAACTCTAGAGGGTATAAGTACAAGGCAAGGAAGATGCCTTCTTATGCACACCTAGGAAGTAAACATGATCTCAGGCAGTTTTCACTGGAAGTGCCATAGAGGACTTTGGGGAATGACAGAAACTTCTTTAGACAGGAGGCTAAGCTCTTAGTTAAGTGCAGTCTTTAAAAATGTCTTTTTTTTTAAATCTATAACCTTTTATTTCCAATATCCTTACTGATTGATAGTCACTTGAGTCTTTGGTAATAAATTTATTCTTGGTTTCACCATAAATATATGAAAGTGCTGTCATATTAAGGAAAGTGCTGGTGCACAGTTGGTCTTACAGACTTCCTTGTATGATGTTTCTCTGGGGACAGCAGAGCTGGTATTGGTGTGAGTAACCACTGACTGGATATCACAGGGAACCAGTTCAAAGGGACTCAGGAATTGGGGTGGACTTTAGCAAAGTAAGGGTTGACATAGCTCACAGAACAGTGCTTGAGTTGCACTCTGGATCCTTCTGGCTGGAGGTAACTCTCTCAGATACCCCAGAATGTTCCCTTGGGGTCCATCATCATACCCCATGCTCCACCACAGTGGCCCTTTTGAACCATTGGGCCCCATATGGAAACCAATATTAAAGGTCATCTTCTACCAAGAAGACCTGATTGGAGAGTATCTTCCAAAACACCATGATCCTGATGCTCCACCTTGCGACAGCCCTCCTGAGGAACATGGTCTGAGGAACTGAGGAAAAAGTAGCAATCAAATCTTCCTCCTCTTCTGCAGAAAAGGCAGTGATGCCCCTCCCCATCATATGCAGATGACTTCATGGCCTTCCAGGACCTTATGAAGAAGGTAACTGAGTCTGTGTATAACCCTTTGCATGAAATGCCAGAACCTCAGCAGAGTTTAGTGGATATCCACCACACCTTCCTTCACAGCAGGGCTGTCTTTCAGATAATTTGTTCTATTAACAGCTGAGACAATAGGGTGCAAACCAGACGTTATACCTTTTATGTGGAAAAGTGCTGACCAAAAGCACTATATAATTAAAATAATATAAATTATATGAATAAAAGTTTCTGTGGAATATTTCCATTTTGCATTGCATCATGCTAATTCTAATCAATATCTGAGCTGGTAAAAAGTCAGGGACAGTACAGCAGCTCAAAAATCAATGTACAAATATTTTGTTTAAAAAAATGAGTGGTTTGCTATGATCCATGAAGGCATATTATTCATTGTTTCAAAGCAGTTGAACAACAGTGAGACATTTTTGAAAATGTCTGTGGATCTCAAACATTTCTTGAATTTTGTCTAATCATAAAAAACATAATTAACATCCATTATTTATTGCTTATCTTTGCTATTAAGTATTGCTGAAATTAAATACTGTGCAGAGAAATAGTACCTAAGTTCAGCTTGAGTCCTTGAAACAGTGCAAATGCATAATTCAAACTGTGATTTTCAGTGTGTAAAACAAGATAATACCATAATTGTCCCTGAACTCATATCCAGCCCTGGAAATGCTCAAAACCAAGCAGCAATGACTGAAAGGTAAAGCCAGAAAAACTATATTAGAAATAAGGCAGTTTTTCAGACAGGTTGGGTGGTATACCATTATTAACAAACCACCTTGTAAATAATTGATTCTCCATCTCTTGATGATTTCAAATCAAGATGAATACCGATATGGAAGGTGTGTTCAGTCAAATATATGTTACTGGACTCCACAGATAGCTGAGTGAAATTCTGGCCTGTTTTACACAGGTGGATAGACAAATGGTGGTCCAGTCTACCCTTTAAAAAAATTGAATCTATAAATTTCTCCCATTAGAAATGGTGTAAATCAGTGATTCCCAACCTATTTCTTTACACAGACTTCTACATCATCATTGAAAGCTTTTGCAGACCATGCTCGAACCACCAAATGTGCAGAGTATTGGTTCACACTGCACCAAACATCAAGGGATGCCAGGAGTTGCCGGGCTGGGCCCAGCTAGCCTATTTTAAATTTCCTGCCCTGCTCCACCCAGGAACATAGCCCAGGGCAGAGCAAGATGGAAAATGCTCTGCTCCCTCCTTCAGCAAACGTAAGTGCTGGTAGAGGTGGCAACGGGCTAGGAGGAGTGGGAGAGAGGGCCCACCACGTGGCCTGCCCAGCTCAGGTCACAACCAGGGATGGGGGGCGGGAGCACCAAAATCACAGGTGTCTAGGGTGCCAAAAAACCTTGGGCCAGCCCTGCTCACAGACCACCAGTGGTCCATGGACCACAGGTTGGGAACTATTGCTGTAAATAAACCTTTCAGTTGACGTTATGATTCTTTTGTAAGAATCAGGCTTCATTTGAAGTCGAGTCTTGCCATGATTCCAAGTTAAAAATAATATACCATTGTGACTGTTGTTCAGCTGACACACTGATGTCCGGACAATAGTTGACATGTATTTTGAAGCACGTATTTAATTATCCTTTTGAAAGATCATCATCAATGTTCAAATGTAAACTTCTAATTTTGTTGTCCTCTTACCTCTTTAAATGCATCCCTAAATCTAATAATCTGCACTTCATAATTTGGTCACTTATATGTGTATTCTTCTAAAATACTTCAGTTAGGCTTATTTGTGATGCCTTTTTCTTAGAATTGATTTTCTTTTGAGCAGAGCCAGTAGTGCAGGGAAGAGTGAGAGCATACTCATGTTTTCTGTGCTGGTATCATTTTGACCCATCCACATCACCAGTGTTCTACAAACACATTGATCTGTTCTTCTGGCAGCTTTGTGGAATTGTCTTAACATTACTGTGAGGATTGTATTGGTCGTATTAAGCAATATGAGCTCACAGGGGAGTGTTCTAATTGATTTGTCAATAAGTTAGTATTCTCGTATTGTTCTGTGACAGATAATGAAGAAAAAAGGTGGTACTGCATACAACAGCGTATCAGAATGGGTCATATCTATTTCCACCTGATAATAGTATTTCCATCTGCTTCTTTATAACTTTGGTTATGTCTTTGATTTTTCTTTATCAGACATAGAATTCTACTGACATAATAGAGTGGCATTAATATTATATTCTCAAATAGATTTACTCCATTGCCATTTGCTTGAACTTCCCGACTAACAATGGTTTTTACATCTGTGTGTTCTGTTGTCATTACCATATATTAAATTTCTTTCTTTATCTCAGCTATCGTTATTAGGAAGTGTTCCCTTTGGTTGAAATGTTCTGAATGATCTACTGCCACTTGCATATATTAACATTGTATTAGTCATCTTCCAAATCTTTTACTTTTGTCTCGTAAATCATGTTCCTGAAAATCAGACAGCTTCAGTCTCTGATTACCTGAGCAGTTTACATTTGGTGTCTGTTCTGCACAAAATATATTTTGCATACAAATGTCTGGCTTTGTGCAGTGTGAAGCAAGACAATATGGCACCGTTCTCATGTAACAGTATCATTTTCCACCATATTTGGTGTTCGTAACATCTTGAAGGATAAATATGATTAAATGTGTGTGTGTTTCTACATTAGTTCCATTTCACACTTCTCTCTGATGTTGGATTGCAATTTCATCAGAACAAATAGCCTCATTTTTAATGAGGGTGTCTGCTATATAACATCTGATTTTCACACTGGGAGAATGAAATACCAGTTCAGTTTGTTGTTTCTGTGACAGACAAAACCTGAGAAGTATAAAGAGCTGAAACTATATTGAAACATGACTGACAGGTGTGAACTTCTGGGACAGTAAAGATTATTGGGCTTCTGAGGAAATACCTCAGGAATGGTTAGTGAAAATATCACAACTCCAGTTATGCAAAAACCTAGCCCTTTGACACTATGCATTGAAAGAGGGCCTTTGATAATTATCTGTTCTAGAAACTGGCAATCAAAATCTGAGCCGTATAAAGAAATAGGGTAGTGGGTCTTGCAGCGGCTGTAGCCACTCCAAAATTTGCCTTAGAACCGCATGGAATTACTCCTCCCAGTGCAAAGATCAAACTTTACACAGAACAGCTTGGCATCCAGAGAGTGGCAGCTACTGGCTAGATAGTGCAGCTGTCCCCCGGTTTTCTCTTTCTCTAACCCACTTCAGGCCTCTAACTGGAAGAGGATATCACCACCCCTGTCAAGGGGACAGAGATGTTGAGGTTGAAAAACTGACAGCTACTTAACTCTGTGTTAAAGTTGTGGGTGATGTGCTGGTAAGCTTTTAGCGTGCATATCAGTTCTTTGATTGTTTTCATATGTTACCTGTAATTCTTTTGATGCGAGTATGAATACAGTTTGCTTTGTGAAGGCTGCTTTGTAACTGATGTATACCGTCCCTAGTGACAGATACTGGAATAAATGATTAAACAATCAATTTGTAAGCTTCTATGGGGTAATTGGGCAGTGAGGGTGGTGAGAAATATCCATCAAGGGATTGTCAAGAATAAATCAAGCCAAAATGAGCTGATTTCCATCTTTGACAGTGTAACTGGACTAGCAGATAGGAGAGAATCTGTAGAAGTCATATTTTGATTTTACAAAGCTTTTGACATAGTCCCACACAACATTCACATAAGAAAACTAAGGAAATGTTGTTTAGACTGAATTCCAATTAGCTGGATGCACAACTGGTTGAAAGACCTTACTCAAAGAGCAGTTATTAATGGTTTGCTCTCCTGCTGGGAGGGCATCTTTAATGGTGTCCCACAGGAGTCACTTCTAAGTTGGATGCAACTCAATATTTTCATTAAAAACTTGGGAAATGGAACAGAGAGCATGCTTATAAAACTTGTGGGTGATGCCATGCTGGGAAAGGTTGAAAGTACTTTGGAGAATAAGGTTAGAATTCAAAACGATAAGGACAAATTAGGAAATAGATATGGAAATAAACAAGATGAAATTCAATAAAGACAACTGTGAAGTACTTCACTTAGGAAGTTAAAAAAAAATCAAATGCTCAGTTTCAAAATGGCAAATAAGTCAGTGTTTCCCAACCTGTGGCCCAGAGGCCAAAAGTGGTCCATGGAGTCTTTCAAAGTGGAACACAGCTTCTCTCCTGCTGGCTGCAGAAGGGATTTGGTGCCTAAGGAGCCAAGCAAAGCATGTTGCTGTGGCGCTACAAGAGAAGTGCAGGCTAGGACCGCAAGAAGGCAGCCTCCTTACTGAACTCTTTCCATCTGTCTGCAGCTGGGCAGAAGGGAGGCTGCTGGCAGAGCAGCCAGGATCCACAATTCTTAAGGAGAGGGACAGGACTCTAAAATAAGTGCCTTCACCAAGACTTAGCTGCTGGGCCATGTGCTTCAATGTGTAAGGACAGTCACTCATCTACACTAGTGCTTTGTCTCTTAGTGTTTAACAAACTGTGAGTAATTTGGAGGTGTAAAATAGTTGATGTAAAAATGAACACAGTAACATCAACATGCTTACTTTAAAATATACTGATTTGTAGTCCTTAATGGTGCATACATCAATATATTTTTATGGTCTGATAGACTGGTGGCCCTTCAGGGTTGTAAAAATGATATTTGTGGCCCTTAAGCCAAAAAGTTTGTGAGAGAAGTGATAGTACTGGGAAAAAGGATCAGGGATTATAGTGGATAACAAACTGACTATGAGACAATAACATGATGCAATTGTAAAAAGACCATTATCATTTGGGGATGTAGTTACAGGAGCATCTTATGTAAGACATAGGAGATAATTGTTCTGCTCAGCTTGGTATTGATGAGCCTCAGCTGTCCAACTGTGTCCAATTTGGGAGCCACACATTAGGAATGATTGGATAAACTGGAGAAAGCCCATAGGAAGAACATCAAAAATGATAAAAGATTTTGAAAACCTGACCTCTGAGGAAAGGCTAAAAAAACTGGGTATGTTTAGTAATGAGAAAAGAAGATTGAGGGTGGACCTGATAATAGTCTTCGAACATATTAGGGTCTGTTGGAAAGAAACCAGTGATCAGTTGTCCTCCATGTCCACTGATGGTAGGACAAGAAGTAATGGGCCTAATCTGCAGCACGGGAAATTTAGATTAGCTAGTAGGAAAAAGCTTTCTAACTAATGATAGTTAAATTCTGGAATTGACTTCCAAGAGAGGTAGTGGAATAGCCATCATTGTGTGTTCTTAAGAACAGGTAAGAGAAGAGATTTAGTTGGCCCCGCCTCAGTGCAGGTGGGGGGATGGACTTGGTAACATCTTAAGGTTCTTTCCAGCCCTGCATTTCTATGATTCTGTAATTCCAAAAGTACACTCTCATGTAGAAGACATCCTCAAATGAGCACAGTGCATAATTTAATTATATATAGGATGTAGGCTGCAGCTTTGTTGAAATGCTCACAGTAGTAGCTAATGTATCATTGAGAGCAGCACTCCTTACCAAAAATTGGTTGATGATTTTTTAACTTTCAGTTGTTATGTGACACCCTCCACCCCCATTCATCTTGCATGGCCAATATCACTCTCTCTAATTTGGCCCTTAAAATAGCTTGGCAGTGAAAGTAAATGTACTTGCATTTCACCTCTGAGGACCTGGCCTCAAATGATGCAACATAGAAATGAGGGGGCAGTTTTCCTTTCAGCTGTCTCTTCAAAAACCACTTGCAAAAAAAATGCAGATAAAACTAAGGTTACACAGTAGTATCTCATGCCCTATCTGAACCTCAGATTCAACAAAACAGATATTTGAAAACCAGCAAATAAACAGTTAAGCTATGTTAACTTAACTTGCCTTTCAGCAATGCACACTATGTCCATAACACATCCTTGCACTCTGTACTGAACTGAAGCTAACTACGCTTGCTGTATGCTCAGGCAGCTTGCTCCCTAGAAAGAACATCTTATCTGTTATGTTTCACAACTCTTTTTACATCTCCTTTCACCCTTATGCACACAATACACTTCTGTAAACCTACAGGCTGTTCTACTAACATATGTAACTGTTGGCAACCCTGTGGTTAGAAGACCCTGCACCCAGCTAGCGAGACAACTTACACAATGTGGACTAAGGCATGATGGATCACTCTAGGTACAGATGAACCTCTTACCTTCAATCCCAAGGAGTCAGACTGAGAAACTTTCACATATACCTATGGGGATACAGATCCCAGAAGACCACTTATTGCAAACACAGCTCTGCTAAACTGCTCCAACTAATCCATTCAACATTTGACATAGCTACATCTTACAAGTGAATGAATGCAGTTGGAGTACACACAGATGCTTCCCACTGACTATTACCAGCTCCAGAGGGGCACGGCAGAGTTAAGGTTGAGTGGGTATGTCCATTTACTCTGTATATCCCAATTTTCAGACATTTGTTTTGCTGAACTTGATCTTCTGTAAGAGCATGGGGAGCCACCAAGCAACTTTAATTCTGCATTGATGAAGATTTTCATCAATGAATTGACTTAAAAGTGAGCTTTAATCAATAGAAATTTTCCACTAATAAGATTGAGTGTATACTGCAGTTCTGAATCCTTATGATACCGATGGAAGTGAGTGCAGTCCCATCATTGCCGGTATGATAAAACAGCTCAAATTTTAGCCAGATTCAAAGCAATTAAGAGTCTCTGCTACAGACAGTTCCTTCTCTAGGAAAGTCAAGGTCCTGGTTTACACCAACAGTGAAGTTCAACATGATGCTGCTTACCTTGACTTTCTGCAGTCTGTATCTTCACTGTCAGAGCAGTAAATGTGAAAAATGGAGTTGTTACTCAACATGCTACCACACCCCTGCAAGTGGCATACCACTGAAGTCGAAATCTACAATTCGAATTTAAGTCTGTGTAGCCAGAGAGTAGCTTTAGTCTTGCATTTCCAGTTTCCATAGTGACATAGCTCCTCCCCTGTCTGCAGCCCCAGAAGTTTTCAGTTAATTCTTCTCTCTGTATGCAGCACTGTGTCTGTGGGCAGAGAACCAGCAGGAAAAGCTTTTTTCCTGGTTTTTCCCCCCCCTTTAGAGAAGAGAGAAGAGGGGAGAGGGAATGAGCATAGGACGATTGCATCCCCACAAGCTACTGTGCCTACTACCCACAGTGCAGTTCATTTCAGTAAGTAATGTGAGCAGTGGGATGCGAGACCATGAGCAAGCAATTTGCTGAGATCCTTTCTGTAATTCAACAGCCTAAAATCAAATTGCAATTCCCTCATCCCCAGCCGTGTAGACAAGCCCAGGGTGTTGCAGGTCATGGCTTAGGGGCATTGACAGATTTGTTTTGTAAGTGGTCATTCTTTCACTGTCTTAAGAACCAAACGGCCAGACAAAATTATAGGGGAAAAAATATACATGTGAGGTAGAATTTTCCAAAGCTCCTAAGTGACTTAAGAGCCTAAGCCACCTTTTCAAAAATGGTTCCACCAATCAAGGGGCTGGATCACCTTGAAAGTCTATGGGACTTATGCTTCCATGTGCCTAGAAATGTGCCCTTTCAAAATGGGTCTTAGGAGCCAAAGTCACTTGTGGGAGGAAGAGATGGTTAAAATATTGCCTGTGATGTTCAAAAGAAGTCTGTACATTCATAAGGTGGAGAAATTAATTCTCCAAGCACAATTTGTTCTGTTGAAAGTGTTGCCTTTTCCCCCTATTCCACATATGCACACACTCATGCACTGCCCATATTATGATACTGGCTGCCTACTGTCAGTTGCCCAAGTTAAAACTGCACCATTTATATAAGTTATCTCACCTGGAAGAATGTGTCATTGGGTGACAAGTAATCCATCTTTATAAATACTTACTCAGCATGCATTATGATGGATAATCAAGTTGTATGAATTTACATGTAAAATACATAAAAATAGCTTATATCCCATAAATCAGCTGAGAAGACGGCCCGCCAAGGGTATCTGCATCACGCAGTAAAATGGTTCCTCAAAAGAAAGCTTAAATCAAATTCTGATGGTTCATTACACATTTGTAAGCCTGTCTGTCCAAAAGTGACATACTTCCATGGTGAATATCAGAATATAAATGAAAATGTGCACTTATGTATAGAACATATTGGTTCTTCCATCTACTTGATCTTTTCTAACTTTGCACACAGAAACAATATCAAATTTCTTAGATTGGTTAAGACAGTATTAGGCATTTGTTTTAAGGCATAACAGTTGGCTATAGCACAGGGAGACTCAAACGGCTTTTAATCTCTTTGGCTAGGGGGTGTGTCTGTTAAAACTCTCTTTAAAGTGTTTCATACATTTGGTACTAAAATACATTTAATCCCATTGCTATATTTGTATTACATAAATTCCACTCGATTCAGCTTCAGCTTTTTTTTATGTAGTCCTATTGATATTCAGCACTTCATGCATTTTGACCTTTTCAAGAAATCCTGCTTCATTGTGAGTTGTGGGTGCATTAGGAAGGTAAACATTCAGTACTCCTTTCAATGAGTTTGTATTTAGGAAGTCATTGTCAATAGGTTAATCCTTTTGTACAGACAGTGTCTTTGGCTAAGAAGCTTCTTAAACAAATAGAGCTTTTACCAAAATACTAATTTCTGAGTCTTTCTGTCAATTGTAAAAGAATAAAGAATAAATCTCAGCACAATTTTAAAAAAAAACAGTATGCGTAAATTAAGTCACATTTAATTCTGATGAAGAAATCATTAAAATGCAGGACTTTTTTGCAGCATTTTACAGGTGATGGTGGGTAGATGAGTTTCTTTGACTTTTTGTAAATATTTGTAAGAATCATGGATAATATGAATGACCACAATTTAGTGGCAGATTTACTAAACACTTAAAAAGAAAGAGAGCATACACACCTCTGACTTTATGTTTTCTCTCTCTTCTATTCTGGTATAGCATGGGCTAGTGGTTAAAACACAGACCCAGGAATTAAGAATCATATCCAAAAAAGTGAAAACTATTTAAAGAACATTTAGCTCTCACGGTTAAGCACCCAATACTTGAGACGTAGCTAACTTAAAGTTCCCTTGACTCCTGTAGAGGAGGAACTGCAGTTGTGTGTGTCCATGCTGAAAAGAGGACAATTAGTAGGAAGGTTCCAAGGGGAAATGTACAAATGCAGTTAGGCAGGGGAAATGCAGCACAGCCAGATACAGTATTACATTTCTTGAACCAACATTTGGAGCCTTGGTGGCAGCTGCAGTCACAAGAGTTCCTGGCAACCTGATGACAAAAATTAGGACCATAGGAACCTAGACCACAGAACGTATAGGAGCCTGCTACATGTGACCCTGGGCATATCATGTATCTGAGTATCTGCAAAGATTGTAGACCAAACCTTGGTTGGGGGGAGGATGGAGGAGAGACAGATCTTATCCATCCCCTAGTCAGAAAGCCAGGGAATTGCCACATAGGAAGAAAGTTTCCTGCCACTGACACAGATATTTCTGTTTAGGGCCACAATCTGCCACAGTTCACATAGTGTGTAGGATGTTTGCTGTTTTAAATTTAGAACACAAAATCTCCCACAGCAAAACCAAAATTTACTATATTTCTTCTCACTCATGCTCGTAATGGTGAATTTTAGATTTTCTTTTTTAATTACCAGGTGTTGATCATAAATGCTAGATTCTTTTTTTCTATAAAGCTTAGATGAATAATTAATAAGGTCTTTGGTTTTAAAATAAAATTACTAAATGTTTTGAAATATATAAAATAGGGGACTAGATCCTAGTTTTTGTAATCTACATCACTTAAATGAAGACAGTGGAGTTATGCAAGTTTACACCAACCTGAGAATATCACTCTTTATGCTCCACTGTGTCAATCTTTCTGGCCTAAGTTTTTCCTGAAGTTTCTAGTCACAGGTCATCTTTCTCTACATTCGCCATTATGCTCCAAAAGATATTTGCATGCTAATCTTATTTTTAAAAATGGTCAGGATTTTATAGTGTGTTCCCCTCTGAATGTTAAACCATCTTGGCCAATTTGGGGGATAATTGTATAGATTAAATTGCAAACAGAGTATGTCCATTCTAGAGTTAAGGTGCAGCCTCATAACTACTGTAGCAACATGTAGACCCAATTACCATACGACAGGTCAAGAGGGTACTAGCTGTTCTGGGAATAAAAACGTGCTTTCATTTTGTTCCTGAAAACATTTGCCCAGATGGGTAGGATGAATTTAAAGATGCCTTCCAGAGCCACTTAGTTTTTCCAAGTGATGCTTTGTGGTGTGGATTGTCTGCTGAATAGCCCAGATTTTTGGGAAGGAAAAGAAGGTGAAATAGTAGAATATAGCACTAAATAATTTGGAAATGTCTGCGCTATTTCTCCCAGTTACTGTTTTTTTCTTTAAATTACTATGCAACTTGCTTGGACGGGTCTCACAGAAGGTCATAAAAAGTACTGATCTGGGTTCAAAGTGCAAAACAGCACTTTTCTTTTACTAGATCAAATCAACTAGTCCCTCTGTTCTGCCCTGAAAATTTGCACAAAAGTTCTATTGGCAGCAGTGGGGAAGCTGTGCTGGAGATTCTGCTGCAAACACTCAGCTAATTTTATTTTACAGAGCTCACTATTGTGCCAGTTTCGGAGGTTTTCCTCCTCTACTTTTTTGAAGTCTTTTTACTCTATTTTTTGTGCATTTCCTCTGTTTTCGATTTCTGCAGGACAGCAGAAGTACTTCACAAAAGGAAGGGCTGTACAAGGGAGTCGAAAAAGGGGGCAGTACTGTAAGTGCTTCTCCATTCTGTTTTATTCTTGGCCAGCCCTTGGCAGAGAAGATGAAGGAAGCATAATGACTTGTTTTGATGCTGGAACTGCTTTTCCTAGGCAGACATTTGTTAGCAATTGATGTAGCAACTTATGTTAGAAATGTTTTTCTGGTAAGAACATAAATAGCGGTAGCTAAATCAATAGAACTAGATCAACAACAAGAAAAAATAACTTGGGTACAGCAACAAGAAAAGCAAGGGTATCAATCCTTAGAAACTGGCCAGAGCTGGACACAATAATTTATAATACATAATTCATTCAGTACCCTTAGCTTATTCTGTTTTGAATATCTGTGAGCAGATCACAATTTCCTGAAATTTATTTATTTTTCAAAAGTATTTAACTACTAGCTTTTTTAAGTTTTTCTAATATGAATTGACCTTGAATATTCAAAATTCAAGCAGTGCCATTTAACTGTGATATAGTCAGATAAGTCACAAAGTACGGTTTCTGTTTCTTGACTAGATGAATGCAAAAACACTTGCAGTACAGAAACTTGCATGTATGAGTTTAAAATCAGATTTCCACAAAAATGATGGGAGTCCTGTGGCACCTTAAAGACTAACAAATTTCTTCAGGCATAAGCTTTCATGGGCTACAACCCACTTCATCAAATGCATGTAGTGGAAACTACAGTTAGAAGGCATACATACACATGCAAAGGTGAGAAATAGAGCAATGGCAAGAGTGAGTGCTAATGAAGTCAAATCATTTAGGGAGAAAGAGGCCAATTCACAACAGTTGCTAAGAAAGTAAGAATGTGTGAAGAGGGACAATTACTTTTTGTAATGACATAACAATTCCAAGTCCCTATTCAGACCCAGTCTGATTGTGTCAAGTTTGCATGTGAGTTCCAGGTCAGTAGTTTCATGATGAAGTCTGTTTTTGAAGGTTTTTTGTTGAAATATGGCCATTTTAATGTCTGTTACATAGTGGCCAGAGAGACAGAAGTGCACTTCTACTGGTTTATGGATGTTACCATTTTTAACATAATTTTTTTCCCCAAACCACTCCAAAATCAACTTGTAATTCTTCTTCAAGTGATGTCCCCATGCATGCCCCACATCAGGTGTCGGTGCATCCCCATGCCATCGATCCCCAACACCTGATGTGGAATGCACATGAGGATACACGTCTCAAAGAACAGATCAACAGCTATCTCTTTTTTCCATTCACAGATATATGTGCCAGGAATATTGTTTGAAAATGGACACAAAAGAGGCTCAAGGAAACATTGTATGGATTTTGGGGGGGGGGGGGTTTAGCTTGTTTTGGTTTTTTGTTTTTTTTTAAAAGGTGAATATTTTGCATTCCAATCATTGACCTACTACTAGCAGTTGTGAGTGAATAGAAAACCCACTCACCCTTAGCCATGCTTCCTCAAAAAAAAACCCAAAACCCTCATACCACCAGACTGGTACAGAATAAGTAGTTCACATTTTTGTTGTATTTTCAGATGTATTTCACATAAGAAAGACATTCCCATTAGACCAGATTCTAATAGCTATTTGAGCCTCACTCTGCGTGAAAACCTTTGGAAGTTCTTGCTATTGACTTTAGGGCAGCCAAAATTTCACCCAGAGAGTAATCTCTCACTTTCCAAATGGTCCCATTTAAGTAAATGGACGTATGGAGTCAATGAATAAAGATATTGGCCTTTTATTTGGGTAATTCCCTGTCAAGTAGCCAATAATCCACACAACTCCACATTTTACAACAAAAAGTCTTTTTTTAAATTAAGTCTATAAAATAGGAACTTTTACAGACACAGTAGATTCATAATTATACTATGATGAGATATATTTGTTGCATACTCAGATGAAGTATGATCCAATTCATGGTGACAATGCAGTAAATGGGGGACAGAAGTGCTACCTCTGTGTGGGATTGAAGAAGATACATCTGTAATTAAGCAGTTTCAGTTGACCTCCTTATCACAGAGTGAAAAATTAACTAAAGAAGTTGTAAAAATGGATGGCAGAAATATAATAGTGCCTGAAGTTTATTTACAGATAGGCTCTGGTTCCACAAAACACTCCTGTGCTTAACTTTAACTGTAGGTGTAGTCTCTCAGACTTCATTTGTGTTCCTGTTGTGCTTTCACAAAACTGAAAGTGTAGGCCAGTGTCACTGAAATTAAATTGTCATCTTTTATATTATATTGGATATCTGGCAAAGTGAGTAATAATTATTAGTAATAAAAATTACCTCCTGCTTTCAAGTTTGAATACATCAAAATGTAGTTTAGAAACATCTCAAATATCATAAAGAAATATTATTTTTCAAAGACATAATGAGACTTCTAAAATCCAGACATTTCAGAGTGAGCAGTAATGAGTGGGACTGAGGTAACTATCCAATCAACACGTTTAATACCAAAGATAGTTTCCAGAATGCTAAAAAGGAAATATTGCCTGCGTTCTGACTGGCTGTGGAGATATCACGAAGAGCCACATTGGCATAATTTTCATATGAGATGATAAATATCTGGCCATGTTGTTCCAAGACTTGGGAGGTTTACGATTAGCAGCTAAATTGTCATTTATAACTGCCAGTCTAGATATTGTGATTCTTCATGAATATCAATAAGCAACATAGAAAATAGAATATCTTAAACATCTGATTTACTGAAAGTTTGGTGAAAATTGTTAGGCAAAATGAATTTTCTTAACAATTGTTCAGTCTTCCCAGTCTTGCGCACTGTTTAATTTATTTTACCATTCACAATCAGATTACTAAAGATATAGTTGGGGGTATTGAAATTTTGACTCCACTTTTCTACAAATGAAATCATCAGATTGTACAGTAGAGGAATATTAATTGCAAGTTAAGTTTTTCAGTCTTTTCAAAATAAATTGGAAAACAAAGGAGAAAAGTTCAAATCCATCTTCTGTTGACTCTCTGTGCAAATAGTTTAACTACACTGTGTTTTCAGAAAATACTAATGTTTGGTTTTATTTTCCTCTAAAAGAAAAGTAACAAAATGACTGAAATAAATGAAACAGAAAATTATACGAGGAACAATTTTAAAATCTTTAATCATGATAATAGCTGGCTAGCTATTACATAGTGTTTTTCAAAGGGCTTTACAGAGGAGATAGACTTCATTATTCTCATTTTACTGTTGATGAAACTGAAGCACAGAGAGGTGAAGTGATGTGTTCAAGGTCACCCGTCAAGCCAGTAGGTAAATCAAGCATTAGAACCTTGAGCTCCGCAGTCTCGGTGTAGTGTTCAATTCACGAGGCCCTGCTAGTAACGCTGAATATTAAAAGGGTATGTTCTCCTTTGTAGTTTAATTCCCTTTCACAGGAGTAGAAGCACCATAATATTCAACTAGTAGCTTCTTTAATCTCCCCAAAAGATCCAAGTGCATCAGAACCTTACCATGCCACTAGATCTGCCGCAGGCAAGGAACATCTCTATATAGGCCATCTCACCTCTGCACTGCCAGCTACTCTTCAGTCCTCACTATTTTCCTTGACACTATTGTGGCTCGCAGACACTAGTAGAAAGGAATAGGAATCCAACTGTATGGAGTGGAAATCCATGCGAGTTACTGGAGAATCAGGGCTAGATCCTCAGCCCTACCTAAATCTCCAAAGGTGTGAAGTGAACTCAATTATCTCTCTGATATCTGAGAAATTAGTGGCTTCAGTAAAGCTTTCATAGGCGGTTTTACATCATCTGCTTCCTCCTGCCTCACAGGGAGATGCTATAGCATGAACATAGCATGGGTGAGTTGCCTTCCAGTGATAGAAGAATCCAGGAGAGTACTCCATGTGCTTCCAGGGTGTATTCTAGCTGAAAGTTATTATATCCTAAAGTTGCCAACTATGCGGCTATGTATATACTATGCACTTCAATCAATACTGTAATATGTGTTCCTCTGGCAGACATTTTGAGAGAGTGGCAGTGCCCAATGGATTTAGGAAGAGCAGTGTAGTAAAAGTGTAGGTGGAAAACAGCCCTCCTATATTCAGATTTATAAAGAGAATCCTGTTTATCAGACAGTCATCTGTAGAAGCTCTTCCACAGTTTAGATTAGCTATTAATACTCTTGCAATGAATGACCTGACCATAGTACAAGGACAGTGGTGTCACATCCTGACTAGGGTGTGAACTTCTGCCAGACAGATAATTATATGCTATGTTCTGAAAGAGTCAATTATATAAATAAAAATAAATACTGTGCAATTTTACAATTAGATATTTCATCTAAGACAGAATATGAGGACACACTCTGCTCTTTGTTTAATGGTTTGATAAAGGTCCTAATCTGATTAATATGCCATAGTAACATCAACCAAGTAGCATGTGGTCTAGACCTGAATATCTTGCACTGAATTTTATCAGTGAAATAGTAGTTCCAATGTACTGCTATATGAAACAAGAGAGTAACCATGTGTCTGATGAAGTGGGATTTTTACACATGAAAGCTTCTAAGATAAAAAAATTGGCTAGTATTTAAAAGTGCCACAGGACTCCTTGTTTGACTCTATATCTGATATCCTTGCCACAAGTAGTAAAAGTAATTAAATGCATACTATTTAAACTTACTTATGACTGAATTCTTATAAAGTTATGAAGAAACTTTAGGACTGCTTATGTAAAGCAAAAACCAAACACTTCATCTTTTTTTCAAATATTTACCTGCATTTATGTTACTTGGGCAAGTGTGATGCGCACATATGTAACCTTCCTACTCTTCCAGCCTTGGACTCTTCTTAACATAAACAGATGATACCATAATGCAGAGGTGTCAAACTCATTCAATGTGGTGAGCTACATGGCACAGGCTCCCCAACCCTTTCCCCTGCCACATTCAGAGTGGCATTGGCTTCCCTTTCCCCTCTCTAACACCTCATTTCCCTACCCTGTGAGCTCCCTTTCCCCACGCTGGCTCCCAGACTCCTTTCCTTTCTCCTTTCATTACCATGTGCTGGCATCAGGCAATCAGTCTCAGTCACAGCCACAGGCAGACTGGACTCCTGCCTCCCCATCACCCACTAACTATCAGTCACTCAGCATGCTGGCTTTGGTTGGTCTTAGTCTCAGCTGGCCTTTGATTGGTTCATTCCCACGTGGGTCCCAGCCACTTTTTCCTTTCTTATTTGTCATTCATGCAATATGCTGCCAATCAAATTAGCATGCAAACTGACTGACAATGAACAGTTAGGTTAGAGGGTGGTGTGGTGGCTCTCTGGGAATTCAGCCCAGCCTGCTGTGACAGAGACTATGATTGGTTGGCAGACCACAGCAGAGCTGAGCTGGGATTGGCTTGAGTGCTTCCTTTGTTCCCCTTTGCTCTGAGTTGGATCATGTGAGTGAGCCAGAAGCATGCGTAGCCCTCCTCTGCTGGCAGCCTGGCTTTGTGGTTCAGTTCGCTGCTGCTGCAGAGATCCCAGCCACAACCCAGGCAGCAGCTTCGTGTGCCAGATCCAACCTGCAGGTCATATGTTTGACACCCCTTCCAGAATGGGTGATAATGAATGTTTGATCACATTATTAAATTAAGGAGGTGTTTCATAGATTCAGGGGTTATGAAACCAGAAGGGACCACTGTGATCTATTCTGACTTCTGTATGAGGGCTTGTCTACATGGGACATGGTGTTTGTTAAGCCAGGGTCTGAATCTACAGAGCAGTAGCTTGCTATAGTGCACTAAAAGTCCCAGAGTGTGCTTTGGCTATTAGCATTTGTAAAGTATAGTAAATCAAGTGCAACCGGGACTTCTAGTACTGTGTGGAAGTATCCATACAGGACATCACACGCTAGCTTGCCATCCACTATTGTACCATACATGTAAGCCCTAACACAAGCCATAGGACTTCCATGAATTAATTTGTGTTTAAATTAGAGTGTACTTTTAAAAATAACTATTGGTGTTGATTTCAAAACAGCCAGTGATGGAGAGAATCTGCCAGAATCCTTGGTGAGTTGTTCCAGTGGTTAATTACCCTCCCTCTTAAAACCCTTACTGGGTTCCTATTTCTAGTCTGAATTTTACTAATTCAGCTTCCAGCCACTGGATTGTGTTATACCTTTGTCTACTAGACTGAAAAACCCTCAATTATCAAAGAGCTATTCCTCAAAAATGAATTATTATGCTTTTCCACTTTGAAATGGTACTTCATTGAGAAACATCTTTCAGTTGTATTACAATAAAAAAAAATCAAATCTGAGATTGAAACAAAATCTTTAGTTCAACCCAAAACAATTTTTATATATTCCCACAATTTGTCTCATGTTTACTTATTATTATTAATTCCTAATTAATTATTTGTTCAGTGATTAGTTTCCTCTATTGTTCGAGTTGAGGTATAATGTAGAAATCCCATGTTGTTTGAGTTAGGAAATTTTCATCGATCATTGCTAGAAGTGCCAAACATGTTTTAAGTACTGGCAGTATGAGACCTGCAGCACAGACTGAAGCCTCCTTGATAATGTAGGTTTTTGTCCTACATATTATAGGAAGGTGCTCTAGGAGTCAGTTATGTAAATGGGTAGTCTGTAGCAGACACCAGCTAGTACCCCATCTTGTGTGTTAGCTACTAGAACAGTGATCCATAAGCTTTCAAGATCATTTGCTTCTGAGGTGCCAGAAAGTGGGAAGACAAAAAATGTTAAGGCTGATGCCTTGTTGAATGTTCTGATACAGGCTCGGTGCATGGTTGGCCATTAGGGAGATTTTCAGGACAGGTATTTAGTTGCATGGCATTCCCCTGAGCTCTTTCACTGTTAATCACTCCAAGCGGGTACTTATAGAGCTGGATACTCCATCAGCATTTTCAGTTGTGTTAAGAGGCCCCCAGAGAGAGATTTGGCTTCTCAAAATATAGTTGACATGTGTGCACCAGACTGGTAACATATGCTTGTAAGAAGATTAACAGAATATTCCTGGCATGTTGCAAGATTAAAAAAAAGAATACATGGTTAAAATTTAGCAACATGTGGACTCATGTAAAAGAAAGGTTTTAAAATCCCCATTTTAAAGTGTGGAAAGGAGATTTTTATTTTCTTAAAAATCTTACTTGCATTCTGAAATCTGTACTGATAGGGACATCTAGTATTTCAGTCTGGCAGCATTTCCAAGGTGATATGAAATGTTAAGAAGATGAAGCATGAGGGAGTTGTTAATTACAGATAAATGTGTGATCAGAGACAAAGTTAGTGTGACTTAAAATAATAGAGTTCATAAAGCAGAGAGTAACAAGTACAATAATAATAGCAATGAGTTTGTGATCCATGTCCAATGGACTCCAGATACAGTTAATAACAGATCATAAATTAGTTTTCTAATTAATTGTTTGGAAACAAAATATTTTAGTTTTCCTTTCCTCCTCTGTTTGCTTGACTGACATTTTTTCATCTCACCTGTATGTTCTCTTCCCTGCAGTGTTTTTGTTTGTGCCATAATTGCTTCTGCTTCTTTCCCTTTTGTTTCTTTTCTGTAATTTTTACATCAGTTACATTGTAGCATCTGGTCGCTAGCCAGCAACACATCCCATATATCCACTGCTATAAAACATGCTGCACGTCTTTTGCATTGTCAGTCATAAAGCAATAGTTTTGAACTGGGTACCAGCTTCTCAAATTATTTTCACACCATCTGTTTATTAGCAGGTTTGTGTCTCAAAGATATATTGCTAGGGTTTTAATTATTATTCCTCATAGTTCACATTTTTGCTTTCTCTAATTATACCTCAAATTGGCTTAAGAGATGTATGAGCAGCTGGGTTCTGCTGTACTTTTATCAGGAGACTGGTGGTGACTTGAATATTTCCCTTATCTCTTACTTTAATACTTCAAACAAGTTTGTGAGTGCACCCCAAATGATTTTACTGGCTCTACCCACAACTCTTGAGCTGGCATAGCACACTCAATAGTGTGTCATCAAAGGACACAGATTCAATTACTTTTAATAGTAGGGCACAACACAGCATTCTTTTGCAGGCCCACTTAAAAATATTGTCTGTATCTGTCTATTTTGTATTCTCTCCAACTAAATTCATGCACAAATATAAGAAGTGTTCAATTTCTTTGTTCTCTCTCATGGTGATGGTGTTCCTCAGAACCTAATAAAGGCTCACTCACTCCTTCCATTCCCCAATCTACTGCACTGGTCTATTATATCCATCTATATAGCTCTCTGTACCATTCTTGCTACCATAATCTCCGACCACCTGTAGAAGTTCTGAGCTGGAACCTAGTGATAGACTTTATCCATCATAATGAAAAATTGTTGGTTCTTGGCTACAGATTGCATCTGAATGAGCCACAGAAATGAGCCTGGAAGAGCCAGAAAGCTATGGGAATATTGTGTATGATTTTTAATGATAAGGTCTCCATTGGCATAAATACACTCTGAAAACAGGTCTGTTGGCTTTTGGTAAATGAAGAGATAAATTTTGCCAAGTTGAAGAATAATAGAATTTTGCTTGATAGCTGAATTTTACTATATCTTCAATTATTTCTAGCTTTGTAATTCATGCTTGCATGGCAGTTAAGATAAGGAAAATGCCTGCATGTGCTGTTAAGAAATCTGTCCTCTGTCACCCATGAAAATTATGGCATAGCATAGATAGATATAGTCTTGCTGTACTTTAGTAGTTCATGTATTTTGGTGCCCTTTATATAATGCTTTTCAAAAAGCTATTTTTCTTTCCCCATTTTTTTCCCTGAGCCTTCCCTCTGCAACTCCATATTACAATATCTGTATAATTATGGGAAGTATTGCTGACTTCTGTGAATATGTATTAGTTCTATAGATTATGTGTAATCACCATTTGAAATTTGATCTGCACTGGTTAATTTTGCTTCAGCATGTAGTTCATACATGTTGATTTTCCTACATTGAAGGAACCTAACTCTTAAAATCAGGTTTTGAGGCTGAATATCCATTTTCAAATTAGTCACTTTTCACAAATATTCCCCTTTCTTTCTCTCATTCTTTCTGTGAACATTCCTGACATTAAACCTGTTCCCTAGAATATTTTTGATAAGTGAACGCACAAACAAACAAGGAGTCCTGTGGCACTTAAAGACTAACAAATTTATTTTTTGCATGAGCTTTCATGGGTGAAAATCCCACTTCCTCAGATGCTTTGAAGACAGGGGAACTTACAGAATGGGAAGAAATAAATGCATGGAAGTGTAAGTCATGGGAACAGGTCACACTGGAACATCAAATCAAAATAATTGTAAAGATTCAAACATGGGAACAGCATATAGAAGGTGATGAGGTCAGATCACCTGTTGTAATGAGAGAAAAATCCAATGTCCTGATTACAACGTGAAGCAATGCAACCAAATTTACAAATGAATTCAGTGTCAGTAGCTTCTCTTTGAAGTCTTGATTTAGTATTCATCTGTGTGAGCTGTAGTACTTCTCTGGGGAATCTACAACCTGGCTGATTTGGCTTTTATACTACTCACTGTTTTTAGTTCCCATAGGTGCAGTGGAAGCCCTCCTACATATAAACTATAATTATATATAAACTATTCATTTAGAACAAGAGACCACAAAGATCCAGTATGGGGTTGCAATATTTGTCACATTTCACCCCCAAGAGAGGTTATGTACAATCTCAGCTTACAACAATGCAAAAACTTAATACCACAAGGTCTTCAAAGGGTACGGCAACATATTGCCATATCTGTCACACTTTCTGCTGGACAGGATGAAGAGAATAGACTCCGATAGTAGGGAGAGTGCGAGCAACAAGCAGATGAGGAAAAACAATTAAATGCAGTTGTAATTTCTTTTCCCTCCTGTGATGAGGCAGTGAGTCCCATAAAGCCTTCTCCAGTTACACAAGGAATCCTGTGGCAATTAAAGACTAACAAATGTATTTATTAGATGAGCTTTTGTGGGAGAAAATCTCACTTCATTGGGTGCTTTGAAGAGTGGGAAACGTACAGAATGGGAGGAAAATAAATGCAGGGAAGTGTAAGTCATGGGATCAGGTCACACTGTAACAGCAAATCAAAGCATTTGTTAAGATTCAAAGACTGGGAAACAGCACATAGAGGAGGGTGAGGTCAAATCATCTGTTGTAATGGGAAGAGAATCCATAGTCATGATTTAATCCTGCTTTCGCATATCAATTCCAATTCTGCAATTTCTGTTTGAAGTCTTGATATGTTACCCATTCATGACCTAATCTCTCAGTATAGTCTGTGTAATGTGTCAATTTTAAAGGGTTTTTTACCTTCAGTCCATTAGGTATAATGTTCAGTTGTTTGCATTTGGAGACAAAGATGCTGTCTATCTGAATCTGTGCAACTTATTTCATGAAGTTGATGATTTCCACTTTAAATGGCTGTATTCAGTGCCTTGCATTTTGCCAAGTTCCAAAAGGGTAGCTATGTTAGTCTAGTTCAGCAAAACAAGCAAGGAGTCCTGTGGCACTTAAAGACTAACAAATTTATTTATTGCATGAGCTTTCATGGGAGAAAAAACCAGTTCATCAGGCACTTTGAAGATGGGGGAGCTTACAGAATGGGAGGAAAATAAATGCAGAGAAGTGTAAATCATGGGGTCAAGTCACACTGTAACCTGATCCCATGACTTACACTTTCCTGAATTTATTTTTCTCCCATTCTGTAAGTTCCCACAACTGTATTCAAGTAACATTAAAGCAAAACTCTTCCTCCCCTGGGGCCTCCAAGTCAACAGTGAAAATTCTACATTTAAATTTCCCAACCAGCTCCATTTCTGGTGCAGGAGGCAGCATTTTGTGCTGTCCAGAGACAAAATTTTCCAGTCAGTGGGGTGCAGACACATAGCTTTAATCTGCTGTTGAGGGAAATCTGTGGGAAGTGGACAAATGGCTGCTGTAACCCATGCAAAGTGCCTGTCAGTCTCTGGATTGGAACATGGCATGGTATCACTTGGACCTACCCTCAGTTGTGTTTCTGCAGATCTAGTCCATGTAATATTGCTGTGATTGTTACTGAAGCATGCTGAGTTTGTACGTACTCTTTTGTCTGGTGTAGTTTGCCAAAATTTAGGGCTTTGTGGCTTGTTTCTGTTAGATGATGATGGAGTTAGGAATTCCTTTGATACAGTCCTCCTTATTTAGAAAGAATATGCATAAAGTCCCATTTCCCTAAACACAGGAAGAATCAAATAACAGAAGATAATTCCTTTGGTCACAGTTCCAGCCTCTTTCCCCAAAACTTTTCCTTAACTATTTCTCAGGATCATGCTACAAGTCCTTCTTTGGCTTTCCTTGGCTTTCTGCTGCCTTCTCTTTGGCTATGTCCACACATACATCATTATTTCGAAATAAGTTATTTTGAAATAAGAAAATGTTAATTTGAATTAAAGGAAAGCTGGCTTTTGAAACAGCTGTTATTTTGAAATGGTTATTTCGAAATGAGGCTGTTTGGACATGTTGTTTCGAAACAGTTGTTTTGAAACAATGGTGTTGTTTTGAAACAACATGTCCAAATGGCCTTATTTCGAAATAACCATTTCAAAGTAAGAGCCATTTTGAAATGAATGGGGTTTAAGCTGTTTTGAAGTGATGGTTCTTATTTCGAAATGACAGAGCCTGTCATTTCGAAATAAGAAAACGTCGTGTGGACATTTGGTTTTTTTATTTCGAAACAACCAGTGTTGTTTCGAAATAAAAGACTCATGTGGACATACCCTTTGTGTCTGCAGTATTTCTCCCTGATGGACTCCCAGACATCTAGCTGAAATCTAAAAAATTTCCCCATCCAAGGCTTTGACAAAAGTATGTTTCTGGTCATCGTGGCAAGCAGCTTTAGTAACCTGTTGCCTGCCTTCTCTTCAGAAATGTAATGGAAGATTACCTTCTGGCGACCAAAAGTAAATCACTGGTTTCTACCTCTGAGTTAGTTTTGTCAACCCCTGCTCCACCTGAACCTCAGACTTTAAGGAAATCCCTTGGCTCACATATCTCAACTCCTATTCCTGTCTTGTTTGTGGTCTGTGTTTTGGATTGAGGTTCTACTGTTTCATCTATTTATTTCAAAGAGGGGCTTAGTTGCTTTTTACATTTATCCTAAGGGAAGGGTTGCTGTTACACAGTCATCTTCCAGGATGTTTTGCCCAACTCACAACATTAAAAAGAAACAAAACTGAGGGTGCATATATATGTATAAACACACACACACACACACACCCCTTAAGACAGTGGATAATTTGAGCCTGTTTCACTCTTGTGTATAGAAAATTCAGATGTAACTGCCTATTTTAGAACAATCCTATGTTCCTATACTGCATCCAGCATAATTGTTTTTATAGGCATTACTCAAAAAGAACATTGTGTCTTCAATCAGTTGATTGTTCTTTTATAAAACGAAAGGAAGTGACAGGATGGTCAGAGGTTCAGAACTGTCTAATGAAGCCATTTATCCTGATATTACACAAGCACATACTTATACAGTATATATTGTGATAAATCACATACAGCTGTATCTGTTATACTAAGTGAAATGTGAACATTCAGACATCTTAAGAGTAGTTAAGCCCAAATTCTATCTTGTGAGGGGGAAATAATATTTTATGTTACTTTAAAAAAAAATCCACCTGAATTCATAGGCAGATACAGAATAGCTTTTCTTTTTCAGGCCTAGCTTGCCATTAACTATCTTCAGTAAGGGGGGGGAAAGGGGGGGGGGGGACTTTGTAATTGTCTAGTACTAGATCCAGTCAGGAACCAAAATTTCTGTTCCAAATTAAAAAAGAAAACTATTAAAAATGTCCAAATATGCTGAGAAGTATATTTGAATAAAATTTCATTTCAGATCTACTGATATTTTGTTAGATAACATTAAAATGTTCTGAATTTGACTTACTTATCTTTAAATTTATTGCATGTATTCTTTAACTATAGGGATTTATTTTTTAAAAAAAATTATATTCTATTTATAATATAATCTACCATTAAAATTTCAAAAGCTAATTAAACAAAACAAAATTCCTTTTCAGTGTTCTAAAAATGTTTCAGTTTGATTTTTTCAAAATGAAATTCAATTGAAATTGACATATTTGCATGAAACACTTCAATTTTAATTATTTTAACAGTATGTCGAATTTTAATAAGCAATCTAGTCACAGTCCATGATTACACTTGAAGTTTACATCATCACTAGTATTCCAAATCCAATTTGTTGTATAATTTTGAGGAATAATGTGTCATGTAAGTTAAATATTTTGGCCATATATTTATATGCAAAATAACAGATTTATTTCTGATATGTATAATTCAAATTATTTAGTCTGGAGTAATTTAAAAAACAGTTGTTACCTTTCAGTAGATTGTCCACATTGTTGACTATTATTTTCCTTGCACCATGTGGAGGTGAACAGGGAAGCACAGAAAAGAGCAGAATTACATAAATAATGGCCAAAGAGTGGATTGGAGTTTTATACAAACCCCACAAGCCCTTCAAAGCCACCATGCACTGGCTGACTGGGACTTAGGGCAAGGGTCTGGCGTGAACAGACAAGTACAAGACTCTGTACAGTGTACTATCTTTCTCCAGGAGTCCATGAAATTTCTTTAAGCAAACACCTAGAAAACAACATTTGCTGGCTTAGGGATCAGCACTGAGGAGTATTTACCTACACCTCATGCTCACTTCTGAGCCAGAAGTGTGACTGCTAGAGAAGCAGTAACTTCTCTTGACTGTAACCCTGCTTGGTGGGGGATAGTGTATGGGTGATAGTGTGTGTAGGGCTAAAACAGTTAAGGAAACTAGCATCATTATATCTCCAAAGTGAGACGTCCTGCTGGGGACGAAGAGAGTAGATTATCTCTTCATAGCACTCTTGATTCCACAGGATAAATACTGAAATTCCCCACATATTCTGTTATCTGTGTAATTAGGCTCTTACTCCCTTCCTCTTTCAAACTCCTTCTCCTAAAAAGAGACCATGGTTGCAACTCAATTAAGTATGGGGCACTATTTAGGAATACTGTCCCACAGGATGATTTGCATCTCTGTTTCTAGTCAGCATTATTTATTAATCCTTTAAATACACCAACCTCACATGAGCCCTGGGAATCAGGTTGCTTTGTTAATCTGAAGGGAATGAAAAATAGTGGCACAGAGTTGAAAGGGAGCTACTTGACTGGATAGAGCCATAGATCACGGAAAGAGTTAATTTCATTAATTTAACCTTTTTATTGCACATATATGATGTTTAGACAAAATTTTTTTACACCATTCTCCTCCTTCACAACAGTATTAAGCTTTTAGTGTCCAAATGTGCTAGGGCCATCAAATTGCATAGTCTAACAAAATTGAGGTGTCATAGTAAGTACTTATTCTGCATCTCAAAACTGTAAATGTAAAAAATCCAAGCAAATTGCAGAATGTTTCCAAATGGAGCACATTGTTTTCCTCCTTACATGACTTCACAACATGGACTACAGACGTGAGAGTTACAATGCACACTAAACTGTGGCACTGTAACTTCCCTGAATAGATCCTGCTAGCATGAACTAAAACACTAGTTCATGTTAACTTGGTCCCATTTCCAAGAGGACTAAGTTAACACAAGTTAACATCTTTTCTTTCATTCTTTTCAGGGTGTACACAGAACAATTACAGTGCAGCACTTCAGTACCTGTTGCAATTCACCTCTGCTTTAGTCTGCACTGTGTAGAAAATCCCCTAGTGATTTTCCAAACACAGCAAAGGCAAAATAAAAATGGAGTTAGAGTAGGTTTTTAAATGGTATTTTTTCCCCATTAACCTATCCTATTACTTTTATTAATCAGCCTTTTACTCTTGGGACACCTGTAATCCTTAACCCTGAACTAAACATGAATCTAGCATTACTGACTAAAAATCCTGTTAGGCAATCATGTAAACTTCCATTTATAAGAGATATCTCAAAGCACAAGTATTCAAGTAATTATCCTTTATAAAGGTTTAAATGCATACAAGTGTCCTCAGTTTTAAGACAAAAATAGCCCAAATTGTTTCCACATTATGGATCTCCTTTATATTTATATTTATTGACTGCATCTCTTGCAAAATGCTGTCCTTAAAAATTACTCACTCGGATACAGCTATGCTGCCTCATCTGATACAAGTGTTGAAAAGTAGCATACTTGGAATGAAATGTGATAAATACAACTTCTACATAGCCTTCTAATAAACTACATGTTATATTTTGCATGTTTTAGTGATAATTTTTTAAAAACTAGGCTGCTTTGTTCTATTTATAAGCATAACAGGCTTGCTAGTCACAGAGCATCTCAAGCTGAAAATAAAGATAGCCTGTAAGTGGTTTCCTCACTATAAGGAATGAAAACCCTCCATGACTTAAATCATAATTCTTCACAGCCAACATTGTGTTACTTAAAGAGCTTTCTTAGAGTGTGTCTACACAAATCAAAACCTGTGGCGGACCCAGACCATCTGACTTTGGTTCGTGGAGCTCAGGCTGCAGAGCTGTGGCATTATTGCATAGGCCAGGCGTGGCCAAACTGCGACTCGGGAGCCTCATGTGGCTCTTGAATGAAAAGGCGTGGCTTGTGGAAGAATGTCAGCAAATCAATTTAGTAGGCAAAAGTTTATGGCTATATGCCTCAGTGTGGCTCTTGAAGGTTCAAGAATCAACTTGTGCAGCTCTTGAGTTCCATAAGTTCGGCCACCCGTGGCATAGGCTTTTAGGATCAGGCCAGAACCCAGGCTCTGGGATCCTCTCAGCCAACAGAATCCTAGAACCTGTGATCCTGCTTGAGCCCAAGCATCTACACAGCTCTGTAACAGCCCTTCTGCTTGAGCCCTGGGAGCCTGACTTAGCAGCCATGTGCCAGTTGTAGGTTTTGTCTGCAGCGTAGACATACCCTTAGAGACTACTCTGCAATTCTGATCCTGGAGAAGGTACCGCAAGCATAATTTTTAGGCTGTTACAGTATTATAAGTGCCTATAGTTGGCAACATACAGTGTTATACACACATTGGTCCCAAGATATTAGAGGAATAAGGTGGGTGAATTAATATCTTTCATTGAACCTGAAGAGGAATTCTGTGTCATCTCCAACAGTTACAGAAGTTAGCCTAAAAAAAGATATTACCTCACCCCCAACCCCGTCTCTGTAATTGACAGTGCTGTTCATCACCAGTTGCCTGTATGGTTTCTGTCCTGAAGGCTTTCAATTTACTTGAACTTTTAAATGTATTGTAGAGGCTGCTTATAAAAAAAATTGGCATTACCAGTTTCCTCTGAATTATTATAGACCAAACAGCTACTGGCAGGTAAATTATTCAGAAGAAATTAAGTGGTACCACAGAATTTTAAAAGACCTTTTGGTTTTCCTTGTTGTAAATTTGCAAAAGTAATACAACTGTGGGATTGGAAATGAAACTGGAATGCTAATATATTATTTACTCTGGTGCTGTTTTATAAAGCTTATTGTTTTTACCTCTTCCTGTGGCCTCCTTTCAGTTGTTATAGCTCTAATCAGGAAAGATAGTCCCTGCATTTTATGCACAAAAGTTCTGGGATTTACATGAATGAAGAAAGACTCCAAAATTCAGTTTTTCATGATTTATTTATTTATTTATTTAATGTAGTTAGTCATTCTTTCAGTCAATAGATGGTATTGACACCCCTTGTCCATCTTCCTTCCCTTAGGATGTTTATCGTTAATTATTATGTATTATTTGAGCACTTGCGGTTTGCTTAGCACTGTTCAGATGTAGAAGAAAGCCTTATTGTCTGCCTTCCAAACTCACCTCAATTAAGTGAAGAGAGACAGATACATAAACTGAATGCCAACCTAGGAGTACTTCTGGTTTTAAGGGAGAATATATAAACGTGTGGCCTGGTCCTTTGTTGCTCCAGGCAGTAGACACACCAAAATAGATGCATTCAGTAGACGTAAGGGCAGTGGTGGCTTGAAGCCACCCTTGTGCTTCCTTATTTCTATCTGTTCCAGGGATTGGTATGGTACCCTGCTCTTATCCATGGCACTTTTTGCATAACTATCTCTGTGTTCCTCATTTCTACCATCATCACTGGTGACACTCTAACTCTATAGTCTATAATGGAAGGCAAGTCTATGTTTCTGTTGTATTCAAGGGATACCCCAGGGGGCTGTTGTTTTCCCTTTGAGGTACAAGCAACATAGCAAAGCCCAAAACTGGCACTGAAGTGCTTGCATACACAAGTGCAACATGCTATTTAAGATCAAACAAACCTCACACTATACGAGGTATGACCTTTCAGTTAATGTAAAGCAGACTAAGAGATATGTAGTCTTTATACACTTTGTATGGCTCCTCAAGGTAGGCACCTTGTCACTGTCTTCATCAAAGAGTGTGTATGTCTGTCTCAGACTGTATTGAAACGGAATTTCTCTCCTCCATTAGCTGAGTTGCAGATGGTGGGATTAGAAGAGAAAGAGTGGGGAAATGGAAAGTAAATGAAGAATTTTTGGGTATGGTATTTCATGTAGCCATGTCCAAAGAACTTTGTGTGATGGTATTGTGTATATGAAATTATTAAACTACTGTTTATTTTAAAGACTCCGGTCTCACCATTCAATTATCCCTTATGTTACAGTATATAAAATGGACATTCAGCTGGTGAGTTGACGTTGATGTGTCTCATGAATCTTGCATATTAAAGTAGGAGCCCATTTTGCCAAGGGTGTTTTGTCAGATCATAGAGAGAACTTCAATGGCTTGAAACAATTACAATTGAAAAGACAAAAAGGGCGTGAAGGGAAACAGGTGCAAAAAAAAGTTAAAGTTTGTGGTTACTGGGCCACAGCAGGTCAGTGGCAGAGTCAGTGTCATATCCATAAAACAATACTTCATCTTTTGAGTTGAGTGAAATGAACAGGTGCAGACAAGATGTTTAGTAGAGATGGTTGACTGAGATTGAAAGCTGTGGAAAGTATTTAAAAAAAAAAAAAGATTTTTACCCAGCCCATAATGTTTTGACCAAAAAGGTCACTTGATGTCTGATTTGCTTTAAAAATATTATTTTTTCCTAATTGTTTTACATACACATCACTTACTATTTAATTGCAAAGATTTATATCACCAATATTGTTCAGTATTTAAATCGGTTCTCTCATTAAGAGCAGCTACTTGATACTGTATGAAAGAAACCAACTGGTACTCTATGGCAGGTTTTCAATAAATAGTTAATTCTTCATTCTCAAAAAAGAGAGAGAAAGAGGGACAACACCTAGTAAGAGAACGGTCTGCATGTTTTTCCTCATCTGATATGCGCTGCATAAACAGTGGGGCCTTATTACAAGTGTGCACTAATGATTTCTGGGTGTGCAAGAGTTAGATGCTTGTTTAAAAGGCAAATAGGTTGGTGTAGAAACTATAAGAAAACAGTGTCCTCTGTCCCATCAACAGTCTAGGATGGACTTTCTCTTTCCTGGCAACTACTGAGCAGTTGAGGACAAAATCCCTAACCCACAAAATTATATAGAATGTGTCGTTTTCTTGGATGATCTTTTACAGAGCGATCAAAAGCCTTTCATTTAGTGAATACATTTGCTCGCTCAGTTTTGGAGAGTTGCCCTTCATTTATTCTTCCTCTTTAGAAGTACTTTCGAGTGCAAATTACTGCTATCAGAATCCTTGAACTGAGAGGCTATTATTCTCCATGCTCAGATTAAATTAATTTTGAACAGTTTAATGCAGCATGTCCGAACTGCAAGTCCAAGTGATGTCAAATCTATTTCTCTGCTTTTTTAAGCTGCACCTTCAAGGGCAGTATGATTCATGGTGAATGTGTTCTTCTAATGTCTTGTGCTAAGCATTATTATTTTCTTTCATTTGCAAGTCATGAGGCTACAAATGTTAACCATTTTCCTCCTAAAATTATATAAAGAATGCATGATTTTAAGCCACTTTGATTCTCCAGAGGGAAAGTTATTACATTTAGTTGATACACAAATGAAATAAAGAAAAAAATAGTCTCAATCAAAGCAAGAAGTTTAAAAACCTAATGGAGGGGAAAAATAAAGCCACTACAAAAACTACTGCAACATCATTGTTGCGTTAGAAAGGAGTTATTGTGATTGAGGTCTATGTAATAAAAGAAAGTTTTGGTTTTATAATGATTGGCTAAATAATTCTATTTGTGTTTTTGCGGAGTTGCAAAAAACAAATACACACATAAATCTACTTATCTTTTCTCAGTAAGCTAAAGCAATCTACAGTCTCTCCAGTGTTCCCTCCAGCTAAAGTGTCATTGAAATGCAGTAATGAAGCTTTCTACATGTTTCTGCAGTGCAAATGTTCAGAAGAATGTAATCAATTCATGACAGGGTAGAAGATGTGTTTTAAACAGTAAGAGGCTTAAGGCTGAAACAGTTTCTGTGGAGTGTTTAAAGCCAAAAATAAACCTTTATAAGACAAGATTTTCCAACACTGGCCTTTGGTTTGGTATGTGCAATTTGTGGTCCCAATTCTGCACATTTAAATTAAGGTCACTTAGTTATCTCAGTATCTTTATTAGATACCAGAGTTCTCTTACAATAACACTCTGATTCCCTGGTTCCTAATTATTTTTCATTATCACAGGCCTTAAGAAATCCCATTGGTATATATTAAAGAATGTCTGAGCAGTCCTCGTAAATGCTGGTATCACCTGATCATTTTGGCTTGTTGTGCAGCATCCTCACAAAAGGGTGAAGGTTTGGGGGATTTTCTTTAATATCAGGCATAGCCTGAGTCAGCAAGGGATGAAAGCATCAGTCAGAGTTCATTCAGCAGAGATGGAAGAATATGCCCAACTCAGTAGCATGTAGGTACCTCCCTGCGTGGACCTTAATCAAGTGTGAGGTGTGTAACATGAATCTGTTCAGCTATCAGAATAAAAGTGTTTCTTATAACATTCCTTTTTCCTACCCCAGAAGATTGTTCTCTTCAGTGGTTCAGGTAAAGAGCTGGAGTCCTGGGGTGGAGTCTTTAAAGCTGAGTGGCTACAAATATTGCTTTCCACATGCATGTATGTTAAGATTGCATATTGGTGTACTGAAAAATCTTTTGTATAAGTAGCATATTATGAATTGCCAGGATCTCATCCAGCAGCTGCTATCTGAGTGATATTTACTCAGTGACTAGTCTTTCATCATGCAAGTTGTCCTGCTGAAGTCAGAAGGATACATTTATTTTAATAAATGACATCAGTGAGACAACTTGTGCAATAAGAGATTGCTCTGGGAAGTGAACAGTCCCAAGAATGGGTCTTTATGGCTATATCCTCCACTAATTCAGGGGTCTCAAACTTGTGGCCTGCATGCAGCCCCTAAAGTTATTTCCTGTGGCCTGAAATGGCGCTTAGAATTTCTCAATTAATTGGTAGTACAAAATTTAAAGTGTGTTTACTTACTTACTCTTTGTCTTCCTGATGATACCTCCATCCTGAACAGAAATAATTCTTTATTACTTAGTCTTGGCATGTATATGTTACTCTTCATTTTGACTATACTTTGTATCGTTGTATGAAAAGGTTTCAGTGGTGTGGCGCTCAGGCTATACTAGTCCTCATGTGGCCCACGTGGTAATTTGAGTTTGAGATGTCAGCTCCACTTATTGGAGGTCAGAGTTTTCCCTGACTGGGAGTGCTTTGCGATTGTAACTATACAGGTATACTACACCAGCTAAATATGGATGTAGATATATTGCCAAAAACTTTACTTTTTGGGTTTCTGGACATCATAATCAACTTCAGTAATGGAATCCTGCAGACAATTATATAAGAGAACTCTATGGACACCACACTTGCTGTCCACCAATCCGGTAACCACCTCCCGCATACACAAATCTGTTATTTGAGGCAGGCACTCTGATGCCACAGAATATGCTCCCAAGAGAACATTTGAATTGTATGGTTTAACAGACTTACAACTACCTTTAGCAAACAAGGACATACCGCTACAGAAGTAGATTGGATCATGAAACAGGCCACTCAAATATTCTCAGGCTACCCGCTTCAATACAGAAACTCACCCTCCTTTGACTACATATCCCAAGTTGTTACCTTGTTGTCCTGAAAGAAATCTTTCCTGAACCCCCTGTTCTGGTCTTCAGACAACCCTCGATCATTATCAACTTCATCATCAGAAACAAGCTGCTCGCAGATCAGAGCTCACCAACTAAAAGCAGCACCAGACTTTGGTAGAACAACATGGGCAAAACCTGCAGACAAATCCCCACTTTAAGGAAAATTAATGTTCCCCATCACCCACTTTTCAGGTTCCTTGGGTCTTCTTATACATGCTTATCACAATATGGGGTATACCTCATCCTGTGCAGTAAATATCCTGGTACCAGCTATGTGAATGGAACCAGACAATGTGTGCCCACAAATTAACACTCCCCAAAAAATGATGAGACAAAACCACCACACCATCCATAGCAAACACTTTTCACAAGACAATCACTAAATATCAGACCCTATCAGTCCTCATCCTGAAAGGAGACCCACATAACACCTTCAAAAGATGAGGATTCATAACTTTGCTAGACACCAAAAATCATGGTCTTAAGAAAGACATTGGATTTATGGTTTATTACACCCATCTGTAACCCACTAGCCTCCACCCCTTTTTTTGTCCAGTGACTGTAGAGGTTTTAACAGGCCACTTCACTTTGAAAGCTCTCTTATAATAGGTTTACTTATTCTAAAACTTTTCCACCTTGTATTTAGCTATGACACTGAGTACAGTTCCCACCCTGAAGAAGAGCTCTGCATAGTTCAAAAACTTGTTTCTCTCACCAACAGAAGCTGGTCCAACTATAAAAATAACCTCACGCATCTTGTTTCTTTAATATCATAGGACCAACAGGGCTATAACATCACTGGAAACAACTTCTGCCAGTGAAGCATATTTGAGCCTTCTCTGAGTGAAATAACGTCTATCAGTCAAATTGCAGTTTGTATATAGGGGCTTTTGCTGGCATAGGCATGTTGGACAGGGCTCACATCTTTTCACATCCCTAATGAACATGTCTATGTCTTCATGTTAGACCTGCAATAACTTGGAGATTATATTGTTTTACATCATTAAACAGTTTCTGGCAGCTCAGTGTTAAAGGAAATAATCCCTGTGTATAATTTATATTTAAAATAGTGAAATTTGGAAATTGCTTTAAAAAGTCCCAGATTCAAAGAATACTATGAAGTGTAATGTTGTTATGGCTGATGTCTTATCAATTAAATGGTATTTTACAATTAATAGCTTCCAAAAGAACATCATCAGTAACCTCAGGTCATCATCAACATAACTCTTTTAGTCTTTCATTTCTACCCTTCCTATGATTTTATTTGTCAGCCCCATAACAGTTTTATAAATTCTGCTCTGAGCCAGTATCAGACAAGCAACTCATTATTTTGTTTGCCACTTTTAGATGTAAAGTTAAATTCTTAGATAATTTGGCAGTATCGTGGGACATTAATTGTTCAGACAAGGAAAGCTGTAAGGGCACCTTTTCAGTTTCAAGTGGCTGGGACAAATGAGTCCTTGTATCAAGGAGCTGTTGATTGCATCAGAGACTAGCAATAAGAGATCAGTTTCAGTCAGGGAGGAAGGTTCACATGCAGTACAGAAAGAAGAATGTAAGTATTGATAACATTTTTAAAGAAATGAAAAACAGAAAAACATTTACGCCAGCAAAAAAAAATAAAAAAAATCAGTGCTAATTGTAGAGGAAGATAAAGGAGAAAGAATAAAAGCTATAATGCTAATGTAGTAAAAGATAAGGAGTATTGCAGACATGGACATCATAATATCCTTATATTTACTACTGCTAAAATGGTGCATGATAGCAAAGCTTTTTAATAAATATACATGTATTTGTAGAATGTTTGATATACACAAAATTCACTTGGTTTTCTACAACTGAATTTGCAGACATAAAATAGGATAGGATTGGTAAAATGAATGAATAAAGTATTATTAGGATTGCTTTTTGCAAAACGTTACTGTGACTGTAAATTCTCAGTATGCCTATTCTACAGCATTACTGTACCCTTTCTAAAAGTGGATCCTGTTTTGTGGAAATTCTTGCCTGATCCTTGATTAGTGCTTTATACATCACCCACTTGATAGCAATTGAATAGTGTTCAAATTCATTAATGCTGGAAGATTATCTAAATTACTAGCCATCAGTGGCAGCTACTTTTACAATATAATAGTGCTGTCCCAAATCAGAATTCAAGAACAGAAGCATATGTGAATACATAGGGCTTCCCATTACAAATCTGATCAGTGCTCCTTGTCTTCAGTCGTAACTTCAGAGGGTCTAGATATTGTTTTCTTGTGGACATGATTGTACCCATGTAATTCTCTCTCATCTTGCAATAGGAATTCCCCTTTAAGAGGACTCTGGAGAGAGGTGTCAGATGGGAGAGTTGTGCCAGAAGTGTTTTTCAGAGCATGTGTTTTCAGGAATGCAGAGCCAATATTTAGACATAGCACCTTGTCTTTTTTTTCCCCCCACATAACTTCTTAAGCATATTTAATTAGTGTTAGGATTAATGTACCATGGTAATGTTCTCTGGTCAAACAGTTGGATCTCCAGTAAGTTGGATGACCAACTACTTGCTGAATAATGGACAGTCAAAGATTTGATGTAGTGCATTCTTTCACGCTTAAAATACTACAGAATTTTTCCTTTCTCCACATTTCCTCTTTATGCACTCTCCCACATCTGTGAGCAGAATTCAACTCAAAACCACAGCTGTTGCTCTGAGTGTTTGGTTTTCTCCACAGTGAATTACTGTTCAAGAATCTCCAAGAACTCGTGGAACGTATTCTGAGGGGCTGTCCTTGGTCAGGTCCCTTCTGGAAGGCTCATTTTGCAGTTCCAAAGACCAGGTCTAAAGAGAATTTGAAAAATTGGGAACTGTTCAGCCATGTAGTGTGGCCCTGGCATGTTGTAAATGTATGTTTATAAATTTGATGGTGAAGGAATACCTACAATGTTTAGTTTTCATGACATTATGTAATTCCTGTACTACTAATCTGATCTGAGTCAGATTTATAACAGCAATTTTTATAGGGCGTTTTGAGCTCCACACCATTTAAAAAGGTTTGGTCTCTAGGAGCAGTATAATGAAATCACTAATATGATAAGAAAGTCTCTAACAAGATAAAAGGAATTCTCATTCTTCTTCCTGTCGCTAGCAGTGCTGAAAATGTTTTCTTTGCCCTCCTCACCAACCTGCTTTGTTCCCATGGGGGTTGTATTTGGCAGCTGTGGTACCTAGGTGCCAAGTTCTGAAATGTATTTTTCATGCGCTGGTAACTAGGTCTATTGCAAGCTGCGTGAGAGCCTAGATGCTGTTTTATGTAAATTGTATATGATTTGTGAGGAATTTAGTCATTGTTACATGCTCAAGCTTAGAGTATTTTGCAAAATCCCTCATCAGCTCAGTGTACAAGGTCATACAAGAGCACTTAATTGTTAAAAGCAATTATGCCTGATGCTTACATTTGATGCAGAAATTAGTAACTCAGTCTTAACAGCCACCATTGCTGTTCACTTATAGATTCAGGTTTTGTTTTATCATGAACTTGAAAGAGCCATTTGCTGTCAAAAAAAGCTGTTTAAAAAAGCCCAGAGAGCAAACAGCATAAATATATATTTATATATTTTTTAAAAAATCCTAATGAAAAATTCAATTAAGTTGATATAAAATGGCAGAACATTACATTAGGACTCCAATTAACAGGGCCTTCATGTTACAATTGATGTGGCCTGTGAGAACCATGCTGTGAAACAAAACAGAACTGAATGAAGCCTGCTACTTATATGGACCAAAGAGTACAGCAAATTTGTGGCACTGCCACAAGCTGTTCACCAGTGTTTTGATCTCTGGCAGAAAAGCTCCCAAGTTGTTCATCCCTTAAAGAGGAAACTGAAAAAAAAATGCTGATTATTTTTCTGTCACCCTAAGTAGCTGGTATACATATACCATCAGAAGTGCATAGGAGGATAGAGGTGTTGAAATACATAGAAACATTCAGAAAAAAGTACCTGACAAAGTCATAGTATCTTCAAAATCTTCTTCATTTGCTGGGGAAGGTATGCAGAGGTGGGAAGTAGACAGGCTTGACTGAACTATAGCCAAAAAAAAAAAAAAAAAAAAAGGACAGTGTAGAAGAACTGGATTAAAACCACAATACTAAGGCTATTTCAATGATCAATATACGTAGACTACTATACTACTCTAATATATAGTGTGATATATATAGTATAACTTTGTCCCTTGGAAAGGTCTTCCAAAACCCTGCTTCCATTTATCAATTTTTCTCTCCCTCCTTAACAGAAACAGCATCACAGTAATATACCTCTCCCTCTGATATAAGAGGACGACATGTGATTTATATTAAGGGTCTGTCTATGGTGCTGGTGGCACCACCAGCAGTGCTAGATCAATTTTTACAAATTCAATTGAGTGACGGTGGAGACTTGCTCAATCGAATGTGGAAAGTGACCATGTTAATCCACTCTGGCAAGTGACATAGAGCAGCATTGACAGGAAGGCGTTTCCTGTCGGCTCAGCACAGTGGAGACACTGTGGTAAGTAGGCGTTAGGAAGTCAACGGGAGATGCACACGTTACTCAATGTATCTCCTGCTGACTGCAACCAAAATCCACGGCCAGTGTGGACCAGGCCTAAGATTATTCCTTTTCTAAGCCAGAAGGGGACATTAGAGTTAAGAAATGAAATACACTCACTGCCTCTGTGGTACTTCCATTCAGTCTGCCTGACCTCTGCTCCTCTTTTTGTGAAGAATACTAATTTGCTGATAAATTAGGGCCCTAGTTGCTTTTAGCAAGGCAGACTTCATTTCAGTAGCTCTGTGTGAATAACTGTGTTTTTTTTTCAGTTTGCTAGACGTTCTGAAAAATGGAACTGAAATTACCAGACCAATTGAAGGTGTTTCCCACATGTGATCCACCTGATGAGTTCTTCCTTGTGGTGTTTCTGGGGAATTGCTCAAGTGCTCCACCTCTCCCATGCTGAACTTGTTTTCTGAGTCCTCCTCTGGGACCTCCGCCCTCCAGCCAAGTCCTCTAGCAGTCCACCCCTTCTGGGGTGCAAGTCTGCTCACTAGTCCTGGGGGGAGCAAGAAGGGGCCTAGGCCCACCCTCATCTCCAGGTCCCAGCCCAGGGACCCTGTGTGCTGCGACCTCAGCACACCTGCCACCTTCCATGAGTCCCTGCCACGTGATACTTCCCTGGGCCACTTTCCCTGCAGCCCCCAGCTTCCTGCCTGCTCTCACCTCAGGCCACTCTGCAGTCAGTTCCCACACTGCTTCTCTGGAGTTCAGCCACTCTCCACTGCTGGCCCCTCACCTCCAGACTGCTGCTCCAGCCATTGCTGCTGGCTAACCTTGAGAGCCTTCAGGACCCCACTGCTGGTCAGCTTCCAGTGCACCATGGTGAGCTCTTTGGGATGCTTGTTCTCTCAGCCTGCCAGCCAGGAAGAGGACCTTCTCCCTCCAGTCCCCAAGGCAAACTAATTCTTAGTCCCTGGAGGTCCCTTTTTATGTCTGGATCCTGACCCCTGATTGGCTAAGCAGCCTTCTTTCCTTATTGGCTGCTGCTCCCAGGCCCTTTTTAACCCTGTGAGTACCAGAGTGGGGAAATAACACCACTGCACAGGTCATCCCAAAACAATTTTTTACAAACTGAAAAGTTAAAAAAAAATCCAATCAAATGACAGTGAACTTTTAAACAAGCTTTTTAAATAAAACTAAAGTAAAATTTGAAACAAAAAATAATTTCAAATTGAAAAATTGGTGTTTCATTTGAAAATGTTGAAACGAAGCATTTAATTTTTCTCAGAATTTTTAGTGGCTTTTCTTCTGAAAAAATTCAGCAAAATGAATGCAAATTAATGAAATGGTCTGCATTTTTGGTGGAAAAAAGTTTTGACTATTTTTCCTAGTTTCACATTTTCATATTGCTATCACTAAAACATTTGTATAGTGCAATAATTAAAAAAGAAGAGCAAATTTCTTTGATCTGCATTATTTATTTGATTTCTTCTGGACATTATATTTGTGTAAATCCTGTTTTCAAAATATAAAACATAATGATGAACATTCTGGACCACCTTTTTCTAGAGTCTACTTAACTGTTTTCCCACAATCACTGATGGATTGCACAGATGTTCTGATCGCTTCTTGTTGCTCCAGTGTGCACTATGGTCAAACGGAAGTGCTACTATCAAAAACCAATTTCAAAGTGTCAGTCTCACAAATCTACAATGAAAAATATTGTCTTAATGTACAAGTCCAAGTTCAGAAAAGTAAGGAAATTCAAAGATGTATCTGTAAGGCAGTGTTTCCCAGCCCATGTTCCTTCCACACAGGTGTACCCTCAGGCCTGAACAGGTAGGCCATGGAATTTTTGGAAAAACTACTCAGAGTTGAGGATTGGCTCATGAATATTCATGAATTCATTCAGAGACTATATGATAGCATGCCTTAAGTAATTAGAGGTATCAAGGTGTGCCACTGCAGAGACTAGGTTGTGAGCTACTACTCTTAAGGTCCCATAGCTTCTCCTGTACATAAGTACAGAAGTTGAAACGGGGGAGGGAGAGGATATGCCAGACTGTGTGCAAAAGACAAAGGATACTTAACAAAGTTTGCATTTTGATCTTAAATTTTGAATTATATTTTGAATCACATATCTTGTATTTAAAAAAAATACAATGGGAATCAGGTGCTTAGTTCAACTGTGATTTCTTTTCCAGACTTAATTGGGAATTTAGTGTTCATTTAATATTTTTTGTTGCATTGTTTATTTTTGGGATAGGCTGCATTAAGAACTGCAATAACAAATGAAAGAAAAGGAAAAGTCTTATGGGAGTATAAAAGACATCAGTTACATTAAGGTTATTGCATGAGGGATATTACTCAGTAGAAAATCTCAATTGGAGTGAATGAGACAGTTCGTTCCACTCAACTGAGTCAATCATTTTATTTCAATAGCTTAGTGACAATGGAATTGTTTCATATCAAGGGTTTCAGTGAAGGTGAACTCAAAGTATAGTAAAATAAGGGCTAGGCTACGCAAAGCAGCAATGACTATAACAGACATATGATAGCTGAAGTACAGTAACATGTGTTGCATCATTGGTTCATGTAGACCAGTGGTTCCCAACCTTTTTGGCTCAGAGGCCACCGATATTATTTTTACAACCCTGAAGGGCCACCAGTTTCTGCCAGCAGACTACCGCCCTCCCCTGTAGCCATATGGAAGGAGTTCAGCAAGGAGTCTGCCTCTTCCCTGACTCCTATCTCTCTGGCTGTAGCAGGGAAACCACACGTGTCCTGTAGCCCATTGTGCACCACCTGGCCCCTAGACAGTGACTCCATTCTGCAGATAAGGTGATGGAAGATTAGTGCTGCCATCCCTCAGGCTTCATCAGGGAACTTAGCGCCTATGGACCTGGGCAGATGCTTTGCCATACTCCTAGCTACAGCCAGGGATTAGGAAGCACTGGTTTCCCATCCCTTTGGCTGTAGCAAGGAACCTGCACCAGTCTTTTAGCCCCATGGCAACACGTTCTGCCTAGGTCCTTAAATAAAGACTCCCTTCTGCAGCCCATGGGAGGGGTGCCATGGGCCACTCTGAAAGGCCCCAAAAGCCATTTTTGGCCCCTGGTTCACAGGTTGGGAATCACTGATGTAGACGCTGTCCATGCACACCAAAGGTTCAGTAGTGTCTATACAGGCCAGTTAGTGCAAGCTGTGTTAGTGCACATTAGTGATTTAGCTCACCATGTAGACAAGGCCTAAGTAATACATTGTAAACCATAGCTGCACATTCTCATTGGTTTTTTTAAACTCGTATACTTAAAAATGAAATAAACAATATACACTTATAATTCCCAAGGGTCCAGAATCACATATTTATCATGTATCTACACATTTACATTAAAAAAAATTACATGCATCAGCAGCTTGATGAACTGTGTAAATAAAATAAACAAAAGGAAGATCTAAGGGAAAACAGTGGTTAGGAGATCAGACAAGGGTTATTGTGAGAAAAACATAAGAAACAAATAATTTAAGAAAAAAATCAGGTTGTTTTTCATTTTGTTAGCTGTGATTTTCCAAGTGGTGTAGATGGTACAGCCACACAATTTCATTTCATTCTAATGATGAAATGTATGTCTAAAGCCTCTCTACTGCTTTGAAAACCTCATCTATGGTTTTGATAAAAGAACAGAAAGGGGTGTAAGTTTTGGGCACTAACTCAGCATGTCCTGCGTTGAGAGTTATAATGGCCTTTTTACATTTTGTAGGCATTTTCCACAGTCACATGGGAAAAGGGGGGAAACTGGAGATATATCCTCTTATTATCTGTTCCTCTTAATATACTCTTCTAATATATCTTCTTAATATCTGTTCATCCCTGCATGATTCTGTTACTGATGTTCATGACCTTTGTATCAATGAAAATAGGCCCCCCAGTGCTTCTAGTCACCTTTTCCTTTTCTCTTAAAAGGAGAGCAAAAAAGAAATTTAAATTATGAACTGTTTTTAGGGTTCTTTAAAAAGTATGCAAGTCAATTTTATCTGCACTTTACTTGACCCATTTGTTCTCCAATCCAAAATCAGAATACAATCCTTTCTTTAAACAAAGGGGAGAAAAACAAACACAACTCCCTACTCTTCAAACCAGCAGTTTATAATGAAAGCATATAGCTGAAGCTAAATAAACCCAGCGTATAAGGCTTTATTTAAAAAAAAAAAACTGAATAGTTGTTGCTCATCAAAAAGCATAGAGATTATACTGAACACCTACAAAAGATCAAAGAACTTTTCATTTTATGTCAATTCTGCACTTTTAGCTTAATAAATACATCAAATAAATTATTCTTTGGCTTTTATTTGAATGTGCAGCACAGTAATCAGTGCTCTAAAGCTAATCTGATTATGAAGCTTATTTTATTCTAGCAGTTCTAGTTCTTTTCAATGCTGGCTGGTCAAAAAATCAATATTATTGTCTCATTATTTTAAAATGGAGAAACATAATGAGTGCTAATTTTATTTTATTGCCTGAGTGTGTTTACCACACTCCTTTAGAAACACTTAAGACAGGAAAAGCAAACAAATGGTTCTCGGGCATTTGAAACAGGCAGTTTGTTGATATTGCTAAATTACTGAAAAATTAGAAAAGCCTAATCACAATGGGTAAAAATTGCAGGAAGATGCAAGTAAAATAATTTTGTTCATTATTACTCTGTGGCTATGTCTACACATGCATTGTTATTTCGAAATAAGGATTTTGAAATGAGTTATTTTGAAATAAAGTCCTTATTTCGAAATAAATTAATTCGAATTAACAAAATGTTAATTCGAATTAAGGGAAAGCCTGCAATCCAAACAGCTGTTATTTTGAAATGGTTATTTTGAAATAAAGCCATTTGGACCTGTTATTTCGAAACAGTTGTTTCGAAACAATGGTGTTGTTTCAAAACAACAGGTCTAATCGGCGTTATTGCGAAATATCCATTTCAAAATAACGGCCGTTTCGAAAACATCGGGGTTTAACTTTTTCAAAACAATGATTCTTATTTCGAAAGGACGGGATCCGTCCTTTTGAAATAAGAAAACGCCGTGTAGACTAAATTTCTTTTATTTTGAAATAATGAGTATTATTTTGAAAGAAAAGTGCTGTGCAGACCTACCCTTTGGGCTTATGGGGCAAAAACAAATGGTATGAGAATGCTGACATTGTCTAGATTTAGGGGACATTTTATGATACTATTTCATACCAATATTTCATAATTGCAGTAATCCATATGATCTGTGCCATGTTTGATGCCAATAGAAAGATTAGGATTTGTTAGGAATGATTCAGCTAACATCTACCTCTGGATCTATTCATATGCAACCGAACAAAGGACTGAGGCCCACCGAGGCACTGGGTATCTATCAAAGAAACTGAACAAGCCTGCAAACTGCAAATTCTTCCAAGGACTTTGCTTTACATGGACTCTTAATCATTTGTATGTATGTGATTCATTTGGACCATTTAAGATATCACATTTTGTTTCTTTTCTTTTTATATGAAACATATAGTTTTAGTTACTGAAGGATTGACTGGCAGCGTGGCATTTTGAGTAAGATCCAGACCTATACTATTCTGTGTAATGTGGCTGTCCCTCAGGAGAAACCTTTTTGAATAAAGAGCTTTGAGAGCTGCTTGTGAGCAGCTTGTCTCTTTACTAAACCCAGTAGCTATTTGGGAACAGACGCTGATGTGAAATAAAGGGGGATGTGTGTTTTGTTGTGCTTCATGGTAACCGGTGTGAAGAATCAGAAGAATATTTTGTTACTATTTGGGAGTCTGGTTTAAGTGCTACCTGTCAAGGTTTAGAGAGTTAGACTCTCAGTTTTGCATCTTGCCCTGATTTTTGCATATTCAGCAGTTATCCTAGAGGCCCAGATCACGAATGTGATGGAAATAATATAGTTCCTCAGAGTACATAAGATACAAAAATTCACACTGAGGACAATTTCCTTCCCTATCCCTCTCCACTGGACTTCAGATTTGGTTTTCTTCTGCATAATTTTATTTAAGGTATACACAAAACACCTTTTAGGTTTTCTATATCTATTCCAGAACAAAAAATAAATTGGTTCTGTTATTAGATTAATTATTAAAAGACCATGTGTGGTCATTCGTGGATTCCAAACCACTGTCGGTTCTGATATTGATAGTGTCTATGGTTTTGAATTTGCTAAAATACGTAAATGTTTTAAGAAAGAAAGACTTTACATATAGTGTTCATTTTTGCAGGATAACAAAAATGGTAAGGCAATACAGACAGCATTTCCTTAGTTTGAAAGGCTTCCACTATTCTCCTGAATGGGAAGAAAGTTATTTCTTTGGTCTCTGGAAGACTGCACTGAGTGACAAATTATGCAGCCTAAATTCCTTTTTTTTTTTCCCACGGTATATTGTGCTATATTCATCTTTTATGTAAGTCTACTGAAATCAATGGATTTACAATAGGACTGAATTAGACTCTCTGCCTAAATTATTACAAAAATAGCTTGGGTTTATTTCTGCTTCTGTTGGATCAGTGGCAGAGAGGTTTCAGATTTTTTTTTTTATTATAAATGTTAACCTGGCCATACAACCATATATAGTACAAAAAATATATACATTCAGGTTTTGCCCTGTGCATTTCATTGCTTTTGCCTCTTAGCATCTCGTCTGTACTGTCCATCCTTGCCCCAGTTTGACTGTCTGTTCCTTAGTATATGCTCCTTTGTTTTTTCCAGTCCAGTTTTACATGCTGCAGATCATAAGGTTTCCTTTAGGAAAGTCTTATTCTCTAGTATATTTGGATATTTTTGTTCAGCCTCAGTGCTGATTTGCATAATTATAGCTTAATGTTCTTGGCTGTAACGCCTTGCAGCACCCTAAACAATTCCTTTTCTTTCTTAATGTTTAAACCTTTTAAGTATTTGCTTGTATAAGCGTCAGACCTATTTAAAGAAGATGAATTTTTGAGTTACTGATGTTGCTTTTATAGACAGTGGATTGTTCATTCCTCTGGGTTAGATTTCTTTGTGGTTACTAAAATCAAAATCAATGATTGATCTCATGAAAAAAATACAGCTCGGTGTTTTAAAATGTGAATGCATGTGTCTATAACAACAAATAGTAAGAGGCTAAGGTAGCTAGGACTTTCAAATTCTGTCAGGTTTGTTGAGAAATGCATTGAGAACTGTACATCATAGTTTGGTTTAGAAACAAACCAAGCTGTCCAGGTTTATATGAAGATTTGAGACTGTAGACCTCAAATCTTCGAGGGGAACCTACCAGTAGTGCCTTCCACTGCTGCATTCCTGTTGAGAGCTGGGAGAGACTAATTGAGATTGACTATTGCTTGCTTCAAGAAAAAGAAGCTTGCCTGTTTGCACTGAATATTTGCATGCATGGGCTAAGGTTTCTAAAATACATCAAAATTCCAGTCCAACTTCAGGGCGTTGGAGGTTTGTAACTAATGTTACACATAGCTCCATGCACAGCCCATCTGTCCGCAAGAAAATTAGGAGCAAAAATGTCCTTAAATTGTTTTCTGAATTTGAACATGAATAGATATTTGATTACATATAGGTCAAGGTAAAACAGATTTGGGGAACTTGGCAATATGCTCTGATATGCTTTCTTTTAGATAATGAAAACAGTAGTCAGATGTAAATTGAGATTCAGGCTATTCAGTTTAGTTTCTTAACAACGTAAGTATGTCACACAGTAGCGTTACAATATTGGCAATCTTTTCATAAGATAAGTAGAAGGATTAATGTAGGCAATATCTGTGGGATACTGGCAGATCCCATCAGGGAAGTATGCCAGTATTTGCCCACACTGTGACCTCTAGCCAAATGTATCATCCTTAATTTTCTTGAGTATGAAAACTGATAAGGAGAGTCAGAAAGGTTATTTTTTTCAGTTGTTGGTATTTTATTTGTGTATAATAAAAATATTCCAAATTCTGTGAAATAAGCTGATTACAAATAAACATTTTAAATAGCTTAATTTCTAAAGCTTTCTTATTTTCTTCCCTTTAAAGAAAAAGAAAGTTATCCCAGCCGTGAAGAACATTTTTCTTTTCCTTATTCTGCATACGCTTTAACTCTTGGCATTATTAAAAGGAGAGAACAATTATGCAGCTCTTATTCAGACTGTGCAAACTTGCTATTTTCCCATTCAAGAGTCATGCACAGTTTTTCTTAAAGTTGTACCTGTGAAAGATATTCATCCGGTAGAGAGTGTAGTGATCACATAGAAAGAAAGAAATGAAAAATTGCAAATTGAAGGCCATTTCCTCTGTGTGAGCTAGAGTTGTCCTTGTTAGTGACTCTTGCTTCCTTTTCCTGTTTCTTTTAAAGAGTTCTGAAGGCCCTTGTTCAGCTAGGTATTGGTCTGAAACTGTTTTTTGGCCTATCGTTAGGATTGAGGAATTGGAAGTTATTCCCTTGGCCTAGTGTAAAGATTGTCTTTCAGTTTGATGTCAGGGATCATCTTGCCCTTGCTGGAAAGGGCCTGGGTTGACTGCCTTTGGGAACTGATATAACCAGTTTATTTTCAGATTACTTGAGTGAAGCATGTTGTGCATCTGAAAACCTATTGTCTATGGCCTGACGCAACCTGTTAATCATTTTTTATCCTTCACTCCCAAAATAGTGGTACCTAAACATCCTTTTCCACAGTTTTATCATTATATGTAGCCACCTTACTCTGATGATCTGTGGCAGGTGAAGAAAAAGGCAAAAGGCTAGAGGATTGGTGGTGACAGTTTAATGACCAGTTCAACTGACACAAATAGTTTTGAATTTTTGAAGACTGAATGTGTTTCTGCAAGATGTACTCTATTTCAAGCAGATGTTATGGACTGATGCAAAAATCACTTTGTGAAATTCTGTGGGCTGTTTTATGCAGGAGGTCATAATAGATTATCATAAGGGTCCATTCTGGCCTTAAAATCTATGCAGCTATGAAATTTTATGTCATGACTCTACAGAACAAAGTATGTTTTTACTTTCATCGTAACACCAGCAAAGGCCCCCAGTCACTCGCATAGTTCTGTGGAGATTAACTTTGTCCTTTTATAGCTAAAATCAACTGAATGCAATATTTCTTGCTCTGAGCTGTGTTAGAGCTATTTTGTGGGTTTTTTTTTTTTTCCAGATTTGGACTGAGATGCTGTGTCTGTGCTTGTTGAGCTATGTTCCAGAAGACTGGAAGAAAAATAATGTGCTAGTATTTAAAAAGGGTTAATGGCTTGACCTTGATCTTGGCCAGAATAATGCAATGAGACAGGACTTCATTAATAAAGAATGAAAAAGGATAATATAATTAATGCCAGTCAACATGGGTTTTTGGAATAAAGACTGTGTATAATTACTTGAGAACTTTTTTAAAAAGATTACAGGTTTTGATGGTGAAAGTCACAGTGTAGATATAGTATACTTAGACTATTGTAAAGTGTTTGACTTAGCATTTGACAAAATGCACAACACTGCATACCTTCAATGGGTTAAAGACTGGCTAACAGATAGGTCTCAAAATGTGATTGTAAATATAGACTCATCATCAAGTAGGGGTAATTCTAAAGCAGACCTGCAAGAATTGGTTCCTGGTCATACACTACTTAATACACTGTCAATGACCTGGAAGAAAACATAAAATCATTGCTTATGGTGATGGCAGATGAGACAGATTGGAGGACTAGTAAATTACAAAGAGGAAAGGCTACCGATGCAAAAAGATGAAGATTACTTGCACAAGCAAACTATCCATTCTGATCCATTTCATTGGATCAGGTCAGACATTTACAACAAATCAAAGCAGTTGTTCAGATTCAAACAGTGGACAACAGCATATAGAAGCGAGGTGAGGGGAAAAGAAAAGCAAAATTACCTGTTATCTGATCTGATCCTATGACCTACATTCCCCTACATTTATTTTGCTCCCATTCTTTAAGTTCCCCAGCTTCGAGCATCTGACCAAGTGGGATTTTCTCCCATGAAAGCTTATGTGATAAATAAATGTATTAGTCTTTAAAAGTGCCACCAGACTCCTTGTGCTCCATATCTGGGGATCATATTACAATCTGTTTCTCTTCAATCCACCCCATCCCCTCCTTCTAATGCTCAGATTTCTAAACCTTTCAAATTCTTCATACAAATTCCCCTGCAAGTTTCAAACTAGGAGTTTATCCTGTCTCCTCAGCTGGGATTCCCTGTTGTTTGTGGTGCATTTCCAAAGGAATTAATCCCCTATGTTGTCTAAGTATTGGCAGTTGTGTCACTGTTCTGGGTTCCTGCAGGATTTAACTTTGTTACCTTTTACTCCACAACCCAGTAGCCACCAACTACATCAGCAGATACAACATTTCACAGAAATTAATGCAGATAATTCCCACATTATTTTTCAGTTATTTTGGACTCACTATATGCTATATATTTTGGATTATTCCCCCTTCTGGGACACAGTAATGGGTGGTTGTTGATGTCTACGAATCAAGATTGCCTTTGGCTTCAGCCCATAATTAATGTATGCCATGAATGGAGACTTAATTTCCAAAAATTCTTTTCAAATAGAATGTAAGAAAATAAGAATATAGGAACAGAATAGAACAATGGCTCATCTCATGAAGTATTCTTTTCTCTGGCAATGGGTAATGCAAAATGCTACAGATGAAAGCAATTTATTCCATACTCCATCTGGTAATCACTTTCTGCCACAGTATGGCTAGTTTTACAAACTGTGTTCTTAAAAATGTTGCGTTGGTTTCTTTCTGTGATAGTTTTAAACACCCCTCAGGCCTGTAAACCTTACTACTTAAAAATAAATGAATCTATAACTCTAGTTGCTCTTTCAAGTCTCTGTCTTTCACTCTTCTTCAGTTTCCATAATTTGTCTGTCACTTTGATAACTTTAAGTAATATATTAATTACTAGTTAAAGGTGGTGGTGGTTTGAACAGTTATCGTTACAGTAAAACACTTCAGCATGCAGCAGAGATTCCCTATAGCTGTGGGCAAGTTCCTGTGATTACTCTGATCCTCTTGGGTTGGTACTAAGACCCCACTTTCCTGTGTTCTGAATGATCCTGTGATGAGAAGTAGGAAGGTCATTAATGGGTGATTTTCAGGGTAGCAAGATTTTAAGTCTATTATACATTTTTTGCATAGTGCTGATTTAGGCAACTGAGATTAGCTTTCAAGAAATTGCACTTCAAAAGGTTGCTTTTACCTGTATGTTGATTTAAAAATCCATTTGAATAGTCTATAGTAAAAGCACAAGATTTGTTAATATAGCACAGGTAAAAGCACAGGCAAGAAAAGTGAATGCTAAGGTTTCAACAGCAATATTAACTCATTCCTTATATTTGATTATAACCCCAAAACTCTGGATGGGATTTTTTGTTTCTGTGCTTGTGTGCTTTTCAGTTTTGTGCTCAGCTTCGACTGCATGGTGGTAGTTCATACATAAAAAATAAAAACATAGCATCTGTTAATACCTACAAGAATTCTGTCAGAAAGAGACATAACTTAACAAATTTCAGCCAAAAAAAGTGCAATTTTTAGAAAGTTACAAACATATGGATATAGTGTTAGAATGGGGAAAACTTACCTGCCTTTTTAGCAAGGTCCGTCAGATGTCTCCTGGCAAATAATATCATAAATAATGAAACTTGTAAAAATAGAACTTTTATAATTAATATTTGACTTGTTAAAAATATACTGATGGTCAATCCCAGGTGTGCTTACTGGTTAAATTTAAGTAGCTGCTCTGCCTTTTAAAGGTAGTGCTGTTTTAGAAGTTCCCCTGCCTGACCTAAAAGGCTGTTTTCTCCCTAGATTAGCTATTGAGAAATAAAAACCAGAATATGTAAATAAAATATACCCAAAAGCAAAAAATTAATTTCCAACACAGATGGGTTTCAGGAGGGCTGCTGCCAAAGATTTTAAAATTCTTGTGCCAGGGGTGTGCTTTGTTTGCAACAGAGATAAAATGTATTTTATTACTCTTAAGAAATTATGAATTTGACTCTCCAAACAACCATTCAATGGGTCATATTAAATGAAGATATAAGCAAAGGCCACGTGACTCTTACACCTTTGGGAGAATCATGGATTCAGTCTGTGCGTGCCACTCCCATGCCCCAAACATGAAGTAGGTACATAAACAGGTCATAACTTGATAAACATTATACTGTAGATAAAAATTAAATGCATTGTCCTATGTGCTAGGAACAAACTTTGCTGAAAACTAACCTTTCTAGCCAAGGTGAAGCCCTTGCCCTTACCGCTTCAAATTTGTCAGCAATTCTGCTTTTTTTTTTAAAATAAGGATTTCACTCTATTCCTTTATTCTTCGTGGTTTCCTGAGCTAATGCCATCCTAGTCAGCTTGACATCAAATTTTCCAACTGTCAGTAAGAAATGTACAGCAGCAGGGTACCAATGGGGGTACATATGTGTGTGTGTGCTTTGGTAATGAGACTTACAGAGTCTTCCCTTGGGTCTGTGGAATGTTTTTCAGCCCCCACACTTCCCTCCCCTGTCAAACTAATAATTGTAAATGATTACTTTTTAACCATTCGTTATGCTTACCCAGACTGTGGGGGCCCTGCAGCCTGCAACTTGGTGCTCTCTCTTACACTGAAATTTCTTTGGCCTTTTCAACATCAAGATCTCAGTTTTCATTTATAAATTATTTTACCAATCTTCTTGTTACAGAGTCTTGACTACATAAGAGCATCCCCAAGGAAGAAAGTTCTTCATATTGAATAGCACATAGAAAACCATTGCACTGAGCACAGGTGATGCCCTAGCAGGTGCACTGAATTCTTCAATGGCCTGGTCAAGCCATATAACTTTTCTTCCTTAATTTTACTCATCAGATGTCAATATTATCAACATTCATAGCTGTGTTGTGAGCATCAATTTGTAACAGTTGCTATAGAAGTGCCAAGGAGTTGGAGGTGGGGGAAAAAAAGGAAAACAAGCGAGAGCAGGTAGCTCAGGAACATGGAATGTGGGAGAAAGGAAACAGCTCACAAAAAAAGGGGGAGCAACATGAAACTAACACCATATGATAGGGAAAAAACACTGGTAAATGGAGAATGGTACTATTATGAAACAATTTAAATGAGAGGACTGGTGATGTGGTTCAAAGACTAAAGACCCAGACCACACAGGACAGAAATATGAAAAGAAAAATGATGTCAAGAAGGAGAAAAAGAACATAAAGGAATATAATTTATTAAGACTTCCATAATTTATTGTAGTTGTGAGAGAATTGTGTATCTAATTTGGGGGGTAAAGAAAGGATGAATAGTGTTTTGATAGCAAGGTCATTCTGCACAATTTTGATATATTAATATATTAGGCTGTTCTGGATTCTGCTCTTAAACAACTGGAGAGAAAAGAGGGAAAAATCCTGAAATTCACCAGAGTGCACATAATAACCACAATGCATTGGGGGCTGGGAAGTCCCTTTAAAAATTGAAAAATTGTCTTTTGATTTGGTTTAATCCTTAATACTAGTACAAAGACCTGAGATCTTTTTCTCCTGAAAAGAAGAAACCTGGCAGTTGCCTGAAGATTTTATTTACATTTGTTTAATAAATGCACCCATAGACTGTTTTTCTGAGACAGCATTTTAGCCTTTAAATTTTTTTTAAATATAAGTAATAATTTGGTGGCACCTAAAGATCCGTTTCATTGATATGGTCCAAAATCCTTTGACTGGACCCAGAGAAGGTCTTAGGAGTTCCAGGGGAATTCTGGTCAAAAATCAAGGATGGGGCCCCCTCTGTGCTTTATTGGGGGGGGCCATCCTTGATTTTTCCCTAGCTCCAGGTCTCCCTGACCCCCTTGCTGGCCTCACCACAGGGCCTTCTACCCCTTCAGGGCAACACTGTGGCACCACAGCTCCCCCTCACTGGGCTCACCATGGGTCCTCCTGGTTCCCCCTGCCAGCATCACTGACTCCACCACGGGCCCCCCGCCTCATCGCTGGCCCCTCTGCATGTCTCCACAGCCTCCTCATGGCCTCATCAGCCCTACAGCAGGCCCCGCCATGGGCCCAACCATGGCACAGGGACCATCTTCCCCTTCGGGGCCCTGGGCAACTGTTCTACCTGCCCACCTGCTAAGATCACCTATGACTGGACCTGTGTATGATATTGTAAAACAAACAAGATGTCCTGTGGCCCTTAAAGACTAACAGATTTATTTATTTTATGACCTTTCATGGGAGAAAATCCCATAGAACAGGAGTCAGTTGTTTTTGGGGGTGAGCGTGGGGAGGCAGCAAGTTGATCATAGAATTTGTTTCAGATTTTTTCAATAAAATGCTAAGGCGAGTTCTGCTTGGTAAACGTGGAAAAGTTCACCCACGTACATGTCCATGACTAACTCTCTCACTCCCTGAAAAAAACAATAATTTCTATTTTTAGAAATAGCAATAATCTCAATTTATGCATCTAAAATTGTCATAGACATAAGAATAGAATGACACTTTTTTTAACACGGTGTTGCTCAAGGTTGTAGGTAGAATTAATTTGAACATTTCCTCACTGTCTCTCTCACACTCTGCTGCCTGTAATTTTTTGTATTGCTTTTGTCATCTTGTTCATCATGTTAGTTTTCCTGAAATTCTGTGCAACTCCATCCCTAATAGTGAATCTTTGTCACTGTGCAGGACATACCAAGACTTGTTTACCTCCCTCTGCCCCAATTCTATGATTTCAAATTGGTAAAAAGTCCATTGTGATCTCTTATATCATTGGTTGCTATTATATTACATTTGATTGCTCAATTAAAACTGCTGAATGAACTTCAGAGTGCAGGCGATTGGGTCAGATGAGGGTGAAATCCAGAACCCATTGAAGTCAGGGGCAAAACACCTATTGAGTTCAATGAGGTTAATATTCACACTGAGTCTTGATTAGAACTTTTGTAAAATTGGGCCACAAATCTCTTGAGGACAGATATCCCTGAGAGCTTACCAATATTTCCTGCATATAGCTAACCCAGCACTAATTGTGTAAACGGCCTTTTCCTCAGTGTTTTGATTTCTCCTGATTTTCTGCTTCGGACCTCTAGACATTTGCATCTAAAATAAAGTTCAGTTGTTCTGAACCTCAAAAGTCTTTACACAAAGGGTAAAGTTGAGTCTTATTTTATTTGAGCTCTTTTGATTATCTTGAATTAAAATTACACAAAGAAGAACACCAGAACAACCATTGGGTATGTCTACTGGAGCCTTAAGTTGACTTAACCTCTCTTAAGTCGACTTAAGGAAAGACATGTCCACATTGGATTTTTGTTAAGTCAACTTAAGCACTTGCTTAAGTTGACTTAATAACTCCAGCCCTTAAAGTCAACTTAAGCATTAAAGTCAACTTTATTAAGTCAACTTAACATATTGTAGATAGGGTTGTCTACACTATAGGCTTTGTTAAATCAACTTAACAAAGTCAACTTAACAGAGCCCTCCAGTGTGGACGTAGCCTTTAAGTAGACTTTGTTAAGTTGACTTTAAGTTTTAAGTCAACTTTGTTAAGTCAACTTAACTGAGCTCTCTTCTAATGCAGACATAGCCATTGTGTTTACAACTCTATACATTAAAAAATGTAGAAAGAAAAGAGAATCTGAGGAGCAACCATTTTTATATAGCATTTAAACTACTATATAGAGTAGGATTCTATTCAACTTTTAATTTATATAGAATTTCACTCATTTTTAAGGAATCTGTTTGATGATCAGTGTATGCCTGTTACTTCTTTAAAGTAACAGTTTAAATCAGCATCGCAATAGGCTATTTCTGCTCCCCCTTTTGAACCCCTCCCAATCCTTTTAAAGCAATTTTTTCCACAGTCTTATTGCTTCCCTTGTTTCTTTCGCATCAATATTTACAGTAGTATCTCAGAGTCTGCTACATGCTGTCTTTCAGTATTTCTTCTTATAAGAAACAGAAGTAAATGGCCTTTAAAGTTCAATTTGTGATTCCACTGAAAGGGTTTAATTGACTGGCAAACTCTCTCTCTCTCTCTCTCTCTCTCTCTCTCATTTTATTTATATATGTAATTTTTAATAATTGATTTTCTGGACTGTTTTCCTAGGACTGCTCCTTGACAGAACTCGACTACATTGTGTTTCTTCTTTTACTTTTGATTCATTCTGTCTGGGTTAATGGGGTTATTTGGTCCTGCCCTGAGAGCAGGGAACTGTACTCCATGACCTGTCATGGTCCCTTCCAGTTTCTGTGATTCAATGATATGCAGCTTCCTTTAACCTTGAGCTATTTATATGGGTCTGAATCTAAAATAGATGTCCCCTCTGAGAGGAGATTAGGAATGGATGTCAAAACGGGACAGAGAATTTCTTCCTTTTCACCTGATTGGGCTTGAGATCAAATAACGAGAAAGTTGGGAAACAAAAAGTCTGTTGGGTTGATAGCTTCAAAAGACTCTGTTTCCGCATTTTAAGGTTCTATGCAAAAACTGGTGGAAAAGAGCATTAAATATTTACGTATTTCCATAAAATATATTTGCATGCATGCCATTATATGTTTGTTCCAAGGAAACATTGTAAGAGCTAAATAAAATGAGCCTCATTCTGATATTATTGATATAAATCAAGAGTAATTGCAGACATAACCTGTAAATGATAAATTGGTTTTCCATATTTTCTGTTTAGTTTTATTAGAAGTACATGAAAATCGAATTACTATTTTTGTAATGATGGTCAAAACTCATGATTTAATTTGGGGGTGCCCAGTTTGCAGCCCATGGGCCATATATGACCCAAGAGAGCATTTCGTAGGACCCGTGTCCTGTTTCAATATAATATACTAATGGCCAATTCATTCACATTTTGTCATCATGTTTACATTATTTTAGTTTTCATAAGTATGTAAATAGGCAATGCTCTACATAGAAACAACCTCTCTAAATACATACGGAAGAAGCTAATCTTAAAATATAAATCATTGTGACCTTAAGATTTAAGGTGACTTTAAATCTTATGAGAATAAGACACCACTGATTTTTAGTATATTTATGAATTCATTGTGCTTAAAGGGTCCAATTTTTCCCCCATTGAACTCAAGAGAAAACTGATCCAATTTATGAGATCCATGGAGAGGGATTTAAATTATAATAATTAAAATCCATGGTGATTCATTTTAACATTGGCCCTATGGCTTTGTAGATTGTCCACATGGGTGATAATTAAATATCTTATCCAGATACTAGTCTTAATTTAAAGTGAGCAGCCTTATTAGAGATGGGATATTGTATGCTATTTAATTATTTTATCTATTGTTAATCTCTCTGCAGAAAAAGATGCTTATCACATCTAATAGAGTTTTGAGATGTGTCTCTTACATGCTTGTCCATACATGAAATGAGAGCATAATTACAGTCTTGCAGATAGGGCACTGTCCTGAGATTTCAAAAATCTATTCAATCAAATCATAGGGCTAGAAGGGACCTCATGAGATCATCAAGTCTAACCCCCTGGGAATTGAACCCAGGACCTTCTTCATGTTAAGCAGAGGTGCTAGCTACTACACTATTACCAATGGACTTCCTGTATGACCTTAGACAGGTTAGTTAATGAACTCTGTGCCTCAGTTCCCCATCTATTAAATAGGGATAATATTTCTCCACCTCACTATTGGGAAGTGAAGTGCTGAGTGGCTATTATCCACGATTTTGCAGTACAAGAATGATAACCATATAAGTAATAAGTTGGATTGAAGTCAATGGAAAGACTTCAGTTTATTTCCTGGGCTTTGGATCAGGCATTAAATTCACTTTTCCCTGCAAAGGAGAATGTACTCAGCCATCTAAACATCTCTGAGATAAGATTCTGAGCTGAGTTTGATTTATTGCTTTGTAGAAGTCTAGTGTTCTATTCTGCAATACATCCCTTTGGGTATTTACATGTACGGCAATAACTGACAGAAGTGTTAGGATTGCTGAAATCTAATGTTAGTCTTGTGGTCTACCCATGCCAGACAAAACAGTTAAGAGGTTTATGTAAGACCAAAGGATTTTTAAATGATTTTGCTCCAAGAAAAAATGGCTAATCTTGCACATCTCCCTTCTCTAATAAAATGTCCATTGACCTGTGAAAGACTTAAAAGCTGACAAAGCCTTCCTTCTTTAGCAGATTTCTAAAAGGGTTTTATTTTTGCCCCGTGAGGAGTATGCTTTAAGTTGAACAGAAAGAGTTTATTTTTAATGATGATGAAATCATTTTATATATTTGCTGTTAGTATTCAATAATTTGCCATGTCTTTTTTGACTTAAACAACAAAAAAATGCAGTACTTTAAGCCTGACATTTAATTCTGCTCCTAGCAACAGCCCCATCAAAATCTGATTTAATACCAGCTATAATCTAGGAAATGAACTGTTAAAATATCATGGATATAAAGCAGATAATTTTTGATTGTTTCCCTGGTTTCCACATCTTTAGTTTATACAGTATTTAAAGGACCTGTTGACTGTAGCCCAGTTCATATATTGTGTATTCTGAATCTAAATCACTACTAGGATTGTAATATGTAATTTACAAATTGTTATTGATGATTAAAACCCAATTTAATAACATTTTAATTGTGCAATAGTAAGTCAGCATTTGCACCTGAATTACAAAATGTGTATCTCAAGTGTAATATTTTCAAAGCAATGGTTCAGGATGAAGGTATTTTCCTAAACTGAGAAACTGAAGTAGTATAGCATTTTCACCAGAGTATTATGAGGAATAAGTACCCAATAGTTGTAAAGCATGGAGGAAATTAAATGTTCTGTAAAGCAATTCTTTTAAAATCTTTTCTATTTTGATTTTTCAATTGATTGTTTTCAGTTCCCTTTACTAAGTATAGGGAATATCTCGGGAATGCTGCAAATCTAATACTACTACAAAGATTTTAATTGCTTACAAAAGTAATTCTAAAAACTGTAATGTTGAACTCTGAAGTTGATACAGTACATTCTTGCTGGAGTAACTGGAACTTAATGTTTGAAAATATTGCATTTTAGAGAGAGTTTTGCATTTCCAATATAAATGTTAGTTCTAGTTTTTAGAATTATGCTAGGAATGTGACAAAGTGGCAATCTCCTGTAACATCCTGAACAAACCTTATGTGATTAAGATAAATTTTATTGAATTAGAGTTAATACTTTCAGCTTCCATTGCATTAGAAATGCAATTTTGTAGGTGTTTTGTGGGGTTGTATCTGTTTGCATGGGACAGTTAAAGACAACATGAACATATGATTGGGCAAATTCACTCAGTTTGTAATAACTCCAGGAAAACCTACTCCCTGGAAAGGTTTGCATATGCTAGTTCAAACTGGATTTTTCTAGGGAACAGGCAAATCGGAGGGAGTGGGGAGAGGTGGAATCAATAATCTTACTTCAAATGCCGTCTTCTTGATCCAGCAAATAAACAGGATCCCTGATTCACAGACTTGAAAGAACTGGATGGGCCAGAATTCTTGTTAGTGTTGGGGTTAATTCTGGAAAGCCTTTTAGCATGCATGTAGGTCCTTTTATTGTTTTTAATATGCTTTCTCTGTAGTGTGTTTTAGCTTAAAAATAAAGTAGGCTAGCATAGGAAGTGCTGTGTAGTAGCTTTTGTATTGGTTGACAATCATTCTCTTACCAGGCTCTGAAGAGAAAGCAAACGTGTTATTGGGCAACCTGTTTGTCATGGGAAGATAAGAGGAAGGCAGGGAACTGTGCAACCTGGAAATATACATCAGAGGGGAGTGAGATGTGTGTCTTCACCTGAGAAAGGAAACAACTGGGGAGCTGGTGGCCCCTTGCCTGGGGGATGGTTGCCCTTGTTGGACTACCCAGGGAAAATACAGATCCACTTGTTCTCAGTGTGACAGGGAGTACAGAAGCACAGAGATTCCAGGTGAAATCCTTGCTCCATTCAACTCAATGGCAAAATTTCCATTATCTTCAATACCATGACCTCCTAAAAGCCACAGAAGGAGTCACTATCAGAGCTGGAATGAGAACCTAGGTCTATCTGGATCCCACTCACAGCTTTGCAAAATATTTCCAGCAAAATTCAAGATCCTCAAAAATGTTCTGATCCTCAGCAGTCTTTAACATTTGAGTTTTGAAAGTTAATGTTAATTAACTTTTTTATAATAGTGTGGTGCTTTAAAAATGTGCACATTTTACTGCAAAACCTTCTTTCTCACCTTTTATAACTAAACATTTTGGAGCCTGGAATAAAATTAGATACTTAAGGCTTTTATATAGTTCAACTCTTGGTCCATTTCAACAAACCACTAGACCCTGACTTTCCTTTGTATAATCAGTTTGTGTTCTGCACTTCATTATGTGATCTTTCAAAGTGAACAAAAGCATGCTTTCATTTGAGCCTCTTGGTCCTCCCACCCTTAAAATCAGAAAATGTAAAGTAAGACTATCCATATGCATTTTGTGATATGATTCAGGAAAGGTAGAGTGAAAGACAAATCAAATCAAACCATAGGGCTGGAAGGGACCTCATAAGATCATCAAGTCCAACCCCCTGGGAATTGAACCCAGGACCTTCTGCATGTTGAGCAGAGGTGCTAGCCACCAAGACCAGATTATCCTCTGTAAATAGTCTAAATAAGAATCTGCTAATTTACAACTTGTTGCACTAATCGCACTATAAAATGAAAGATGGACATCCTACAAATACAGAGATGTGATGTTTCATGGAAGATGCTCTACTGACAACACCAAACACAACTGCATAGTTTGGTGGATTTAGATACAGAAGAAAATCCATGTATTCAGTGGTTGTCTACCCACTGATGTACATAATCTTTTAAAAAAAAATCCAATAACTATCAATATTATCTTGAGATTGCCCAGCCCTGCCTGTTCTAAGATTGCAACATAAAGTCTTATTGTGCTGTGTTGGGCAGCCTCATGTTTTTCACACTGCGTGCTGGTTTATTTTCTTTAGTTCACTGTATATGAATATATCCTGTCCCTGTGATACTATTTCTTTTATATTCATCTAGGCACTCCTCCATATGCACAAACACAGAAGAAATTTTGCTAACTGTGCACCATGGTCTTTAGTCTGCAACCCTTTATACAATTTAGCAGTCCCAATAAGATCAGGATAAATTAATAGAATAAAATTGGCAAGATTTCTTCATGGCACTGAAAACTGGTTGGTGGCTGTTTTGTGATACTTCACACATTATTCATAGATTTCTGATGTCAGTAGAGCTTTGGTTGTTCTTGTAGAAGAGTATTTAGGGGGCCTTTCTAGTACATAATTCCATAAAATTGAAGTGATTTCTGAGCAGAACTCCAGTCTTTTGCAATTTTGCAAGAAAGTTTTATTTTTCATATTTAACACAAACAAAATGGATTAAGCAGACATGTATTACTACGTGTGTGCTCAAATACATGTGAACGCATAACTATACAGATTTACTCTGTCTGTATTGAGACAAGATTGAAAATCATTATAATTATATAGTCTGATTTTTTCCATCTAGCCTCAAACAAGTCTTCCTTTGAGTATTTGCATTCTGCACAACTTTGGATACAGTTCTGTGCCTGCAGTTATTCGTGAATAGAGTTTATCATTAATCAATATAAGTGATGTTACAGGGATGGTCTTCGAAATCTACAACATATTACTTATTTCCACAAATAATTGTGTATGTGAACTGAAAATCCAGACTTGAGGGATCTTGCTCATCATATATGGTGAGAATTTCCATATGGAAAATTCTATTTATCATGCACATTTGGCCAAACTCATTTGCATGTCTGCTGATAAATCTGTATCCTACAGACTACACTCCACACGTATAAGTGGCTTTAACTAGCTGCAGTTTATTTAAAAATTACAATCTGCCTCAAAAAATGTCCATTCAAATTTCCAGAACTCAGTCTCCATCCCCAAACCCCTCACTCCTTCCAGGAAAGCATTACACAAGCATGCAATGCAGGATTGGTGACATTCAATTTTGGCACCAGAGGTAGTTGAATATAGAATATATAGCAAACTGTGAGGGATTGAGATGAGCATTTAATACCAATGAACAGACAGGAATCTCACTTTTCCAGCTTTAGCATAAAACAAAAAGTCAGCATTAACACAGTAGTAGTGTATAATATCATTTTTATTCCTTTTTCTATATATAGGGAATTTTTGGACAATGATGATTTTTGGTAAAAAATCATGAACAGTGCAAGGTTTTTGCTTCTAGCCCTAGATAATTATAGGGCATTAGAGATGAAAAATTGCACCCTTATTTTAAAAATATACTGAATATCAGAGTTTAGCAGTTATGTTTTAGATGCCTTTACTTTAATTTTTTTTATTTCATTTTCTCTCCCTCTGAGGGCTGTACAATGAACTCAAGACAAATAGAAGGATTAAAAAAAGACTCATATAATTTAAAAACAATTCTGACCTATTTCTAAAATGGACTATCTCTAAAAATATGTGACATATGCTATATAGAGAGGATATGTGTGGCTGTAGGGTATCAAGTGTTAGTGGCACTTGTTTCAAACCAGCAGAATAATGAGGGATTACATGCATAAAGTAAAATCCTCAAACACATGCCAGTCACAGTTTTATACCACACGCTTTCACATTCACTCAGGACTGGGTGTGTGAGTAGGGGGTAAGTAATATAATTTTCTCACTAGGCAGATATTCAAAACCTGGCTACAAATGAGCCTGACCAAATTGGACTCCATGGACCTGCCCCTTTTTGTCCTAGAAACATGTGCTGGTGAAATCATTACTTCTATGCAGATCTGTTCCTCCCATCACTAAAATATTCACTACAGAACATGAAGGAGCTGGGAGTGATGAAACTGTCAAAACAGTTACAGTGACAGATGGGAGTGGTGCAATCCTGTTCCATACAGTGGAGGCCAGTTCTATAAGAGAGCCCGATATCTGCAAGACATTTATCAATATGCCACATTTTCCTCCTTGATCTGGTAGTGGATTGGTAATGCCACATTAGTCTGGTCTGGTCTGTCCTCATAAAAATCAGTATATTAACCATGGGCATTAGTCCCTGGGGTTATTGTCACACATTGAGCATTCTTCATGCCCAACCAGCCCTAAACATCCCATGTAAACCATTTCCTCCTTGCACTCCTGCATAGATGATCATGTTGAATGTAAGCTGCTGAAAATGTGGCTATAGCTACCTATGGAGTATGTTAATATTCTGAGTAAGCATGGTTCCAAAGGGGCAGCCATGTTAGTCTAGTTCAGTAGAACAAACAAGGAGTCCTGTGGCACTTAAAGACTAACAAATATATTTATTGTGGGAGCTTTCGTGGGGAAAAAAAAATCCCACTTTGTCAGAGGCTTTGAAATCTTTTGAATCTTTACAACTATTTTGATTTGTTGTTACAGTGTGACCTGTTCCCTTGACTTACACTTCCCTGCATTTATTTTCTCCCACTCTGTAAGTTCCCCCATCTTCAGAGCATCAGATGAAGTGGGAATTTCTCCCACAAAAGCTCATGCAATAAATAAATTTGTTAGTCTTTAAGTGGCACAGGACTCCTTATTTGTTCTGCTGAGTAAGCATGTTAGCTAACAAAATTGTAGATGCCCGGTTCTTATCTTGTTCGGAAAATAAGAAAGTATCCACTCTTACCACAAGGTAATGTGTCTGATGATATTAAATGATACTTTTTGCTCAAGAATTTTGTTCATCTCTGGGGGCAAACTAATAGTATCATCCATTATTTTATTTTTCCATTTCTTTTGTCTGGGACATTTATTAACTGTTAAACATCAAAGAATATAATTATGACAGAATGTTTTTAAAAGGTGAAGTTAATGGAGAAGAGAGTTGACTACAAATAGTTTACTGTCTTTGTCCCCTACTGCTATAGGACGAGTGGATCAAGAGATACTGTATGTAATGAATTCAGGCTCCCACTGTCTTTGGCTGAGGTATAATGTAATATCTGGCAACTCTCCTCAGGGAAACAGAACAATTTCAGGAGTAGCTTAGTGAAGTTTAGGGCTCTAATTCACACTCTGAAATGTAAGCACATGAGACACCATTTTCAAAGCAGTTCATGCTGAAGTGCTTAGAAAGTCTTCTACCTAGTCTGGTAAACTCTGCAAAAATGTCTATTTCACTGATGTCCTCAGAGTATCTTTAAATTTTTTCTGAATTTATTTTATTTTCTCTTAATTTATGGTTTATATATTTGTATACAAATAGAACTTTCCCCTTAACAATCAGGCCTTTCTTCTTCATAGCTAATTACTTTCATTATAATATAATACTTGACATCACAGTTCAAGAGATCTGACTTGCTTGGAAGTGATCATAGCATCATAAAAAACATGAACTGTGAAATAGCTGAAAGAACGAGATGCTGAGAGAGGACTGATTGTCAATGTACTTCATTTCTAAGAAATAACAGAAGGAAGTCCACATTACTTCCTAACTGCAAGCTGATCCAGGCCTTAAAAAAAGAATCTCAAATCCACTTGTTAACTGCAGTCCTTTTAAGTAATAGGTCTGCTAGAGATCACCTTGTCTTTGCTTTATAGCTCATGTTTGAAATCATTTGCAGTGGTTTTCCAATCAGTCCCATACAATGTTGTCACCAAACTAGTTCATAAAAATGTTTTGGGCAGTGTAGTAGAGTGGTTTCCCCACTCTGGAAAAGAAGGGGTTAATGCCCTACAGAGAGAGGAGCAGCCAATGGGAACTGGCAGCTGCACAGACAATCAAGACCAAGGAACCCTGTATATAAGCAGGCTATAGCCCCAGCTCTTAGCAGTGTTCCTCCTGACCTGTGAGGAGGAAGCAGGCTGTCAGCTTGGCTATAATGGGGCAGAACCGAGGACAGCTGCCAGTGGACTGCCAGAGGTTGATGGACACAGACCCTAGTACAGGGGTCTCAAACTCAAATCAGCGCGAGGGCCACTTGAGAACTAGTACATTACCCCGAGGGCCACACCACTGAAACCTTGTCATACAACAGTATTACAAAGATCAGTAACAATAGTGTCGGAGTGGGCTGCAGGATATAGCTTTAGGGGCCACATGTGGCCCACAGACCGCATGTTTGAAACCCCTGCCCTAAGACAAAGGGAAAGAAGGTATTTGGGGTAGACAAGGACTTAGCCCAGAGGACCTGTTGTGCTATGCTGGGGGTCAAGGTGGCATTGAATAGTGGTGCATAGGGTCCCTGGGTTGAATCCTGGAGAAGTTGGCAGGCCTGGGTCCTTCATGCCTCTTCCAGGCTGCCAGTGTGCAATGATTGGCCTGGCAGCCACTGATACAGAGTAGGCCAAGCGGGATTAGATTGTACCCCAGGAGCGGGGAACTGACTTGGCCAAAGGGCTGAGGTGTGAACTAGAGACTGAGAAGGATGGAGCACAGACTATTGAATGGAGGTTCTGCTTGAGTAATTCCCCTGATGACACCAGGAGGAGCTCATCCAGTGGGTCACAGGCTGACACTCATCTATCGGTAGGATGATGCAGTAGGTGAGGCACAGGTCTTAGTAGACCTTAATGCTACTTTGACACTATTTATGATCTTGGGTGAGATGTTTAATTATTCTGCACTTTAATTTCCCTGTTCGTAAAACCAAGATAATGACATCTGCCATCTTTTGTGAAGTGTTTTGAGAGATACAGATTAAGTTACATAAGTGTTAAGCTTTATTGTTGTTCTGCACCCTTTTTTAAAGATGTCCTAAACAGATTTACGCAATCACTCTCATTAGAAACTATGTGATGATTTATACTATTGGCTAACTTCCATAAATGGCCATAATGTGATAGTTTTAGAAATGTAGTACTCAACCCACAGTGTATGAATCATAGCGTAGGCTTTAGAAGTCATAAGCCTAATCAGAGTTGTATTCACTCATCTGTACATGGAAGGCTGAATACATGGACTGGGCTGAGTAAATGGACCACAAATGAAGGAGGGGTTTTTCTCTATAGTCACATAGCAAGAGGAATAGAAGCAGTCATCTGCATCTGTACTTGTCCCTGCAAGACAAGTTTGTGAGATCAGGAAGAACAAAAGTAGAGAACATCTTTGATGACAAAAGTCTAGGGAAAGAGGGAGAAAGCATATGTGGTCAGTCACAAAACTTTATTTAGGACAGATTCTGCAAACCAGTGCAATCCCTTTGCCTGAATGTTCATCAGGACAGATTTTAGCCCATTGTGCAGTAATGTGGTTGTGACCCTGCCGGACTGCCAAGATCAGGGCAGGCTTCAAAAAGGGAGAGCAGAATCTCTTGGTATTGATGGATGACACTGAAGTCTGGCTTCCCAGTCAGTCACAGACAATGCTTCTGATCCTCCCACTCTGGTTGTCAAGAAGCTAAAACAAAAAATATGAACAGTCTCCTTTACTTCATTTCAGCCATTGGTTCCCAAAAGCCACTGGGTTTAGTAAAGAGACAAGTTATTTAAAACTCTTTGTTCTTTATCAAAAGAGCCAAAGGGTTAGCCATGTTAATCCAGGCCCTAGTCTACACTCAAGTCAGGTTTTCGGTGGCAGTCAACCAGCATTTACACAAGGCACGCTTGCGTAAATGCTGGTGACTTTCTAAGCCTCCGGGACACACTCGGGAAAACCGACTGCAAATGCTGTGCAGTTGGCTTTCCCCTACATCTCCTGGGAGCCAGGACTTCCAGTGCCAACTTCTGGGAGCATAGTAGCGAGTTCATACTCACTGCTAAGTGCTTGCGGAAGCCGGGCTGATGGCAGTGATTTTGCCACCATCAGTATAGACGTAGCCTAGTTGAGCAAAACAAGCTCGGAGTTCTGTGGCACTTAAAGACTAACATCTATTTATTGCATAAATAAATAAATAAATAAATAAATAAATTTGTTAGTCTTTAAGTGCCAAAGGACTCCTTACTTGTTTTACTCAAAGATTTCTTCTCAACCCAAAGTGTCAGCCACATCTAACCCAAAATACCATGCTGACAGCCAATATTGCACAAAGAAAGAAAGAAACTTAGAGCACTGTTAAAGAGTTAAAATACTGATACACATACAGTGACATACATCAGGTTTCCAGTGAAATTTGGAGTTTTCAGACTGGTATAGTCCCTTAGGTGCATATCTAGTAGCTTAATGGGTTTAGGTCCTTTGTTTCATCGCTTCTGTTGTTTGAAATCCAGTTCAAAGGAATGTAGACTAAATTGTGCTCACTAGGAGGACTTAAAACACTTCTGTAGACACATTGCCGTGCCCCAGGGAAGTAGGGGTGGGGTCGTGGGAACCAAAATCCCTGATTGCCAGGTAACAACGCTTGCGGCTCCCCCAGAGTGCAGGCTGCAGTAGTAGAGGAAGAGGGAGCACTTCCTTTTGGCGTTAAAGTGATCCTTTACCCCCTTATGGATGGGGGAAGGTGGGGAGTAGTGGGCCAAAGGCTCTATCATGGTGAGACCTTCTCAGCATGTCCAGCGGGAGAGCTATCGACCAGCTGATGGGAGCTGATTATGGGAGGGGTTCCCCCCGATGGGAATCACAAGCAGCTAACCCAAGATGTCCACATCTAGCAAGTGGGCATCAACATCTCCATCAGGCAGCAGGCGGCACAAGGTCAGGTTGACCTGTCTCATGGGGCCAGAAGGGGTGTAAGGCACCACCGAACCAGAAAAACGTATCTTAGATCCCCTTATTGAGGATCGGTCATGACATAAAGAGAGGGAGAGAGAGAAAGTGGCATGAATGGGTGAATAAGGGGGGAGTGGGAGACTCTACCCCAGCATGTGGAGGGGGCGCACAAGCACCATCTGGTGAGGAGGGAACGGGAACTCAGACCCCTTCTGGAGAAAGAGAGGGTTTAGACTTCTGGCTCAAGATTGCGAGGGCCAGAGTTAAGCTTTTACAGGAGAAGTGTGCATGTCTGCCAGTACGGGGAAGAGTACTTGTGGAAAACACCTACCCCGCTCTACCTCGGGAAGGGCTGGAGGGGGAGGTGCTATACTTTCTGGTATTTACAGTGTGTCCTTGTTTTCGCCCTGTGTGCCTTGAGAGGGTGCGAAAGGGGCGCTGCGTGGGGAGGCGGGGTTTAGTAAATATAAGGGGTGGTCTAGAAAGAGGAGGTAGACCTCCTCCATTTATTGACAGTGATAAGAGAAGAGCTAGAGAGGGAATGCAGCAAGCCCTGCATGAGATAATCCTATGCACCTTTGCTCCAGTCCATTCATGGCCCTTGAACCACTGGCCTTTGGGACTCTGTGTTGGTAGAGAGCCCTACCAGTGCCTGCTGAGCCACTTGGACTCAGCCCTGAGCATGAAATTGTCCATGAGCCCAAAGGGAGGTTCCCAAGTCAGTGGGCACCCCATAGGGCAGGGCTCTCAGGAGGTGCATAATAACACTGAACTGACTAGTTACAAATAGCTACCCCTGGTGGACGGCCGGGCACTCCCCTGGGAATAGATGAATGGACCCAGGAGGGGAGAAATTCCCTAACTGAGGTTGAGGCCTGAGCCACAGTGGTGGGAGTTTTAACTCTTGGCCGTTGTCAGAAAGGGGATGAGTGGGGTTGAGTGTTACACCCTACGGAGCTGGAGGGCATGGAAGGGGGCTCGAGGGGAGGAGACCCAAATATTTTATCTCCCCCTCAGGGTCATGGGCAATCCCCAGAATGGCATCCATTTCCGGCAGGAAGAGAGCTTTCCCACTAAGGGGAGGTCAAGGACCACTTGTTGAGAGACGGGGCACCCTAGCCTCTCGCAGCCAGGCCACATGCTGTAGGGTCACGGCTGAGGCCACAGTACCCGAGGCTGTGCCTACAGCATTCCAGGCAGATAGAAGTAGGTCCTGGGATGCTACCCTGCCTTCCTCAAGGAAGGGATCGTATTCCTCCCTTGCCTCTTGTGAGAGTAGGTGTCGAAACTTATTCATTGACCCCCAGATGTCCAACATATATCGGCCCATAAACCAGAGAAAAACAGGCTGCTTGCTAACTCAAGGAGCGGGCTGTTCCACGAACCGTCGCTGAGGCAGACAAAATGGAACTGGGGAGGGGTCGGGCGGCAGCCACATATATAGCCATGGGGTAGAGCGGGGAGTGGTGGCCACCAGCCCTCTTTTGACATGCTAGGGCAAAAAGTTGCAACCAATCGTGCACTGCAGCACAGATACACCTATTACTGAATGTATCCAAGCAGTGCTCAAAGAAGAATAGGTTCTTCTTCAGACAGTACAGTCAGCAATAACCATTTAAGCTCTCAGGACAGTTCACAGATACTTTCTTGAATGAAGAATAGTAATGTATATTGTCCTTTGCAGTAAAACCTTTTCCTCTCAGGCACCACAGGTAATTAGCTGCATTAGCACTGCTAACAGATAGTTTACATTGATGCATCAGAAGTCCATCTAGATGTTAATGTTCACTTTTGATCTATTCAGATAGAACAATAGTAACAGATAAGGAAACAGTTCATCTACCTTGCTGACCTTTAACAAGATAGATGTAAACATCATCAAGAAACTGCTAACAATACATGTGCATATCAAAGTCCTAGTCTATTTGTAACACTATCATGGTGTTTTCCTATAATATGGTTTCAAAGGTTAGATCTGGGTCATGTATTTTATAAGGTGGCTTTGCCTTTTCAGGTGAAGCATGACAGTAGTGTCGCAATGATATAGTATTTTTTTTAAAGGCAAGGAGTCCTGTGGCACTAACAAACTTATTTATTGTGTGAGCTTTCATGGGAGAAAAATCTCACTTTTGTTACTCAAACACTAATGTGACAGCAAGATCTTGCACCGTAATTATTATAATTAAGTAGCTGGTTGTGGTTCCATTTTATGGATGCAGTAGCCCTCCAAATTCAAATGTTTTTTAATCTGAAATATAATATTCAGTACTTCTGTAGCATTTGCATGTTCCTGGCAGGGCTGGCTCAAGGGGCTGTGGTGCCCCAAGCTGGCTTTTAGTTTTGTACCCCACACACACACACGGGGTGAGTGTGTGTGCGGAACCTGGCCTCCACTCCAGCTGGCTTGTCCCGCTCCCAGAGTGGAGAACAGCTGGCCCTGGGGTGGAGCGGACCAGCCCAGAGACTGGGCTCTGCTCTCTGACCCCTCCCCTCGGCCAGATGTTCCTCCCTAGGGGTGGGGACAGCCCATCCAGAGACAGGGCGAGAAAGCGGGGCTGGCCTGCTCCATCCCTGGGGACAGAGTGGCCAGCTCCCAGAGGGGAAAGAGCACAAGCCTGGCTTCTGCCTTGCCCCCACGTGGTGCTGTGGCCTCCCCTAAGGCAGTGGCGCCCCAAGCGGCTTCCTTATTAGCTTATTGGTTGCGCTGGTCCTGGTTCCTGCAATTTTATGAACAGTAACTAGTTAATATGTGTAAGCAGTGATAAGTGGTGATAACCAGGAGGCCAGAGATAAAATATGGTGATCATATGAAAAAAAAAAACATTTTGACTTACAAAACAGGAGTAAATTTCATTGCTGCGAGAACTGAATCCTTTAGAACTTTCATAGTAGCAATCACAAAAGCCTAATTTCTGCTGAGTCAAGCCTCAAAAGCTTAGTTTACAAAGAGATGAATTACATATATGTCATGAATGCAAGCAGATAAAATTGTAACTGAGTATTGTAACTTCACATTTCAACTTTTTGTGGCTAGCAACATCTAAAAATACTGGACGAGACTATTAAAGTCTGATGTGACCACAAAACCATGCAACAAGTGTTTTTAACATAATGTGATTGAAAGATACAAGTTTAACAACAACAACAAAAAATATTTATCCACAGAACCAATTTGGCATAGAGGAATGGCGATGTGAACCCCTCACGTTGCCTCATATGTACCTGATTGCTTAAGAATAGCTTCTCTACATTATTGTTTAATCTCCACACAGCTTTATTCTTCGGTGTCTTACAAGGCCATGAATTTTGGTAATGTTAGCATTTTGTCTGTGTAGGTATTTGCCCAACAGAAAACGCACTGAGACCAGCCTTAGGCCCGCAAACTTACTTTAGGCTGTACGCATTTCAGTCACTGCTGGCCTGAGCCAGATTAAAACCATTCAGTTAGCAGTGAAACACTTTCATTACCAGTCCATTGAGTCTGCGGGTTGCTCACATCATCAAAGAACCTGAATCTTTAAGTCACAAGTCAGCTATCATTGCTGTTCTTTAGAACATCAATGTCAAATATCAGCCCTATCTCCTATGCTATTCAAATAATGCTCTTTGTTATTCTTTATCCTTAGTTAAAACAATGCACTAGTCAGTTATCAGACTGATAGCATGTTTATTTTTCCAGATAATCCATGTATTAATCAAGATGAATCTATTTATCCAAATAAATTGAAGGGAGGGGTAAAATATAAAACCATGAAGTGAAAGGGGATGGTTATGGTAGACAGTAACCCTCATCAGAATAAAAAGAAAAATATGTTCAGTGACTACACAGCAGAAACATTCACTTTATAATCCCAGACTGATGTTATGGAAAGTAAAACCCATAGATATAATTTGTGGCTCATTAGCTTTGCTAGAAGTTATTTTAAAAGATCATTCTGAAAAATAATTCTTCTCTGCTCTGCTAAAGATACTTGGCTCAGAGAGATGCTCCTCAGGGAAGAAATGGGAAGAAAGATAGGAAGACTGCATCAAGCAGTTTAGTTGAGTTTCTGCTAACCAATTATTTAAGAATTGGTTTGCTTGACATTTTTTAACCAATGACTTATGTGAATAGCACGTTTTTTGCACTGTAACTCTTCCAACTAGTAGTTCCTATTCATGATTCACTGTTCCTGAGTTGCAACTGGTCATTAAAGTCACATAGTATGTTTCTTCTGCGTGATTAGATGACTTCTCATGGTACTGAATGTTTCCAGATGGCCATGTGAACATGCTACTGTAAAAGTTTGTTCAATACATAAAATGTATAAAAAACATTGACTATTTACATGTAAACACACTTGCATGAGTATTTATTATGCTTTCCTGCAAACAGCATTGTTGGAAAGAAAGTTAGTGATTTACCCTGCGAGTGAATTTATGGTTTTTGTTCATGTAGATTCTATGGGATACTTACTTTTCATTATTCACACTAGTCTAATTTAACTGAGTGACATTTGTTAATGTGCTGAGTCCAGGAATAGTCTGGTATGAATTAATGTGTTTTAACGGGCTCCTGCAAGTACAGAAGAATATAATAATATGGAAGTAGAATAACTGCAGAAATTCAGTAAAGAGACATGGAGAGAAATAGACAGAAGCCAGTGTCAGTCTAATAATATATCTTTGTTTATAATCTGACTTTCTGTGACATCTGTAAAATAATTGTAATACTCTGATGTGTAACTACCAAAAAGGCCAGAAATTATACGCAGAGGGGAGCAGAACTCCCACAGCCTTAAAGGAAGGTTAAGATCACATCAATGGCATATTGTAAAATGGAAGAAAAGCCAGACTGGATAGTACAGCTGAGAGCATTAGGGTGAAGTGACAGATCAAGCTGATGTTATTACTGAGGAAAAAAAAATGCATCACAGGCAGGGATGAAAAGAAGGTAGAGGCAGAAGGGAAAAACAATGCTGTTTACAGTCAAGAAAAACAGGAAACATGCAAGGAAATATCGAATTATAACACAAAGATAATATAAGAGAATGAGTGCCCCCTCTCTTTATATGAATTCTGCTTGCAGATAGTTTGTGGTGTTTTGTCCAGAAACATTTTTGTGGATTTACTGTACTTGGGCATATGTTTTGTCATTTTAAATCCCAGCCCTTCAAGCATTTACTGTGTGGCCTACTGTTTGTTCCCCTAGTAATGATCTGTGCAATGGGAGTATTCATAGAAGTAAGGGTTTGCAGATTTCAGCACCTAGATTTACTTTTATTGACACAGTCAGTTTTAAGTATGATTTTTGCATTATGTAGTAAGTATGGTCTTGCACCGGATTGAACTCAGAAAAATCTGGATTCAGTTTCTAACTCTACCACATGCTTAATGTGTGGACTTGGATAAAGCATTTTGTCTCTTCGTTCATCAATTCTCCATCTGTAAAATGTGAATACCACCATATTACCTCAAAGTGGTTGAAAAGGTGGGTCAAGTAATATCTTTTATTGGACCAAAATTACCTCACCCATCATTTGTCTCTAAGGGTATGTCTACACTGGAGGCTCTGTTAAGTCAACCTAACAAGGCTGACTTCAAGTCAACTTAAAGTTGACCTTGTTAAGTCAACTTAGAGGGTCAACACTGAAAACTCCTGTCGACTGCCTGCAACCACACTGTCAGGTGCTAGGTCAACGGAGGAGTGGTGCACTGGGGGTGGCTGGGAATTCTGGGAAGGGGAGTTGAGGTCAGTTAGGTTGACTTAAGGGCTTTCTCTTACACTGACTTAAGTCAACTTAATAAGGTCAATTTAAGCATTAAGTCAGTCTTAAGTGGTGGTGTTAAGTCGATGTAAGGAAGTACTTAAGTTGACTTAATAAAAGCCCAGTGTGGCTGCAGGAGTCTGTAGGTCAACTTAACCTTCCTTAAATCAACCTAAGGCTCCAGTGTAGATGTACCCTAATATCCTAAAATCAACACAGCTACAACAACATTGCAGTCATAGCGGTATTGTAAAAATAAATAATTAAAACCTTGTGAGGTTATTCCGTGCTCAGCTGATGAGGGATTTGCAAGTACCTAGAAAAACAGGTGGCGGTGCCTTTTTTTATTGTAATTTAAAGTTAATAAAAGAAAGCCAGGAAGATAATATAGTGCTATAGAAAATAAGCAGATGATATAACTTAGCATAACAGACTTCCACTAGAATAACAGTGCAAGTAAATAGTAACTTCTGTTTTTTGTTGATGACTAGCCTACCTTCATATTTGAAGACTGACTGATTGGTTTACAAAGTACATCCAGTTACACATGTCTCTGGGTGCTTACACTTTATTTTTTATTAACCAGGGTCAAAAGAAAACTCTACCCTAATCTCAGTCCATGCCCCAAGAAAAAACTCTGTCTTGCAGCAAGTCATAAAAATCCACAAATTCAGGCATCACTGGGCTAGCACTGGAAGTTAGTTGACAGCCCTCCCTGAAAACTCTTCTGCCATTGGCTTCCACATGAAAAATTAAGTGTTAGCTTGAGTGCTTTCAGCTGTTCTGAATAGCCATGGTAAACAAGGAGGGTATGTCCACATGTCTCTTTTATTTTTGAAATAACACGGGTTATTTCAAAATAAAAGAGATTAGGTCTACATGAAGTATTCTTATTTTGAAATGACGGGCTCCATCATTTCAAAATAAGAGCCATCATTTTGAAATAGCTTAAACCGTCTTTAAATCAAAACCACTGTTATTTCAAAATGGTTATTTTGAAATAACACCGTTTGGACATGTTATTTTTGAAATAACCATTATTTTGAAATAACACTTTTGCCCTTCTCCTTCCCAGGGTGCCTTCCTTTTAGCCTATATTGGGTTGGGGGCATAGTCCAGCAAGGGGGCCATGTTACCACACCTCCCATGGTGCCCCCCTCCTAAAGCGAAGTAGCAAGTCCTGTGTTTGGATATGCTATTTCACTTTGAGTTTTTCCCTTAACTCGAATTATATTTTCTTAATTTGAATTAATTTATTTCAAAATAAGGACTTTATTTTGAAATAACTCATTTTGAAATAACTTATTTTGAAATAACAATGTACGTGTGGACATAGCCAGAGAGAGGCAGGCCAAAACTAAATAGCACTTGTCTCATCAAAAGACATTTTTGGAAGAACAATAATCAAGAAAGAGGCAACAACAATGAGAAGTTAGCCATAATGGGGAACTAGTCTTAATTCCTGAAAGAGTGCCTCTGTGAATGAGGAAAGGCTGATACTATAGCTTTCAGAAGTAGATGAATCCCCTAGCAAGTAACTCATATGGGAGTTATTAAATCTTTAGTTAAAGAAACACCATGATGACACTTCTCTTGTTCACCTATTAGACATTCAATTTTACTTCATTTTTTAAACAAACACAAAGACTTAAACAAGAACAAAGCTGGATTGTGATTGAAGTCATGAAGTACAGCGCTATGAAGACTCTGACTTCCTTATGTTGAGGTGACCTTGACATCCACACTCCTGTTTGTAAGGTCAAAGGTTGGAGTTTAAAGAGATCTGTAGCTTCTGTTTTTTGTTTTTAAATATTCTCATTGAGTTGATTTACTGCCACTACAAAATGTCTGACATGCATCTCTGCAAATGAAAGATGTCTAGAGTAGATACAGCAAGTGTGATCCAGATGTGTCTTTATAGAGACCAGTGCAGGCTGTGGTAAAGTAATTCAGTTTCTATGGCCAATTCAGTTCCAGACCTCTTTGTTTGGATTCCCAGAAAGTGTACCTTTTGTGTTTGTACTTTGGGGCTGTGATATTTTGACTGAGGTCACAAAACTCATTTCACATGGACTGCTTAACATCCATTCATTATGAACAAAGCAACATAATATAGTTAATTTCCCTATACTTTGAAAAATTTTCCCCCATCTTCTTTTGATTTCCCTCTATCATTTTGCAAATGAAAAGCCAGAATTCATTCTTTCAGTAGTTATTAAATATGTAGCAAAGAGATACCTGGAAAGGACTAAATTTAACTTCAAACGGCTGTATTTAGTGCCTTGCATCTTGTCAATTTCCAAAGGGATAGGCGTGTTAGTCTAGTCCAGTAAAAAAACAACAAGCAGTTGTGTGGCACTTTAAGACTAACAGATTGATTTTTTGCATGAGCTTTCATGGGAGAAGATCCCACTTCCTCAGATGCTTTAAGCCGGCGGGGAGCAGCGCTGGGCTGCGCTGAAGCCCGCCAGTGCCCACAGCCTGGCTCTGCAGGCACCGGCGGGGAGCAGCACTGTGCAGCACTGAACCCCGCCGGTGCCTGCAGCCCCCCTTTGCTGGCACCGGTGGGGTTCAGCGCTGGGCAGCGCTGCAGCCCACCGGTGCCTGCAGCCCAGCTCTGCATGCACCGGTGGGATTCAGTGCCGGGCAGCGCTGAACCCCGCCGGTGCCTGCAGCCCGGCTGTGCAGGCGCTGGCCAGGAGACACCCCTCAGCACCCTGGCCAGGGTGCTGAGGGGGCAGCCCTTGACCTGTTGTTTCGGAACCTCTTGTTCTGAAACAACATGTTCACACGAGTTGTTTCGAAACAAGTGTTTCGAAACGAGGTTGTTTCGCCCCCAAATGGGGTTTAACTTGTTTCGAAACAACACCCTTGTTTCGAAACAACAGTGCCTCGTGTGAACATGGTTTTTTTTGTTTCAAAACAATGAGGTTGTTTCGAAACAAAAGTGGTGTGTGAACACAGCCTTAGTCTTAAAGTGCCACACAACTGCTTGTTTTTTTTTTACTGGACTAGACTAACACGGCTATCCGTTTGGAAATTGACTAAATTTAACTAACATCATATTTTTGCGATAATACAAAATACTGTGAAATTACATTTTTCTACTGGCTTTACCCTTTTCCCTTTCTGTTTTACAACTGATGCAATACATTCATGTTATGTGTGTTTTAGTTTTCCAGTTTTATTCTGTTACAATGTTGTGACAGGATGTACAAACCCAGGTCAAGAAAGAAGGGATTAAAACAGGGCTTTTCTTGGGGGTAGGGGGTGAGCAGGGTGACTGTCCCAGGCTCTGTGGTCCTGTGGGCAACACGCTTCCCCACTGCCAGTGGGACAGTAAGGAGCGCACAGCGCAGCACCCCACTGCCATGCTGCCCCCCACTGCCTTTGGCAGCAAGCCGTGGTAAAGCCCCTGGACCCCACTCTCCCTCAGGACAGCCTGGGATTAAAGAAGACCTTTGGGCTGAAGCATACCTGTCCTGTTGCACCTGTGGAGCTTGCCAGTCTTGGAGGAGGAATTTTAAGAAAGGAGCAGCTCAGTTCAGAAAGCCCCAGCTTAGGGCGGTGGACAGATCTTTCCTCTTCAGCTCCCAGGGAGAGAGCATGGCAAAGAACAAGATGACCTTAGGTCAACTGTGAGACAGAGAGGTTGGACGAATGACTGGAGAACCCAGGGAGGACAGAGAAACTAGAGCCACTCTTCATTGCAGTTAATGTCGTTTATTTTACTTTGTGGTTGAGACTGAGACCTGGACTTTGGGGCAGACTCCAATTGAGAATATCAGCCCTTAAGAAGATGGAGAGAGTGTAGAAAGTAACCCATGGAAGGAGCAAAAGTCTGACCTAATTTACTTGCCACAAAGGTCTCTGGACTGGAACAGGGTGAGGGAATTCTTTTGGTAGGTCAGACATTGCGTAAAACAAATTGGTTTTGTAACTTTTTCAATAACACTATTTTTTATTTAAGGCCCATACCCATTTGTTACTTCTGGCTACTGAAGAGGCAGCATATGTGAGACTTTAGAGAAGAGTGTTTGGGCTAAGATAGTGAGCTATGATGCAAGGTGTGACATTACTAGGTACTGTATCATTTTTCATACCTTCATCCTTAGTAGCCAGCAATAGTTCTTCCTGGTAGTGGGGGGAAAAAACAACTGACATTCGGAAAGGAAATAATTATGAGCAACATGATCCAAAGTACTCTCTGTTGTGACTTTATTCAAGTCATGGAATAAAACCGGAGATAAATTTGAACTGTCTTTATGCTGAAAAGTGGACTTGCACCAAAACCAGTTGCTTATGAATCAAAGTTTGGAAAGGGAGACTACCTTAGTGATGTTGTCAGTGGTGTTTTATTAAGTGGCTGTGTTAGCGCTTTCTATGCATGGAGCAGTTTGAATTTCCCAAAGGCCTTGTGGCATGATTCAGAAGGTACTCTTTAGATTTACTCTTTATCATTACATTAGACTTACCTTTCATCATGCAGTCAGGTTCACAGTAAAATGTCTGTCTTTCTGTGTGAATGGCAGGAAGTCGATGGGTTTGAGGAGCTTGTTTGCTGAAATACTCTCTCTGGGGAAGAGGTCCCTAGAGCTCTAGTATTAATTTTTGTAAGGCAAGAAGAAGAAGAAGGGAAATGGAAACAATAAAATAGGCTAGACATTGGTTTCGTTTAGCTACCTTCATACTCATGTCAGAACACTTAGAATAAAATTCTGATCATATTGAATTCAATATGGCTATGATTTCACATCCAGACTTGTTTCTACCCTCTGGGATTGAATAGATGTAACTGGGAATAAAATGTGTCTCTTTCCATAGTAATATGTATATAGTATGTGAACAGCACAGCTATTGTGAACTCATCAACTAGTTGTTCCTACATTGTTGTCAATGCTTCATTTGGGCTATATTTAAATCTGATTTATTAGCTTGCACTTTTTTACAAAGATTATTTTAAATCAGATTTTACAGCTAACATACATCGGGCAAGTTGTGCTTAAAATTGTAGTTGGTTGCAGTCAACAATAAGAGGGCATCTATTCTTGTAGCCTGGATAAACACCCTGGAGAAAGAATGTTGGTAAGGTCAAAGCAGTTAGTCATGTATTTCTGAAAGGAGTCATTTGAGCTTTCATTTCCACCTACACTGCCACTAGAGACTAGCAACTGGGACCTCATCTCAACATCTCATCCGCAGGATTGTACTTCTAATAATGTAGCTTTCCCTGCTTTCTTGTTGTTGGACTATAATGCTTGCATTGGGATAAACCAAGTTCATGATGTGAGGTTTTTAACTGAAAGTCACTGGGACCTGATTCAAAGCACACTGATGTCAATTATAGTCTCTCTGCTGACTTCACTGGGCTTTGAATCAGGCCCTTGATTGTACTTGAGAAATCCAAAATTGAAAAAGAATGCTCTGGACTAGAGAACGCTGTGACTTGCTCAGTGTAAAGGTTAATCATAATGTCTGAGCTGAAAGTACATTGGCTCCAGAATCCTACATCTAAACAGCTTAAACCAATGTGAGCCAAACACTGTGATTGAAAGTTCGCAACAATTTTTTACTAAAACTTACAAGTAATCATGGTTGCACATACAACCATACTGTGCTAATTTTCGAGTGGGAGGTGGTGGTCTGTAAAAATATAGCTATAGAGTCCTCTGTTTTTCTTTAAATAGATGGTTGTTGCTTAAATTGCCTCTGGCAGATAGAATAGGGTCACTATAAGTTCCCTCCCATCTTGAATAGCAACTCTGCTGAACAGCTAATGTGTCTTCCAGCTCCAAGGAGGGCAGCTCAGTAGAATGAGAGGCAGGATGTTTTAGGTACAAAACATAAAACTGAGAACAAAGTAATTTGCATTTTAATTTAATCTCTGACTCTGATGTCTTGGTCTTGATCAAGTCACCTAAAAATAATTATTCCAAAAAGCATGCCACTAAACTTCCATTGCATTCCTGGTTAAATGTATGTGCTGAATATATTAGATAACTTTAAAAGAAAATTGGTCCTAAACTTCAGTTAGATTAATTAAAATCTTTTTCATTTTGTTTCCTTTTGGATATAACATATAAATTCAACTGTTATATGGTCTGATGATTTTATGGCAAATAACCAAGAAGTGTTGATCAGTACAATATGTGAAAATGTTTTGAAAAAATAGAACACATGTTAAATTCTAATTAAAACCAAATACAAATGAAGTATGTGGGTGTATATGGCAATTTGACATAGATTTAGAGGACTGTTTATTTTAAAGTTAAAACAAAATGCAATTTTCCATGTGCCTAAAAATATCTGGAATTAGTATTTGTGATTAAGTTGATGGGAGACCTTGCTCATGTCAGTTTACAGTGTTTGTCCTAGCTCTGTAGAGAAGTCATAGCTTTTCTAAGGCTATCTTCTAAGTTCAAAATCTCATTATAATCTTTCTGTTAAATCAGAGACGGGCAAAATACAGCCCATCTGAGGTCTCTGTCTGGCCCCCAGCCCCCAGCTGGTGCTCCAGGGCCAATCTCTACCACCTCGCCTGCCGGCTCTTGGCCACTCCCACTCGGGCTGGCTCTGCATCACCCACCACCCACCCAGCCGGCTCTACGCTACTCTGAGGCTGTCTTCTACCATAGCTCCGGGTCCGCTAGCTTTCTGGGCTGGATCTCGGCCCTTGTCCCCTGGTTGGCTCTCCACCACCTCCCACCAGGCTCTCCTCTGCCCCCTTCACCCCACATCTGGCTCTGGGCTTCTCTGGGGCCAGCTCTCCCTGACTCCAGCTGGCTCTGTGCCACTCCAAGGCTCGCTCTCCACCACCACCCCATATTTGCTAGCCCACTGGGCTGGCTTTCTGCCCTGCCCCATCCTCCCCACTGGCTCTCCAGCACCCCCTTCCTGGCTCTCCCCCACCCTCTTCACCCCCCACCTACCTCTGTGCCACTCTGTGACTAGCTCCCCCTGCCCTCACCGGGTCTCCGCCACTCCCCAGGGCAGGCTCTCCCCCAACCCCCCAGCCACGGATCTCTACCACCTCCTCAGCCCACCTGTAAAAATTAGTGCCCACCCCTGTGTTAGACACTTTAGGATCCTCTTACGCTAACTTGAACTGTGTTCTGTGTTTCTAACCATAGAGTGACATAAAGCATTAATATTTTACACTCCATACTATCTTCATTTGCATTTGGTGTGGAACAAAGGCCTGTAATAATATATTACCTTGATCATTAAGGGCATCATGCTTTTTAAATGAATCTCCTGCAGCTCAGTCTTGCTGCTGTTCTTGCTTTATGCAGATGTGTGCTTTATCTCTGACCATCAGGGGAGGGGGGGAATCTCTTATTCAATTAACTGAAAGACAGAAGGCCTCCCTCAAACCTAATTTAAATTTTTGCTTTTTGTTTATACTGTCCACCTTGCCTAGAACTCATGATGCAATCTTACACACAATTTACTGAAGTTGCATTGCTCTCTTTCATCATTCCAACCTTTAGCCTGGTAATTTCACCAAAAGCAATGCTAATCCTATCAGGGCAGCTGTGTTAGTCTAGTTCAATAAAACAAACAAAGGAGTCCTGTAGCACTTAAAGACTAGCAAATATATTTATTGCATGAGCTTTCATGGGAGAAGATCCCACTTCATCAGGCACTTTGAAGATGGAGGATTTTAGGATTATTTGTGTAGTTAAGAGGTTGGTTTAAGAGTTGCTGTGTTGTATCACTCATTTTATTTCCCTTTTTTAACCTGTTGTGTATAATTTGCCTAACCCATGTCAATTTACTTGTTGGGTTCTTTTATCATTTTTGATTACTTAACTAAACATCATCATTATTTCAGAGTCAAGTTGAACTGTTTACACTAGGGCACCTCTGAGGTCACATCTCAGTTAAGGGCAGCAAAGTCACTGCCATCAGATCAATCTTTCTAGATCTACATAGTGATCAGTTAAGACATGCTGTTGATCTGGAAATTGATTTAGTAAATCCACCCCCTCAAGTGGTGTGGTGCAGTGAATACACCACACTGAAGGGGTATTAGGGAGTCAACAGGAGTTAAGAAAGCTACTTTGGATAGCTTTCATAACTCCTGCCAACTACCACTGAAATGTCCCAGCAGTGTAGACCAGGCCTGAGTTTATAGGAAAGAAATTTTTGGTAATTTTTTACATGATTGCCCTCAGCCCATATATGAAGTCTCATTAATAATGATCAATAATTTTATCATTTGATTTGGTTTTTCTGAATAAGTCCAAAGAAAAGAAATTAAATCGATAATTGCATCCAATCAACTTTCTCCTAATTATCTATTTTGATTATTGGGTTAGTTAGGTAATCTTACTTTGACAATTATCTGACATCAACCCTTTCTTCCTCACATCAGTACGTTTCAGTGTAAACGGTCACTGGATTCAACAAGTTTCTCAACAAACAACAGATTTTGACAGTGAGCATATGGATTTTGTACTGATTTGCAACTAGTATTATACTTTTCATATGTCACCTAAATAATCTACTCTAGGAACTGTAGTTATGTCTGCCAAGCATACAATATTGTAGAAAATGGACACTAGACTTTCACAGGTAATTGAATGTGAAAAGTACTTCCCCATGTAGTACAACCATTTACTAAACAAAGTGCTGTGACATTTCTTGGGAATTATATGTCTGAGCTCATCCTTTTAAGAAAATAGAATCTAAATGAAAGGGAAATATATACTGCTAATAAATACATTTTGGTGGTTCTGTGTTGTAAAAAGTTGTTAAATTAGTGCTCCTCAACAATATTCAAAATTACATTTTTATTAAGCTGGCATGAAGTGTGTAGCTGAGTTGTTTTGAATATGATATTTGCAGTTTACTATGCCGTAAGTGCAGGTTGGCAGTCTAATGGATGAAATATTCATGTAAACTCAAGGCCATGAGTCTGTAATTATGAATAGACCTGCTCTTGCAGAAATGGGCTGATGATGCTGTTGCTAGTAATTTTCCTAGGGAGTGAGAGCTGGTTAAAAACTGAGGAGAAGATTTTCAGCTCTAGAGGGTTATCTGCAGATAGCTTAAAGAGTTAGGCAGTTAGTACAGAAAATATTCACAATTAAATCTCAGTGTTGATTAATCAGCTATGATGCTCTAACTGGTGCTGTAACTTCTTCAGCTCTACATTTTTTTCACTTGGAAATATTGACAGTTATTTGCAACTATTGCAAAAATTCAACTAGATGTTAATAGCATGATGTTAAGATCAATAATTGAAGCCCAGAAGTATCTTCCTTCTCAATTTTTATGTTTCACCAATCAACTTGCCTGACAAATTGAATATAGATAGTGAAGATTTCTCTGTTGCATTAGATACCTACAGAATGTGTCTGAGATTATTTATCCTTTTTGTTAAATTTGTGCAGATTTCTCTCAAGATGATGTCAGGTACAGCCAGATGTACTGAAGAGAGTACAATGGGGTAGATGCCATTGACCACCATATTCCTCAGGTTGAAAGTGAATATCATGAACTATGTATGGAAACACTTAGCTGCAGCACAGAAATACTGATTGCTGATTAAGGGAAATTCAACCAGCTTTAAATTAATTATCAGCATTTCAATACAGTTTCTGTTCTCATCTCCTCTAGATTTCTCAGAATTAAGGGATTAAAGGATGAAAGTTTGACATGGACTCAGGCTGTAACATCCCAAATCAGATCAGGATATCCATATCAAAATAAACTCATGATTGAGGTGTTTGAAACCAGAAAGTTTAGTTTGTGAATATGAAAAATATTTGCAAAATTCATAGCTTTTATATAAGAAACCTTCTCTTTGTCCTCTCTGTGCCAAAATCTGCAGGCGCTGGGATCCAAAGTTCTATTTTGAGGCCTATCTCTACTAAAATATATCCTGTCAAAACCCAGATAACTAGCAGCAATATTCAGAGGCACGCAGGGATACTTAAGCAAACTGGTTACTCCTTTGGCTGAATTTTCTAGCTCAGATATAATTGCAGGCCCCCTATATTAGTCACTTTTACTGAATTAATAGTGCTGTTGGCTAAGAAGGGATAATTCTATGTGATTACAGCCTTCCATTTCCCCATCTTTAGTTTGAGCTGTGCAGGTTGAGATGTAGAGGAGTTAGCCAAGCTCTTTAATGAAGACTCTGCCAACATAAAACAATACTAAAAACTCTCTCTTCCTTCAGTGAATTGAGCTGCTGTTTCCATATCCAACCTTCTCCCCATTAACCATATTGAGCAGTGTTTTAAAGTATTGCAGTTTCATGGTTAATGGTCTAACAGCAAATAATAGCAAAATTGGACTGAAATGCGATTCTTTTCTGGGAACATGAAAACTATGAAAAGTACAAATAAATCACAAAGCTGCCATGCAGGCTCGCACGTGGGGGAAAACTGGGTACGCGGGTACCCCCTCCAGATTGCAGCCCCATTACTGGGGCCTATGTTACAAGCTTGTACCACGACCAAAAAATTATGTTTGGGCCCCTCTGTCAAGTTTGGGGTACACTTTCAGACCTATTTTATATGTTAAAATTTTACTGGTTTTTCTGATATTATTAAACTATTATAATACCCTGCATAAGGGCTCTTATTTCAGGATAAGAGAGTTCACACAGGGTTTAACTTGTGGTTCCAGAATAAGAATGTCCACCTTACAAATTATAGTGTTATAACTATATTGGTTTGCACTCACATTTTACATTGTAGAGGAAGAATCTTCCTATGTAGACAAGCTCTTATTGACAGCTAGGCTCTTTGTGATGTAAACAGCCCATGGATTGACACCCGCCTTTTTTGTTTGTTTGTTTTGTTTTGTTTTGTTTTGTTTTGTTGGGAAGGGAAGGGAAAAGAGTGAGGAGCTCATTCCTGGCTCCAAAATATCTTTTGTGTGGCTTAGCACTAGCTCCTCCCCATGTGGCTTTGGCTAAAATTGGTTAGAAGAGAATGGAAGAGGATGATGAAGAAGGGGACATGAGAAAGGAATTTACCAGTGGGTGACAAGCAAGTGGGACAGATGACACAACAGTCAGTAAGGCACAGTGGAAGTATCAGTGGGTAGGGAGAGCAAGAAATGCAGATACTTCTGGGGATAGAGAGCGAAAGGAATCTGTTAAATCGTCCCAGTCAGGAGCATCACTGCTGTAGGGCCCAAGGAGCTGCAGTCCTGCCCACATCTCTAGCCCAGTCCCGGCAGCAGCTGGGGCCAGATCAGGCCCGCCAGGGCTGCCTGCCACCGTCCAGCAGCAGCTAAAGCTGGATCTGAGCCTGGGCTGCCTGTCACTGGTTGGCTCAGATCCAGCTCTTGCCACTGCCAGCCAGCAGCTTGTGGCCCCAGTGGGCCTGATTCGGCTCCAGCTGCTGCCCACCAGCCAGCAGCAAGCAGCCCAGGATCAGATCTGGCTCCTGCTGTTTGCCACTGGCTGGCAGACAGCGACTGGAGCCAGGTGAGGCTTGCTGGGCCCACCAACTGCTAGCCAGCAACCGCACGAGCCAGCCGGTGGCCCACAGCCTGGGCTCAGATCAGCTCCTGCCACTGCCAGCCAGTGGTGGGGGGCCCTCACGGGTCCCATCCGGCTCTAGCTGCTGCCTGCTGGCCAGCGGCAAACGACAGGAGGCAGCCCAGATTCAAGCCTGAGCTGTTTGCTACTGGCCAGCAGACAGTGGCTGGGGCTGGATTGGGCCCACCCAGGTTGCCTGCAGCTGGCAGGCAGCTGAAGGAGCTGGATCGGGTCCGGGGGTAGGGCAGTGCGGGCCAGGCCCCAACGCTTTTTTCAGGGGAGCAATGTCCCCGGTCCCCGTGATGTGGCTGCTGGACTGCAACTAAAGGAGGAACAGGGGATGGAATGTGGAAGTGGCACAAGTCCCCTGGAATCTGGCTTAGAGTCAGATGCTGATGTTTCAGTCCACAGTCTCAGTTACAATGGTTTAACTACATATGGAAAAGCATGGTCTAACTGTGTGTAAGATAGTGTGACATTGAAGGAAATTACATGATACCAGATAAATGACATGTGGCAAGTGTGAAAGTAGCATCTCCTGGGCATGCTAAGATGCTTTGGTTACTACATCAATTTTTTTTGTCGATCATTGCTGATCCTTTGTGACCTGACTTCAGAGACAGAACAACTCCTAGCATCCCTGAACTCTTACGAGCTATCAGTCCCCAAAAGGGGCAGCAAATTGCAACCACTTTAAGCTATTTGAAGCCTGCTCACATCATGGACATGCAATATTAATGGGCTTACTAAGAATATCTGTTTTCTGTGTCTTTTACTTTTGTAAGAGGAAAAGAGGTTGTTTTAATTTGTGCCCCAGAGTTTAGGAATCTTTCAGGGTCTTAGAAGCTGAGAAAAATGGGAATTCTGTTAAAATCTTCTTATCACCCGTGCTCTGAAATTTAGACATTGCAGCACATACACTACAATAACTCATTGTTTAGGGTTCCTGATGATTCCATCACTCCAGCATTGCATTAGACACAGCTTTTTCTCATAACTATTTTTGCTTTCTTCAGTGTTTTTTGTTAAATCCTCTTCTATACAACGGGGATGCTCTTATTCAATACTCAGTATTGTTCCTTTGCATGCAATAATTCCACCTGCTAAAATCCTTATCTTTGCCTTCAATAGCAGCTTGATTTAAAAAAAATAAACCCTAAATGCAGTAGTACCCCTAATCATCCATCAAATTCTAGGCAAATATATGTCCATATAACTTTGTATACCTGAATGGTCCCACTGAATTCAACAGGACTGATCATGTGAGTACAGTTATTTCTATGCTTAAGTCATCTTTGCAAGGGTGTAGCTTATTTTTTAAATACAAAGTTGTATTGTATAATACTACCAAACAAGGGTTGTAAATGGCTAAACATCTGTTTTCTTTAAGAAAATGAATTACTCAGTATGCAACCATGTTGTCTTAATGGTTTATTAAAGTTGTTGCTCATGAAGATGTTGAGATTGTTTATCCAGTTTAAGGGCCAAATCCTGCAGAAATTTGAATGATATCTATTATTTGTCCCACTGAATGCAATGAGACTATTCCTGTAAGTAAAAGAAATTCAGTGTGTATTTCTGAACACTGAATTTGTTTTACTTACATGGTTTTCCTGCAGCATACTTTTAAGACTGTCCCTAATATGCCTGGAAACAGAAGTTCGTTCTTTGAATAGTAACCTAACTGGTGCTCCACTCCTGATGAATCTGTGCCTCCATGCATTCTTGATCACAGACTTTCTTATTAGTGTCCATTGTCCTTTGCATATTCTATTGGTATCCCAATGGCCCTAACGGGGGTTATATCAGATTGTGTGAGCGAAACACCCTCTCAGTTCTTTCTCAGCCAGTCAGCCTGAGATGGAGGTAGTGTTTCCACTTGCCTACGCTGGCAGCCATGGAGCTCCTTTTCAGATTAGTTAGCTAGTTTGTTGGTTGTAGCTAGTTTCATGTTTTTAAAAACTTGAGGGAGGTGTGGTATAGGGACTGTTACATCTGGGTAAATTCTCTGGGTAAGGGACATACCTGGTTCATCAGGTTTCAAATGTTGCTCCTCCTAAAGAGGCTATCCCAGTAAGTGACAGAGAGGGCAAGTGCATTTGCTGCTTGGGTGAGTTGCACATAGTGCAGAAATCTGGAACACAGAAGAAATGAGAGGTTAAATTTTGACTCCTCACAAGGGAGCATTCCTTCCACCCCTCTTTAGAACCACAGCAGGGTCGGCCTGGACATCAGCCTCTGAGATTTCTAGTGCCCTTTGCACTTCAGCACAACATTTTCCTAGGAAGGAAGAATCCTCAGACCCATGCTCAAATCCTCTCAGAAGATGAGATCAAATTAATCTTCCATGTATCCTCCTTCAAAAAGACCTCCATCTCCACTCATATCTATGACCTCTGAGAGGTCTTCTTTGAAGCTTGGTACTATAGAGGGAAAAGGGGTCATGAGAATAAACCATGGCTCTAAGGCTAAGCAGAGCTCTGGAAAGACACTGATTCTATCAACTGGGGTAGGTAAGAAACAGATCAGTACCATGGATTGAGACTTCTTTCTCCATGTCCTTACCAAATGCCATGGTACTGTATGTGTCTACAATCTCACTGGTACCACTCTCAAACTGTCTTAAGCCTCTGGTACCATTGGGCAAGGATAAACACTTTGCAACATCTGTTGGTTCTATAGCAGTATTTGATACCACAGGCCTTCAGATAGCAGAGAATTTTGGTGGTGACTCCATTAATGTCAGGCACAAAGCATGCTTTAAACCTCTTGGTCTCCATATCCTTTTGCGTCCACTGCATGGTCACCCTCCTTTTCTCTGAGAGACTCTCCATCAGAAGAGGAGGAGGATCACCTCCCCTCTACTTCTTCCATTTCAGTGCAGGGTTCTCTAAGACACCCTTTCAATAACATCCTCTCCTGAAGAGACAGAAATGATGTTCTGGGATTTCATCACTTCTGGCATTACAAATTCTGGATCCCTGGATTGCCTGTCATCAGCAGTTCTCAAGGGCCTTGATCCTACTATATCAGAATGACAGATAGACCCAAGCTTCTTCCTCCATCCCTTCCCACCAGCACAAACAGGAAAAGGAACCATGAGGAACAGGAGACCCATGGACTAAAAAGCCATGCGTCAAACCAGCATCTTGTCCTTTTTGATGGATTAGGCCCTGATACTGCCACCTCCATTAATGACTGATGATTTCTATCATTTCCGCAGGCTTCTTGCATTTACTACTTGAGGAGATCAGAGAACTCGTGAAAACTTTTTGATGTTCTGCACTCTGAACACCATCTAGAATTTCCTTCACTGATAATGAGGTTTCCTTGGAACCGACAGGCAAACCCCAGCTATAGTGACACCCACTTGTAAGATGGCCATCCGCACCAAGGACTCTAAATTCTTCTTCCTCCACCTACTTCCCAATTCTCTGGTTGTTGACACAGTGACCAAAAGGGGCAAACCACATCCTTCTAAATCTAACCCTTGTGACAGAGCCCCAAAGCACCTAGACCTCCTGGTAATATCCTTCCCCTCCTACATAAGATACTGCTTAGGATGCACCACGAATGCAGCAACTCAAAGAATAAGAATGCTTTACTAACCCTACCAGTAACTGTGGTTCATCAAGATGGATTTTCCTCAATCTCCCCACCCCCCACTTCCGCTCCGTTTTAGCGTTTCCTCTGACCCAAGAGTGGGAACAGGACTGAGGGGCATTTCACCCATGCAGCAGGTGAAAACAGCCTCAGTGTGGGGCATAAGGATACTAATGGTGCAGGCAAAATGAACACTGCTAATGAAAATCTCCAGTCAAGGGCATATGGGCCATATGTGCAGCAAGAATGGAGCAACCATTGAGGGACGCATCTCAAAGAACTACGGTTACTGCACAGGGCAAGTAACCTCTTCTTATGTAGCGCGTACGGACAAACTTTTAATTGCAGTAGCATGACCATTCTCCTATAATTACTGGTTTGGTGAAAAGTGATTTATCCAGACCAAATTCACTTGACAGCTGTGATATTAATTGCCATAGATACATAAACTGAAAGAGACTGAAGACCTATTCTTACGTTAGCTGTTATAAAGCTACATTTACTATCAACTACTCCACTGCGGTTTCCAGCATTCCTGAAGTCTTGAAATTTCTCCTCAATTTATGCCTATGCAATTCCCTAGAAGTTTCAGAATGCTTCAGATAATTTTTCCATGGTTTATAGACCTATGTGGAAAACTCAGTAAGTGCTCCAGCAGAATGTTTATTATGAATAGATGTATTCTAGAAAATTATTAATGAGAAACAGAAAATAGGAAGACCATGTTTGATATCTTTCTAATTTGAGGAAAGTATAATTCCATTAAACAGAAGAAAATTGGAAAAAGAAAATGATGGTAAATAAATGGAATAACTGTGCAAAAAAAGGTAAGGAATTAAAAATTCTAACATTTGAATTATATCCACAAGGAGCCAAACCCAACTCAGAAGTTAGGGTCATTAAAAGTAACTACCACACACTAGTTGCCTTCAGTGGAAAAAAAAATCAGGGTAGGAGAATTGCAAAGGAAGATATAAGAATTGCGTGCATAGAACAAGCGCTATAGAGAGGTTGGTGACAATGTAAATATGTTCTTTAGATGTAGGCAGAAAGGGAAGAAAAGAGAACAAAGAGTATAGTGTCTCACGTGGCTGCTAAACCCAAAAATGTTTTATTATTAATAACCTGGACATGAAACAGGAGAGTCAGCATTTCTTCAAGGCATACTGAGGCTGACTCTAAGTGCTTGGTAGGTGAAGAGGACTGTTGAAGAATGAGAAGCACAATGGCTGAGGAGAAGACCGTGTGATCCAGTGGCAAACCACAAATATGGGTCTGAAGAACTTTTGAGTTCCAGCCCTAATTCCATTCCTGGTTTGGTTTTTAGCAAGTAACATAACCTCTGTCACTTGGTTTCCCCAATAATGCTTGCTTGCTTCTTTTACGAGCTGTAGTAAGGACTGAATATTTAATGTTTCTTCAGCACTTTAAGAAACATAAAGTGCTATATAAATACTAGTTATTTATTATTTATTGTTTTGATCATATTCCCTAACCTGTCAGGATAGTTGGCTTCTCTTATGTCTTTCTTGCAGAAAGGAACAAAAATAATAATTTAAAGTCAAGAGAAAAACAATTACTTCAGTCAGTTTATTGTTATTTTAGTTAAGTAGGTTAGATTCATGTGTATGAATGTTGTTGAAGTCATAGAAAATCATTTAGCTACTTTTCATGTGAAATCTCAATTTTTTTCTTTGAGTGGAAAAACATGCAAGAGATTTTGAAAAAAAGGGCAGGTGGATAATGGATAGATATGTTGTTTATCCCTTTTCCTTTCAGTGGACAAAACTCTGCATTCTGCTACACCTGAGCATCCCACTGAAGTCAAAGGCTTATACGGGTGTAACTACCTGCACAATATGGGCACAATTAAGCAAGCAGGTTTCACAAGAAATAGTTTCTTTTTTCAGAATTGCTCTTCAGTTGGCTTGATATTTGTGAAATTACCATCTCTTCATGTGCATACAAGTTCTTCAGAAAGATTCAACTTCTTATTTACTCGGGGGGGGGGAGCCCCTACAGTAAAGGTATATTGTATAAAAGCTGCAGAAAGACTTAAGAACAACACAGGAACATAATGGTCACACTGGATCAAACCAGTGGTCCATGTCGCCCAGTACCCTGTCTTCCAACAGTGCCCAGACCAGGCAGTCTCCAAGTGGTCCATCCCTTTGGCCATTCACAGTCTCTGGCAAACCACAGCCCTTGCCTCTTTGGCTCATAGCGATCGAAGGACCTATCCCCCATGGACTTACCTAGTTCTTTTTTGAACCTCATTATAGTTTGACTACGCATTGTGTGAAGAAATACTTCCTTTTATTCATTTTAAACTTTCTGCCTATTAATTTCATTTGGTGATTGCTCATGTTTGCATTGAGATGGGGTAAATAACACGTCCTTATTTATTTTCTCCACACCTGTCATGATTTTATAGACTCCTATCATATCCCTTCTTAGTCATCTCTCTTCCAGGATGAAAAGTGTGTCATTAATCATTCTTCATATGGAAGCTTCTTCATATCCCTACTTATTTTAGTTGCCCTTTTCTGTACCTTTTCCTATTCTAATACATCCTTTTGTCAGATTGGACAACCAGATCTACATGCAGTTTTCAAAATGTGAGCATACCATGGATTTATAAGGAGTCAAAATATTTTCTCTCTTATTATTTATCCTGTTCCTAATGATTGCTAACGTAGCTTTTTTGACTGTTATGGAACACTGAGTGGGTCTTTACAGAGAATATGCACAATGACTCCAAGATCTTTCTTGTGTGGTAACAGCTAATTTAGACCCCATCATTTTATATGTATAGTTGGGATAATGTTCTCCAGTGTGCTTTATTTTACATTTATCAGTACTGAATTTAATCTGCCACTATGGTGCAGTTACCACAGATCCCTTTGTAACTCTTTGCATTCTGCTTTGGACTTAACTATTTTGAGTAGTTTTGTATCATCTGAAATTTTACCATTGCACTGTTTACTACTTTTTCCAGATCATTTCAAATATGTTGAACAGTACTGTTCTTAGTACTTTCTTTAACTAATTCTAAATGTTCTTCTCAAAAACATTTACATTAATGCAGTTGTTTAAAATGGAGCCTGTGGTAACTTTGACAGTTTGCTGCATAAAGAACATTAAAAAAAAAAAAAAAAAGAAAATCAGAAACAGCTAGAACTGTCCAGCATGGAGTAGGATCTTCAGAAACACAGTTTTATTGCACTTAACAGGACAAAGCTCTTTTGTAAATTCATCCAGTGTTTGAATTCTGAGTCTGTATTCATTTACAGGTGTTCATCAGGAACATCTCCATTTTAAATCAGTGCAGTTATGCTGGTCTAAGTGAGATCAGAATCAGGCCCTGAATTTCATAAATTGTATCTTCTAACCTTAAGATACTTCTAGTTATAAAATAGTGACATGCCTGAAGCCAGAGATTTTAGATACTAGTCCAGGTCACTCTATTGGTTCCATTTTGAAAGGCTAGCTCTTACTACACTTGGAATCAGTGGCAAAACTCTCATTTCAGTACCCAAACACTAAACAAGGGCCAAGAGAGGTTAATGAGCTGGAGGATGTTAGTTCCTAAGCTTAGCCATCTCACCTGGGCCACAATCATCCACAACTTTTAGTTCAGTCTTCTTCCTAGCGTATGCACAATGTGTCCTAGCTGGCACATGATCAAGATTCATGACAGAATGTGATCCACTCATTGGATCTTTAGCTGCACTGGCTTAGGCTGTGAACTGATCACAAGCACAATATGAATACTGATCCATGCTTTCTTTATCGTTCAGTCAGTGCCACCCATGCATTCTCCTCCAATCAGCCAATTCTTAGAGCAAAAATTCTTCTAGCAGTCTCTTTCCTGCCTTTCATTACCTCCTATTAAGAGTCGCCCCCACCTTGAGGAGCACTGGTGCTGGCATCAGTGACATGGGGATCATATTAATTATTTTTCCACAGGGTTGGGGATTGTTTTGGGGGGCGGTTAGGGCTGACTTCTTTCAGAAATATAAACAATATGTAATTGTTCTTAGCCAATTTTAAACTTTTTAAAAATGTAACGTAAGTCAGGCTGTCAAGTTATTGTTCTGGACTGTCTAAGATATTACTCTCAACAAGAGGCTCTCTTCAATCCATGACGTGACAGGAAGGCATGAATGCAGTGTGCCCATCGTGACTGAATTAAAATATTAGTAGAGGGTAACTATGACTCTGAGTGGCCTTGCTTGATTTCCTTTTCCATTGTGAAGCTTTTACTCACATTTCTGGATGCCGCTGACACCATTACACATCTATTGTATAGTCAACATAACTAGCTTCAATCCTTCATGGATTGATAATTCATTCCACAGAGCCTAGAGATGATAAACAATGCAAAAAGAAATAAAATAAAATAAATAAAATCATTTGCCCTACTTGTGGTTCTCTACCCCACCCCAACCCATAACATAGTGGAGACATTTGGATAGCGTTCCACACCCATTTATACCAATGTAAATCTGCAGTCACTCTAGTGAAGTCATACACTGGGTTTATACTGCTGTTTGAGAGTAAAATTTGCCCCTCCATTTTATGTGTTATATAAAAATTAATCTCCAAGATCATGTTTGAAACGCTCTGACTTTATGCATCTGTTCAAATCCCAGCTCCAAATCAGATTCTGCCTCTGAATTTTACACATTAAAAGATCAGAATAATGTGTAGAGTACATACTTATTGTAACACAAAAGACACACTGAAAACCAAAAGGATACATATGCATTAAATACAAATGATAGAATAAAATGCTTAGCTGTGCATTTTCAGACTTTCACTGGTATTTAATCACACAGTAACTTCAGTGGAAATCACATGGCTAAAATCCTAAAGAAGTATGCAGAATAAGAGCTTAGAGTGCATAATGTTACAATGTTTTATACTTTTCATGTATTTGTGATAAAATTTTCCATGTGGCAAGTGAAGGGAGATTTGACAAGGAATCCTTCAAAAACAGGCCATTAAACCCACTTTTATTTATATTGTGGCTGTTTACAAGCAAAAAGTAGCCTATACATCACATAGTTTAAAGTTTAATCTGTTAGTTTGTGTAAACTTTGGCCTTAGTAACTTCCTGTATTTTCCCATACTATATTCCAAGTATTGTTGAGTTAGTTAGTCCAAAACTTTACTCAGTGCAATGTGTTCATGTATCTTTATTTTGACAAGTTTCCTGTTTTCTAATGCTGAAGATGATTTCCACTTTGGAAGTGTTGTGAAATGTTTGATGGGAATGATTCTAGGATGATCAAAATACATTAAATACTCAACACCCATATATATATCTAATTAATATCAAGCACATAATACTTCCTAATGCAGTGTTATGCTAACATATATGTATTAGTGAACAGTACTATGTAGTACAGTAGGCATGAGGCTACATTGAGCAGTGAGGATAAAACAAAATACTGAATACCTGATCATTAAGTGAGCACTGTTCATTCTGTGAAATGAATAAAGGAAGACTTGCATGGAAAAACAGGATATGATCATGTATTTATAGAGGTTCAATGTGCGCTAAGGGACCACAAGCAGCATTAATTCTGGCATTCCTAACTTTCAAGTGCTTGACTTTGTAACCTTAATGTTCTCTTAACATAGTTTTTGTGTGTGCAATTATTGTATTACTTAAATAAGAATATTAGAGTATTACTTGAGAAAGAAACCATATGTTGTGTTTTTACATGCATCTATCAGATTAATATTAGAAACATGTACTTAAATATCCTGGCTCTGATCCTGGCATGTGCTGTGATGAGTATATTGCATTGCCTGTGGAGAGTAGCTCACAAGTCAGTGTAACAGGATGCAGTAGGATAACTTAATGTATTGAGACCCAATGGCTCTTCACCACCAGCTACTAGTAGCCAGTGTAGGGAAACGGCTGGATCTTCCCTGCACCCTGTTAATTCCCAGCTGTCTTATTGGCTATTGATAGTCTGCATCTTGCATTGCTTTGATTTAAACCAGTGGCCTAGTCTAATTCACAGATGGCCCAGTATCAAAGGAACTTAGACACCATTGTATTCCCCTCTCCTACACTCTACCGTGAACTCCTTGACTGGAGGATTTGGGCCTGCTTACACATCCCAGGCACCTTTAGGTTATTTGAAAGAACATACATTTTGAACAAAGGTATAATTACATATTCATAATTCACAATTAAACAGATGTGTTGTTGCCTGACAACAGGACACAGCTGCTTAATTATTTAAATGTCAAGTTTTGTTCAGCCATGTAGATGGATTTTTGAGAGCACAAACAAATAAAGCTCTTGAGGGGGGAAAATACAGCAAAACAAGGAAACATCCTTGAATTTTCTTTACATATCAAGAGCCATGTCTCTGCTTGTTGGGCTCAGAAAAATGTAACTGAAAATATGAGAATAACAGGATCTGCTAATAATTTTAGAATCCTACCAAGCAAAACAAACGATATATACACAGTATTGACTAATAAATCTGATTAATAGTTGTTTTGACACATTTGAATTGATAGAAAGTTTCCACGGGAACTAACTAGGGTGGCGCTTCCTCTTAGGGTCTAAAAGGAAGGTGGGTATGTTACTTCCTTGATGCAGTTGTAACCCATATGCCTTATTGAGAGAAGCTCTTTGAGGGATCTCTTGGGGCTGGATTACTGTTGTTGGGCTGATTTAGCTGCCCCGAGCCAGAAAATTCTGGAACAAGGAGTGGTAGCTTTGAGCGTGATCCACAAGATTTTGGCTGCTGTGTTGGTCAGATGTCATGAGAGCAAGATCCAGGGAGTTGCATGAGAAGAGCCCATGGTCTCAGTGCATGACAGGGAGAAGCTGAGCCAGAAGTGGACAACAAGATATTTTCTCCCTACTCTGGAGCCTTTTGCAGCAGAGTTTCTGCATACCTGTATGTGACTGAGTGCTGGTTAATCAGCAATTTGAATGGATGGTGCTGGTTGTGTCGTCTACAGGGATATCTACTGAAGATTCCTGCGACCAAAGAAGAAGGAGCTGCTTCTTTCAGATTCGGGTGAACTCCACCTAAACTTTGGGAGCTCTTGTCTTTCTTTCTGTTTAATTTCATTTTGTTTTCCTTGTTTATGTGTTGTGAAAGAGAAAGCTGTGAATTTGTCAAATAGCAACATTATAATATAGATCTGTATAGTAGTTATTATTTTGTTTCTTTTATCATAAGGTTTGTAATTTAATACAATTCATTGCTTTTGTTTTCATTAACTCGGAACAATCTTTGCTGTGAGTCCCTTGAAGACTGAATCTTGGGGCTCTAGGTGCTTCTCTACAGGAGTCAAAATATATTTCTTTTTTCTCAGGCACTGGAGAAGGACAATTAAATTCTAGCTCACCCAAAGGCTACATGGTCCCCTTTTTTCTGTAGTCTTAGAGAAACTTCTCAGTAGGTGCTCTACATGGTGGTCCCAGTGGTATTGTGGCAGCAGAGCTGGGCAGGAGAGACAGATATAATTCAAACAACGCTGCAAAATCTGCACCATGGACAGATTGACATACTGTAATAGGATTTTGTACTGGTCATGAATCCTGTTCTGGCTCAGGAGGGTACACAAACTGCCAGTGCTGGCTGAAAAGTCTGTGAAGATAACATGAACCTTTTGGGAGAATTATACACAGGAGTCTGAATCTGGATCCACTTCCTATTCGTGCCCATTCTTTGGAACCAAGACTTCCACCCTCATCAGGCATGGTGGAGCAGTTTAAAAAGGCTGATTGAGAGAGGACTACATGGTAAATCTTGTATCTTGCAAATAGTTAACGATGTTATGTGTGGGCCCAGAGGTATACGAACCAGTCCTTGTGTGAAAGAGGGGAAGCAGCAACTTGGCTACTCCCGTATCATTTTTCTCTGCTCTGCCTATGGATTTCTATGGAGAAATCTTTTCATGAAGTAATGCCACATGCAGCAGCATTAACTCCTTCAAACATCTCTCTACAGCTGTTACTGAGCACCTGCAGGTCATTCAATAGACAGCAGCCTGTTTCCGTGGGACCTGGGAGAGGCAAGTAGGATGGCTCTTCCTGTAGAACAGCCCTTTCCTGTACAGACTTAGTGGCTTTCTTCAATGTGGCTCCCCTTGATCCATGTGTCTGTGAGTTTTCACACCCTGGCAACCAGCAGAGAAGAGTCGTCCAAAAAAATTCTACTGAGTAAATCCCTTTGGAGTTTTCTGGCACTTTGCAGCAATTTTTTTCTGCAGGAGGTGTCAATCTGGCCCAGGGTGACATGCTGTTGAACTGATAAATTATTTGATTTATTTGAATAATATCAACAATTTTATGAAACCTTTGAGTTATCACCTCTGGAAAAAAGCAATAAAACTTGTCTTCCCTGAGAAACATATCGTTCTTGTTCTAAAGGCATGAACTATAAAAAGCATTTTATCTTTGTTCTCAAGACAAGGGATGCTTTCTTGTTAGTTTCTTTTAATCCTCTCTTATCCAGAAGTATAACAGAAACTTATCAGCAATTCTGTATTTTTTATGATTGAATTCCAGAGAAGACACAGTAGTGGTTTTAAAACTCAACAAGGATCTAAATTCAGTCATCTTTGAACAAAGAAGGATTAGAAAGGTAGACCCAAATGTTGCAGTTTGGCCCCATTTCTATGATGGTTGTTTGATGTAAGGTCCAGGGGTCTCAAACACATGCAGCCCCAAAAGCTATTTCCAGCAGCCCGCACTGACACAATCATTAGAGATATTTGCAATATCATTGTATGAAAAGATTTCAGTGGTACAGCCCTTGGGCTAACATACTAGTCCTCAGTCGGCCCTCGTGGTGATTTATGTTTGAGACCCCTGGTGGAAACCATGTTCAGTTATCAGCAACCAGTAATAGCTTAATAGACTGATGAGCCAGATTCTGTGCATCCTAGTCATGTGACAAGTCTTTATTGGGAAGCTTCCTATGAGTAATTCAAACATGAATTAATCTGGCAACTCCAGCACTAAAAACATGCTGTTTTTGTGTTTGAGCAGAGATGCATAATGTTCTGATAGCGTCTTCACTCAGTATCATGTGCCACACGTTTTGTTGTTCAGTAAAAATACGAGTTCAAGGTATTAATTACCACCTGACTTTTTAAAATTGGTTCAAGTGTCACGACCCTCAATGTCCTTAAGTTTATTTTTCTTGTTTGACGTAGTCCCTGCTCTACCTCTACTTGGATTTTTTAATCTGAATGACAGAGGAAGGCTTCTTAGTGGCTGGAGTGCTGGCCAAGGACATGGGAAATGTAGGTTCAAGTCCCTTTTCTGCCAACAAAGCCGACAAGATGGGGGGTGGGGTTATGTTGACGGGAAAAGGGCAAAATGGCTGTAATTGAGGTGAAATGGACAGAGGTGGGGGGTCAGTACATTGTGTTTGCAGATTTCTCTCAAGATTATCTGCTACAGATTTTGTGTGACCTTAGCTAAGTCACATGGCCTTGTGGTATCCCTAAAACAGGGATAATACTCCCCTACCTCATGGGTATGGAGATCCGCATTATCATGGTGCCATATAAATACCTATAAATAATTATGGTCCAAATTCTGTCATTACTTGAATTGTGTACACCCATTCAAGTTAATAAGTGGGATGTATTTGCAGCCAGAATATGACTCTGTCACAGACAAGCATGCAACCTGAAACTGTAAGCAGTCTCTTTTACCCTGCCACTAATAATGTAGGGCTTGATTCTGATCTCACCCTGTGTATATGAGTAGTAACTTCCCTGACATCAGTGGAGTTACAATGGTGCAAATAAGACAGACTCAAGCCCCAAAGTGTTTCCTACGACAATTTGAAAAATGTGTATAGTAAAATTTTTATCATTTCTGTCAAAATCATGTTTTTCTTTTTTTTAATAAAAAAACCCCCCCAAACCTTTATTCATTTATCTATATGTAACAAAACTAAACAATTATCTGTATATTTGTCTAACCCTTATTTTAGACTAGAATTTACTATTTTGATCTTTTAGGTTTGCTTGTGTCAGTTGTTATACCTGTCAGATAGAAAGTGTGTCAAACTCTATTTTAGATTGTCATGCTAAATGTCATCTAGGAAAAATGTCTTCACAGAAGGACCTTGCAGTGCTTAGTTCACACTTGTAATTCTGCTATTTGACAGATGTATATAAAATATAGATTTCTTCCTCTGAAGGAAATATTGTATATAAGTACAGCTCAGTTGCACACATGTAGTACAGGGCCATCACTTTTTACTTCAGATAACACTGTCAGTTCTGAGTGAGATTTTCACAAGCGTTCTTCACTCTTTTGCTGCTAATACTTCACTGGGAGAAGAGTACAGCCATTGCTGAACACGTTTTTGAAACCTCCATTGTCCTAACATTGGACAGAATTCTAGTCTGTACTTCTTACCATTGATAAAAACACATTGGAGCTGTTCATGAATTGAAGCATCTGCACCCTGTGAAGATGCTCCATGAATGCATTAAGTAATCTGGCATTGGTTGTTTGCATGGCACACAGTAGGTCAAGTGCCTTGGATTCCTGTTCTGATTGGGAGCTCATGACTTACTGCATGACCAGCCACAATGTATTCAGAACACTTTCAACCAGGATGGAGAGCAATTCAGGTTCCATCCTTTCAGACAGAGATGGGGGGTGCACAGGAAAAGATGAAAGAAACCATAAGGATGCTTTGAACCCATCATGACTGGTGAATTCAACAAGCACCCAATTATAAAAATGGCATTAAATATGTAGTAAGAAATATACTTATTAAATCCCAAGATCACAAACATAATTCTATTATTTGCAGGTCCTCCTGAGAAGTGCCACAGACTTCCTGATGGTTTAGCAGAGCTGTGCTGAATAACTGTAAATCATCTTTAAGTGAAGAGAAGTTTCTGGACCAGATACACTGAGGTATCTTTATATTCCCATATACATATGATAGAGTAGGGTTCTCAATCTTTCAATTTGTGGAACACCTTCCCATCTACACAGGACCCCCCTATTGCTGGTGGACCCTGCTGAGTGACCCTGACTTTTATGAGGGTCTCAAACCGTAGGTTGAGAGTTGCTACTGTAGTATAACATTTTCAAATTGAAGTGCACTATATTCATTGAAGTTACTGAGTAGCTTTGTTAGACAGATACAAGAAAAAGGTATACATGGAAATATTGTCATCTTGGTGAATTTTTTTAGTACATGTAACTGTCTTGCATGTCCGTGGAAGTTATGTATGGAAACCTATATGAATCAGAATAAGCATATTCCTTTTGTACTTAAAATAAGCCTTGACAATAATTTTTGGAGCAGGAAATGGGGAGATAATATGGTATCTAACATATTAATTTGCACTGAGTGTTTTCTTGAACTTTACTATTTTAGGTATGAAAATTTAACATTTAGGACCAACTTTTTCTTCATTTACTCAGTGGGAACCACACTGATATGAAAAGAGTTGAACATATGGTACGTGTATTTATTGGATTCTGTGAAGTCTACAAGGGTCTGTTTTTAATTAAATGCCCATAGGAAAAAGTTTTTTTCTCTAGCTATCAGGTCTCAAGTGGTATGAAGAGGACTTACATTACCAAGAGCTATACCCTGGTTTAGAGCACTGAATGTGAAAGTTATAAACAAATGGGTGAAAAACCTAGACTCACTCCAAACTTTGACTTCTTAGTCTTTGCTTGTAGTGTGATATGCCCAATATATGTAATTAACTAATGAGTCATAAAGACTTATTCTTGTAAAAATGAATTTTTTTAAAAAAAATAAAAGAAAGCTTACCAAATAGCCAGAAGGAAGTACAGTCTTGGTATTACTTCCTTTTAGTCTTCCAGAGAAATAAAGGTTAGAAATTGGAGGAGACAAGAGTACAAACCAAGGGGTATCAGTTACTCAGTCTTTTACCTCTTTACTCATATGCTTAGGCCAACGAGTCTGTCTGTTTATGGGACACAAGTCAAGCATGATTGTAAATAATGCGTGCTTGTAGATTTATTAAGTGAGTTTTTGTTACATTTCTTGTAATAAAGCTTTCCATTTAACATGAACCAGCATAGCAGATAGTTTAGCAATGCAACTTCATGTTCCTTATAAAAAAAAATGTTCCTGGCATTAATTCAGGCATGATTAACTTCTCTGGATAACTGCATGGTCTCATTACTATTACTGTTGTCCAACCCTGTCCCCTTATCTCTGATTGTTTTCATTCATTATTTATTCTATCTTATCTTAAATTTGATTATAAACTCTTTCGGGCTGCATCTGTGGCTTCCTGTGTTTGTGGACAGTGCCCAGCATAGTGGGAGCCCAGGCATTCCTGTGCATATGAAAGGTTAATAATAATTCTAATGTACTGAGATTTAGATTTAAATATATGAAAATATTTTACAGAAAGGATTTCACAGTACTATAATATAGATTCATATGGAAAGTGTTTTTGTTACTCTCAGATCATAATTAACAATAGAACTTCAGAGTAAACTCTTTAAATCACCATTTAAATGTTGATGGCTTTCAAACTCAAAATATGTATATTTTGCTTTTAGAGTTTCTGCACACTGAAAGAGTTAAGCATATAGTGCCCACGTGTCTGGGGTTTTAAAAAATTTAAACCAAGTTATTTGATAAATAACCTGTAGACTCAATTAGAATAGCAAATTAGAAAAGCTTTTAACCTTTAGCTTCACATTTTTTCTCAGGTACAAAACAGTTTTACGAATGTTGGTTGACATTGTTACTCTTGCCACCATCAAGGGGAAAGAAAATATATATATAAGTGCACTAGCTTCTTTTTTCCTGATGAAATCTCTCCCTTGGCATTCATACCAATAAGATAGATGGCCATATTGCTTTGTGTTTAGCTATTTGACAGGCTGCATGATGTTGGGAGAAAAACAATCAACATGATTTTAAAAAAATAGAGAACGAATCTAACTTCCAAATATATAAAGACAAGATCTCTCCTACCTTCATAGTGTGTGTGTCAAACTTACTGACTATTGGCTTACTTTCAAAGGGCCAAATGATTTTTGAAAGGTGTTTTTTGCAGCACATCATTAATGTGTGAGTTAAATCATGCGTAGTTTAAAAACAGAAATTCAGACTTAGACAGATGCTTAAAGACACATCCATAGCTAGGTGTGCCAGTTATCAGTTTTGGCCATATATTAATCTCAAGAAACAATAAGCAATTCATTTTCCGTGTACTGTAAATTGTTCAGTGTTATATAGATGTAAATTGCCAACCGCTACCATCTCATGGTACCTGAATTATTGCCATACTTCCCTATATTTTGTCATGTCTTAGCTGCCAGGGAATGGTTTGTAGAATGCAAGATCTTTAGAACTGGAACTCTGTTTTATTATATATTTATGTGCCCTAGCATATCGTAGGCTGTACCAAATACAAAGTAATATTAGTAATAGCTGTGTTAATAAATGCTATTTTCCATGATGATAGAATGAGATTTAAGAGAGATTCCAGCATTCATTTTGTACAGCACTCCCAACACAACAGTATGTTGATGCAGGTTTACTAGAATATTGAAAGTCATAAGTATTAAGGTAAGAATAAAGTTAGTTAAAGCATTAAAATCACAGAATCATAGGGTTGGAAGGGACCTCATGAGGTCATCTAGTCCAATCCCCTGCTAAAAGCAGGACCACTTCCACTAAATCATCCCAGCCAGGGTTTTGTCTAACTGGGCCTTAAATATTTCCAAAGATGGAGATTCCACCACCTCCTTAGGTAACCAATTCCAATGCTTCACCACCCTCCTAGTGGGAAATTTTTTTCCTAATATCCAATGTGACCGCACCAGCTGCAGCTTGAAACCATTGCTCCTTGTTCTGTTCTCTGTTACTACTGAGAACAGCTTAGCTCCCTCCTCTTTGGAGCACCCTTTCAAGTAGTTGAAGGTTGCTATCAAATCCCCCCTCAGTCTTCTCTTTTGCAGGCTAAATAAGCCTAGTTCCTTCAGTCTCTCCTCGTAAGTCATGTGCCCCAACCCCCTAATAATTTTTGTTGCCCTCCACTGTACTCTCTCTAATTTGTCAACATTCTTTTTGCAGTGCGGAGTCCAAAACTGGACACAGTATTTCAGATGTGGCCTCACCAGTGTTAAATAGAGGGGAATAATCACATCCCTTAATCTGCTGGCAGCACTCCTACTGATGCAGCCACTGGCATTTTTGGAAACAAGAGCACATTGTTGACTCACAGCCAGTTTCTCATCCACCATAATGCCCAAGTCCTTTTCTACAGTGCTGCGTCTTAGCCAATTTGTCCCCAGCTTGTAGCAATACATGGGATATTTCTGTCCTAAGTGCAGGACTTTGCACTTGTCCTTGCTGAGCCTCATGAGATTTCATTTGCCTCAAAGCTCCAATTTGTCTAGGTCTCCCTGAATCCTGTCCTTGCCCACCAGGTGTTTACCATTTCCCCCAGCTTGGTGTAATCTGCTAATTCACTGAGCATAGGATACATCCCATCATCCAGGTGATTAATGAAGATGTTGAACTGAACCAGCCCCAGAACCAACCTCTGGGGTACTCCTTTAAGTACTGGCTGCTAACTAGACATTGACCCCTACCTGCTGAGCCGAATGATCTAGCCAGCTTTCTATCCACCTTATGGTCCATTCATCCAAAACATCCTTCCTTAACTTGCTGATAAGAGTGCTATGGGAAACCATATCAAAAGCTTTGTTAAAGTTGAGGTATATCACATTGATGGCTATTCCCATATCCATTTTTCCCTTTCTTGAAAAGAGGTGGTATATTTTTTCCTTTTTCCAACCATCTGCCACCTCCCCTGTTCACCTCGAGTTTTCAAAGATAATGGCTAGTGGCTCTGCAGTCACATTGGCCAACTCCCTTAGCACCCTTGGATGCAGTTCATCCAGCCCCATAGACTTGTGTACATCCAACTTCTCTTAGTCCCTAACTTCACCTTCCATCACTGAGGGCTGCTCTCCTTCTCCCCATTCTGTGTTACCCAGTGTAGTAGCCTGGGAGCTGACCCTGCATGTGAAGACTGAGGTAAAAAAAGCACTGAGTACTTCAGCCTTTTCCATATCATCTGCCACAAGGATACCTGCCTCATTCAGTAAGGGACCTACACCATTCCTGATCCTCTTCTTGTTACTGACATACTTGAAGAACACCTTCCTGTTATCCTTCACATCCCTTGCTAGCTGCAACTCCAATTGTCCTTTGGCCTTTCTGATTTTATACCTGCAGGCCCGAGCAATATCTTTATATGTCTTCCTAGTCATCTGTCCAAGCTTCCATTTCTTGTAAGCTTGCCTTTTGTGTTTCAGCTCACCACAGAGATCTCTGCTGAGCCACGCTGGGCACCTTCCATATTTGCTGTTCTTTCTGCACATCAGAATGGTATCTTCCTGTGCCCTTAGTAAGGTTTCTTTAACATACAGCCATCTCTCTTGGATGCCTTTCCCCTTCAGATTAGCTTTTCAAGGGATCCTGCCCATTAGTTGCCCGAGGGAGCCAAAATCTTCTTTTCTGAAGTCCAGGGTCTCTGTTCTGCTTCTTTGCTTTCTTCCCTTGATCAAGATCCTGAACTCTACCATCTCATGGTCACTGCTGCCCAGGTTGCCATTCACTTCTACTCCCGCAATCAATTCTTCTCTGTTTGTGAGCAGCAGGTCTAGAGGTGTAAGACCCCTGTTTGGTTCCTCCAGCATTCGTACCAGGAAGTTGTCCTCAATGTTCTCCAAAAACTTCCTGGATTGTCTGTGCACTGCTGCATGGCCCTCCCAACAGATGTCAGGATAATTGAAGTCCCCCACAAGAATCAGGGGCCATGATCTGGAAACTTCTGCTAGTTGTTTGTAGAAGACCTCATCCCCCTCCTTCTTCTGGTCTGGTGGTCTATAGCAGATACCCACCACAACATCACCTTTGTTGCACTCTCCTCTAAACTTAACCAAGAGACTTTCAACAGGCTTGTCTCCACTTCCATAGTGGAGCTCCGAGCTCTTTTACATACAGTGCTACTCCTCTACCTCTTCTTCCCTGCCTGTCCTTCCTGAACAATTTATACCCATCCGTGGCAGTACTCCAGTCATGCAAGCTATCCCACCATTGGGTAAGGATGGATTTGAGTTACAGTTCCTGTTGGATAATAAGGACAAAATAGCTGTGCCATTTATTATTTTTAAAATATCTTTTAATGCAAGAGTATCATGCAGCTAGAATTCTGTGCATTTAGTTAGTCTTTAAAAAGAAAGGCGATAAGAAAGAGGTTGAAAAGGTGGCTCGTAAATATAACAATTTACAGAATGTTAGCAAAAAATAGAAATTATATTTTTATTATATTATAAGAAAATATATTTGTGAATGTCATAAGGATACTTTTAGAAAATTACAACTTAAAAGCTATGGGATCAGCAAGGATTTGTGAAAGGGTAAATTCTATAATACAAATGAGATGACATTATATGTGAATGAAATAAAATTTGGTCTTCATAAAAGGAAAATTTGAAATTTAATGTATCCAGATTTTAAGTTCCAAAGGGGTAGCCATGTTAGTCTATTTCAGCAAAACAAAGAAGGAGTCCTGAGGCACTTAAAGACTAACAAATTTATTTATCGCATGAGGTTTCATGGATTTATCACACGACGTATAATTATTTATCTCATGAGGTTTCAAAGCTCATGCGATAAATAAATTTGTTAGTCTTTAAGTACCACAGGACTCCTTGCCTGTTTTCCAGATTTTAAGAAAGCTTTTGATCAAGTTTCTTGCACCAGGTACTTGCATGAGTTCTCTGGTCTTAGGAATCCAGCGAGGAGTCCTTTCGCTTTTTGTGTTGGAGCCATTACTCCTTAACATTTTAATTATTGATTTAAGTAAAGTTACAACATGTAGAATAATAAATATTGCAGAAGTTACGCAACTGGGGAGAGCAGTTAAGCTGCAGAAGGATGTAGCTGTTTTACAATGTAATCTTGACAGCCTGGGTGAATGGGCTGAGAGGTAGAATATGATAATGGAATATGATAGTGTTAACTAATGCTCTTGAGGAGGAATGTTTGATGAATTAAGCATTGTTTTAAATAAAAATTGAATTAGTTAATAGGGAAGACTTATGTATTTATTATTAGAGCCAGAATTAAAATTCCCAGTCCAGCAAGCAGCAACAGTAAAGGCTAAATAATCCAGAAGGCCATTTAATGTAAGTACAAACATACCATATCATCACTGTATAAAGTTACTGTTAGGACAGATTTCCCGTTTTGGTCACGTTATTTGAAAACAAGTATCTAAATGATAGGAAATACATTTAAGCTATTGAAGTAGAATGGAGAGGGCTTACAGAGGCTGGTAGACCTGGCAATAGTGGGTCTCTAGAGAAAACCATTAAGATGTGTAACAGGGTGAAGGGGCACCCTTCGGTCTGTGATAAAAAAGTGGAGTAAGCCAGCCAAGGGGCTACTGCCGTGAGGTCAAGTACCAATCCCTTGGGTACCAATAGGCAAAATTTTCCAGCTTCCATATGCATCAGCATCACATCTCAAAGAACCACAGTTACAGTAAATAATTGTTTCTTTTATGTTGTATTATGGACTTGTGTATGAAAGAGCTCTCGAGTTAATACCAGTGATCAGTGATCTCGAGTTAATACCAGTGACCTCCTCATTTAAATAATGAAGATTTTTCCCTTTCCAAAAGAGGATTTGGGTGTTAGATACTTTAATTACAGGAATTAATATTTTAAAATAAATAATATTTGATTAAAGTAAATAACAAAGTTTCCCTTCAAGTACAGTTTTACTTTACTTTGCTCAGTTGTAAGAATGGTTCTGTATCATGCTAACTGATCATTTAAACATATATAGTTGTATCTGTTTATTTTCTTTTTGAGTAGTAATTACTGTTACACACTAAATCCGTTTTCAGGCCTTGAGTTTCAAGAATCTTTTACTGTCCGCTGACATACAAATAAGTAAACTTCAGCCTGCCATGCATTTATTGTATCACTCTTCAGTAACTTTTATATACTGTTTCCTTTCATAATTTGAGAGATAATGATTTTTGTTATAAATTTCTTCATAAATATTCTTACTGATTGCTGATGCATTTATTTAAGCATCAGTGGGCAAATAAAGTTATCCACGGGTGACTAACAACCTTGAATAAATACCATTTCACTCAGCAGCTATCCAGAGTCCCTTAGCAATGCAATTATATGCTGGGACCTATTATCCCAATTAATGGACTGTTTTATATTCACTATGCACTATACTTGAAACACTTTAGAGGCCTGGCCTTCACATAGCCAGAGGCAAAGAAGAAATTTATAACAAATAACCAAGAAAAGGCTTTCATTTACTTCCCAAGATATGTCGCATGTAATTATACTTCAAGCATAACTAGGCAGACCTCAGAAATGCCCTTTGATTTAAGTCATCATAAAACTATATATTAATACCATGATTACTATAGCTTTCTAAATTCCCAAGTTACCATGAGTATCTACAGAATTAGATACTTCGGTATCTGCTCTCTACATCATTTTTCCTTTAATTCTTTTGCCAAAGGTGAAGCTAGATGAATATAATGAATAACCATGTAGTGTCCCAGTTTCTAAGCATCTGAAGTAAATCAGCAGCAATTCATGAGGATCTTGCACTCTGCTGGATGGGGGAACAAATAAAACAGTCTGCTAAGCGGTACACAGCCCCTTCTTGTGTTGCTCCTTTGTAAAATGTCAGCCCTGGGCTATGTTTTACAGCTATGGAATTTGACCACTAGAGTTTAACTTTACTCCCTCTGGTGGTTTCCAAAGCTATAAAATAAAACACAGCTGTAATTCTTCTTATTGTAAGAAACATTGATCGCCTCTGATTGTATATTATAGCAAAGGGGCAGTCTATTACATAAATTTATTGCATTTTCTTCCTGATAATTACTGGAAGTTATTGAACAAGGCAAGGAGTTATGGCCAGTAAGATCCTGCTATGGCTGAGGAAGCAAATCCATAGGCATTTAGCAGATCTAAACAGCTGTAAACAACAATCCTCTTTATAATGTACTAGGAATTTACAGGGCATTTGAGTTTTTTTAGGAATCACTTCTACAAATTCAGACTTGAAATATGAACTCAGTAAAATGTCATACTATGTTGCATCACCCAAGTATCTTTTGTCAAGCAATTTGAGAGTAGTTAAAATGTCAAATTAGACACTGGATTCACCATTTATTTTACTAAAAATAATACTGCATGACCACTTGCTTAGGAAATCTCATGAAAGCTGCATTTGTATGTTAATATCTGCTTGCTCTTTTTGAATTTCTAATTGTAAATTACCAGTGGGAAAAATCAATATCGTGTACATTTAGTGAGTTCCCCAATGAGTCTATGAGTGCCAATAAAATACAAATGACTGAGTTATCTTTATGAAAACAAGCAGCTTCTAATCACAAAAAGCCTACTTGTATCTTTGTGCCAGTCATGTTATGAGTTAAAACCCACTCAATACAACTAACTGTATGAGGCTTTAGTATTCCTGTTATTGTATCCTACCCTGAGGAGGAAACAGTCCTGATTCTCAAAATTTGAATGTGGATCCAGATCTTCTAGTTCAGGAATTCTTGAACACAGTGTTTTGATGTAGTTGAATATAGGGGATGGGAGGTAACTGGCTAAAGCAGATTGGCCCCTAGATCCAAGTTAACATTTTTTTCAATTTTACCTCTAAACGTAAGCACCATGAGTCTGAAATGGAATTATACATTATGGCCAACCTTGCAGCATCTGAACAGTATTTAAGGAATGTTTTTCCATAAATAAATGCACAGAACATCTTTACACTGATTTCAAAAAAATCCTTGCAATAATTGCATTGTGCCAGAGAGAGTCACATCAAAGTGGAAAGAGTTTTCTTCATTTATAAAATCCAGTGTTGCAAATGCTAATACATTTGTACCTCTTTAATAGTCTGCCATTGCACTGGTACAAAACTGATGTTGTAATTCAGTTGTCCTAATTTTTCAATAGTTACTTATTTAAAGAAAAGGGATAAAATCTAAAATGAGTTAGAAGCAAAACCAGAAAGTACACCATTACTTAGCTCATCAGCCCTCAATATACAAAATAAATTGTGCAATAGACATAAAAAGTCAGTGATTATTTTAACTCTAGTTACACTTGGAAGAGTATGATAAATATTACCTTAATAAAAATATAAGTGATCTTCACATAACTCATCATTTTATTGACACCCCTATGCTATTTTGGAGAAGATTCATCTTCCCCAAAAGACTTTTATTACTATAATATTTCATAAGTGACTAGCCAATTTCTTCCATTATCTTAATATTCACAGCTAAAATGAAGAATTAAACTTACCCCTAATAAGTAACCGTGTCAAACGTGAAGACAGTGAGGGGAAGAAAACCTTTTACTAGAGAGGGAATTTTTTTGCCATCATTTATTGTCTTATTTTGATCACAAATGCAATATTAGAACTGGGATAAGAAGGGTTTGTAATTGGTGTTATTTTCTTCTTATTCCTTTTCCCATTTCTCTCTCTAACATTTTCCTCCCTGCTTAATGCACAGAAAATAAAAGATGGCCTTTCTGGGATCTTCATAGGCCTAAAAGGATCCTTGTTCATCAAAACATTAGGCAGGAGTCTCCTATTTTAGTAGAAGCAAAAATATTTCAGAAATATTCCCAATTTTATAGACCAAGAGAGACACAGAGGTTAAATGACTTATATGAAGTCAGACAGTGAGCCAGGGCAGAACTAGAATTAGAAACCATCTTCCGGTCCCATGCTTTAACCACTAGTCTGGGGCGAAATAGGGAGGAGGAAAAAATAATCCTACAAAGTTTATATGCCACTTCTCTACCTTAATTAGTGCCTCATACAGTGACCCAACTCTACAGTACATGTGAGATATAACTGTTGACTTCATCTGCAAATGCTAAAGCCATAGGAGCATGTAGGTTATGTCTCAGTGATTTTTGTCTTTCCACTTTGTTATGGTGGGCCAGAGCAATCACACACTACCATTTCTGTTCTGTGCTCACAGACAAGCACTTACAGCATGAAATGTCTTTGATTAATTCTAATTTCTCTCATTTTAAATCCTGTTTTCCACAGATAACATGCTTGCACATAAGACACTGAAATAAAGCTTTGGTGAACATTTGCACTGGTAAAATTAGATCATGTTAGTATTCCTACAAACTGAACCCAAAAGAGTTGCAAACAGCATCATTTGGTCAATTTTATTCACTAGTTCTACAACTAATGAAGAGTAAGTCAAATATCAGCATTCTCTTCATGAGAAAAGTCTTTGTTGGCTTATAAATAAATATTTGTCTTTCATAGTGTTATAGTAAAGAAGTAATATATAAATGTCCCACTAGAATTTTTACTACGAGTTCTCAAAGCACTGATTGAATTTTGATCACATATAGTGCTGTAGGTGATCAATATGTATTAAAATGGATTATATAAGCAGAGAGCATAATTACATTAACTTTGAGCATTGTTGCTTTAAATATGGATGCCGCAGCATGCTTGTATTAAATAAGTTCAAGTCTGAGGGTGTAAAACTCTGCCATGTTGCAGACTACTCAGGAAGGTAGGATATTTTACTTTTGAATCATGCAAAAGATTCTTAATTTGAGGATGAATACAGCTTTTATCAAACCAAATTAACTTTCATGCCATTTCATTATCACAACAAGACACTTCCAAGCATGTGGTGCTGGAAGATAGTACTTTTCTTGGATCATTTAAGGCCACTGGGGCATGCGTTATCTCACTTTAACACACACCTTCTGTCTTTTGTTTAAGTAAAAGATGGATGCTTCCAATCTACCAGCTTCTTTTGTTTACAGAGCAAAGTAAAGTAGGCAAATAATGTGACCATGGGAATCTTTTAATTTAAAAAAAAATGTTTCTTAATTAGAGATAATCTTAGCCGCTTGGCAGGAATACTCATGGTATGAGCAAAAACCAACAGCTGCTCTGCTGATCTGGAGAACTTACACTGCTTTTACCTAGTTCAATTACTTTGGTTAGTGAGAGCCATATCCACTCGAGTTCTGCCTTTATTATTTTTATTTCTTCATACCATGCTGGCGCCAAGAAATCCACTTGTGTTACATGCTCCTGTGACATTTCTCAGGACACTCAGGGCTCTTAGTTGCCTTGTTGCCGCCTATCTGCAGTGGGAGGGGATTTGCCTGCACCATCTGGGGATGAGCTGCCTAACTCAAGCAGCCTGTCACACACACAAGCGTTCTCTGGACTAACCTGCCTTGATGATCAGCAATTGATGCATCCCAGCTGCCAGCTCCCTTCAGTGTCTCCTAATAGGCCAGTGATAACTAAGTCTTACTGTCACAGCCACTGCTGCCTCACCCCCTGGGCTGTAGTGACCCTGCCCCTTCTCCTCCTGGGGCAAAAGTTCTTGCTTATTTATGCGCCGTACAGTTTCACAAGTGACTAAGGAGGCAATAGCTCCTACTTAGCTTCCCAGATTCCCTTGGACTCCTCAGGGAGGTTATTTATGAACCCAGGAAGAGAAGTGATGGGAAGGCCATCCAACTGCTAAACAGCTGAACAGCTCTTGTACTTGAAAACAATTATGTTGCCCATGTTACTTGGACAACTGACAGTATGCTGTGTCTACATTGTTGCTTAAATGTTACCCATACACACATCTCACAATGATTTACTGTTGTTAGAGTACAAGCTTTCAGTAAATGCTACTCTTCATGGATAAATACCTTGAAAGTTCTGTATTAGGATGTAGTGAGTTTGTCAGGTCTGAAGTGGGTTACTTTTAAAGAACAAGGAGCCTTTTTGCCAGTTGGTCCCAACAGACCTCTGTGTCTCAGCTACACCTACACAAGGATCCATATCCCAGGAAGTTTACAATCAAGACCTAGAATTTTTTAAAAAATTATATGTAAGTAATATGAAAATATTGAGAGAGATCCTGATGAGGAGGTAACACAATCTAGTGGCTATGTCAAAAATGGGGACTGGGCCCCAGGAGACCTGAACTCTGTTCCTAGCTTGATCTACAACCTTCAGCAAGTCACTTAATCTGTGTGAACACTTTCCCTTCTACAAAATGGAGTGATTTAGTACTTCTTAGCTTTGTGAAAACTTCCAGATCACAACATGACAGGCTCCATATCAGTACGAAGTACTGCCATTGCACAATGGGTCTCCATTCCTCAAGATGGGGAACAGACTCTTTAAAATGAAAAGCCTTTGTTGGATTTATATTAGTGATTATTAATGAGCATGACAAAATCCTATTGCATGCTAGCTGTCAGAAGGAGAAAATGGCTAGCCTTTTTTCCCTAAGGACCTCTAGAAATTGTTATTACAAACTGTTGCTAGTAGTGCATGACTAGGGATTTTTCCTCTCTCAGGCAGAAATGGAGAGTGCACAGTAGTTTCTGTTGATTCTAATATTTTGTTTCAGAGTGCTCCCGTGCTGTTCATAAGGGGCTTACATTGGCTGCCTTTGGTGTTGGTGTTTGATGTGATCAAAACAGAAGTGTCCAAACTAATTTATTTTATTTTTCCTTTGGAAATAACTCAGCATCCCTCTCTGATCTCTATTAAAACAACGTTCTTTTCTCTGGTATTGACAAGTGCAGTTTGTCACACTTGGGCCCATACAGAATGCTTCTACAAAGATTGTTTTCCTAGCCCATATCTCTGATTGTGTTGTCACCCCTTTCTTTGAAGCCCTCCTCTGGCACCCATTTCTGTACTGTTTCTAACAAAAGTTACTACTTTCACCTCCAAGACCTGTCCCTGCCTTACACTCATCTCTCATTTTCTAGTGAGCTCTCAACTTCCCTCTCTGATCCCCATGATGCAAACCTCTATCACCTGCTTCTTCAGTTTTCAAGAAAGTATTTTCATGCTTTTTGTCACACTTCCTTGTAAAAATTCACAAAACCAGCTTATCCTCTTTCAAATCCCTCTTTAAAAATCATCTTTGCTATGCTGTCTACAAAAATCTTAACCACTAGACAACTGGTGTGCTGAGCCCACAACCTATCAGATTGACTTATATTGTCTCATCATTTCTTTGCACTCCCACCTCAGTCTGTCTGAACCCATCTGTTGTCCCCTGTGTTATCCTACTATTGTAAGCTCCTTGAGGCAGAGACCATCTTTTTTTCTGTTTTTACAGCACCAAGCACAATAGGCACTAGAATGCTGTGGTGATATAAAAAATAATAATTGTCCATTCCTCACCATCATCAGAATAAGAAATTCTTGTCGGGTTTATGAAGTGTAATAGATATCAAATAAAAACACACACCATGGTTTCCTAATGAAAGTCAGCTAACAAAATCCCAACATAAAACTAATACGGTCAGTACCTTCCTTTGCAACACATGAAGTATCTCTGTAGATTTTGGTACAGTGTGCTTTTCATTCTGGGGGATGGCTTTGCATGACTGGGAGGGACAATGAGAAACTTGGTAAAAGAAAATTTGGACCAAAGATGAAATATTCTTGCCTGCTAGAACTTCCATCCCAAATACTCTGATTTCTTGGAAATGCAAGATGACCTTGAACATTCTCATAAAGGGATTACCTCCTATATGTCATTTCATAGCTCTCAATCTGTTGGCAAGCATCAGAATAAATAATCATAAGACAAAGAGTGAAGATATAATGATGACAAAATTAATAAAAGATGTTAATGCCCTATTTTGGGGGGTCTAATCCAGGAGAAAAATGTAGGAATATTATAAGGATTCAGTGGGATAAAATCTCTACTCTGAGGCAAACTGCATTTATTCAAGGAATCAACAATGAAGGAAAACACAAATAAAAATTACTGGCAGGGAAAAATATATGTCTTAAGTAAGACTCTGTCATTAATTGATGACGTGGCTTTGCCCAGTATTTGGGGAAATTGCTGTTTATTATCTGAATTGCCTATTGTTGAATACCTACCTAGCTCAAACAGTTTCTCCTAAAGGAAAGTATGCTACTAAAAGGTGGGCGGGAAGTTACCCGACATAAGAAATCATACATGCCTTATATAAAATCACTGTTGAGTATAATTACATCATAACCTTTAAAAGATTCTTCTAGGGGCTGAGAAGATAATGAACAGAAGAAAGGGATTCACACTGCTGTAGTTTATTGATTGTGTGGGCTGTAGTTTTGCAGCTCACGGTATGCGATGTTAGCATGTTGGGTAACCTGTTACTGTGCCTGCCTAATTATTTGCATTGTGTAAGGTGGAGAGAGGCTGTCTTTAAAGCCAGCTGCTTATAAAGATAACAAAACTAGATCCAAACCCTTCACATTCTTTGTTGTAGTTGTTGCTGTGGCGTTCACCCTGAAGTATCATTTTTCTGATAACAGCTTCAGTAGCCTCTGTCAATGAGAAACATTCATGGAGTGAAGGCTGCATGTGATTTCATAATGCTACAAGATTTAGGGTTACCAGTTTACTTGTGCTGCCACATCACCATAGGACTTGAGCACCACACAAACATTAATACATGTATCTTCACCCCACTCCTCAGAATAAGAAAGACCCCCCAAAATAGGGCATTAACATCTTTTATTAATTTTGTTATCTTCACTCTTTGTCTTCTTATGATTATTTATTCTGATGCTTGCCAACAGATTGAGAACCAGTCTTCATCCAAGAAACTCAGGCAGAGAGAGCTTTAGTGTCTTGCTCAAAGTCACACTGTAATTCAGTGACAAACCAGAAGATGATCCCATATCACTTGAGTCCCACTCTCAACCATGACACTCCTGTCTCCTTATTCATCTTTGTTTCCAAAGCACCTTTGGAAATAGGAGGACCTGGCATAATGAACATATTTACCAATGGATTCTGTCAAGTGATATGGAGGAATAGAAAGCTTCCCCCATATAGTGACCCTTAAACCGTGCTGAGTGTATCTGAGGTATTTTAAAGAAGGGCCTACATATAAACAGAACATAGTAAATACAGTGGTCATGTTTAAAACGTGTCACCTGCCTTAGATACTACTACATTACTTTGGTCTTTGCACTACTCTTTATTAAAGTTTTTTTCAAATTCTTGAAAATTGCCCCCCATTAGTTCAGTGATGTGGTATTAAATACATAGAAATAGTCAGCAACATGACCTTGAAAGAGTCACTACGACTCAATTAACTCCCTGGAAATGAATAGAGCAGTTCACATCTCAAAACTGCTGTTTCAGGCTCTCTTCGGGTATGTCCACACATATCTTTTAAATCGAAATAACATCGGTTATTTCAATTTAAGGAAGATTAGGTCCACACAAAGTTTTCTTGTTTCGAAATGATGAGCTCCATCATTTTGAAACAAGAGATGTTATTTTGAAATAGCTTAAACCTACTTTAATTTGAATTGTCTGTTATTTCAAAATAATGCCATTTGGATGTGTTATTTCAAAATAACACTTTTGCCCTTCTCCTTCCCAGGATGCCTTCCTTTTTGTATACATTGGGTAGGGGCATGGTCCAATGAGGGGGCCATGTTGCCACACCTCCCATGGCGCCCCTCTCCTGATTCGAAATAGCAAGTCCTGTGCCTGGACTTGCTATTTCGATTTGAGGTTTTTGCTCATTTCAATTTAAGTTAATTCGAATTAAGGATTTTATTTTGAATTAACTTATTTCAATTTAACTTAAATCGAAATAAGCATGCATGCATGCACATAACCTTCAAGCTCAGGCAGACGTTGCTGTGTCAGCTAGGTCACACTTTCAAGGCAATTTTACAGCCATAACAGTTGGATTCACCTTCACTTAAGGCAGAACAGACTCTGGAGAACTATTGACCAGTCCTCTCTGTGCCCCTCTAATTAGTCTCTCAAGCAAGACCCAATTTTAGAAAAGATGGCCGTATACTAAATATAGAGACCAGTATACTGAAAATACTTCATCTTTGGAAGGCAAAAATGGAAAGCCTTTTGTGTCTGTGTTTTGTATCAAACTATATAGAATAACTTTTCAGGCTTTTAGTGTCTATTATAGGTTGCTAAACACTTTAACCTTAGTCATGCTAATTTTATAGAATAGGATATTCTCTGTCTGTCTGATTTATTCTTTTTTTGATTACTCCTGGTACAAAGTGTTCCACAAGAAAAATAATGCTGATGATCGGAGAACTGCACTGTAGAACTATCTCTGGCACTAATGAATGAGCTTGAATCCAAGGAGCTATTATTTTAGCCACATTTAAATCCTGATTGCATTTTATTCTTCTGCCTTAGCAATATGCACAATGTGGCGTGTATTAGAAAGTATTTTAAGCTTTCACATGGTGGCATGTCACTGATTTGTCTTTTGAATTGCAAACAGTAAATCATGTAGAAGTTACAGAGAGGTAAAATCCTACTTTCGTAAATGCTGACTTTTGTTTCCATTTTGGAATCCTGAAAATGTAGAAAAGGACAGATTATAAGTAAAATTAGTCTGGGGCAAGCTAACATCAGGATGTTTCAGCTAAGGTGAAACTGGCTTCTGTGAGTGACAGATTTTCCTAACATAGGACCTGATCCTGCAAGGTGCTGCTCAGTACTTCTGTACAGTGCTGAGCACTCTCAAGTGTTCAGTAGGAGCTGTTCACCCAGCACATATGGATGCTCAGCACCTTTCATGATTTGGGCCTCTAGTGCCAAGTTATAATGGCCTAAAATCCTAGTTGTAACTTCAGTGCATTTTTACCACGCATTGACCTCAATAGAGTTAAACCAAGGATGGATTTGGCTAGTAAGTTTGTGTATTATGTTATTTCCAAATGGGACACCGAATTCCAGAAAGTCGAACTCTTTTATGATCTCATTCTCTGCTGTTAACTCTCTGGAATGCTTTATGAACATCAGCAGCTGCTAATAATGTGGGTCACCAACAATGTTCCCTCTAATTACTTGTAGACTGTGTGCACAAACCATTTCTTTGTGTGTGCAAAAATATTTGTTGTGAGCACCAATATTAGCACTATTGAATTTTTTTGTGAGAACTTTATTTTGTTGTGTGCGCAGGTTCCATGACCTGTGTGCGCACACACATGCGCACAGCTTAGAGGGAACAGTGGTCACCAATAGAGAGAGTCTTCTATCCAGAGTGGAAATCAGACTAAAATGTGATGCTTGGAGGTGAGGTTTCGAGTATGCTTGAACAACTGTAGAAATGTTTGTCTTTTTAGAGGTCAAGTGTGATTAAGCAAACTAAGACTCATGAACAGCAGATTGATTTGCTAGATGTGAATTCGCTGCACGTGTTCAGATGTTCTTTTCAGTTTGCTACTGGTAAACTATTCAATTAGTCTAAGTCCCATTTAATATATGACCGGTATAAAGAAAAGATGAATATATTCTTATCTCTTTTAGGACTCTCTTCATAGTACAATCTTGGCACTTTAAAATTACATAAATGCTATATTTAAAAACACATACAACATTAGAGCAGTTGGACATAAAGTCTGTCACTTACAATACTTATGTAAATTACCAGAGCTACTTATTTACAAATTCCAAAAGTACCGTATGTAAATTTCCCCAGTTCAGCTAGGTACTTCAGCAGGACAGAAAAGCAGAGATTAGGAATTTGCTTAATCAAAAAAAAAATCCCTCTACAATTCATTGTTACTATTCCTCTTACCATTTTAGGTATAGCATCTTCTGCACAATTGACCTTTGAACATGTTCACCAAGGTTCATAATTTGCAGTGAGACATGATGGGACCTACAGTCCCACAGTAGCTGGATGTTTTTGCTGGAGGGATTATCATAAATGGCTCATTGTAGCAATAGAGACATCTTTCATATGACCAAATGTTGAACCCCCCCCCCCCCCGCAAAAAGCAACTTGCTTTGCTTTTGCTTTTAGTCACACCCCTGCAGTGGGGATAGTGCAGGCTCACACTACTTCAGGGGGAACATTGGGAAGCATTGTGATATGTAAGGATGTTCCTTCTGCTACATAAGGACTGCAACATCCACTTCCTGGGTTGGTTGGTCAACCAGTTTTGTTTTTCCTCTTCCACGCAGGTTCCTGGCATAGCTGTTTGAAATGCATAAGTGTGCAGGGATTGTGACCATTACTGATCCTGATGCAAGGTATAAGTGTTTGGTCTCCCTGTCTTGCACACTTAACCAGGGACCATCCATTTATTGCCCAAAAGAGATTCTCATTGCTGTGTGTCAGATCTGAATATGAAATAATCATGCAATAGATAGACCAATATTTAGTTAGCCGTTTTTTAATGTCCTTGACTAATGTAAGAGCATTTGAGATGATGTTTTTTTGAACAAATTAACATTTTTGGCTCCATAATTAAGTGCGTTTGCTAGAAGCTGATATGAAGGGAAACAAATAGAAAAGGTTTCTTATAAAATAACATAGATTGCCACCCTGGTGTAGCTCTTAATCTCTAGTAATAGGTAGTGCACTGATATTTCAAAGCACTTAACACTCTAAGCCAAATGTCCAGCATTGGATTGGACAGGACAGAAATACAGTTTACAAAGAGCAAATATCAGAAGTGGTCCCTGTCTAGAAATAGATTCAATTTGACTCTCTGGAAGAAGCAGCAAGCAGTTCTCAAGTAATAGGAACAATATGCCCTGGTGAGAAAATGCTCTTTGAACTGAGATTTTTGCTTCTCTTTCCCTTCCTGGGAGAAAATAGTTCTGGAAAAATATAGCAGACTTATGTCAAATTCTTCTGAGGAAAACAGGATATCAGACAGATTATGGTGCTTTATAGCCATTTTACGATATCCGAGGGGGGGGGTGCGCGCGCGCGTGCGCACCTGTGCTTGTGCTTGTGCGTGTGTGTGGTAATTTGCAATAGTGGTAAATTCCAAACATACAAACAGTCTTTTGTTCAACAATCTGTCCCTTGCTATCTCATTTTCATTGTTACTAGTAGGTATAATATTATGGCACATGTATATTTTCATATGTAGAATGAAGAATATGTAACTTTTCTATAGAACTTTACAAAAACTGACTTATTTGCAGCATCATTTGAAATGGACGGGAAGCCATTATTCTCTTTCATATGAGGAAAATGGAGACATAGCAATTGAATAACTTGTCAAAGGCTACCCAGCAAATAAAAACTCAGATCCATGTAGCTCTCAAAGCTTATCATTCTATTAGACCACACTGCCTTTCAACCCAGGAATGCTTGGATAGCTACTGCAGAGAGTTTTGAAATGTACTGTGTAGTAGTAGTGTAATTCACTCACAGCCCAGATGCCTGCAAATAGAAATAATCCAAATATATTCTGAAGGGTAGCCATATTAGGCTTTGTACAGCAAAAACAAGGAGAATCTTGTGGCATCTTAAAAGCTAACAAATTTCTTTGGGGATAAGCTTTCTTTCATAGGATGATGAAGTGGGTTGAAGCACACGAAAACTTAAACCCAAAGAAATGTGTTAGTATTTAAAGTGCCATGGGACTCTCCTTGTTTTCGCAAATGTATTCAGTTTGAGAGAATGATCAGTGTATTTTTACCTACACAGTAACCATTTATCTTTTTTTCCCCAGAATCTGCTTTATTTCTGCTTAACTATGGCTCAGTAATATGTTTGTGTGTATCTGAATTGAAAGTAAAATGCATAAAATACCATATATTACCATTCATATTCTGTAATGAACAGTTTTGTTTTTAGCACAACAGCATGCAAGCTCTCTCTTATCATTTATGACCTGTGGAATTAGGTTGCTAGAGAATGTTGTCTGTTCACTATACCACTGGCTGCATTTTCAGAAGATGGATCCATCACTCCTTCTATGCAAATCAAATATAAAATGAAGTTGTTCTTTAAAGCAGAGCTGTTTGGCATTCTATGTTATATTAAGCCAAAATGTTGTTTTGGTCATGATTGCTCATATTAACATATGGAGATTTGTTCATACTCTTGTACTGAGATCTGTTTCCATACTTTTGATTACTCATGTTTTTAAGATTTGGCTATTTTTCCTAGCTAAGTGTATTGCCTTCACTTCATAAGAAATCTACAAGCTTAAAAATAATGTTAGAAATATAAAATACAGGACAAACAATCACTTTATAGAATTACTTCCCCTTATCCATTGTCTTGATAGTGAGTCCTAGAAATTATATTTGAAGCAGTAATGCTGACTTTTATTGAGGATCATTGTTAATACAGATGGCTAATTACAAAGCTGTCATGACCAGCCATGGCTGTCATCCATGGATCAAGAGGCCCATACCTTAGGGACAAGCAGACAATCTGTCTATATGATCTTGAACATGGTTCTGATTACGTATTTGGAATTGCACTGCCAAGAAACTAGGAGGGGCAAAGAGCCAGTGCAAAGGTACAGGCAACCCACATAGGTGGCTCTTTGAGTTCAGCAGATCCCTGATCTGAGACTGAGGATCAGAGATGATGTTGCTTCTTTGCTATGGAAGAAAGTGTACACCCTATCACTTGTGGAAGACTTTGAAGGAAATTCCAGAAAGAAAAATTTCACAGTATTTTCCTTTCTTGCAACACTGCCTACTTAGAAAAGCCTGATCCAGTCCATTGTTATGTTTTTGCCTCAGCCCTGTTAACATTACCATGTTACATACATCTAGCCCAGTTATTGGGCAGGAATAAGCCTGATCCAGTCCATTGTTTCATTTTTTCTTCTGCCCTGTTACCATGACTGTGTTACATACATCTGGACCAATTATTGGGCAGGAATATAGTGAAAATTTATTTTGTTCCTTGATTGACATCAGTTATCATATCAAACAGAATTACAGTAATATAGAGCGTTTTTGACTGAGAACGTGACTGCGTTTACCAGCCATTCCTCTGGTTATGTTTCTAAACTAAGCCTGGTTTAATTGAGATCCCGCCCAAGAGCCAATGAAGGCTGTATTTGGAATAACAGTTTTTCAGGAGAATACCGTTGCTTTGATATATCACTGTTGTTCAGTGAATATGGTTCATGTTGGGAGATGGGGTCTGTTTGGAAGCATTAAGCATACAGTTGGAAGAGCCTCCCTACGTGGGAGTACTGTAATGCTTAATTCCCTTTGCAATTCAATGAGCTCAGCTAGTTTGAAAATAAATCTGTCAAAACAAAACTGAAGGCTGACAGAAAAAAAACAATTTAAAGGAAACTAGTGAAAAATGCTAATTCCCAGTCAGTACTGAGATGGCTGCATTACGGACACAGAACTGCTGGCCGGGCTGCTCCATCACTTTCAATGTAACAGTGTAATACAACATTTCTCTGCCTCCCTTCATGGGCGTAGTATGAGCACAGTAAGAAAGAAATGCATATAAACAAATACTAGAATTATAGGAGGAGGCTGCCCGTGTGAGGAGGACACAAAATAGAGTGGAATGGTTAAAAGCAGATGAAAAATGGAAAACAAAGGGTGGGATCAGCCCTTCAGTCCATCAAGGAGAGGGTACTTGGAACTAATGGGTGCTGGCTCACTGCATAGAGAGTCTGAATGCTTTGCAGCTTGGCTTCTTCCAGGCCATATGAAAGTTCATTTATAAGGCTGAAGGTCTCTGTGTAAGGAGACATGATATGCATTTGGTTTCCTGCCTATGTTAATACTACTTTGATAATGAGCAGAATTAATATGTGCTTCCACCACCCAAGTTGTTGGAACCTAGGATTTCTGTAAAACAAGTAGGAAGGGACCCCTACTACCACCACCATCACTACTTTGTTGGGACCATGTTATGGGACCTTTAAGAATATTGAGGGACCCACTGACTTTGGGGAACAAAGCGAATCTGCACAGTCTGTAGGGGTACGTCTTTTCCTGGAGGAGCAAACACTTGAAAACCTTTCAAGGGATACTTTCAAGAGGATTCCATGGAGATGAGACATTATAGCCTCAAGTTAGTTGAGTTGCAGGTGAGCATGTGTTATTCTTGAAGAAGCCTGAGAATAGAAGTGTTGCTAACTGCATTTTCTCTTTTCTGATTTCATTTTAAATAATTGTTGGCTTTTAGAGAAATGTAGGTGCACAGGTGTGCTTTGCAGGCAGTGATTTAAAAATGAAAATCTTTAAAGATCTTGACAAGTGTCCCCCCGCCTATTGTGCTCTACAGCCCTAATATGCAATCAGCCATCTTCCCTACCACTGATATGGCATGAAAAACATTTGAAGGCAGTTGACCACTGTGATTTTTTACAACGCATCACAACTGCAAAAACATCTGTGCACATAATGCATATTAAAAAAATCTCTGACAAGACCATAAATCATTGAAATGCTGATGACTAAAATATTGGTTTTGCAGTCAGTCATTAAACCAAACTCATAATCTATGAAATTATACATTCCAGTGTAAAATACAATATTTCACTTTACATTTAGAAAACTAGATGATCACTGTTCCTTTCTTTCACCAAAAACATAGCACATCAAGAAAGATATTTCTGCCAGGGTAAATAAAGTGGCTTTATCCATCATTCTTTTGTCAGAAACAGATACATTTCAAGTTAAACCTTATTTTTTATATAGATTGCCAAATCGAAGGGGCATAGTCTAGGCTTGTTCTGCCTGCATAAGTTCTAGAGAGATCACTGGTAATTCTGCATGTGGACAGAATATAGACTATTCCTGAAGGGGTGGGCTTAGTAGAGCTTATGACTACTGTGCACATTTAACATTGTGTATGTAAAACATCTGGAAACATTTAATGACATTCCATGTATCTTTTCTTTGTATTTTAGGAAATAAACAATTATTAGCAAATTTCATCCATAAAGACATATTGTGGATGTATCTTTTGATTCAAATCTTCTCAACTACCTAATGGTAACAAAAAAAAGGTCAGGTAGAACACACAAAAAATGGTTAGCTAGCCTGAATCGGTAGTAAAGTGTAACTTCATTTTGCTGCCGTGATCTAACTTCTTATGGGTGAATCAATTTCAAATTAAAAAATAAATAATCTATTTTAAAATAATGTACTCATGGTATCATTAACACTTTGATCTTTGCAAAACACATCATGGGTATGAAATGGGTGACAGAAAGTTTTCTTTTGTAAACAAGGAACCCAGGTCAACAAATTTTAATAGATAACCTTCAGAATTGCCAGTCTGATCTGTGATCTCCTATAATCTCACAAATCAAGCATTGCTGGTGTTAAGCGAGGCAAGCAAAACCCAGCATAATACATGAAGTCTTATTTATGACAGAGGGTGGAAATTGTCTTTAAGGAAATTGGGCTTATCCTCCATCTGTGACTGATCAGCTACCTCCAAGAGATACTGTGAGGCTAGCAATCAGAAAATAGCTTGATCAGCTGTGTCTAATGAAAATCAGCAAATAGCTTGGTTGCCCTTGACAGCTTCAGGGAATAAAGAGGACTCTTTCAGGAGTCAGTAGAAAGATCCCAGTTCATATGGGGACTCAAGATAGATGTTATGTAATCCTGACTAAAGTTGCCTAGGAAGAGAGGCAGCAGTGAGATTTGACCTGACTCCCAGCCTGAGGAGCATATGAGAGCTGAAAGGAATAAGTCGGCCCTTCAGAGAAAAGGGTCATGAGTGGTATGTAGAATTTCTATTAAACAGTTTTATTTCTGAACAAGTAAAAAAGTCTCTTGAAGAAAATGGATTGAAATACTGTGAAAGGAAAGGGTCCTTTGGGGCTACACAGGCTGGTGGTTAGTTTACTGCCTTATAATTCTGCTCTTTTTTATTTTCCAATGCATGATGCTAGGAGGAACTGTGCTGCTTCTATGCCATTTTTTTGCATGACAGATGAACCAAATGTGGTCAGTAAAGATCCATTTGAAACATCTAACAAGAAAAAAGATGTTAGAGTAGGTATACTGGCTAAATTCTGGTGGGCGTGGCTATATTCTTCATGAGTAAATTCCAGCTGCATTTTCCATCCAGTAAAGAGACATGGTTCACTTTCCTCTCCAAATTGATGTGTAGTGGAGCTGTAAATGACTGGCTCCTTTCAGCCTAAATACCATATGCCTTAGTGATGGATAAAAGTGCTTCCATTACTTTTATTGGGTCAAATTTTGAACCATGATAGGATGTATGGCTCCTATTGGAGTCGGTGGGAGCCACCTGTGCGTTTTGGCACACAGTTCGGAAGGCAAACACTGTTTAATCTGTTGCCTGTGCCATACCCATTGCTGTTCTGCAGTACAGAAGGGTATTCTTAATAATTAGAGATTATTAAAGTAACACATCAACGAATCAGAGTAGAGCCTGATACAGAGAAGAATGGTCATTTCCAAAGACTATTTTCTTTCCTCTCAACTACAAAGAAAATCTTGAAAGAAAACTAAAATTTATGAGATTATATTGGTAGTGATACAGGAATTACAGTAGAAAAATCAACGTTTTTGTAATTTTTTTTTTTTTTTTTTTTTAAATCCACAGCCACATTGTTCCTCCTGCTAGCTTCAGGTCTGATTATTTCCTAATTATCTCCCCCACAGTATTTTTAGGTCATGTAATCTTTGTGTACCACTAGCACTGAGACTATGGATTTACATGCAAAATGAAATGGTGGAGGTGTGTGTGTTTGTTTGTTTTTTATTTTTGTTTTTTGGACATAGCTTTCAGTGTTCTGAATTATTAGGAGATAGATGCTTGAGAGGAAACAACAGCAAAATGTCACCCTGCAGCATTTAAATTAGTAGCCCCCTTGTACTCGGCAGCACACAATTAATAGGTAATGGCCCCAGAATAGAAATGTCTCTGTTGATTCTTCAGGTAGGTTATAAATATGAGAGAATGAATATGTGTGCCATTCATGCAGTACTTTTTTCTTCTCAAGGCACTTTATAATCACAAAGTGAAAAAAATCCTAAAAATGGGCTGGTGATTAAAGCAAAGCAAGAGGGACTTCAGAGACTATCCGAGTGCTATTAACCCTTGATTAGACTATATTTATTGCTCATTTTAATTATTCCCTGTTCCATTGGTGCTTTGTGTTTTAAATCCTTTTTTGCCTGGGGGAATTTTTGCCAAGGGGAGATGTTTGAATCATGTACTGGCAGAAGTCAAACTAATTATTCTTGCTTGTTCCCCTTACCTTTTTAGACCTTCTATATAAATTCCAGATAACCTTGTTGACATGTAGATGTGATGTGATGTTGTGAACTCAGTTTTGCTTCAATACTTGACCACACACCCACACCCCAGTGCACTGTGACCAAATGGTCTTTCTCTGAAAAACATTCTAATAAATGGAGCTGCTGACTGTTTTCGTAAAGGATAGATCCAAACTGGCAATTTGGATCTACAGCTTTAGCAGCTGAAATTAAATGCAGGATTCTAACCATCAAAGGAGTAAAGTTCTGCAGCAGCCTTCCAAGGGGAACTGTGAGTGCAAAAAACCCTAACTGGCTTCAAAGCTGAGATGAATAAATTTGGGAAGGAGAGCATTATGATGGGATAGCCTTGTTTGGCAAGTAACTAATCTTTATGGATTATATATATGATAATGATCTGAGATGGGACATTTGATGGGGTGAATTCGGAGTTTTTACATAGAATTTTTTTGGATGCTCAGCTAGTGAGTCTTGCCCACATGCTCAGAGTTTAACTGGGGTTGGGAAGGAATTTTCCCCTGAGTCAGACTGGGAAAAGCTCTGTGGGGTTTTCACCTGCTTCTGTAGCACTGGGCACAGCCAACTTGCTTGTGGGCTCTGTGTACCTTTAAAGTCTTTTAAACCATGATTTGCGGGCTTTAATATCTGTCATAAGTTAGAGATTTATTACAGGAGTAGGTGGGTGGGGTTCAGTGGTCTGTGTTTTGTGGCACATTGAACTAGATGATCATATTGTTCCTTTCTGACCTTAAAGTCTAGGAATACCTGGGTAAGGAGCACTTTGGCTTTTAGGCATGTGAATGTGCAAGAAGCATTTTGCTTCTGAGGACTCAGGAGACAGTGGTAGCTGTTAGGAGATGCATTTCATCTTTCCCTAGTTCTTTTAGATAAAGGCTCAATTGAGAGCAGAAACTTTGAACCTGAATTCCTAGCTCCATCCCAGTCAAACAATCTGTCAGGACTAAGGCTCTGCTGCTAGCCTGCATGCATGCTAATACTTAGATCTGAAGCACTCCTTCTTAGGCTGTCATTGCTTATTTTGTTTTCGAGCAATGGATTGTTCTTTCCTAAGTGGAGTACTTTGCACTTGCCTTTTTTGAATTTCATTCTGCTTGCCTCAAACCATTTCACCAGTTTGCCCAAATCATTTTGAATTCTGATCCTAACTGCCAAAGCACTTGCAACACTTTCCAGCTTGGTGTCACTGGCAAACTTTATAAGTGTGCTCTTAATGCCATCATCTAAATCATTAATGAAAATATTGAACAGAACCAGATCGAGAACTGATTATGTCCTTCCAGCATAACTGTGAACCATTGATAACTGGTGTCTGGGAATGGTTACTCAACCAATTTTTCACCTGTATTATTGTAGTTCCATCCAGGCTGTAATTTCCTAGTTTGTTAATGAGAAAGTGATGCAAGACTGTATCAAAAGCCTTACTAAAGTCTCAATACACAACTACCATTTCCCCTCTAGCCACAAGGCTTGTTACCCCCATCATAGAAAGCCATCAGGGTGGTTTGACATGATTTGTTCTTGAGAAATCCATGCTATCACTTAGCACTTTATTTTCTTCTAGATGTTTGCTTATGGATTCCTTAATTATTTGCTCCATTATTTTTCCTGGTACAGAGGTTAAGCTGACTGGTCTATAATTCCCTGAGTTGTCCTTATTTCCCTTTTTGTGTATTTGCTCTTTTCCAATCCTCTCAGACCTCTCCAGTTTCCCATCATTTTTCAAATAAAAGATCCAATGGCTCAGATATCCTGAGTCAGCTCCTTGAGTATTCTAGGGTGCATATCTTCAGGCCCTGGTGACTTGAAGACTTCTAACTTGTCTAGGTAATTTTTAATTCGATCTTTCCCATATGAGCAATCCCCACTGAGGGCCGTACTTGAACTGAATTAAACAACATCAGATAAACCAATAAAAGGACTTTTGCATTCTCTCTTTAGCCTGCTAATGGTTTACCATTCCTACCTGTCTGGTTTAGAGCATGGAGCGTGGTCAGATAGTTCTTTGCTCCCATGGAGACAATTAGCCTAACAGCCTTTACCATTGTTCTTGATTAGTATTCCTCAAGTTCTGTTGCATAGAATAATCTTTCATCTGTTAAATTATGAATTCAAGATGCATGGATTATGTTCCAGTTGAAATCTACTACTGGAGTGGATTTTTATCATGGTGCCATGCTGAAATTATTATCTGTTGTTTTATGTTTGCATGAGAGTTTCCTATCCTGATTTTTTTTTTTTCAGTCTCATTTATAAAGTTGAGATTTTCAAAGCAGTCTGGGGGCTTATACACATCTGCCATTATTATTAATGGATGATGTGTCTAAAATCCATAAAGAATTTGAAAATGTCAACCTACATATATAAACACTCCCAACAGGAAAGAGTATATAAACCACCCAGACAGTTTCCTACAATCATACTACAGTAACCCAACAGAGAAAGCAGTGCAAATATCAGACAAATTACACTTATTAGAGGAAGCATTAAATTTTGTCAGTCCTATTAAATAAAATAATGCTTCAGCTCATGGATATATAGGTGGGGAAAGTTTCCTGGCAGGGGCAGGCAAGAAGCCCCTTTAGAGAATAGGCTGAAGTGGCTAAGACTCCTGGGAATTAACCCTGACCACTCGTGGTTTAAAAAACGCTTGCTGGGGATGGGAGTTCTGGCAGGGCTTCAGAGCCTTAATGGTTTAGAAATAATGGTTATAAGCAGATAAGTCTTAATTGAATTACTGTACAGCTTTCTCCCCCCCCCCCCGCCCCCAGTAGGCTTTACCCTGAAACTCTCTAAACAACATATCTGTTCATCAGTCTACAATTGTGCAGTCCTGGATATTCATAATTTCCTTTCATATTTCAGAGTATGTAAACTGGTCCAACTATCGTAGAAAAAGAAAGAAGCTCCCTGAATTTGTTGAGGGATGCGACCTGAAAGAAAAACTGATCTATTTCTTAACATATTCTTCCAGTTCAACAATTGAACGTTTCTCTTCTGTTTAAAAAAAAAAAAAAAAATTAAATTTATTCTGTTATACATTTAGACCAACATTTTAAAATTTGCCACCAAAATGCAGATTTAGGTAAACGGACCAGAGCTCTTGAACACCCACAGTTCCCACTGACTTCAAAACAAGCAAGGAGTCCTGTAGCACTTAACTTCATTGACTTCAAGTTTGCAAATGTGGGGCTTAACATCTGACCTTGTGCATTTTAATTCAAAAGGTGGCAATGTTTTATATATCAAATATTGGGTCCAATCAGTTATATATGCTTTAACTGCCAAAATTCTCTTATTACTCTATTTTTATGTAAGAACATCAGAACAGCCACACTGAGTCAGACCAACAGTCTGTCTAGCCCAGTATCCTATCTTTTGATGGTTGCCAACGACAGGTGCTTTACCAGAAATGAACAGAACAGATAATCATCAAATGACCCTCCCATGGGCCATTCTGAGCCTCTGGCAAATATCAATCCCTTCCTATCTTGGCTAATAGCCATGGATCTATCCTCTGTGAACTATTTTTTTTTAAATCCTATCTCAGTCTTGGCCTTCACAACATCCTCCATCAAGGAGTTCCACAGGTTGTCTGTATGTGGTGTGAAGAAATTCTTCATTTGAAACCTGATGTCCATTTAGTGGCTCTTTATTTTGTGTTATGACTAACACTTTTTTTTTAAAACTTTCCCTATACCAGCTGTTATCTTATAGACCTCTGTATCCTCCCCTAGTCATCTCTTTTCCAAGCTGAAAATTTCAAGTCTTGCCTCATATGGAAGCCTTTCCTTGCTCTCAGATTATTTTAGTTGGCCTTTTCTGTATTTTTTTTTTCCAATTCCAATAAGTCTTTTTGGAATGGGATGACCAGATATGAACATGGTATTCAAGATGTGGATATATCGTGGATTTAAAGAGGCCATATGATATTTTCTGTCTTATTGTTTATCCCTTTCCTAATGAATCCCAATGTTTTATTAGCTTTCTTGACTTCACATTGAGTGAATGTTTACAGAGAACTATCCACAGTGACTCCAAGATCTTTCATAAGTGGTAATAGTTAATTTACACCTCATAATTTTATATGAATGGTTCGGATTGTTTTCCAATGTGCTTTACTTTGCATTTATCAATACTGAATTTCATCCATCAATTTGTTTCCCAGTCACCCTGTTTTTGTGAGATCCCTTTGTAACTCTTTGCAGTCCAATTTGGACTTAACTATGTTGAGAAGTTTTGTATCCTTTGCAAAATTTGCAACCTCACTGTTTACCCCTTTTTCCAGATAACTTATGTGTGTATGCTGAACAGTACCAGTCCCAGTACAGACCCCAAAACCGCTTCTGTTTACCTTTGTGTATTCTGAAAACTGACTATTTTTTCCTATCTTTTTTTTTTTTTTTTTTACTGATCTAGCAAAGGACCTTTCCTCTTATCCCATGACTGCTTACTTTGCTTAAGAGCCTTTCTTGAGGGTCTTGGTCAAAAGCTTTCTGAAAATCTAAAGAAACTATATCCACAGACTTGTCCACATGCTTTTTCACTGCATGTAGATTGGCTAGGCATGATTTCTCTTTACAGAAGCCCGCATTGACTCTTTCCCCAACAAACCATATTCATCTGTGTGTGATAATTCTGTTCTTTACTATAGTGTCAACTAATTTGCCTAGAACTGATGTTAGGCTTACCGGCCTGTAATTCCAGGATCACTTCTGGAGCCTTTTTTAAAAATTGGCATCACATTCACTATCTTCCAGTCACCTGGTACAGAAGCTAATTTAAGTTTTAGGTTGCATCCCATAGCTAGTAGTTCTGTAGTTTCACATTTGAGTCAAATCAGAATGCTGAATTTTCTATAGTTGTAAGAGCTCTACTGTTTATGCCTTTCTGGTACCATCAAGAGATTTTGTGACACTAAGTACCTGAAAATACAAAATTGTTCTTGGAATTGTTTAGCAATTGTTAGGAATGATGTCACTGAAGCATACTGTAATGAACTGGAAAGTGTACATGTATAGCATTGTTCTCTTTTGGGTGGAAGCAAGACTGCTCACCAGCATTCTGCAGACACGTTCCAAAGTGGTGGCTGTGTCAGTTTAGCCTAGCAAAACAAACAAGAAGTCTGGTGGCACTTTTAGATTAACACATTTATTTATTGCATGAGCTTTCATGGGAGAGAATCCCACTTCATCAGATGCTTGAAAATGGGGAACTTGCAGAATGGGGCAAAATGCAGAGAAGTGTAAGTCACAGGATCAGTTCAGACTGTGACAGCAAATCAAAGCAGTTGTTCAGATTCAAACAGTGGGGAACAGCATATAGAGGGAGGTTGGATCAAATCACCTGGTATAATAAGAAAAAACTGAAGATCTCTATTGAATCCTGAGGCACTGGTGTCAAATCTGAATATGAATTCCAGTTCTGCTATTTCTCTTTGAAGCTTTGATTTGTAATCCATTTGTTTAAGTACAGCTATTAACAAATCATTAATGGAGTGAGCAGGGAGAGTGAAGGGTTCCCCTGTTGGTTTTTGAATGTCTTTATTTCTGTTGTCAGATTTATGTCCATTTATTCTTTTGCACAGAGTGTTCTGCCGTTAATAGCTAACAGACTCTTCTTTCTCTTAAGTAACAGAGGCCTGTACTTTTGAAGGAGAAGAATCTGGGTTCTATCTCATACAGTTCCAAGTTGACATGCTGTGAAGCATAGCAACAACTGTGAATTCCCATCCGGACCTGGATTTGTTATCAAATATAAAAGATACTGGCAGGGAAGCCTTTACAAATAACTAATAAAGCACTAGAACAGGGGATTGACCCATAATACATCAAGAAACAAACAATGGCATTGGAGTAATCCATTGAATGTGATGTTGCCCAAGACTATATTTTCTTACAGAGAAAAAGTCATTCACCTGAATAGTGTCACAGGCTGAACATTCATAGCACTTTATAATACAATTCACAGCTTATTCATGGTATAAAGTAAAGTGCACATCTTAAGAACTCAGAATTCACTATCTTGGGTACCTGCATTACCACAAATACCGATGAGTGGCAAATCTGAACGTTTTCATTACACTCACCATGTGAATTCTGACTGCGGATGGGTAAAAAAACATGAATTTTGCTTTTAAATAGCAAGCCTCAGTAGTCTCTCATTTATTTTTAATTGATTTTGTTGATATTGTGAATAAGTATTCCAGTAACATTGATTCTAACTTAATAATGAAGTAATACTTTTATGTGGTGTCTTGGGGGGAGGGTGGAAGGTGGAATCTTGTCATTTGAACTTTGGCTTTTTGATTATATAAATTCACTCTAATTCAAAGACTGAATGGTATGACTTAACACTTTAAAATAAGCCTTCCCTAATTAGGGATCTCATAAAGAGATGAAGAAAAATTTCAGGTAATGTGTGTTTTCTTCATTTTACTTAAATTTGGCAGAGTTCCTTACATTTAATTTAAGCAGCAGAATTTCTGAACAGTTTTTTTTAATCTTATGGAAAGAATTGTAATGTATTGACTTGCAATTAAAGTTGCTACAGTAAATACAACACTTATGCAAAACACATTAAAGGAAAATGGCAATTAAAAAAACCTAAACAAATAAACCTAAGCCTTAAAGGTATGAAAGTAACCAATTAAGAGAATTTAAATAACTGTTCCATAAAGTTTACAGCTGATGTATTCAGATATGAGAAAATGTCCCCTTACACATTCCAGTAACAGCTTTAATTCTGACCTGCAGGACATACTTAAACTCTTTAAACCTATAACATATAATTCTATAGTCTCAATAGTCATATGTATACATGTAATACAATGAATATATTGAAAGTGTTTGTTACTAGGTCCTCTGGATAGAAAACATTGCACGCCCTGCTCAGTGTGACTCATTTTCACTTGTTGGGTGGGTCTGGAGACTCTCGTGTTGGTATGAGCATTGGATCGCAGTTGTGGCTCTGCATAGGAGCACAAAGGAAAGTGGAGAATGTTCCTCTTGTCTTCTGTTATACCTGTTATCTTGCCTACGGAATGAATTGTGGGATTTTTTTTTTAAGTGACATACAAGAAAGAAAATGTACAGGCTGCATAAACTTTATAAATTAGAAAGAAGTGAGTAGATCTAGCATATAAGGTGCTTTGATCCATAAAGTGCTTTTGGCAATAAAAATATTACATTACAGAAAATATACTTCAAAATTAAAGTATGTTTTAATTTAGAAAATGATGTTGAACACTGGGAATACCATACTGAAAGCCACTGGGAATGCAGAAAAGGACTTTTGTAAAGAAGTACTAATAACTCTACTTCTACCTTAATTATTTTTCCTTAACTTTTCTTTTTACTGTCTTATCCTTGAGTGCCCTTTAAATCAGGACACCAGTGACACTTTGTTTCCAATTAACAGTAAAAACCTTCTTTGATCCTTTGACTTCTTTATGAGATGAATTTATATTTTCTAGACTAACATGCATGACAACATAATTCTCTACACTCATTAATATTCAACTTCTTTGCTTTAATGAGGGAGACGAAGAGGAATATAATGTCATTTGCTTATCTAAAGCAGCAAGGACTTTGCTAATATTCGCAGACAAAGTACATTTAAATAATTTTAAAGCTATGGCACAATTGGCCAAAAGCAGGTCATTCAAAGTTAAGCTTGACTTTAAGAGTTGAATAGTCCTACATATGTGGTTTTCCAGCACAAGAGGCAGAAGAAATCTGAGTTTGGCCTCTCTGACTTGCTTATTCTATTCCTCTAGGATTAAGAGTTGGGGATGGGCATGATGGTTTCACCCTTAAAAACCAGAGATCCCCAGGTTTCTTCTGGTAACAATGAGCTGTTGGACTTCAGTGCTGCCTCTTATTTCCCATGTCTTCAGCAACCAAAACTTTGTGGGACAGATCAGCATAGCACCATTAATTTTATGTTAGGGGAGAAGCTAGCCCCATTTCTCTGTGCAGCTGAACCTCAGGAGGATAAGTAGCCTCTGATGTATTTTGTTTGATCACAATTCACCAACCGTCTCATTGCAACAAATTTCATCGAAACGTTTCTTAACATTTTTCTACACTTCCCAGCATCTCAATTCAATGGAAGCTTTTTCTCTCTTTTATAGTGGCATAAAATGATTCATCTGCAATTTACGACTAATTTAAAATATTTAACAGGTAAGAATGAAAGTTGTCTGGTCCATTTTTGGGTAATGCAGACCAAGAGCTAAAACCACAACCAATTTGTAATCTTGACAGCCATATTAGCACAGAATAATAGTGTGGCAATTAGATCTTAAAAATCCAAATACAGAAGCTTGAACAATTGAGATCTTTCTGTTTAAAGTTATGGAACATTCATTCAATTTATTAGGAAGAGAAATTCCCTAAAGATTGTCCCATTAATGCTGCTGTCCACCTCCCATTTAAATACCTTGCACTATGTATACAATAATACACTCAGCCAATTATAGGCTATATATCTCATCCAAATTAAGAACCCAGATTTTTATTTTTCTCTGTGAACTTTCACTGCACGGACTACCATGAAGCTTTTCAAATGAACAGAGACCTGTAGCAGAAATACATTTTACAGCACAATGAAAAATTTTAGGTCAGCAACATTACAAATAAAACACAATATACTGTACAAAACTGTCAGAAAAATTCTCCATTAACAGCAAGCCTGAAAGCCTGGAAACAGTCATGACCCTATTACTGTATAGATGGAGTTAAAAGGAATATATAAACCTTGCAGTCAGCTAAGGATGAAATAAGAATAATGTTGAGATGTAATTGAAGAAAAAAATCACAAAGTTAGGTCACCCTGGTCTATCTGTGATATTGTTATCATGGTGAATTCACATGATAAAGTTGAAAAGAGTATGAAAAGAGACTGAAGGAGCAGCTTTGTAAAATTATTTTTCCCCGTTATATTTGTTTTGTTATCATCAAACCTTCTCATTTATCTGCAATTACAGAAAAGCAAATGTGTCTTTTTACAAAGTTATGATCCAAGCCTGCTCCCACTGGTGTCAGTGACAAATATCCCCTACTTCAATATGGGAGAGTTTGTCTTACAACTGGTTGAATTATTCATTGTGAATATCATCAGTTGTGACTTTACACCTACCCTCCCTTTTTTTTTTTTCCTATTTGAAAATTCTGCATGAAGCAAGCCTGATTTTTACACACATTCTCTAGTCTTTAATATTTGCCAAATAACTTGTGAATACATCATAGCTGATGGGCTTCTTTGTGAACTGTTACTTTGATTATTCATTGTCTGTGTGCCTTGCCACCTCAGTCAAACGGCATTCTTTCTGTTTATTGATTGAATGACAAAGTTTTACAGAAGGAAAATGATTAGTGAAAAAGAACATGCTTCTGGTGCAAATTATGAATGAATGATGCTAAGATTCGTTACATTTTCAAGACTTGTGGGTCTTTTCACCTTACACTGGGCACCTCTTCAGGTTTATTTGTAGGCTAGCACAGTCTTATGAAACATTCCTGACTCCTTAAATGTTACTTAAAATTTGTCAAGTATGTCTTTCCATTTCTCTGTCCCTCTCTATACTATTTCTCTTGTCCTGCAACCATTTACCTCTTCTACACCTTCCCTTCCTTGCTGCTTTCATTTGTTATTAAAACATTGATTCTTACTTTTGACTATTAATCCTTGCAATGTATATCCATTAGGTTATCCATTCCAAGCATTTGTCTCTAATAATAGTAAGATGTGCTACACTCACAGATGCCAGAGAGCTGTTGTAATTTAATCATTTCCCCTTCACTGTACTGCTTTGGGTGGAGTGTGTTTGTTTTCCTCATTCAGAAAAATATCACATTTTCTAGTTTGTGTGTCATTTCCAGTATTATGCAAAGGATGTAGACTCTGGGACAAATTTTACTATTGGTTTGACCTGTGCAACTCTATTGAAGGTGTCAGTAGTGGCATAAAGGAGAGTAGATTCAAGTTTTATCAAGCCCTTATTGTCACTAGTACACCAGCGTTTGTGTGCTCCCGTGCATAATGCTTTGTCTCCATAATGTTTTGCAGAAATTTAGTTTGTGCGACTATTCTTCTTTCCAAGTTCAGATGTTTTTCTGCACTGAGGAGTTGTATGCAATTGTCCTGGATGGAATGAGATTTATTTTTGAAAGGCTGCCCAAAGTTTAAGAACTATTGTTGTTTTTTCCACGTGACAGATTAGACTATCAGCCCTTTCTGACAGTGGACACAAATCGTCTCATTGATTCAGTAAGACTACTCATGTAATGAAATAATCACCAGCAGTCTAACTCTAAACGCTCAGTTGCAGGTTACAGGCACAATCCTGTGTTTGCAGGTGGTACAGAACTCCCTAGTATTCAAGGGAAAATACACCTGTGTGCTACAGTCTTTAAAGGATGCAGCCTACTCCTCCTCATCTACACCTATTCTTCCAGCCTCACTAATGCTCAGGAATAGGAAGTTCAAATGCTTTCAATGGAAAAAGTGTCAATTTTTTTTTTTTTGAGGAAATGTATTATATAGATCATGGACCAGTTCCTCCATTGATTTACACCAACCAGTGCTTACTTTGTGCCACGGCATGACAGGCCTTGAGCCCTCAGCACCTTTTTTTATTACAAATTAAGCACTGATACCAATTCATCTCTCTTGTTGAAAGAGAGATCATGAAAACAAATCCATATTCTTAAATCTTATAGTAAAAATAAAATGAGGGGTAAAATCTTTTTTTAATAAAGCCATGCTAATACACTTCAGCAAAACAGCTATTTGAGTGAGTATGCCCTTTGAGGGTTGCAGCATTGTATGTATTGTGTAGATGGGGAACTCATGGGGAAAAAGCAACAGATTATATATAAAACAAATTATTCTGGTGTTTAAATCTACCAAAAAGCAGTGAAAATTGGAACATGGTAAGTGGCAGAGGAGTATAAGATCTGAATTCTTACATAACTAAAAGAATGAACTGAGAAATGGGGAATGATATTTACTCTGCAACATTCATTGGCAGATTAGAAGACATATTTATAAAGTTAGGCATAATTCACATGATATGGATTCTTTTAAAAATTAATTGTACTGCTGAAAGGATCTAGATTTGACAGTACCAGAAAAAATAGTTTGCACAGCTGCTGTACCTCTGCTGTATCTTCTCTGTGGAATGTTCCCCACTCCAGCCTTACAAATATGCTTAACCTTGAGATGTGGGAGTCATTGGTAAGGGCCAAGATATATCTCTACGTCATCCTTTTTAAATCTCTAGCCTCTTTGTTAAAGCTGACGAGGGTTTGATTTAATGACATTATGATGATGTTTGTGATGTGGACTCATATAAATTTCAAATTTGCTTAATCCCACTCTGGTTCATTTAACACATAGCCACTACAGTCCGTAGTATGTGATTTTTATGCTTTCTTTGGCATGCTGTGACAAAAGTACATATTTTTGCACGCAAATCCCAACAAAAGGTATTTTATTTGCTCTACTCTTATTCTTGCACCATGGACTGTAAGGTGAAAAGTAAATGCAGTGTGTGGAAAATTCATAAATGTGAACCACAAAGGCTGTTAAATTCTCTAGTATAACTGCTGGCAATTGAAGTGATGGATACCACTGGTGTAAGTGCCAGTGATGCATTATGAGCATGCTAACTCTTTTTTGCTTAAGCTGAAGTTTTGTATTTTGTCTGCATTGTACTGCACCATTGCACTTACACTCGCCTGAAGGTATCCAGCTCTCAGTCCCCAGTAAAACTACCTGCCATTTCCTATCTCTATGTGAAATGTAAAATACAGAAAATTAGTGGATGAAAATCCAAGCTATAAAACATACCCCAAGATAAGTCAGTCCCACAACTTCTTCCTTTATGAGCACCCCTATGATACCCCACTGATGACCGAGTTTGACATCTGTCATATCACTAATATAGATATCTACACACAGACTCTTAAAATCTCTAGATATACAATATATTCCTTTTAGGAGTGTTTCCTAAGGGCAGGTGAAACTGAGAGCATAATTTTGAAGCCAACAGGGCTGCACAGCAGTAAATAACAGTGCAATTCACACCTGCTGATCCTTGTCATAATGCTGGCATTTCACAAGAATGAATGAACCCAGCTTGACCTTCACACCCCAGGATAAATTTGTGGCACTGACAACTAGGAAGAAAAAATACAATTGTATTTGTAAACTCAAGAGTGGTTGCACCCTGGAATTAATAGTTTTATTTTGGCTCCATCTCTTGTTAATGGTGATGATGCCAATTTAAAAAACAAGGAGTCATGTGGCACTTAAAGACTTAACAGATTTATTTTTCACATGAGCTTTCGTGGGGGAAAAATCTCACTTCGTCAGATGCTTCGAAGCATCTGATAAAGTGGGATTTTTCTCCCACAAAAGCTCTCTGTTAGTCTGTAAGTGCCACATGACTTTCTTTTGCTGGACTAGACTAACACGACTATCCCTTTGGAAAATGCCAGTTTAGTTTGTCAATAGCTTTGCTTTTCAATCCTTTTCTTATAATATCAGAGGTTTTGGTTTTCCTCTTGTGTGTTCTTGACATCACAGAATGTGTTAAAACTTCAGACATTTGTCAGGATGAACTCCTGTGCCACTGAAACTGGGCTGTTCTTTGCAGTGTGTCTGGAATCACTATTCCACCATGGTCCTGTAAGACAGTCAGCAATTCTTTCCTAATCACTGTGTGGCTATTTCCCTCCTATCCCCATGAATGGAGTTCTGAAACAGTATTTCTGAATCTTCTTCACCGTCAGTCATCATTCAGGGTATAAACAAGACCATTCCTGTATATCCTGGGCTGCTCTTTGCATGTTTTCTGTCTCCATTAAGGCCTATAAGATTTCACTCTCTTTGTAGTATTTGGTAAAAGGAGTCTCTTTGTTCAGCCTCTTTTGGATGTTCCTTCAGTTGTCCAATAGCAAACCTGCCATACAGATACTTGGGATGTTTGTTAAGAATGTTTTTTTTTTTCTTTCTTTCCTGGAGAACTTTAGAGATGGGTGAGGTTGTTGAACTCTGATAAGGTTCAGCATTTTATCAATTCATTCTATTTAACACCTGCCACTTCTGAGACATTTGCTTTCAAAGACATTTAGATATCAGTCTATATCTTTGGTGGATTCCAGATTTCATATCCATATGTTAACAAGGAAATAAAATTTGAGCTGAAAATTTTCCTTCATTCTGCTTTACCCACTACCAGGGCTGGATCAACACTGGGGCTATAGGGCAAAAGCCCTAAGCCTTGGTCTAAAGGCCCCAGACCCTAAGGCCCCTGAGGGATCCAGCCCCCTGCCACCCCACTCAGCCCGCAAAGCACCAGCAAGATTTATGGGGCATGTTGGGTCAGAGGCCAGGCTCTGTACACCTGCCCCATCCTGGGGGCATGGTGGGCCAGTGCATGTTATAGTGTAGTGGCTAGCACCTCTGCTTAATATGCAGAAGGTCCTGGGTTCAATTCCCAGGCGGTTGGACTTGATCTCACAAGGTCCCTTCCAGCCCTATGATATGATTTGATTTGATGTTCAGTTTGCTCTGGGTGTGGGGACAGCTGGCACACAGTAGGGCATGGCAGACCAGCCAGATCGGGACCAGGGTGGGAGCACCATGGGGTGCAGTTTATGCCCCACCACCACCACACGCCAGGATGCTTGCCATGGTTGGGAAGCTGGGGCCCCAGGCAGGGGGCCTAAGGTACACAGTGGTGGGCAGCCTGGGACCCCAAAGCCACTTAATACATGCCTTCCTTCTAGTTATTTCACCTTCACTGTGTTGCAAATCAATGGTACTTGTCATCTGCTCACATTTTTTTTTGCAACATGCTGCTTTTTACCAACTGTAGGTAGCCATTTTTACTTCTAATTTCTCTACATGCTGTATGTGTTAGCTGTCTCTCAGCTCTTGTGTGTGTGATGGGGTAAAGTGAAAAACAAGTGGTAAGCATTTTGTCTGCATTTTGCTGCTTCTGTTCAGCTCATTACGCAAAAAGATGCAGAAAAGGTTTAATTAGCTGTTTTCCCCCTTACCCTTATCTTTAAACAGCATACGGGATGCTACTACTCTAAATCGTACATCAAGATTACATTTCTGCAACAGAAGCTTGTAGATAAAATTAGTTACAATCCAAATAATTTTTTATTTAAATTGGATAGTTTCATTGATCAGCTTTGTAGAGAAGAAAAAGTCAACAAAGCTTTTCTAAATGGATTCCCATACCCTGCTTTGGCGAGCGGGGACAGAAGAATATTTTGCACTAGGGACGGAAGTAGGATAGCACACTAGTCATTTCCAGTGAAATTTTTGAATTGCATGGAGTCAGTGCAAAACTAGAGTTCAGGAGTCTGTATCTTAGTCACCTTTATATTTTTAAATTTAGAAAATGCATATATCACATATCTCTGAATAGGCACAATACATTCCCGGATTATGGATAACAATGTGCAAATTAACAAATTGAGTCACTTTGATTAAAGGACGTGTTAAACCCTACCTTCCCACCCCCCCAAAAGACCACATCATTTCCTACCCAAGTTCATCAGACAAAAGCCTAACCCTTCCTTTAAGGCCTGTAAATTTATTTTGCTGTTATGCTTATCTTCAGTGTCTGAAGCTTCAAAACGCATCTTTCTATTTAAGTATCTGGCATCACTGGACAGAGAGACCAAGTGACTTTCCCAGAATGCTTGAAAGGGAGCAGGATTGAAGTCAGGTTCCCTGTAGGCCCTAACTTGGGTTAATCACCAGACTGTTTTTCCCTTCCTCCCTCTTAAGATATCTACACTGGCATAAATACCACCCCCCCCTGCTCCCACACACACACCAAGTTTCAGAAACTGGATCCCTTGACTCAGGCTTGCAGGGCTCAGGATGTGGGACTGAAAATTGCAGTGTTGATGTTTGCACTGGGGCTGAGCTCTGAGTCCCACACCCATCACCAGATTTCAAAGGTCATGCTCCAGTCTGAATCTTAACATGTAAACTGCAATTTTTAGTCTCACAACTGGAGCACCATAGAAGGTCTGCTGACCCAAGTCAGCCCTAGCCGTTTCTGCAGGCATTTTATTGTAGTGTTGACATACACTTATGCTTCAATTCTCCAGCTATAAAACAGAGAACAGTACTTCCCTACTTCAAAGGGGGTGTTGTGAGGCACTCAGATACTATGATAGTGAGGGACATACAAATTCTTACATAAAAAGTGAGAAGATGTTGCAACTATATGGTTTGTGACACCTATGTCAGACAAAGGCTGTGCAAATAGAATCTAATAGAGACATTGTTATATTTGTCTATAATTTCTATAATTGTAAATTCTTCTGAAAAAATTTCTGTGGGACAAGCAGAAATCACTCTACTGTTAGTATGAAAGTTACTTGTTTAGTAATGGTTCAATTGACATTAAATTAAATATTTCACTGTGTGAAATGAATTAGTAAAAGGAACCAGAAGGAAACAGAGAAATAAATGAAACTCTACCCTGTGCAAAGCAAAAACTCTTGATAGAACAACAGATTAAATCCCAGACTCAGAATAACTATCTGAAAAGAAGAAGCACTTCAGTAAGATTAAAAAGAATACCCCAGGCAGAATGGCAAAAAATGTCTACCGGAAAGCGCATACTCCCCAAAGAAGAAAACTCTCCAGAAATCAAGAACTAAGATAAGGAGCACAAAGAATCAAAGCATCTTTTAAGGATATTAAAATCAATTAACTGAACAAAGATCCTAATCCACAAATAAGTATATTTGTCAGTTATCAAAGTGTTCTACGAATAAAACATATTCCTCAGTGGAACCATTAGCACTTCAAGAGGACACACAGAGTAAGTAGACAGACATATATCAATGCCTTATCAGAATGTCACATTTTCAGTTAGACAACACAGGCAAAACACAAACATATATCTTAATTCATTTTTCACAAATGGCAATTTTGAGTAAAATATTGACATGACTCAGAAAAGCTACCATATAGCAATAACAGATAAAGTTCTAGTTTTTTCTTTAAATATTCTGCATAAAGTCTATTCAAGTCCTGTGAAAAGATTAATTTAAAAAGAGCAGCTGGTGAGAATCTTTTAAAACTATACATAAACCCATCAGATATACTTTTACTGGCATACAGAATGCACTTGCATTCCCATTCCGTTGTACTGATACCTTCATAACTTTCTAGCATGTGTCCTACTGTCAATTTTAAAGGAATGCTCTGAACTTAAAAATCACATGTTGTCAACAAATTTACCCATTATTAAAACCTCCTGTTACTAAAACTGTAAACTCGAAATATCCACCTCTACCTTACTCTGATTTCTTTGGTGAAATCAGTGGAGTCAAAACACTACATAACCAATGTATTGCAATGGTAAATGGGGTACTCAAGTTCTTTGTCACTGTTTATGCTGTTTACTTTCAGCCTTTCTTTCAGCTGAGACAAACGCACCAGGAAATTTTTTTCATTTTCTTGTTAATAGTTTTATTTTCATATTCTGGGTGCTACAATGTTTGGGTTTCAAATACAGCAGAAAAATGTATTTTTAAAAGGAACTGTAGTGGAAATGTTTGGTTGCATTTTTTTTAATTGTTTCTCTTAGGGTTAAGTTTTATAAAAGCAGGTTTTTCATGTTAACATTTTGTGTAAAATTTTAACGTAGCATGGCAGTGTGTAAAGTATAGTTGTTTTTTTTCACAAGATTAATATTTCTGTGGCAAAGGGCGTTTTCTACCTATGTCCACAGGGAAAAATATTTTAATTTGTTCTGAAAGAAATGCAGGTTTCATCTAACATGCTTTTCTCCCAGACTTCAGTAAATGTCTTTATTTTACAATCACAAACCTAAACTTCAAAAGGATTTATTTAAAAATGGGAGGAGTGCTGGCATAGACACTAAAGGTTTTAAATGAGCTGTATTTAGTACAGCTGTGAACACATATGACAATTATAACAATGTCAGAACATTTTATGTTCAACATTTGATATATTTTTATACAAAATTCTTGCTGACTGCAGTGGCAGCATGGCTGAACCCCATGTAAATGAGGTCAAGTTTAAAAGATTTGTCTTTTTTTAAGTGAAAATAAAGTATATTAAATATATAATAATCTAGCAAGCCAAATTCATCCTTGATGTAATTTCATTGACTTCATTTTCTCTGCATGAATTCCTATTCTATTTAGCTGTGTATAGGTACTAAGTCTTTTCATCTAGAGGACTAACTTTTCAAGTGTTGTGTGTCTCCTGCACTCTAAGCTCCCAGCTCAGTGAGAGTACAAGAGTGTAGTTGGGTAGTTGCTCTGCTCTGGGGTTGCAGGAGTTAAAAGCACAGCAGAAGAGACTGGCCAATCAGAGCTGGTGGCTGCTGGACCAATCAGGGCCAAGTAGCCTGGATATAAGCAGGCTGCAGGTCTAGGTCAGTGTTCCTCTGGCTAGAAGAGGGGCAGGGGGCTAGGGGCTTAGAAAGGCTGAACCCTGATACAAGGATGCAAAGGTAGCTGGGGAGGCATGAATGTGGCCCAAGGGACCTGACAGACTGTGGATGGACTGAACTGGGGGTTGTGGCATAGCCTTGTTGGAGCGCACAGGATCCCTTCTGCCTCCGTCAGACTGCCAGTGGATAGTGCAAAGACTGATGCCACCCACTGCCTCAAAATGGCCTGCTTGAGCTGGACTTTACCCTGGAATGGGTGAACTAAGAGGACTCAGCCAGAGGCCTGAGATCCTAGAATTAGATTTGGGACTACAGTCCATGTGAGAGAGAGAGTGCAGACCACCAGATGGGGCAGCCACTTGAGTAACTCTCCAGTTCCATCACTAGGAAGGGCCCATCTGGGGGATGACATTCTGCCACCTGTCGACAAGGAAGCATTCACTTTGTAGATCACGGCCTGGGAAAGCAATCTTTATTCAGTAAGTAAAATTATAGTTTAGAAATGTACTCATTTTTCTACCTGAAGAAAAGGAATCTGATGAAAGTCTAATGGGGGGGGGGGTAATAGGCCATAGAAATCACTCTACTAAAATTAATTACTTTGTTACTGGGTAACTTCAGAAGATATGCACATCAGTATAGCTTATAAAATGTTGTGAATTTGGAAACAAAAATTGACAAGATTTCTGTGCAGAATAGAAGCACTGTTCTCTTACTACCTGAGAAACTCTGAAATACATATCTCTTTATTTAAAAATGAGTGAAGGGCTAGATACTTTCCAAATCATTCCCTTTTTTTAAAGGGGCTCAATCTGACCAAGAACCATGGAGATGCAAAGAAATTAAATGTGAAAGGAGAGAATATTGCTGAATTTGGTGTTCACTGTAACAAATATTTAGTGACATTTTAGGACTAGTTGACAGATCACTTTTAGTAGGTGTCCTTTTTAGGAGATAGCTTAACTCAGCCCATTTAACAACCCCATTCCTTTCCTTTGCTTTTGAAAGAGCTTTGACATTTGCTCTTATTTCTGTAAGCAGCCACAAAGATCCAATAGACTGGGCCAAGTATGGAAAACAGCAGTGTCATAAAGCTTAATTTCAATAACAGGCTTCAGCAGCTCAGAAAATGCATAGCCTTCATTCCTCTTACACTGGAAAGAAGTATCAGTTAGCCTGTAACAAGGGAAGGGGTAATGAGGTAAAAGATTTAGTATTCATGTCTAGAGGAGGCTTCTTTGAGATTAACCATTGCCGTGAAACTTTTTTAAAAAAAGAAGAAAATATTTCCAGGCACATTTTGACATGAACAGATGTTTATTTGAAATAATGTCATGTCAACTTACTTTTTTAAAGGAATGCCTAAATTAATAACTATAATGGCTCAATTAATCCTTCCAGAAATTATTACAAAAGTAACTAAATAGCTTGAAAGTAAAAATTATAAAAATGGTTATTGTTACTTTGTTCACCTGTTACTGATTCAGATATAGCAATAAAATCTAGCTCTTATATTTTCATCAGTAGACCTTATAGTACTTTTTCCAATTGAGGTAAATACCATCTGCATTTTACAGAGGGGAAAACTGAGGCCTGGAAAGATGAAGTGACATGTCCAAGATAAACTAAACCAGGGGTCTCAAAACACGTGGCACATGGGCTGCATGCGGCCCCCTAAAGCTACTTCCTGTAGCCCTCAGTGACACTATTGTTACCAATATTGTTGTATGAAAAGATTTCAGTGGTGTACATTAGCCTGAGGGCGACTAGTCCTCATGCGGCCCTCATGGTGATTTGAGTTTCAGACCCTGAACTAAACCAGTGTCAGACTTGTGAATACAACCAACTTCTCCTGAGTTCCAGTTCAGTGCTGTATCTGCAAGGATCCAGTACCTCCTTTCAGAGCTCTGCAAAGACCCTGCTAATTAAAACTTGAATAATTTTTTAAACATAAATAACTGTCCCCTTGTACTGTTTCAACTTTTGTTTGTGTCTGTAGGCACCATGAGACCCTTTTTTCCTGTGTCCAACACAACTCGTAGTCTGTGTCCTTCTGACTGATTAAGTCCACATGAGGGAGGTCCCAGGAAGCCTTCCTTTTTGTTGAGTTGGAAGATCTTTGTCTTTTTTTTTTTTTTCTAGAACAGAAGGTGTGAAATTCTCAAACAATTTAGGACTCTGGTGGGTTTATAGTAAAATAAGATTTATTAAGAGAATTTATAATGAAACCACACAAATGGTGCTACGCATATAGTCTTAAACTCTGCAGAAATTTCTTTAGATGTATGCAATTTCAGGTTAAATATTTATAAAACAGGAATTATGCAAGAAATTCCAAAAGAGTTTCTCTTTTAGTATTGGCTGGGTTGTTCTCTAATTATGCTTCCATCCTACAATTCTCAGTATTGCTATACCAATCTATTTAATTTGATGTTTCTTATATGAAAAACATGTTACTAAGTTTTATTCCCAAATGTTTCCACAAAGTCCAATGTTATTCCTTTTTAAAGAATCAACAGGTTTAAGCTGTTGTAAGGTGAATGGGTGGGTTGGTTGGGTGATTGGTTTGTTAGTTCTTTTGACATCAATTTTAATCATATTTCAAATAAGCCTCTCCTCTTTGTACTGTGCTTTGTTCTAACCTAATGGCCATGGCTTTTCAGGTAAACTCTCCTGAATTCAGCTTGGCCCTCGCTTTATGCCTGAGTTAAGAGACACCTTACATATATTCCTATAACTTTCACAACATTAATTCTACTTGTATCAAATGTGAATTAGTGACAGACTATAGATCTCACAGCTGCATTGTAGGACTTCCTGCAGAACGAAATGCAATCTTGCAGCCTGTATAAACTCTAAAAGCTGTGGCAGGGCCCAGCCTATCCTATAGGAAGGTAAAAACAAACAAAAAAGACAAAACAAAACTAAACAAACCAAAAAAATTACATACCTAAAATGTGTGCCATAGAGAAACTTAACTGTGCAGGAGAGTAGAAGATATATAAATAAATGAGCTACAAACATGGACCCTGAATGAAAGTTGCCTCCTGTAACTGCCATCCCTCCACACTCCCATGGGCTTGATTATGCAATATAAATACCAGAAGGGGCACTCTCCTTGAATATCAACCAATAAAGTAATTCTGGGCCCTTAAAACAATTATCCATGTGTCTTCTATCAAACATCAGATTTTTTTTATTAAATTACATAAGGCATAATACTATATAATTGCCTTTTGTTTTGTTTCGAGACTTTTTTAAAATGGTGCTTGAACATTTAACTCTTCTGCTACTTCTTCCAATTACAAAGGAACATAATGACTTCACCTTAAAATGATACATACCTTTGGAACAGTAATGATTGAAAATATTGCACATTAGATGAGATGGTCTTTTTTACTCCCCTTGATACCTGGTATATTGTTCAGCTAATTGTTTAATGTATCATTATCAGTGGTGAAACTGAAGTAATGTATGAACTATAGAGGGACAAAAGCAGTGAGTCTTCCACTGTGTATGAAAGGATAGATTAATACAAATAACAAATATGAATAAAAAGAACTTACCAGGTTGTATTTGTTTGCAGGAGTGGGGTGGGGTGGCTATTTTGGTCCTAGGATATTACAAAGGAAAAAATGGGTGAAGCAATATCTTTTAAGAAAGAACTAGAGATTTTCTGTACCCATAGAATAAATTCAATTGCTTTGCTCCTCTGGCAGTTTACTTAGTGATGGCAGTTCAAATTCAACATCACTGTGCTAGCAAGCCACCTTGATATATAAAAATTCCAGCTGTAGCCCATAGAATGGCACTTAGTTCTGCAATACACTGCAGCTGTCCATTTTCTATAATTTTATAAAATCTCAAAAACCTGTATTGAACTGATAACCTGAGTTCATAAAGATTCCTTCCAGTGACAGACCATTATCTCATGCATGGCGTACCATGGGCCTGATTCTTGTTTACACTAAGGCCTCTTCCTAATTGTTGGATACTCACTTCCTGTATCCTGCCAGAGTGGTAGACAGCAATATAAGGATGTATATGGGGGAATGAGACCCTGTCCTAGAACTATAGGGCATTTAAATTCTCTATATAATACACATGTGGTGATATTGCAGCATTTGTTCAGTTCTGCTTTGGAAAAATTAGCATCAACAAAAAAAAAAAATAGAAACTGGGGAGGAAGAATGCCAAACCAGTTTATAAAATATCTTAGATTACCCCACATTTAAAGTTCAATAAAGTACCTGTATCATTACATACTACTTCTTCAGTTTCATGCACTTATCTCATTTCCCCAGAGGCTATTGCAGGTTTAGGTGGTGTTCTGCTCCTTGCAGTAATTGCTTGTATACAGACAAAGAACTACCGATAAAAAATTATATATCAAACAAATTAGATGTATGTCAGAGATCTGTAAATAATTAATTAAATACTGGTATACTCATAAATATTACAGAAAATTGCAGTAGATTCCAAAAGAGTAATTCCCTTATCACTTCTTGTTTAAACCACTAGGGCATGTTGCTGTTTAGAGACTGAATTATAAATTTCTGGGTATATAATTAGTCCAACTATTAACCTTTGCTCTAGTTTCTGTCTTTGGTGGTACACAGTCATCTAAATTTGATCATGAATTATCCTTGCTGGAATCACTGTGGTTTTAAATAAATGCCACATACATACTTTTTGTATTAATTTTACACAGTCTGATTTGGTATTGCCTTGCACCTTGTATAGGCATTTATACCTGTGGAGGGTGGACATAAAACATACCTCCATTCTCATAGGTTTTACCACAGGAGGGGATAGATTTGGGTCACTCACTCCAGCAGTCAGTCCAAACTTATATGGGTGTATGGGAGCAGAAATGAATGCAATGCATATCTCTGCAGATCAGCTCTCATATAAACTGTAGAGTTATTTTGTGCATATTTGAAGAGTCAAGTAGAGCTCCAGTTATTTGAGTGTGTTTTTTTTTTTTTTAAAGTATTCCCATAATGCACAGGTGCCCTGGTCATAGAACCCTCTGTCAGAAACTTCACAAATATGGAACAAAAGGATGGTTTCTGCTCTCAGGGGATTCCAAATCCAAGTATAAGACAAGAGACAATAGATGGATACAGACAGAAGGTAGAATACAAGGAAACAATGGGACAGTACTGGTCAGCATGATAGGCAGTAATCTCAGCACACCAGCCAATTTACCATTATCAAGTTTCTTGTGGGCATCATGGCAAAGGAAAGCTTTGAAGAGGGATTTGAAGGTGGATAATGAAGTAGCTTTGCAATGATGGCAACCACCTCCCAGGTATGTGGGGCAGCATGGGAGAAAACACAAAGGTATTTCTGTGAGAATTTAACAGGTGGGCAGTGGAAGCTGGCACTGTGGGTCAATCTGAGCAAGAACTGACAGCATAGTAGTGATAACAGACAATATAGAGCAGGGGTCTTAAACTCAAATCACCATAAGGGCCGCATGAGGACTAGTCGAGGGCTATGTGAGGATTAGTACAGTAGCCCGAGGGCTGCACCACTGAAACCTTTCCATAAAATGATATTGCAAATATTGGTAATCGCGTCATTGCGAGCCACAGGAAATAGTTTTAGGGGCCACATGTGGCCCACGAGCTGCATGTTTGAGACCCCTGATATAGAGGGTGGGCATTGACTTCATGGGCCTTGAAGGTTAAAACAGGAGGCTTATATTTGATGTAACTGAGAAAGGGGGAACCAAAGAAGGGCTTCAGAAGGGGATGCCATAGTCAAAGTGATAGGCCCTCGACCCAGTCTGGTTTCTATTTTCAGACCCCTGTAGAGATTTTCTATTAGAAAAAATAAGTTTATGTTCAGAGTCTCTGCATAAGGTTGACAACAACCACTAAATGGGTGCACATCAATGCTGCATTTGTAAATCTGCATCATTTCAGAAAAGCCTGCCAGAACACAGCCCAAGCTGTACAATTAAAATAGCTGCATGTGCATTTGTAATTTGCAAACCATTCAAAGCAAAGAGATGGAATTATGCAGCAGTTCAAAAGAAATCTTTCTTTAAGAGATAAATGTGGTGTTATAATTTAACAGTTCAAAAACTGCTCCCAGACAAGTCTGATTCTAAAATATTTCTATATGGAAGATATTTTAAATCATTATTGTATTAGCCTTGTATTTTTATTTTTAGTACTTTAGGTTTGTCACTAGGGACTTCAAATGTCTAAACCGGCAGTACATATCTAACTATCATAGCTACCCACCAATTACGCTTAGCTGCTGGATTCTCATCTAGCACATGGCAATATAGGAACTTCTGTGCATTTTGGGATTTCTATGGAAGTTAGCATTAATGAAATAGTCTTTTAAATTTCCCTGGGCTCAACCTAGATATTAAGAAAATAAATGTAAATTAGCAGAGAAATACTAGGAGCCTTGAATACTAACACTCGCATCAGATTCCTTTTAACTGAAAATATATGCAGAAATTGGAAAAACCATCTTCTCCACCTGCCAAAATTGCATTAACAACTTTGGCAGTATTTCTGTAGAGAAATGTTGTGCCACATCATCACAATACTCAGAAAAACTTTACATTGAAGACTGACATTCCTGAGCCCAATAAATCATGTTCATATGAATCTGTTCAATTTTAGAGACTTGCTTACAACAGGTGAAGAGATTCTTCCCTATATTCCAATTCAATGATACAGAATGATAGCTTAAACAAATACACCAGTAGTTTTGATATGCCTCTCCAGTATGCCAGCATAAACTCAGTGCAACACTATTGAAGCTATGAGATCAGAATTGTACCCATGTGGCTCTAATTTATTTAAAAAAATAGATCCTAATCAACATTGCTTCAAAAAAAAAATACTGTAACAGTTGGGCACATTACACAGTGTAAATAATAGTCAAGATGATCATAGGTACCATATGGTATTTTCTCTGTACTAATGTAACAAATCTCTCACCTTTGGCCTTTAAGATTGATGATGTCCCTCAATATTAATTTTCAGCAGAGTATATTTCCTATATTTATATGTATTCACATTGTTGAAAAGAAATGTTTCAGTATTTATTTCAGTTGACTCTCTGCTGCCCTCTTCTCAGCCAGTGATTGTTGCTGGTAATTCAAAGGAATGCAGGATCCTCAGAGTTTGACATACATATGTTACCTAGCTTGTGTCTACATACTTTGAAAGAATTGCTAGCTAGCTTTTATGAAATCTAGAAACACATACTTCTCTTTGATAGAGTGAACAATAATGCTAACATATTAAATCTAATTATAATTTAGTTCTGCATCCTTCAGGAAACATCCCATTGTAAACATTTGATAGCAATAATTAAGGGTATGCTACTGTTAAAGCTATCTTATGGCTTATTTATGTCTTAACTTCAGAAGCACACAAAACACTTTGTTTAAATATAAATTGATACCTCTGACTTAATTACATGGCAATAATTCACTCAAAGGGTTATGATACCATAAACTGAAAGTTTTGAAATTCAAGTACTTGTTAAATGCCAGAAGTAGTTGTTTCCTATTTAGCAATATAATAACATTGGGAACATAGCTTGGAGTAGAAAGCAAAATCTTTTGTGCTACAGCCTGCTGTGACTGTAGCTGATTTTGGAAGCAAACATTTTGTTTACATTTGTCACAGTTTTTGATTTAAGATGAGAAATGAAAATTAAATAATAATTGAATCCTACATCCCCTACAAGATTTATGGTGAGGTTTTTCCTTTTCCTTGTATTTTAAATCTCTCCAAAGTAAATTATTAGTATAGACAAAGACAGGAACCACTCCAATCCCAGGAAACCATCTTCATAAATTTCTGGTAATTAAATATGTAAGATTTTTCCAGTAATCTTCATGAATTATTTTAATGATCTTCTGAATATTTTTATTTTGTATTATAAATTCTGGAGAATTCAGATAATAGTACAAAAAGAGTATATTATCCTCTTTTACTGCATACTGTTGCTATTAGGATTTTTGAAAGGTGGAATTTACTAGTTAATGATACAGAACTGAAAACTGTAAATAAAAATGCAAAGCCATTGCATGTATTGAGACTCATTACTGATTCTAAAGTCTGCAGTTACTCTTAACTATGGTTGTCAAAAGTTGAGACACCAAAGCTTCTGGAGTATTTCTAGGGATTTTCCGAATAAACATGTTCGTTGTGTTTTTTAGAACTATATGCCTTTCCTGAGAAAAGACTTTCACCTCTGTCTTTCCTTAAAATTGGTTTCTTTTTAGACTGCTGGCTGTTTTTGCATCATTCTTTGATGACTGCTGCTCAGATAGTATTGGTTCAGCTCTGAAGGCAGCTGTGTCCACCTTATCAGATAAATGTTAAGTACTATTTTGGAAACTGTCAACAAATGTCAGAAATTCAGACTAGATGCTTCCTGATTACCTTTGATGTAAAGCAATTAGGCAATACACTTTATTACTGTACCCTCCTCGCTTGAAGATCAACAAGACAGGAGGCATCAGTATTTCACAATACCTACTTTTAAAAAGTCAATTTGTTTAAAAGTGCATGACAAATTGGGAAAAAAAAAACTATTTCAGTAAATTTCTCTCTTGTGGTAATTGGAAGCCTAAGTGAAATCTGCATACAACTATTTTTAGTCATATCTTGCATTGAGCTTGGAGAACTTATACAGAACATTTACTCACTTTCTCCACTCCACCTCAGATTTGTCCCTCTCACTTTACCAAGGAGAACATCTGACAAGCTGATCTGCGAATGGGCTTCCACTCTTACATGTGAAATTCTTTGCTAGCTTGGCTCCATTGGACCTGTTGAGGATTTCATCCCAATGCTGTACGAAAATGATTTAGGACATCCATAAATTAGGGCAAAAAAATCTGACAATTCTAATTAGCATAAGCAAAAGACTGAAGGAGCTCAAACTGCTTAGCTTATCAAAGAGAAGGTTAAGGAGTGGTTTGAACCAAAACTGAGTACCTAGCAGAAGTGTGATGATAAAGGAGACTTCAGTCTAGCAGATTAATATGTAACAAGATCCAATGGCTGGAAATTGAAGCTAGATAACTTTAGACTCAAAACGAGACTCACATTTTTAACACTGATTGTGACACCCAGTTTTGTAGTTTATTCTCCATTAATGAAAATCTTAAAATCAAGACTGGATTTTGTTCTGGTTTCATCTACATTACTGCTGGAAGCATGTGTCCCAGCTTGAATTGGTGTGCTAAAAACAGCAGTGTAGCCAGGATCAGCACAGGTTCTAGCTTGGGGTAGCCACCTGAGCACAACACATACACACCATCCCCAGACTAGCTGGGTACATTCTCCTGTGGCTAGTTCAAGTCAATACCCATGCTACCCTTGGCTACCCTATTGTTAGCATGAAAGCGCAAGCAGAGCTAGTGCAAGAATTTCTACTAGAGCTGGGAAGCATCCCTTCAACTGCAGAGCAGATGCATCCTAAAAGATACAAGCTAGTTCAGACAGGAATTAATTTAGGGAAATGGATGGGCTGTGTTATGCAAGAAGTCAGACAAGATGACCCAATGGTCTCTTCTCACTTTATAATCTATTAATCTGAAGCAGATGAAGAGTTGGAATCTTTAGTCTATATATTTTTCAAAGGAAAGATAAGTCTTTTTCATACATGTAGAGAAGAGGAAGTATTGAAACAGAGGTAACAAGGAAGGAGAGGAGAAAAAGCAGCAGCCAGCAGTACAGGAAAGGAGAATATGAAAAAATAAATGGAGGGGAAAAAAGTACCAGTAGGTTTGGACACATTGTTCTTCCTAAAAGATGTTCACCTCCAAATGTCTTAAAATAGCCCCTACATTATAATAACTTTTAGCAACATTGTAATGGTTTTTTTGACCAGTACATAATATTGTGGTACTACTTTAATAAAAGGTGAGAGAAGGAAAAAAATGGATAGAGGTACTAATGTCTTAAATTTAAAATTTTGACATTACACTTGTAAGAGAAAAAGGCTAAAAGTTGTAGTTTTTCAGTTTAGAACTCAAATATTCAAAAATGAAATTTAAATGTAATTTTCAATAATTAATATTCACTTTTCTCAGCAGAATGTTTTGTTAATTCTCTGCAATGCCCTTCTCCATTGCTAAGTACTCTTTCCACTAAAGAAAGGAAGTGGGGGGACTGATATTTTCCTCTCTTCCAATCCCCAGTTTTCTCTTACAGTCAGAGGGGACACTTACATACGTCACATTTTTACTGTAGGTGATTTTAAACATCCTACTTTGTGGAAGCAGAAGAATATTACAAAACCCTTTCTGCTAATCCTAACCATCTTTCCCTTCTTGCCATACGTTCTATTTACTCATACTTGTTCGTGACTGATCTGTTGGTGTGTTTGAAACTGTACTAAACATGAGCTAATGAAGCAAAAGGTGACAACTGGGTGTGCAAGATGAACTGGCTAGTGTCTTGGAAGTAATTATGGTGGGGCCATGTGCATACTCCACTCCTTTCTATTGCATGCATTCTAGCAGCCTTTCTCATGCAGCCTGTCTTCATGCTGTCCCTTTGGTTGCTTCATGGAAAATCATTTGCAGTTTCTCATACTCCTACTCCTGCACCACCTTCAAATATATCCTGATGCCGCATGACCCTGCTAATAATCCCTCCCAAAGTCACAAATTTAGGAAAGTCAGAGAGTACATATTTTTCCATAACCTATGCATAAGTATCTTTATCAGCGTTCTTTCTGAGCTTTGGAAAGGAGAAGGCTCTTTATATGCAACCATCTTTCACAATGGAAAAGACATCTGTGCCAGATTTTGCACCCACTTACAAATTGTTACATTAATAGGCTTTTGTTCTTTTAAAAAATGCAAATTATCTTCAGTTCTTTGTCTTGAGGGATTCAGTTTTGGAAGAATGACATGGAGCCATGCTAGTTATTGCAACTCTTCACTTGTCCCCGACTCTGACCCATGGAATGCAATTTTGGTCAAAAAAATGTGATTCCTTAGCCAGATCTCTGATTAGCCTGGTGATACAATTTCTCATATAGTCTGTCATCTGTCAGAAATTGTGTCCCCACTCTGTATGCATCCTAAATTCAAGGAATAGTTTCTGATCAGTGAAAGTCAAACACCTTGAAATAGCTTCTCTTACCTAGTCTCTGCTCTTGGGGGTAACAATTTTTGTCAGGCATTTTCCTCTCAAAAAGTCCGATTCCTTTCAAACCAAGGATTAGTCAATAGTTTAGTTTTAAAAGTCAATAATTTCATTCTCTTATTTAATAAACATTATCCTTTACTTAGAAGATTTCATGGATTCTAGATATCTTTAGAATATAAACTGATCCTGAAAACAGGCCTCAACTAATGTACATTTCTAGTCACCATGGCAACCAGTTTTAGTAGTCTGTGGCCTAGCTCCACTGCAGAAATGTAATGGAGGAACACTCTGGTGACCAAAAATAAAATTGCTGGCACCTAGCTGTGAGCCAATTTTGTCCACCCCTGCTGTAAAATAATGTAATTCAGTGGTTCCCAACCCGTGGTCCATCGGGGGGGGGGGGGAGATAATTACTACAGGGAAATATACAATGCTGCGTGCAATATGTTTGTGAGTGTAATGAATTATTAGGAACAGCTGCATTTGTAATACTCCTTGATATATAAGCTTGACAGCTGTCACCCATAGGCTGTTTAAAATGACTTGCTTACATGGTGGTCTGCAAAAGCTTTTGATGTTGATGCGGTGGTCCACATAATTGAAATGGTTGGGACCCACTGGTGTAATTTATCAACATTGTTACAGAAAGATGCCAGAATCAGAGGTATACAAAGCATACACACTGTAGTCTTGACTCTCTACTACTTTTCACTTTGTGTACTCATCTCTGCCCCTTCAAAGTGAGGGAAATGCACAGCTACTGTTAAATATTGCCATTCTATTTTGGTAATTTTTTACTTCCATTTGTCAGTTATACCTACGCAATAGATGTAAAACATTACAAAAACAAAATGAGCATTTTATACCCAGTTTGCACAGAGTGGTATGAGAAACTACACATGGTACAAAATAACAGAGAAACAAGCTTATTAGTTTTATAAAAAGAATATTGTGTTAAAACACACCACCCTTAACCCATGAAAAAAAGACTCCACTGAGCAACGTAAATTTTGCAGGATTAAGTGCAAATGTAGACAGCACTATGTAGAGAAGTGAGCTCTCCCACTGACCTAGCTGTTGCCGCTCGTTTAGGTGGTTTTGTTGTGTTGGTGGGGGAGCCTTCTGCTGCCAACATAATGAAGCTATACTAATGGCATGTCTACACTGCTGCATTGGCAGCAGAGCTTGATGCAATGGCATCAATTGAGTGAGTCTACATAGATTCACTCAGTTGAAGGAGAGAGCTCTCGTGTTGACTGAATTAGTCATCCTTCCCGAATGGCAGAAGGCAATGTAGATGGGAGACATTTCCTGTTGGATTAGTGTTGTAAAGATGGCTGTGCTACATGGACATAAGTACGTCAATGTGAGGTATGCTAGTTATGTTATGTGACTAGCTTACTTCTTGCGTGGACCCAGGACATCAATGTAGACCAGACCCAGTGCTTATGCCAGCAAAAATTTTGGCACTAAGAGTATTTTTTCATACCTCTAAAGTGACACAAGATTTTCTAGCATAAATGTGAGTGTAGACAAGCTCCAAGAGATAATAGCATATGATAAATATAAATTTATACATCAAATGACCATAGAATTTTGGGATAACAGTTATTACTGTTTCTTAATGTATATGTACTTTAATAGGAGGTATTTATAACATTTTTGGAAATGTTTAATAGGAAATATAACACTTGAGTTAGGGTAAATATATATGTGGAATAGTTTTTTAGGTTGATTAGGGAATTGATGTATTTTACACCCCCCTCCCCCAGGAAGTATTTAGTGATACGTTCAAAAGTATTTATTTTGGGTTAGCGTTAAAGTGGTTATGAATATTTGTATTTTTTAAAGGAATAACACATTCAGGGTTATTTAGTCTGATTTTCAGAGGTTCTGACCATTCACAATGCTTTTTGTCTTCAGTGCCTGCTCTATGCCAGCTGGGAATCTTCCATTGTCAGGTGGCTGGATGAACTGAGCTTCCAGATGCTTTGTGCTGAGCAGCACAAAACAGCAGAGAGGCAAGGATCTGGAACAGTTTTGTAAATGTTAAATAAATTGATTGGAAAAACTCTGACTTTTGTGTGCCCAGGATTTCAACCAGATCTTTTCATATGGTTGTACGGTACTTAGCACAGTGAAGCTAAATTAATACTGGGTGGGAGGCAACTTGGATATTGGCCTAGTAAACTTGGAATTGTAGAAATAATCTGTCAGTAAAACAAAACAGTTTACCACCATTGGGACATCCCTGGTACTAGCTGCTGTAGAAAGCTCTAACCCATGAAAGTGCATGGTGTTGTACAGTGAACTGCCCCAGTATCTTTTGCTTGACCATTGAAATAATTCAGCAACAACCAGGCTATAGTTTCCATCCACTTCTAGTTCTCCATAACTTTTAGTGTCATAAAAATGTTAATGATGCAATGTCTTAAAGATGTCTTGAAGAGGAAAGAAATTTTGAGTTTGTGCTTATGTTTGCTTCAAAAATAGAGGGCTGCAAGGTTGTTTAGGTTTCTCTTTCTTTCAGCTTGTACTTTACTTGAAAAATAACAAGAATGTTAAAATGTGCCTTCCCTGTCTTTTCCTGGAGGACTGGTTAGATGACTCAGATGGGTATTGGGAGCCTTCTGCTCTTTTAAATGAAGCAGGGATCTTGATTCTTGAAGAACCAGACCTTTTCTTACAGGGGTTTTGAGATAAATTGGCATCTGACCCAAAAAAAGAAGGAAAAAAAAAAGTTTACGCTGCCTGAATAAAAATCATTTCCCTCCCTGAATCAAGTGCTTAATTGCAGTGGTAAGGATAAAGCCACATTCCTTCAAACACATACACGTACTAATTTTAAAGAACACAAGTGGTCTCTCTGAAGTCAATAGGCTCTTACTGAGGGCACTAGCTCTGTGTATGCCTCAAGAAGACACACTGCTTGTGGGTGTACATGTGCACTCACACACTGTGTACAAAGGATGGTTTTCATGAAGAGGGCTCTATGCTTTAGGTGAGCATTTCCACTCTTATCAGCTTGTTTTCTTATTTGTTTAATTTTTAATTGCTGCTTCCTAAAAAAATTGATGATGCAGTTACAAAATTCTTTTCCAAAATCAAAACCATATCAGAAAGTAAATGAAGCAAGGAGTTCTGTGGCACTTAAAGACTAACAAATGTATCTATCACATGAGCTTTCGTGGGAGAAAATACCACTTCCTCAGACAGTTTGAAGATGGGGGAACTTACAGAATGGGAGGCAAATAAAATATTTGAAAGTGTTTTATGTGGTCAAATGTTTGGGAAAGACTTGCTGAATTGAATTGCCCATGGGCACTTTTCTGTGTTACTGGATTATGTGGGCATAATGTATACTTCATGGTTGAGTATATGAGTAGTTTGATGTGGAAGCGAGGGTGTTCACTATTGCATAAGTTCATAGAACCAGAGCAGGCTAATAACTAAACAGCTTGTGCTAAATTTACTTCAGGGAAGTTACAGGTTTCATGAATATGATCCACTGGCCTTACCTAAAGCACCTACTCCTACTTATTCATGCACAACAGTATATCTCACAAAAACAAGTTACTTTCCGTCTCTGAGTTTTTGTGGTTCAGTCCTTAAGCTTCCCTCTACGTTGTAATTTACAGATCCTTGTTTAAACAAAAATGTCCTTGAGATATGTGGTAACAGCAAGGTATACATTATGAAGGGAGTTAGATTAGGAATTAGTCTACAGTGAGATGTGCATTGAAAAAAAAAAAAAAATCAGTCCATGAAAACTGATTTACAAGTCTAGGGCTGGACTAGTGTTAAAATAAAGTGACCAAACTATTTACTTTTTGAAAAGAGTAGACTTGCACTGAAATATGTACCATGGCTTTAGGAAAGGGGCTGATTTATAAATCAGTGCAGGGTTGGGTATGGCATATGATAGCTACAGCAGCACCCAAATAGTCAGTTACAGGAAAACAATCATTTCCACTCCTCCCTCCTCTGTGCAAGAACAATCTTAAGGATAAGTGCTGATGCTCCATTCAAACCACCCATGAAAAAGCGGTTTTGGAATCCCCATCATCTGTGGATGGCTCCTCAGCACTGCCCAATCCTGAAATTACAGAGCAGACCACCTGAAAATTAATGAAACCACAGTCTATAGTCAGAATGCTTGAAGGAAGGAAACGTGTCAGCCTTCAGGTCGTGATATTTCCTACAAAGTGTAGGAGCCCAATTAAGGATTTTCAAAGGATTTTTCACCCTGTAGGGGCCTCTGCAATCAGGAAGGTTGCTGCCCAAGGGAAAGACCCGTGACACAGGCCCAGGCCCCACCCCTGGCCACAGTCTCGAGACCGGGCCCAATCCGGCATTGGGCCCCTTTCACTGCCAGCCTGGCCCAGGATCCCTAGTCAGGGATGGGCCTGGGAGACGCAAGGGCCGCCCTGGGCACCCCAGGCACTGGCGGCAGGACTCGGGACACGTACCCTGTGTGCCAGGCGCCTGTGAAGCCCCAGTCTGCAATTAAACTAAGCGTTAAGGGACACGACTATGGGCTTTCCCCACTGCCAACTTTCTCCTTACTATCAAAGGGGTAGTCCTGGTGGTGGTGGTCAGCAAAACAAACAAGAAGTCTAGTGGCATTTAAAGACCCATCAATTTATTTATTTATCCATGAGCTTTCGTGGCAGAAAATTCTCTCAGGTGATAAATAAATTGGTGACTTTGTAAAAGCGCCACTAGGCTCCTGTTTTTTTTGCTTTCCTGTGTGCTGTCCTAAAATCAAAATTTTGGGGGGTGAAACAGGGGACAGGCTGGGTAGGGGGGTGGCCACCTGCCCATACATTGCTCGCTCCCCTATCCCCTGTCCTGGGAGCTATGTTCACTGCTCCCCCCTTAAGCTCTGGTTGATTTTGTGCCTCCTCGAGGGCTGTGTCTGAACTGGGGGGGGGGTCTCCCTCCCTTCTTCCCACCCTTGGGCAGACTGAGGCCAGTCCTTCAGCACAGCAGGGCTCCTGGGGAAGCAGGCACTACCCCAGCTGGCCTTCAGCAGTGGGGAGTGTGGCCAAGGGGCTGGGTGTTGAGGACAAAGCCTGCCCAATATTCTCCCCAGGACTTGAAATTAGTGGGGGGTGTAGAGGGTGGTCACTAATTTGGTCTAACACTGTTAGTAGCTAGCAACTGGGGGGTGTTGGGAAATTCAGGGGGTGCAGAGGGCTGTAGGGAGTGCTCACTAATTTGGTATAACACTAATTGATAACTGGGATGGTGTAGAGGGTATGTTGGGGGGCTTACTAATTTGATCTACCACTAGCAGACAACTGGGGGACTGTTGGAAAATTCAGGGGAGTGTGAGGGAGGTTTATGGAGTATTGGGGTGCTCACTAATTTGTTCTAACAGTGTTACTAGCTGACAACTGGTGGGTGCTGGGAAATTCAAGGGAGCATTGAGGGGGTTTAGGGGGGCTCACTAATTTGGTCTGACACTGTTACTAGATGACAACTGGGAGGGTGTTGAGAAATTCAAGGGAGTGCAGTGGGAGTGGGGGTATTGGGGTCCTCACTAATTTGGTGTAACACTGTTACTAGCTGACAGTTGGGGGTGTTGGGAAATTCAGGGGGGCATGGGGGAGGTTTGGGGGTGCAGAGGGCTCACTAATTTGGTCTGACACTAACTGACAGCTGGCAGGGTGTAGCGGGGTTCACTAATTTGGTCTGACACTGTTACTAGCTGACAACTGGGGCATGTTGGGAAAGTTGGGGGGTGTAGGGGGTGCTCAGTAATTTGGCCTGACACTGTCACTAGCGGACAACTGGGGGGGTGTAGGGGGAGGTTTGGGGGTGTAGGGGGTGTTTAATAATTTGGTCTGACACTAACTGACAATGGGGGGTGTTGGGAAATTTGGGGGTGTGTGGGAGAGGTTTGGGGGCTATGGGGTGCTCAATAATTTGGTCTGACACTCACTAGCTGACAACTGGGGGTGTAGGGGAAGGTTTGGGGGTGTAGGAGGTGCTCAGTAATTTGGTCTGACACTGTCACTAGCTGACAACTGAGGGGGTGTGGGGCAATCTGGGAGAGGTGCGGGGGGTATTGGAGGTGCTCAGGAATTTGGTCTGACACTGTTACTACCTGACAACTGGGGGGTGTTGGGAAATTTGGGGGGTGTGGGGATGTAGGGGGTGCTCACTTGACACATTAGCTGACAGTGAGGGAGTGTTGGGAAATTTGGGGGGTGTGGGGAAGGTTTGAGGACAGTAATTTGGTCTGACACTAGCTGACAATGGGGGTGTTGGGAAATTTGGGGGTGGGGGAGGTTAGGGAGTGCTCAGTAATTTGGTCTGTCACGGGGGGGTGCAGGGGAGGCCCCGCCTGAGCCCCCCTCCCCCTCTCGCCGCTGGAGCGGAGCCGGCGGGCGCTGATGCCGCCGGCGGCGGTTGGCGGCTGGCGGTTGGCGGCGGTTGAGGCGCATGCGCGGGCGGGCATGCTCGTTACCGGCCGGGGGAAGCCGCAAAATGTGAGGGCGCGGAGCGCGCGGGCTCTCCGGCACTCGCCCAGCGGCACCTGCGGCCATGCGGATTTATCCTCGCCCGCGCCGCAGGCCATGACGGCGAGCGGCTGAGCCGGGGGCGCTGCTGAAAGTTGCCGCCCGACCCGCCGGGGCGAGGTGAGTGGCGCGCGGCTGCCAGCCGACTTTGCCGCCGCGCGCCCGGGGCGCGGCAGGCGGAAGGCGGCGCGCGCCTGTAACAAGTGGGCTGGGCGGGCGCGCGGGCTGGGCGGCAGCCGCTGCCCGAGCGGGAGGCGTCGCCGCCAGGCGGGCTCCGGCTGCGCGGCTCGCCCTGGCGGCCGCCTCGCCGTGCCGCGGGGCAGTTAGCGGGCGGGCGGGCTGCAGCGGGTTTTGCCGGCTGGGAAGCCGGTGGCTGGTGCGGGGAAGTTTGGCAGGCGAGTTGCATGGTGGTGAGAGCTGTTGCATGGTTTTTGTTGCCTCTCTTTGGGAGAGCAGCGTGCATTTCGCCGCTAAATGCCGGCGAGGTGATGGCTCTGCTTTGCTGAAGGGGCATAATTAGCTTTTGGGGGGTCGCTCCCTCGTTGCAAGGAGGGGCGCATTGAACGCTGGCGCGTGCTTGCGGGGCAGGGGATGCGAGCAGCCGCCGTCAGCTGCTCCTGCTTTGGGGGGTTTCTTCGGTTTGGGGCGCCTGCAGCCGGAGTTTAGTCTTCAGGCTGCAGAGGCGACTGCTGAGGGCGCGGGGTAATAGCAGGTGTGGAGAGAAGCTGCTTTCTGATCGTCTGTCGCTTCAGTGTCATGCCAGCCCATCTCACCTTTCTTAGGAGAGACCAGTAGGTATGTTTGGGAGCTCTGAATGGAAATGTCATCATCTTTTGGCTTGAAATTAAAGATGCCCATTCGCACTGCAGTAGCTAAGTATGCCTGTGTTAATGTTGCATTGATTTGTGTGCATAGTAACCGAAGGCGGTAGATGCCCGTCTGGACTTGTGCTATTTCTCTGGAGTTGTGATTAAGGAGGCAGATCTGCTGTGTGGTGGAGAGAAACAGCAGCTGCCAGCGTTACCGTGTGGACTTATCACAAATGTATTTATTTTTTAATCTCCACATGTTTTCATATTAACAATTTTGAACTCTCCTTGTGTATTTGTGTTCTTTCGCCTGTTAATGGCTAAATTTAACTACAAAGTATAAGTGATTTCGTATTTAGAGCACAGGCATCCCTGGTGTTGTCGAAAAGCACAGTTTATGAATCATAACTAGCAAGGCACAGTGGACCGGGGAGAGAGCTACACATGAAAAAGTGAGGCACATCTTAAATTTCTCTGTTTTCCTTTTACTCTGCTTGTCCTTTCTTTCTTTTTACATCCTCTTTGATATTGAATTTGCAGGGTTCTGGGGTATTTTATAAATGCAGGAGTTTTCTGTCAGTGAAATATAACTAATGATCATTTTTCTTACTGAGCCATATTTGCAGTGCAAGACCTTTTGAAGTGTTTGTAATGTGTGTGGTGGCTTGAAATTAAGAATTGAGAGCTCTTAAAGTAATGTAGGTATTTTTCAGTGTTTTTTAATATCACATATGTGAAATTAATTTTTGCTTCTTTAAAAGTAGTACTGTATATACTGAGCAGTAGTTAAACATTTTCAAGTTGACCACAAAAGGAATTTTTTAAAAATAAAGTTCCTTGGAAATACCTTTTGAAAAGGAAAGAGAAGCCATACACATTTCATTTTCCAATTTTGGATTAGATAAACTAGTAATGTAATAAACTGGAAACTAGAAAAACATTTTTTTCAGAAGTAAATGTATTCTGTGGGAAAACAAATCTCCAGCCTAAAACATCAAGTAATTAGACTGGGGGGAGGAGGTGAGAAAGTATTATAAATTGTCACTGAGTTGAAGTGGCCTATGTAAAAATGGCATCTAAACCTGCAGATGTTAAGATGTTGTAATACAAATGTATGTAGAAGCCATAGTACAGGGAAGCCGTGGTTGCTGTACTTTTAAGACAAGCTTGTGCCAGACAAGTGGGAACACACTGAAATGTTGTTTGTTTTAACATATTAGTTTAAAAAATAAGCTATGTAAGTTTCTTTTCAAGTTTGTGATGCTGCTTTCACTGAAATTGGGACTTCTGAGTATTGGCATTGACATTAATTGAAGCTGGCAGTGTATGATTCCATATGTGGTTCATGATGTTTAAATACCAGTTTATTTTTTTTTTCAATTATCTTAAACTGAAAGGACTTTAAAATGTTTGTGCAATAAAAATACTTTACTTTTATGGTGCTTTTGTTGATGTTGGTACAATGTTCTGATCGCTCCGTTAAAGAAGGTACAGTTTCCATTGCAGCTGGGGAGAATGAGGCATGAATATTTATAGTTCCAGTCTTATATCATTTGCAGTTAATGACCAACTTTTAGTGTCTTCATCGGGACTGGGAGCAGGGTTCGATGATAACTTCCCAAAGACCACACCATGAGTCAGTGACTCTATTAAAATTTAGGAGTCCTTGACTCCTTATCTGGTACTTGTACGTCTGGAGTCATCTGTTTAAAGATCATCTCCGCCTTTGAGTAAGAGAGTTTAATATTAGTGCTTTATGGCAGTGAGGAGCTTCAACATGATGAGGATTAAGAAGAGGCAGGTATTGTTTAGCTAATATGTTAGTTCATCTAAACTTTTACTCGTAGGAGGTCTTTTGTGCTGAGTTAAAATTAGCAGCATAGAGTGGTCCTGGTCCTGCTCCTGCATAGCCTCACTTGCATGACCAGGTGCCAGATATTCAGGACTGGGGCACTATGACTGTCCTTTGAGACCTGTAACAGTAAACACTCCATGCCTTCATCCCAAATGGATCAGATTTTCTCTTGTGATTTCTTTATTTCTATACTTGTTTTATATTTTTGTAACTGAAATTAAGGATATAGAAATAATGAACCACAGAAACTTAACTATTAAGTAGACAAAATATTAAAATATGTTGAAAAAATAAGTCTTTCTGTTGTGCTATCATGCTTTGTTTTAAAAATCATATTTCTTTAGAACACGGCCAGTAGATACTTGGTAGGGTTGTTGTTTTGCTCTGTTTTGTTGTTGCATGTGTTTACTTGGTTTACTTGAACTGTTTGTTAATAATACATGTATTCCTTTTTGGCTTTCATTTCAATTACGGTATGGTCTGTTATGAAGTTAGATTTAAAAATACTGTAAAAGAGATTTTGTCTTTTTTTAAAAATTGTATGTTTATAATAGGGTGTTTATTTCAGTGACTAAAGCTGTGATATAGAAACTAACAAGTTTCAAATCAGTTAGCACTACACGAGGAAACTTTTTCCTTTTAATTTCTATTTTATTTCCTATTATTTTAAATAGCTGTTCAGGTAATAAAGTTTTTAAGTGGAAAATTACTCTTTTCTAAAAGTGAGACATTAGATAGATGAACTTTTTCCAGCATTATACTGACTTTTCATTTGAGTATATTTTTGCATGAATTTGCTCTTTATGATGAGTATGAGGCTAAAATCAGTGATGGGCTTAATGCTGTCTCATCTTGGAAGCTTTCATTGAGCACTACTGACTTCTTTAGTTCAAACTGGCAATAACCTCTGTTTTCTAGATGTTTGTTTTAAAAATGTAGACTACTATTTCCTAGGGACTATAAAGCTTTGAACCTAGGCAAGAATAAAACGCAAGTCTTCATAGGTGAATGAATGAGCCTTTTGTAAATTTTCATATTCCTAGGCTGTTAACTGTTTGTTCTATATTTTTAAATATTAGCATTTCTGTATGGGCACATACATTTCACTTGGTGTAGCAGAAGGTTAGTGTGCATCATAAATACAAAATATTTATCATTTCAGCAAGCAACTATAAGTGCATCAAATGTTACTACTAAATACGTTTAGCTATCTCCTTTTTTCCTGATTTGGTTTAAAGATTAGAGCTCAATGAATATTGGAAAAGATCACTCAAACTGTCTTGTGAATCCTAGCCACTTTAACATGTTTTCCTACTTTTTTGAGAAATATTTATGTATGCAAAGTTTTTTGTTCGTGTGAATGTTCACACAGCAAATTTTAGGCCTGTAGCTGTGATTTGTTTAATTAAGAAGTAGAATTTTGGGGGGAAGGTGATGAAGAGAAACTCGTTTCACACAAATGTAGATTGTAGAGCATCATCCAGTAGAAGAACAGAAAAATATCATGTGACTTACATGATAATTCACATGGTAATTTGCAACTATCACATATGGCAGGCATGTCCAACCTTTTTGGGTGAGGAGCCACATTGCAACTCTTTTTCTCTGTCAGGGGGCCAGTGAGAAAATTTTTGATAGGTAAGACCCACAAATTGAGCTTATTAATAAACTTTAATAAAATAACGATTAGTGTGGTATTTGGCATTGCTTTTGCTGGCACTGGGTACAAAGGATGGGGGGAGTGCCTGTGTGAGCGGCCAAGACAGGACAGGGGAGCATGGCAGAGGAGGGGAGGGAAGAAGGGTGAGCTGGGGGGAGCAGAGCAGCTGGGTGGCAGGACTTGGCTGCTTCCTGACAGGGGCACCACCAACTCTGTTCTCACTCCCTGCCAAGCACTGCTAAGGGAAATCCAGCCCCTGAACAGTTCTCTGGCCAGGCCACGCCGCCTTGCAGCTGTGTGCAGGGTGGGAAGCTGACAAGGGCCCCGGCCAGCCCCAGGCTCCTGGGCTCTTTTGGCAGCGCTCTGCGGTCCAGATGAAAGCCCTTGGAGAGCCAGAGTTAAGCCTCTGGGCCGCAGCTTGGACAAATCTGATACATGGGAATACTGATTACAAACAGGCTGAAAATCACAAACTTTCTCTCACACAACTTTGAATAATAAATACATAAAACACTGAGTCCAGTTGTATCAGTCTTGAAAAGGAAGAAGGGTTATGGGCCAGCTCCTTAGCTGGTTTAAGTCAGGGGTCTCAAACTCAAATCATCACGAGGGCCACATGAGGACTAGTATGTTAGCCCGGCGGCCTGACCACTGAAACCTTTTCATATAATGATATTGCAAATATTGGTAATGATAGTGTTGCAGGCCACAGGAAATAGCTTTTGGGGTTGCATGTGGCCCACGGGCCGCATGTTTGACACCCCTGGTTTAAGTGATCGTGGGTGGATTGATTTGATCGATCAATCATTGAAAATTATAATTTGGCCTGTTCTATTAAAAACACTGCAGTCAAATGCTTCAGTTAAAAAACTTATTTTTTCCAAAACTGAAGTATTACAAAGTAGGTTCCTTCTTACAAAAGTGTAAACTTGTAGAGCTCCAATTCTCATTGCTTTCCTTCAGTTTCCGTGGTAACTGATAGTGGACTGTTGAGATTTAGTTGAAGATGCCACAACAGCAATGATTTTAAAACTTCCCGTTACCATATTTTCTCATATTAGACCTCTGTTTCCATGGAAATAGTACTGAAAGGCAATAGGCATCCAGCGGCTAAGTCACACTTGATAGTTTTGGGTGATTATTGATTGTGAAGGAGAGCGACTGCCAGGTAGAAAAAGGCCGTAGCCCTTTAAATTTGGTGTGAAGATACATTTATAAAAGTAGAGGAGAGCCTTGGCCTCTTCTGCTTCTTTTCATAGTTACAGTCTGAGTTTATTTTATTAATTGTTCTTCCGAGTTCACAATACCCATTTTACCACAATCAATTATTTTATTGATCATAGATACTTGCTGTAGCATGAATATGCAGAACAGTGTCAACTAGTACAATGAGGTTTTCTGGGACAGAAGCCATGATAGGAGTCATTTGCTTAAACATAAAATGGAAAGTGAGGCTTTTGAGTTATACTAATTTAGGGGGGAAAGGCCATGACAAAATAAGACAACGTATGGTATTTTCTGTCCTAAGTACAAATACAGGGAAAAAAATCAGAAATAAATTGATATCTTAGGGCCGTGACACACTTTGGTGGCATATCGTGGCTCTACATGACACACCAGCTTCCTCTCCCACAGGCCAAAATCCAGCCATCTCCCCAGCTCTACGCGACACACACACCCCTGTGTGGCAACACAGTGGTTGAGAACCACTGTCTTAGGAGCAGAGAATGAGTGGGATAGCAGGGATGGTGATGTGGGGTGGAAAATTCAAAGTCCATGCTTGTGATGAAACGTGAAGTAGCATAGTGTTCTCTTATGACTTTGGAAGCCAATTCCTTTTTAAGAGAGGACCCACACCAGTGGTAGTTGCTTGAAGTGCCCTGCCTAGGGAGAGGAGAGGCCAGCAGAATACTCCTGGGAATGCTGAGGGTGTGGGGGGGAGTGGGTTGTCAAATGACAGTTATCATATCCTTTAAAGGAGCTGCACGTAACCTGTCTCCAAATGTGGAGCAAAGACAAAACCATAGCTACACAGCCCCACCAAACTCGTTTTATAGTACACCTTGCATACTGTATTGTTTGCTCAGGGAGCAGAGCAGCAGGAATTCTGATGCCCCCTATGTCCTTTTTTTCTGGTGTCTTAATGTGCATTTCTCCTCCCTGTCCAAGTGGACAGCGTATGCAGATATTTTGAGCTAGCAAGTCAGAATCTGATTGCTAGCAAGTTTCAATAGTTCCTCTATCATATATTAAAGCCTTCTTGTGATATTTATCTTCTCTGGTAAGAAAATAGTAATTGTTTGTTATAGTAGTTTGTCTGATTGCAAAACATCGCCCAACATTCACAATCTCATCACACTCTGAATTTAATTCCCCTGGAGCCTAACACTTTCTTCTTGATCAGTGCATGCTGTTATACTTTTTCAAACTTTTAACCAAAACCCTTCAGTCATTTCTGAGTCGAGGGACAGTGATTGAAAAGAACACAAAACAGGAAAATTGAATCTTGTTTTTGTAGAAAAGCTTTAACTCATGGTGCAAATGTTCCCGAAAGGTTCAAACAGCAGAAGGTAAATAAACTTGGGATACATTTTAAGGTCATGAGACTTTAAAATCTTTATTTTTTTTAAATTTTGAGAGTAGACTTGACATTTTTTGAATTCTGGGGATTGATAATACACAAAAAAACACTGTTGCTTATTCTTTCAAAATTGTGGATGTTGTAGCTAAAAGTGATCCAAGAATCTAAAGTGACTTAAACAGTTTAAGTCGAGCTAAAGTTCTGTTTAGCTCCCTCTAAAATAGTTTGATTTTGTATTGGTTTAAGTGGTAGACATGAGAGGCACCTGAGCTGCCTCGACTGTGTTCTTCCTCTTGCAGATAAATATATGCATGTACTAGTAAGGAAGCATGGAATACTACCTTTTGACAAATGTGATTTCCAGTGTTCAGTTTACTAATAATTATGGAAGGGTAGGTACCAGCTCTATAATTAGGGTTGTGTTGACATTTGCAGGTAAAACACCACTTCACACGCTAATGATAGAATGTGGTCTTTCAGCTGTACACACTAGTTCTTTCCAAAGGGTTAGCTTGTTAGTCTGGTTCAGCAAAAAACAAGAAGTCCTGTGGCACATTAAGGACTAATCAATTTATTTATCCTGTGAGCTTTTGTGGGAGAAAAATCCCATTTCATCAGACACTTCAAACTTGTGCAATAAAGTTTTTTTATTGATCATAAGTGCTCTCTGTAGTTCTTTCCAGTCCATTTGAATATTCAGTTACAATTTTCCTAAAATATTTTGTAACATTAGGTGAGGAAATATTTGAAAAATTCACTATTTAAAAAAAAATCCAAGCATTTAACTTTTTTTTGTTCCTTCTATATAAAATACCAGTCCCCACATTCTCCAGACTACTCTCACGCATGGTCTGGTAATATCTAGGATATAGATCACTTCTCAGATTTTGAATTTCATTTCAAAGAATCACTTATTTTCACTTTTCTTGAAATTAACCTAGTAGGTGTTGATGAATCAAAGCTAATAAAATTCTCATTCCTCAGTTGATTCCACTCTCTGACACTATGTGGCATAGATGTACAACTCTCTCCATATTCCTCAGCTTTCTTTCTCAGCCACTCAGTGACTGCAGAGACAGGCTAGTCTGCAGAGCTAGAGAAGATGATGAGGGGGTGTAAGGCAAGTGCCTCTGTCACCCTTGGAGGGTCTGTGCCTGGCCTTTTCTCCCTCCCTGTTGCTGGCCCCTCTGGAAGGGCGGGTGGACAAACTGTCACTGATCTTTCTGGAGGGACAGGCAGATGGACAAAGTCTCTGGCAGGTTAGGGTGTGGGAAGGCAAGGTCGAGACATGATGCGGGGGGCTGCTTCTTGTAATGCTCCAGGAGAGGGTAGGGAAGGGGCTGCTGGCCCCAGCCCAGGCCCCTATCCACGGGCATGGGGTCTAACCAGGGGCCAGTGGAGTCCTGAGTGCAACACGCCAGCCCAGCCTATGGCCTGGCCACGTCAGGCCTGGGGCTCTCACTTCCAAGACTTTTGGTCCTGCCCATGGGAGTACCTTCTTGGGCTGTGCGTCCTCAATCTCTTCGAGTAGTCACCCCAGGGAAGGTTGTCAGGCTCTTTGGCTTCATCCTTGGGGGTCGGCAGGACCAGCAGGGTGTTGCTGTCATCAGCCACGGGTAGTTCATCCAAGTCATAGCCCGCTGGCTGGGGTTCATCCTCACTGGCTAGGGGAAGCTCATCCAGGTCACAGGAGGCCAACTGGAGGCCTGCATCAAGGGGCTTCTCTGGCAGTGGGGTTGGTGGAAGCTCCGCAGAGCTCCTTCTCTGGGGAGTAGCCGCTGCAGGTCCACAGCAGAGAGATCCAGGCGTCCATCTGGTCGCCAGGCTGCTGGGAGGTTGTTGGCTGGGCAGTGGTCAGGCTGGATTTGTGGAAGGAGCAAAGGGACCTCCTTCCATCTCAGCCACCTAGTTCCAACTGAGCTTCCAGGCCTCCCTTTTATACTTCCTGTCCTGCCCCCTGACTTCTAGTCTGACGGACACGCTGCTGCCAGCTCCGCCCACCTCCATTGGGGTGGACTGGCCCTTGCTGTCTGTCTTCGAGGGGAGCCATCTTGCCTCCCTACAGGGGAGAGTGCTGGTTTGCTGCTCCCTACCCATCCTATCTGCTAGGTCACTTTGCAGTTTGTTGACCCTATGCTGGTACATCCTTCCCCAGACCTTCTTTCATGTTCCTGCAGATCATACAATGAGTCTGGTAGCACTTCTAAAGAATAACAAATTTATTTATTGCATGAGCTTTCTTGCAAGAGAATCCCACTTTGTTAAATGCTTGAAGATGAGGACCTTAGGGATGGGAGCCTCTCATCTGGATGTTTCTGTTCTTCTCCTGTGCTGAATTCCTATATGTCTGAATACATGCTTGCAGCTCTGATCCAACTATCTCAATTGCCATGCCTTAGTTTCAGTGCTCCCTACATTTTTTTCACCAATGAACATCCCCACTGCTGCTTCATTTTACCACATTTCCACCCATTTCTGTACAAATGCTTCTTATTGTCCAAACACTCCTGTACTCTCATGCACATTTTCCCTCAGCTTCTCTGCAGTGGCTTCCAGCTTTCTCACAGATTGCTTCGCCTGCTGCAAAGCTTTGCTTCTCACCTGTCTGGATGTCCTTGTAGCCACTTCTTATGGCTCTGATGTCTCTCTGGCACGGCATCCGCTCCAAACCCTTCACCCTCACTGCATGCACAACTTCAGCTCTCCCCCTTCACAACTTTGATCTTACCCATTTCAGACCCCAAGTCCCCTGATGCACTCCCTTCTTGATCTCTCCCCTAGATAGCCTCTCCTCTGACTGACACAAATCCTTACTTCATATTGCTGTTCCACATCCACATTCATCTGGAAGCACTGCGTTCTCCAGCGCTCTCCATGGCACACCCCTCATTGCTGAGAAATTGCAACAAACTATGGCAGAATTTCCACAGTGTAGAGAGCTTGATAACAGGGCGTACTGAGGGGGAGCTGAGTGACTGAGAATCCTCCTGGGGAGCGAAGTGCTGACCTGGCTTCCCAGGAATTGACTATCTTAGGGTGGGAGAGGGCTATCCCTCGGCTTCCCACTGAAGCTGCCCTCCAGCTCTGAAGGAGATGGGGAGGGCAAAGCTAGGTGTTGCCACCCCCAACCCCAAAAGCTGCACATGGGGGGGCCCCCAGCCACAGCCAGAGCTTCTGTGTTACATGACCTGCCTGGTTGGGATCGGAAAGGAGCTCAGCATTGCAATGTGGTAAGTAAGGAAAGGTGGGACCAGGGAGACTCCTGTAGTTGTGGGGGAGGGATGGGCTAAGGACTGGATGGAGCTTGCTTTGTGTGAGGGGTCGCCCCCCCAAGTCTCCTGTTACAGGGGTTGAAGCTGCTTCCAGCTCTAAAGAAGCTGGGAGGAGAGGCAGGGCTGGGGGCTGAGGCTACCCTCCCCCTCTCCATCCCTGAAATGGTCTCTGCTGCTTGACAGGGAGGAGAAAAGCATTTCCTAATCCTCAGATGTGACTTTGCATCCTCAAAAACTCCAACCAAAAAATTGAAGCAGGTTTAGAGTTTCTTTTTTGCCAGTAGGATCTAGCTATATTAACACAGCCTCTCTTGCAAAAATACAGAACAAAGATGGCCCTGCAAAGCTCTCCTGCCTGAGCAGTGAGCACTCAGTGTGAGCACTGCACGTAGGATAAGGGTAGGGTGGGGGCAGCAGAGTCAAGTCTGTGTTTGCACCCCACAGGCCTCTGCCCTGCAGATACAGACCCCTCCGTCCCTCCCTGGGGCAGCCGGTGGTTTGTGCCGGGACAAGTCCTGCCCACATGGCTGAAGTAGGATGCAAATGTAGGCTTGGCCCTGCTGGTGACCCTCTGTATGCCATTGCTTGATAACTGAGGTTGGGTTCTTGTTTAGACAGAAATTTCTGCAGCCCACAGGCAGTATTATCTGACTTTACCTCCTTTATGATTTTCTTTTTCTACTTTCCAGCGCTGAATCCAGCAACTTCTTGCCTTTTCTCATAAAATGCTGTTCCTTTCCCCCTCAGTGTATAACACTCACAGTGCCTGTATCCAGTTCCCCATAATTGCATTCAAGTGTCCAAGCTGAGCACCAGCCTCAGGAACAATAAGTGTTACCAACAGATGACTTATCAACTACAAGTTTGTTGTGATGTTGCTGTATATGAAGTTAGAAGTGTTGAAGTTGTATATTGGATTATGATGGTGAGGAACTGGACATGTGCGTTCTGCATAGCCGTGTCTTAGAAATCAACCAAACTTGTTGGGGACCTAAGAAATATATGAATACTTGGTGGTTCTGACACTTGTCACTTTCTTCTCCCTTCAAAATATCTTGGCAGTTAAATACTGTCACTGGATGCATGTCTGTGCACCCTGGGTTATGAGCTATATGCTTTTTCTGTCCACTCATGTGCTGGAATTCTGTGGGTTTAGGCCAATTGCACCATGCAGTGTTTCTTTATGGATGATCATAATCTATTCTACATGAGTAACATGATATCATGTTTCCTACAACTTAATGCATGTGCTCAGATGCGTAGCATGTTTAGCATGGCTCAGGGGGGTGAGAGAAAGGTGGAGTTCTCTCCTGACAGCAAGCAGACAAGTACCTGGAGGAAACAACAAAGATATGCTAATGGAGGTGGCTCAGAAGAGAGGGAGATCACCTCTGCCTGGAAGGCAGGGCTGGCTCTACCCATAAGCCAATGAGGCCCTGGCTTGGGGTGCCATTGGCTTAGGGGCATCAGGGGCAGGGCAAGCTGGACCCTGCACTCCTGCCCCTTCCCAAGCCAGCCACTCTGCACCTGGAGGCAGAGCAGGCAAGCCCATGAGGTGGACTCTGCTGGCTCAGGGTGCCACAGCACCTTGAGCTGGCCCTGCTGGAAAGGAAGGGTTGAGCTGGATGGGAAACAAACAAAGACACCTGGAACATTTTAGGAGTTTTAGGTGGGACTCTCCATCTTGAAACAGCTCTAAGCAAGATGTGGACCCTGCCTGGCTGTGCAAACATCTGCTAGCTGAACACCTTGAGCATGAACTTGAACTATGAGGTCGGTTTAGGTAGAGATATTAGGGTAGTATGTGTGTTTTACCTTTTATTTCCTTGTGGTCTCTCCTGACTCATTTATATTGTGCTTCTGCCATGATTGGCCATATTCTCACATAGAATTATAATCTGATCAATAAACTAGTAGTTGTTTTATCAAAAGTTGTGTGATCTTTAGAGGGTGTCAGTGAAGAAGGCTGGGCACAATCCATTTCTTTGTTTAAATGGATGGACTCAGTGTATCGTGACTGAGAGTGGGTTGCGATCTCTGTAGACAGTGGCTCCCTGGTGTGTTAACGGGGGCCAGGGGTGTGCTTGGTTGGGGACTGTCCCTCAAGTAGCCACAGAGCACACACCCACAGCTTGGGACTTACTGCATGCCAGAGGCCGGAGTGGACTGACTCAGGAGTGAGTGGTCACTTGGCAAGGTGCGGTGAATCAGGGTTCAGGAGTGGGAATTGGGGGAGTCACAGCAAGACACTGGAGTGGATCTGGGGAGCAACCTGTCACAAATACAAAAACTGTACACAAAAAAAGAAGAAAATTCTTTCCTCTGTCCTTGCTCATGCTAAGATTGCAGGGTGTGATATTGCAATTAGCCAGCTGATGTGTTGTAAGCAATTAGATTCTCCTTGTTCGGAGTTTTTGTGAAGTACCAAAAAAGAGATCCTGGTGCATGGCTGGAGCTCCTAGGTGCTACTATGTTACAAAAGCAGTAGATTAAGCTCCCCAGTAAGCATTTGCCAGCAAAAGCTTGCCATTTTTTGGCAGTTGTCAGTAAGAGACAGGCAGGTTTGTGAGGCTGCAGCCTGGGAAGGAAGTCCTGGGATGTGCCTGCCTTGGCTGCAGCAGAGAGGGGGCCTGTAGCCTGGACACTGGGACTTCAAGCAGGATGGCAGCAGGGAATGGGAGGTGGCGGGGCCCATGGAGCACCATGGTATCACCCTGTGGCCTGGGAGAGGAGGCTGTCGGCAGAGTAGCAGCGAGTAGAATCCTGCAGTTCTGCATGCAGGCTCCAACCACGGTTATGCTCTGTGAAAAGACCTGGCATCTGCTTACAGCCCCCACACTCCCTGCTACTTCCTTGGCTACAGCCTTTTTTCACTGACTTCAGTGCTGGGACTCTAGCAGGAGTTCCCCTGTTAGATGGGAATACAACTGCCCAAGACCATCTCCTGCGCTGTTCCTGGATGCAGGCAGTTTCTGGACTGCCGTCAAGGAAGAAGATGTTAGGCTGTGGTGAGCATAAGCTATAGGCAGGTTTGTGGGGCACATCCTAGTGCTGCTTTCACTGACTGCCAACCCTTCAAACCTGCCTGCACCTTGAGGCCTTCTTTTCCTTAACAGTTCTCAACAAGTGGCATACTACTGTTAATATCCTAATCTTATTAACATTAAAACCAATGGGATGGGATTGGTTCCTGGCAATTCGCAGGAATTGGTTAGTGTCAGGATTGCATTAAGCAGCATCAACTGTAATAAATAATGTTTGCAAAGCCTACAGTAGGCAAGGCAGCATACGCTTCAACTTGTTCAGAACTCTAGATCCTTTCCTAGCCAATATATCATGTGTTGAAGGCATTGTGCCTTGTCTACACTAGACATAGCATAGATAATATTCTCTCAAACAATAATGTATTTTTTATCAAAGCATAGCTTTTGGGGCACAATCCTGTTTTGTGTTTTATGACACAAGTTTTATATGAGTGTGACACTGCTGATTCAAATCAATGGATTTGCATCAGATTAAAACTTGCGTAACAGTGGAGAATCCTAATTCCAGGATTTACACTTCCCTGCATTTATTTCATCCCATTCTATAAGTTCCACTTTGTCAGATGCTTTGAAGATGGGGGGATTTTCTTCCACAAAAGTTCATGAAATAAATGAACTTGTTAGTGTTTATGGGCCACAGGACTCTGTTTGTTTTAATGGAGAGTCTGGTTCCAAATGTTAACAAGGCTGTATAGTTAAGTACTCAAAAATTTGCTCAGGAAGTACAAAAGTTAAAGATGAATGCCTGAAATTTTGTTCTTCCACCTTTTGTGTATTGTGCTATATTTTTTAAAAGGTAATCGTTAGGGTAATCTTGGCTAAACTCGTGTATAACATCATGCAAAATAGTTAGTGTACTAATTGAGAAAGAATAGGTCATATTCCCATCTGCCATCAGTTGTCACAGTTTCATTGAATAATAATGAAGTTTTGCCAGCATGCTGCAGCTGAGGATTTGGCCCAGTGGTTGTTAACATCAGTAGAGATTGTGGGCCAAAATCTGCTCTAACTGCACTTTTATAAATATGGACTGAATCCATTAATTTCTGTGGGTAAACTCTATAGTTCACAGAAGTGTAGCCAAAAGAAGAATCTGGCCTTGCAAATGTTCTAGGGGCAAAATTAATAACCAAACTTTAATTCTGTGACCTTTATTACTTCATAAAACTTACTCATTTCACATTTTTATTCTAATATATATTCTGAAAATATCAGACCAAATTGACTACTTAGATGCAGGTATTTTTTTACATCTGTAAAGCATTGTGAGTTTACCACTCACCCTAAAGTATACTGATTGTTTTATTTTAGTTTAAATTCAGTAGATTAAGTTGTAAATTGATGAGAAATTGTCCTTTGCTATTGCTCATACTTAGTTTGTAACACTTCTGTGACTGATTATGATTTATGAAATTGAATTTTGGTATCACAAAGCATATATGAGCTCAACCAAACTGCTCAAAGCAATCCATGCTAGATTTCTAGAATACCAGCTCCAGGCCATGAGAAATTACATTTTGTGTGTTGACGTTAACATTCCCAAATGCAAGTCTTAAAGTCTCTGGGAGATTATCATAAACTATTGCATTTCTATTTTGAGACTTCGTTTACAGACTGTACATCAACAAGGATAGTACTTACCAATAGTATGTTACTTTTTTCTTTTGCAGTTCAGTTAAAATCTTTTTATGTTAAGTGGTGAATCTCTAAACTTTTCTAAAGTTACAAGGTACAAACATGCTAGGATTTTCTGTCCTCAACTCCAGTGCAAAATAATCTTAGCCCGTCAATCTAAATAGAGTATCCAGGCATGAATAACCTTGTCCCTCTATATTTTTCTTTTTGTGTTGTCACTAGCACATTTTATACATCAAACTCCAGTTGTGGCCTGTCATTAAAGGTTTTCTGGGTGAAGAGGGTCAGGTGGAGCTAGTCCTTTATGTCCATGATCATCTTTTTCTCCTTAAAATTAGAAGCATGGTTATATAGGATTTTCTTCTTTCAGTCAGTCTCCAAGATGCTACAGTAAAGTAGAACTATGCTTTTAGAAATGCATTCCAACCTCCCTGCTGATGTTGATATTTTATTTGTAATACCAAAAACATAATGGTGCATCAACAACATGAAAAGTGCATATGCTTTCTTTATTTTAACAATTGATGTACCAAATCTCTAGTCACATATCATATGTATAGTTTCAGAATGGTAGTCATGTTTGTCTGTTTCAGCAGAACAAACAAGGAGTCCTATAGCACTTTTAAAGACTAACAAATTTATCGCATGAGCTTGTGTGTGAATAATTCCACTTCATCAGATGTGCAAAATGGAAACTGCAGTATGTAAGTGAATACAGTGGAAACTTGTTAACGCGCAGGCGTCGGGGGACAAGCCCTGGCGCCCGCGTGTTAAGCGGACCGAGCGGAAACAAGACCAGTGCTTCCCCAAGTTCTATGCATGTGCGCACAGTGTAAACCACTTGCCCCCGCACAAATCAGTGCTGGCAGCACAGAGCTGGCACCATGGGACCCTAGGCAGCCCGAAGGAGCAACAGGGATCCGGATGCATCCCCAGCTGCTTCTGGATGAGCTGGGAAGCTTCCACAATGGGGGGGCCATCCGAATCCGCCTTCCCCCTGCGGCTTGCTGGTGTGGCGGAAGCTCCTCCACTCGTCCCAGCAGCTGGGGACGAATCCAGATTCCCCTGGCCTGGCGGCAGTGGTGCAAAGCTTCACGCGTTTCCTGCCCCGGCCAACTTCCGGTTGTAGGCAGCGTGTGTTACTGAGTCCCGCGCGTTAACTTGCTGGCTTCGGGGGTCGTGACTGGAGCGTGCGTTAACTGGAACCATGAGCTAACGGGTTGCGTGTTAAGGGGTCCCCACTGTATATGCATGAAGAGGAGAGTAAGTCATACTCAGCTCAGACTTTTTCAGCAAATCAAGCAAGTTGTTTTGATTCAAGCAGTGCGGAACAATAGATAAGAAGGTGAGAATGTGAATTATCTTTGGTTAATGAGTAAGCCATTCCAAGTCTCTATTCAAACCTAATCTGATGATGTCAAATTTGGGTGAATTCCAGCTCTGTAATCTCATTTTGAAGTCTGGTTTTAAAGGTTCTAGGGTTTGGGGGTTTTTTTCTGTTTTGCCTGGAGCACTGTAACTGTCATGTCTTTTACAGAGTGTCGAGTGAGGCTGAAGTGCTCCTCTGTTGGTTTTTGGATGTTACCATTCTTTGTCTGATTTGAGTCCCTTTATTCTTTTGCGCGGAGGCAGTCCAGTTTGGTCAGGGGATAAGGTAGAGGGGCATTTTTTGGCACATCATGGTATATATCACATTGGAAGATATGCAGTGAAAATTAGTGACTTCAGTGGGGGGGACGGGACTTTTAAACTACACTTCAGTGGGAAACGGCAGAGCTGGAATTCATACGCAAATTTGCTTTAAAATTTTGAAATGACCTTGTGACCTACCCTGTTCTGCAAGTATATATTTCCCTACTTACTTCAGTATGTGGATTCCATTTCATGCATCTGATAAGGTGGGATTGTACCTACAAAAGCTCATGTGATAAATTTGTTAGTCTTTAAAAGTGCCACAAGACTCCTTGTTTGTCAGATGCGTATACATTCTAAATAGAAATCTTTCCTGTGCCACAAGATGTCTTGTTTGCTCCCCAAGTGACTGTACCATCCCTATCTACTATCATGCTGTTTGCTAGAATGTCTACCTTACTGTGTTTCTATACCTTGACTTTTTATGAGAATACATTGTAAGCCTATCAACCTGGATGGCTTTTTGTCTAATCCCTTGCCTTTGACCTCTCTTGACTTCAGCAGTTCTGCCAGGAGTCAAAACTCCAGTTGGCATACCTTTTAGGGTGATTGGAACATACAAGCCTTCCTATCTCATCAAGGCGCAGTCCCCAGGAAAGGATGTATACTAGTTGTAGTAGTACGGCACCATAACTTGTAAATCTATGTCACTAAAATGTACAGTCAAGTTCATTTTTATAAATTTCTTAACATACCTAAATGACTATAAAGCTGAGGTAAAAAAAAAAAAAATTGAATGGCAGATGATAGAATCCTAAATCTACTTTATATGTACCATTTTGCTGTTATTGCTGTGAAATTGTTCATCATTTTAGTCTAATAAAATGCCAGCACTCTGTATGTGATGCCATTTATTTTTGGTTATGAGTCCTTGAAGTGTTAATCATGGTGCAGTATTTTTTTTCATTTATTTTTTATTTTTCTCATTTGAGATGTTGCCTGGTTGGACAACTTGTGAAAGTGAAGTAATTTTCTTGAAAACAAACAGAATTCAGAGGGAAGCAAAATTATAATAAAAGAACCTTTCTAGCTCCCTTAAAGTCAATGGGATTTTTGCTTTTGAAGTCAGTGGAAACAGGATTGTCTTAAACATAGTTTAACAAAGGGTGATGCATAGAATTTTAAATATAATTGTGTAAAGCTTTGCTGTCATTTCAAATCAAATCAAATCATAGGGCTGGAAGGGACCTCATGAGATCATCGAGTCCAACCCCCTGGGAATTGAACCCGTCATGATTCAATAATACTTATGCATGTGCGACTTATAGTTTTCATAGTGATGTAAACATTAATTGTACTAATACTGAGCTAGATAAGTACGTCCATTGTAAAGACTGGGTTTCCGCAGCACAGAGTTAAGTACGACAGTTCCTTTTGCTAGATCTATGTTTCTGTAATAGACAACCCCATACTCTAATTTTTACAAGTGACTGTATATAAAAACAAAGTGATTACTTGCAATATATTACTACTAATCATGTAGTAAAAGCAGTCGAATTGTTAGATCAGGCCTTCACGAATGTGTCACATGGCTCCAAACTCAGGTGCCTACTAGTGCTGCGGCACTTCAGAATGACTCCTGTCACTGGAAGAAGCCGCTGCTGGTTTTGGCAGCACAATGGTGCACAAAACGCCCCAGACCAAAAAAATCTTCTGCCTGGGGCACTTTCGTCACTGGGGGCGGGTGGGGGGAGGACAGTGGTGCTGCAAGTGTTGTCGTCATCGGCTGCTTTTTATTTAAGGCACCAGGAGTGTTTCACTGCCTAAGTATTACAGCTCAGTTAGGCATGACAGTCAAATTTATGGGTACTATGGTGACCTAGCATTGGGAGTTGTCAAGCCCTGTGGTAGATTATTGGGTTATATTGTTGTTTGCCTGCAGTCATTCCAGTGGATAAGAAAAATAACATTGGCAAGATGGATCAGGTCCAGTAACTTGAAATGTTCTCAACATGCCAGGAAAATGACATTAAAGCCAAGAAACTATTCTTGTAGGTCTTTTTGTTCAGAAAAAACAGAAGCATGTTGTTGTTTTTTTTTTTTTTTTTTAAATCATGTTTGTGTGTGAATAATTATTAGAAAAAGTATTTGAGGATAATATTGCTGTACTTAAATAGAGTTCTAGTGTAAAATCAATGGTAAAACTGCCATTAGTGTAAATTGGACTGAGATTTCACAATTCTATTCGGACTGAAAAGAACTACTAGATTACTCAGTGAATTTCTCAGTCCTGGGGTATTTTTGTGCTACATGTGACAATGTTTCTTAATTAGTTTAAGGATTTTTTTTTAAATATTTGATTATCCAATTAAAATACTACTGTCCCACTGGCACATTATCTCTTACTGTAATTAATAAAAGGTGGACTTGCCCCCAGCATAGCTAGGTAGCTTCATAAAAGCTAGTGGCCAAAGGCACTGACATGGACTTCTTTGATTGAACCTTTAATTTCTAGGTTCATGCTAAGATACCCAGTTGTGACTGCATAATGGACAGGTTTAGTTCTTGTTGTTCTAACTGTGCTGTTCTTCCTGCATGGTCTTTGTGAGTTCCTGTGATACTCGTACTTCAGGGACAGTAGAGACCCATCACAAAGATGCAAGATATGTCCTTGTAAACCTTCTCTGAAAGTCAGTCAGTTAACTAGAAAAGAGATGTAAATGTGGAGCATTCCCAGGAAGAGAATAAAGTGCAGAGCCTACAGATTCCAGTGAAGTCTCAAATGTACATGGTGGTATTTCTGCTTACAAGGAAATTCGTTTTTGTTGTCTACACTTGTTACTTCAAAACAGATATTTTATACCTTGTTACACACTTAAATTGTTTTTGTCATATTGGATGGGGTTAAACATTTTTTAGACTTGCCCATTGCATGCTATAGAAGAGAAGCTTGATTTTTCATAGATGTCTACCTCTTGCCTATCGTTTCATTTCTCCATAGTTGAAGTTTTCTAAAGGACTGTTTGTTTTTTAAAGTGTTTTTACTGATTGGCTTACAAAATCAACCTACGGGGGAGATGCAGTTTCTGTAACTGTGTTCTATCCTGTGTGCTACAGAGCAGGAAATGCTTTCTATAGAATACAATTTTAAGTGACATTTTTTGTAATGGAGCCTTCTGAAAGCTCATAACTCATTTAATATTTGGCATAACAGAGCATGAAAACCTCTTCAGGACTTCTATCATGAATGCCCTATCGAAAAATTTGTATTGGTCAATTAAAATGCATCTCATCAAGGACACAAAGTAGAACTTCACTATGTAATAAATTATTTATATGTGGAACATCATGTTACATAAATTATGGGGACACCATTAGAAATACTGCAATATGCTGATATCAATGATATAATCTCAATGCACTTTTGCCACAATAAGCAATTTGTATATTGGCCTTCTGTTTGAGGCAGCCTGTGGGCGTTATCCTTCTACTTATTTCACTACTTTAAATGTCAATGTTAAAATATCGTTGTACTTTTAGGACATTTTTTAGCATTTTTCTAAAATTTTGTCAAAACTATAGAGCTGGTAGAAGTTGAGATATTAATGTGACAGAAGGTAAATTAAAATGCCAGGGAAGAAAAACACTCAAGCTGGACATGTTTGATCTTTTTTCTGACTTGTTTTGTGTAATTTCAAAGTGTTTCAGTACCTGAAAAGAGTTATGAATGCTTTGTTAAATAAAATAATCAAGGAGTCCTATGGCACTTTTAAAAGACTAAAATTTATTTATCGCATGAGCTTTTGTGGGAAAAATACCACTTCATCAGACTCTTGAAAATGGAAAACTTCCAGTAAGGGGTGGAAAAGTAAATCTAGTGAAGTGAGAGTGACAGGCTTGGGTCAGACTATTTCAGCAAATCTAACAAGTTGTTTAGGTTCAAACAAAGTGGAAGAACATTATAGAAAGGTTTGGAGCTTGAAAGAGGTGAAAATTAGTTTATTTAATGAGAAAGCCAGCCCTTATCTCTACTGAAACCCAAGTCAATGGTGTCAAAATAGCATATAAATTCTAACTCTGTATTTTCTGTTTGAAGCTTTTATTTAGAATTAACTGCAATGGAAATGTTTTTTTTTTTTTTTCAGAGCATGAGCATGGAGATAGAAGTGTTCTCCTGTTGGTTTCTGAATGTTGCCATTTCTGATGTCATATTTGTGTCCATTTATTCTTTTGCACAGAGACAGTCTTGTTTCTCCAATATATAAGGCAGAAGGGCATTGGTGGCACATGATGGTATATATTACATTGGCAGAAGAGCGGATAAATGAGCCCTTGATAGTATAGCTGGTTTGGTTAGGTTGTAGGATGGTGTCATTTGTGTAGCTATGTGGGCAGAATTGTTCATTGCAGGGATATGTGCCTGCCTTAGTGTTCCTGTTGTGTGGTCTATTGGTGGTGGTGAGTAGCTATTTAAGATTGGGGAGCTGCCTGTTAGTGAGGAGTAGTCTGCCTCCAAAGCCTGAGATAGTGAGGGATTGTTTTTTAGGATAAACTGTAGATTTTTGATGATGTGTTTGCAGAGGTGTGACATCATGTTAAATGTGATTTGTGTTACATATGTGCTGTCCCCGTATTCACGATAAAAATGGAAGTCCTGTGGCATGTTAAAGGTTAACAGATTTCTTCAGACATAGGTTTTTGTGGGGCTGCAGCCCACTTTGTCTGATGTTCCACTTGGTCACAAGGTACCTCATGAACTGTGTGCTTAGCTGTGCGGGTAGGGGACGTGACTGAAGTAAGAGTAGGTGAAGAACTGCACAACCAAAAAGGAAGTTGGGGAAGGAGGGGGGCACTGGTACCCTACCTCCGTACCTTCTGGCATGCAGGGGAAGAATACATTATATATTGTCCATCTTCGATGCAGCAGTGCTGTTCCTTCTCTCTGTTGGCCTGAGTAGCGTATGTCTTGCAGATGGTATTCCTCTTCATTGTCTTCTTTGGAAAGCTAGAAGGGAGTAGTCACTTTGCTTTCAAGAGAAGAGCGAATATGATCATCTGCCCTTTAGAAGGAGAGAAATGATTTAGTTTTAGTGCTGTTTTCTAGGATAGCTAGGTCATGTTGATGGGTCTTACTGGTACATGCAAGGTATCTATAATTCAAAATAGACTGAAATGAATCAGCACAGGAGTGTTTCCTGTGTCAATTGCTATGCTCTTACTCACCCATAAATACTACAAAAGCCATGTTTGTGCTGTGAATCCTGATTTCAGTGATTCCAGGATGATGATGATATATAGAAGTTTTTGGAATGAAATTTCTGCCATTTTCCATAAATATGTGGAATAATCTCACAGAGAAGGCAGTGGAGAACAACAAATAACGGTTGAGTTTCAGAGATTATTCCATTCATCTCCTGACAGAGCAGATTGAGGGTCATAGTGAAAATTAAGATTAAATTTAAATTACAATAAATCCAAGAAGGATTGCATGTTTTTTTCTGTTTCTAATGTCTTATGCTTATGTATTTGGGTATTGAATGAAATTATTTCTGGAATCTGATTTGGGTATTGGATGAGATGATTTCTGGAATCAATAAAATGCTGACTAGCTGAAATAAAAAACATGTTTATCTTGATGTTTCTGATGCATGCGTTTGGAAAGCAACCGATGTCACTAGTGTCCTTGATTCTGCGTACACATTTTATTAAAGGTATGCCACATGCTTATATCAGGAAAATTACCAGGGCACCGGAAAATATTAGTTTTATAACTGATTTCATGTGATGCTACATTATCATTTATCAAATGTGGCCATCAGGGCTTTTCTTGTGGTCACAACCTCCTGGCTGGTGATTGGTGGGACATGAAGGGAGGAAGCAGTGGTCCCTACCCCATGACTACTAGTGAGAGTTGGGCCCTGCCCCCTTCCAGAGTCAGAAAAGCCAGAGTAATGGGCAGACTCAGTGTGAGTTCACCACCTTCTCAGGGGTTGTGGGGCTCGGGCTTCTGGCTTCAGCATTGGGGTGAGGCTCCAGCTATGAGGCTTCAGGCTCCAGCTGAAGATACTTGGTGGTGGCAGGTGCTCATTCTGGCTGCCCTTGGTTTCCACTGCTGCCTCTGTCTCTGGCTGGACTCTGGTTGCGTGGTGGCAGGCTCAGTCCCTAGGCTCCAGCATCTGGCGCTCGCTTGGGCTCAGACTCTGGCCCTGAGCTCACTCCTTTTCTATCCCTTTGGTCCCTGCTGCATCCTCTCTGACTTTGGGCTTTTACCATGCAGTGGCAGATGCCAGTTTGCACCTGCAGGGATTTGAATGCAGCCCCCAGCTCATCACTCCTCCTATATTGCCGCTGGATGCCTTCCACCAGTGCCTCATCACCCACTGCCCCAGACTCATGTTGCCTCTGTCATACTTCCACCAATCCATTACTCTGACCCACACTGCCTCCCCTTCCCACCTTCCTGGCCAGGGCTTAATTTGTTCCTTACCTTGCTGGGGCAGAGTAAATCTACTGTGAAAAGTAATATTTTTGTGTTTGTTAATATTGTTTCTCGCTGCCTCCCAGCTAGCTAGTGAGTTGTCTTCTGTGAAAAACAATATTAGCAGACATACAAACACTACTCTTCACAGCAGCAGCAAAGTCTTAAAATTGCTTTTTTTAAAAAAAGAACCAACCCCCCCCATAATAGTAAAAGAGAAGAATGTGTAAAGCACCTTTTCTTTTTTGTTCCTATTGTTTGGGTCCAGTAATGAAGAGACAATTGTACATTATTTTTATTATTGAGTTCAGGGGGAAAAAACCCTATATAAATCACAATGATTTGGAGATATATACTATGGTGACTGGATAGCGTAGTGGTTAAGAGCCCTGTAGTGGTTCAGAGCGATGCCCTTTGATACGGGAGACTGGGGTTCAAATCCCGGTGGGTACCTGTCTACGTTCTCAGTAGGGGTCCTTGGGCAAAAGACCCCCTAGCGCCTCACTTGCCTACCTCAAATATGAGTGTGACATGAACTAGGAGAGTCATGCCGCTTGGACGTCGCCCGGATTAACAACGCCCGTGCCAGATGTTGGGGAACCAGGACAATCTGACAATAAGTGGGCTACTGGAACAAACCATGCATGGACGAGACAAGAGAACCTGGAATTGATGGAATGCTACTACAAGAGTAGCTCTAAGGAGAGGGCCTATATGAAACGTATGAGGGAGCTATGGATGGACAAAAGACCTACATCCACGGTAACTAAGAAACAGCTAGTTACCCAACGCTTCAACATAGTAAAGAGGAAGCTGCTCTCTCAGCTTGAGATAGACCAACTCCACATTACATACTGGATTCAAGGAGAAGACCCAGAAGAACAACTAGATGTGCAGCCAACACCTGAAGCTGGAACTTCACTGCCACCCCTCCAATACAGAGCACAGCAGCTGATATGAGGCATAAGATCATGGATAAACTAGCTACAGTCAACCCTCGAGACCGATTACCAAGGCTCGTTGGAGAAGTACCATCAGCTAGTATGCTAGAAGATGCCAGTAGAGCCCTAATGACAATTCCTACTACCACCATCACTGAAACCAATGAACTGGTATACGCTATAGCCTCTGTAATCCTGGAGATACTTGGCTACACGATAAAGAAGAACAGCAGTACATACCCTCCTCTGGAAAATGAGGTTGGAGGATAAGATCAAGGCAACCTGGAGAGAAGTTAGCCAGCTGGTGGAACTACAGAAGGGTGTAGAGATTAAGAATAAGTCTCAGCTACTGAAAAAATGCAAGGGCCTGACTCCATCTGGCTACCAGGCTAAGGAGATACACTAGAGAAGCAGAGGCCAAAAAGATAAATGCCCTGTTCTCCAAAGAACCATCCAAGGTGTACTCCCAGCTGCAGTGCAACAACACAATAACAGCAGAGCCACCGCCAGCAGAAACTGAACAGTACTGGAAGAACATATGGGAGAAAGAGAAGACTCATAACACCAATGCAAAGTGGCTGCAGGACCTGAGAAGAGACCACAGCAATCTCCCAGAACAGGAACCAGTCACCATCATAGTAGCAGACATCCAACAGCGGGTCAAGAACATGAAGAGCTGGACAGCACCTGGCCCGGACATGATCCACACCTACTGGCTAAAGAAACTAACAGCAGTGCATGAACGCCTAGCAGCATGGATGAACCAGCTGCTAGCAGCAGGCTCCCACCCAGACTGGCTAACACAAGGAAGGACAGTGCTGATCATGAAAAACCCCCACATGGGAAAAGCACCGTCCAACTACCGGCCAATAACCTGCCTCCCCACAGCATGGAAAGTCCTATCAGGCATCATAGCTGCCAAGCTACGGGACCACATGGGCCAGTACCTGAGCACAGCTCAGAAGGGCATTGGGAACAGCACCAGAGGCTCAGAACACCAGTTGCTCATAGATAGAGCAGTCGCCCAAGACTCAAGATCTAGACAGACCAATCTGAGCACAGCCTGGATTGACTACAGGAAAGTCTATGACTCAGTGCCGCACACATGGATCTGTGAATGTCTGGCGCTATACAAAGTCAACAGGACACTAAGGACCTTCCTCAAGAACTCAATGGGACTGTGGAAGATGACACTGGAAGTCAACTCAAGACAGCTTGCACAAGTGGCCATCAAGTGCGGCATATACCAAAGTGATGCGCTGTCCCCGCTGCTGTTCTGCATTGGCTTGAACCCCCTCAGCCAGATAATCACAAGGACTGGATACGGATACAAGTTCGAGTGGAACTACCATTAGCCACCTCCTCTACATGGATGACATCAAGCTGTATGCTAAGAATGAACGAGACATCGACCCACTAATCCACCTGACACGGATCTACAGTGAGGATATTGGGATGTCATTCAGACTGGAGAATTGTGGCCGGATGGTAGTAAAGAGAGGGAAGGTAGTCAAGACTGATGGAGTGGAACTGCCAGCAGGCCACATAGCAGACCTACAGACCAGCTACAAGTACCTTGGCATCCCACAGTCACATGGGAACCACGATGAGGAGGCAAGGAAGACAGCAACATCCAAGTACCACCAAAGGATAAGACAGGTCCTGAAGAGCCAGCTCAGTGGTAAGAACAAGATCCACACCATCAACAGGTACGCCCTGCCAGTCATCAGATACCCTGCCGGTATAGTGAGCTGGCCAAAGGAGGACATGGAGGCTGCCAGTGTGAAGACCCAGAAGCTCCTCACAATGTACGGAGGTTTCTACCCCAAATCCAACACCCAGAGACTGTACACCAGCCAGAAAGAAGGCGGGCGGGGTTTGGTGAGCGTCAAAGCCACTGTCCTGGACGAAACCCAGAGCATCCAGGAGTCCATCAGTAAGATGGCACCCAAAGATGAGCTGCTGAGAGAATGCCTGAGGCAGCAGCAGCAGACATGGGAGGAAGATCAAGCAAAAGAAGTGCCATGGCAAGACAAGACCCTGCATGGGATGTACCATCGACAGATAGCTGAGGTGGCTGACATTGGGAAATCCTACCAGTGGCTGGAAAAGGCTGGACTAAAAGACAGCACTGAGGCACTGATCATAGCAGCACAAGAACAGGCACTGAGCACCAGATCCATTGAAGCAGGGGTCTACCACACTAGACAGGACCCAAGCTGCAGACTGTGCAGAGAGGCCTCAGACACAGTCCAACACATAGTGGCAGGATATAAGATGCAGGCAGGAACAGCATACACTGAACAGCACAACCAAGTAGCTGGCATTGTGTACAGGAACATCTGCACAGTGTATGGGCTAGACCCTCCCAAGCCCAGATGGGAGATTCCACAGAAGGTCGTGGAGAATAACAGGGCTAAGATTCTGTGGGACTTCCAGATCCAGACGCACAGGCAGGTACTGGCCACTCAACCAGACATCGTGGTAATAGACAAGGACCAGAAGACAGCGGTGGTGATAGATGTAGCAGTGCCAAGTGACAGCAACATCAGGAAGAAGGAATATGAGAAGCTGGAGAAGTACCAGGGCCTGAAAGAGGAACTAGAGCGGATGTGGAAAGTGAAGGCCAAAGTGGTCCCAGTGGTGGTAGGAGCACTCGGGGCTGTGACTCCTAAGCTGGGAGAGTGGCTCCAACAGATCCCAGGAACAACATCAGAGCTCTCTGTCTAGAAGAGTGCAGTGCTAGGAACAGCTAAGATACTGCGCAGAACCCTCAAACTCCCAGGCCTCTGGTAGAGGACCCGAGGTTGAGGAAGACACATACCACCCATAGGGGTGAGAGGGGAATTTACATATGTATATTTATTTATATATTTATTTATTTGTTTTTCCTAAAATGATTGTGTTTTATGAGAAATCGTTAACATACCACCATCAAAAGTTGATGGCCGTCCTCTGAGGCCACCAAAAAACTTATTGTGAGACCGTCTGTGCTAAATGATTGGAAATGGGAGATGCATCTTTAAATCTCTGGTTCAAATCTGGCCCAAGTTAGTTGGTGATTGGGTTCAGTTACTAACATTCACTGGCCTATACAAAATCATGACTACTTCTTGGTATAGTGTCCTAGGTCACCAAGCCAATATAAAAGGCTGGCTGTTGAAATGTAAGTTATTTCAGCCTAGTTCTTTGTGATGGAGTGAGTACCATCTCATCATGATGTTTGGCAGTAAGTGCTGTCTTAGTGTCGTTCGCAAAACTGTGACAAGCTACTTTCTTAGGGATGTTCCCTCATGATTAGCTTGACGTACAGTACATGCTTTGGGAGACAAAAAACTTACTGCTGCTACCCAATGTGAACCTAATCTGTTGATATATGGAAGAAGTTACATTTCTGTAGTATTAAAGCCTTCTAATAATTTAAAAATATATATTTTGTACACGTTTATGTCAAGACAGCAATTACAACTTGGGTGCAAGAGAGCTGGTGGAAACAAGTTACAGAGTTAGTGGCCTGAGGTATAGCAACTCCTCCCAGCTAGCCTGTGCTCTCCTAAAAATCCCCCCATGTCTCAGCTGTTATTACTTTAATATTTGCACCTGTTCATTTCAGGTCATGCAGCAGCCTAATGGCATAATTATTGAAGCATTAAAATCTAATAAGGTGCTAATATAATAAAATATAAACAATTCCAGTACAATATGAAGGTGAATTTCACACCAGAAGATGACATGTATCCGCAAATTAATGAATTTTCATATTTTAGAAGTATTTGGCATCTTATTTATTGTATTTCCAGTCAATACAGATAAGCCTCATGTTTTAGGGAACTGGTTCCCTTTCTTTGCTTATTATCTATGAGCCCAATGGCCCAATTTAGACAGAATAAAATGTGCTTGTGACATTATTTTTAAATGGGTTACTTAAATAGTATATGTTCAGCCTTTTTGTTTTTCTTTGCCTTTGGACTACTGGAGTGTGTCACACACCCACAGGATAAGCATGGAGTTGTAGATTTAATCATAAATGTAATATAAAAGCATCAAAACATTCTGCAGGTATGAGCATCATATCAGTTAAAAATACCACATTAAAAGTATATTAAGACTTTGGCTTGTGCTCACAAATAAAGATTAAATTTTCAGTATCTTGTCACAACAAGGCACAGTAAAGGAAATATTACGGATGTTTCTCTGACTAGAGATTGAACAATATAGCCTGTAGATATTTATATTTTTGTGAACATTTTGAACTCCGATTGTATTAGAATAGTGGCTTCCAGCCGTTCCCTTTATGTGGACCACTACGTCGACTTGAAGAGCTTTTGTGGACCACCATAAAAACAAACCATTTTAAATGTTTTTAACATAGCCTATGGCTGAGAGGAGTCAAACTTGTATATTAAGGGGATTAAAAATACAGTTGTTTCTAATAATTTATTACTCTCACTCATGAACAGATTGCACTCATCACAGTACATTTGCTTGCAGTAATTATCTTCCCCCCATCCAACACCCATAGACCACCTCCAGTACCCTTGCAGGCCACCAGTTGTCTATGGATCACAGGTTGGGAAACCCTGCATTAAAACATTGTTTTCTGCACATGCTTTTTAACAAGCCATACAAATTCAGTATTAAAAAAAAATACAGACAGTCCATGCCCTGTGTTCACAGTATAATCAAGACCAGGGAATAGATATGACATAGTAGGAAGGCCAGAGAGAAGTGAAATGCTATTGGGGGGGGGAGGCTTTTTGTTTTTGATAGCTTATGTTGCTTTTAGCAGGATCTGCATGGATTCTCCCCTTCTGAGCTGGTATTTACGTGAGCACACCTGCTCTGATTACGTTGTCAGCATGATACCTTTGGCTGGTGTTGGTTACAAATCACTACAACAAGGGAGTGCTGTGGGCAGGTGGAATCTGTCAGCGTCATGCTCAGCTGATGCGGTATCTCATGGTGTTGGACACCATCAGGCAGTTTAGGGAAATCTATGTGGAAAACACAAGGCATAGGCGATACCGAGAGGAATGGGTCAGAGCATAATGGAAAAAAGATGCAGAAAGACCTTTATTTTGTGGATTGCATCTGCTGAAGGGCTAATTTTCCTGGACTTGCCAGACAATCAACATTCATCATTATATTTGCTTTCCACTAACCAACCGTAGTATTTCTTTTGTTTGAGTAATGTACCTGCAGGTTTAAATGCCTGTATGTCAGCTGTATCACTAAATTGATAACCCTTAATCTGCAACATTGCAGATTCTCTTTTGTATTATGTGGTTTTCAAACCAAACCTTGTACCTTTTTAAATAATCATTGCATTATTCCAAGATTTACAGACACTATTTTCTTCAAAAATTCTGTATTTGGTCATTTTATAGCATTAATTTTAATAAAAAACATTAAATAAGGGGCTAATGAAATGTTGTTCCCCTTATTTTTTGAGCAAAGGGCAATAGAACTGTGCTTAGCCTGTTCTGTTCGAACGGTCACCATCATCTCAACAGAATGGCTAAGAGACTCTGGTGCCAAAGTCCTGTGAAGGTTGGTAGAAGATGGGGAGAGTTATTTCTTCTTGGCAGTGTGCATTCTGCCTAAGAGCCCCGGACATGGGAAATAGCAAGGAAAAGGTGAGAGTTTGATTGAATAAGAGATTATTGGGGGGGAGGGTCTTTAAGGGAGAAGGAATGAACAGGGTATGAAGGGGTTGTAGGAATGAATTATGAATCAAGACAAGGTAGAGCTATGAAGAACCGTCAAGTTGAGGACAGTGCATTTCAAGTAGGAGCAGAATGAAAGAGGAAGCCAGAGATGGCTGCATGGAAAAGGCAGTGAGTTGTCTGAAGCATCAGGAGAGGAGGATGACTATGCTGTCTATTTCCTGATGACACTTTGTCGGAAAGTGGTGTTGGCAGATTCAAATGATAGCAGTTTGGCTGTGACTGAGATATAATGAAACATTGAACCACTTATCCAGATGGGTAGTTGTGTTAGTCTATATACAGCAAAACAACGGGAGTCTTGTGGCACCTTATAGGCCAGGCATGGCCAAATTGTAGCTCAGGAGCCGCATGCGGCTCTTGAATGAAAAAGTGTGGCTTGTGGAAGAAAGTGGCTTATATGCAGGTCAGAGAAAGGAAAGCAGCCCCAGTCTAGGAGTTTTAAATCTCACACCCTGAGCATGTTCTGGGCATGCTCACAGCATGTTCTGGGCATGCTCACAGCATG
>ML681991.1:15899987-15996132 GCA_007922195.1 Podocnemis expansa | reverse complement strand
ATGTTCTGGGCATGCTCACAGCATGTTCTGGGCATGCTCACAGCATGCTCCGGGGGGGCGGGGGCAGCCCAGGCCTAGCTGCCGGAGCAGCCAGGTAAGGGGGCCCTGGGGAAGAGGGAGATTGGCCTGGGGGAGCTGGCATCAGGGCCTGGGGGTTAAGGAGGGGGTCGGGATGGCGGGGAGAAGCATGGCATGGTCAGGGATTGTGGGGAGAAATGCGGCATGGTGGTGATGGTGGAGAGAAGTGTGTCATGTTCAGATTTTCTTGGAGGCCCTAATGCGGTTTACTCATTGTTAAAATAAAATCATGCTTTACAAGTCCTTCTAAACATGATGTCGAATAATAAGAAACAAAAATACAAAGAAGAAAATAATCATTTGTAGCTATATGCGTCAGTGCAGCTCTTGAAGGTTTATAATCAACTTATGTGGCTCTTGAGTTCCATAAGTTTGGCCTCCCCTGTTATAAACTAACACATTTTTTCAGGCATAAATCTATGTGGGCTCCATACATCTGAGGAGGTGGGTTGAAGCTTCCACCTGAAGAAATCGGTTAGTCTATAAGGTGCCACAGGACTCTCATTGGTTTTTGCCATCCAGATTTTGATAGTGATGTGAACATGATCTTTGCCAGGAGTGCCCAGCATTTTTGGGTGAGGGGCCACATTGCAATTCTTTTCTCACTTGGGGGCTGGCGAGCAAATTATTTTTACATTCCTTGCCCTATGCAGCCCACACAAGTGTGTGCCATGGCTCTATGGGCCAGATAAGAGCTCTTGGCAGGCTGGGTTCTGGCCTGCGGGCTGCAGGTTGGACAAGCTGATCTGTACTCATCATAGAATGCCTATGTGTGAGAGCTTATGGGGAAAATCAAGGTAATAGGGTCCTCTGCAACTGTAAGTTGCACTGATTTGGTTGGAACTGACACTGAATTGAAGTATTCATTGAGATCAGCTGTGCATTGTTGGAGTTTGAAACAGTATTTGCTTTTTGTGGTCTCCACTTTAGTCAGTCTTACTTTGTCTTGGATTTTCCACTTCCAAACAGCTACAGAAGATGCTTTTGTTAATTTCCTTTTTGGTTTCAGAACAATGTTGTCATTCTGAAAAGTGATGATAAAAATCTTAGGAAAAGATGTTTGGCATTAGGTTAACCTGTCATTCACCCTTGTCCCCTTCCCCTGGGAAACCCTGGTGTTAATTTCTCTGTAATGGGGATTAGTAAGTATATCAGGCTTGGAAGATTTAGCAGATGGCGAAAAGACAATGGAAAATCTTTAGTCATCAAGAGCAAAATCACTTCTCTTCTGCTAATGAAAGCTAAGTCAATAGACAGCTGGCTGGACTATCTAGGTGAGCCATACTGGCAAAAACCTGAGTCTGTGCGCTAATATTTTATTCCATTAGGAAGAATGGAATTGCAGCTTTCTAATGGGATTTTGCTGGTGTTTCTGAGGCTATGTCTTCATTGCCAGCTCCACAGTGATCAATTCAGTGGGATCAACTGACCAGGTAGTGGAGGCCTGCTCAGTCATTAATAGATGTGCAGTCTTGATGTGGGCCAGTTCCCTGAAAGGAGTAAGGCTGCATCGACAGGAGGGTGTCTCCTGTCACTGCACTACAGCCATGTAGGTAGGTTGGTGTTATGTAGCTTGTGTATCTCCTATCAACCATCAGCAGCAGTGTAAACCAGGCTTACTTAGTGTTGTAAGGTGTGAGACCTTAAACTGTCATACATTGTTTGTTCTGGATCTTAGGCCACTGTAATTTCTAAGGAGAAGTCTGTGCATTGGAGGAAACAAATGCATTTTTGTTTGTTTGGGTTTTTGATATTTTTAAAGTGCTGTTTGACAGCTGTTCAATAAATTAATATCAAAAATAGACAGTAGCTTGAACCAGAACAATAAATTAATCACTGCCATCCTTGAATCTAGATCAGTATTCAGACTCTCTAGGTGGGGCTCATTGCTAGAGGAAAGAGTCCTAGGCAAAATGCATTAGTGAGCAGAATGCAGATGTATAAAATTAATAGCAAAGTATGAAAGTAAAATGAAGTATAAAATTAATACACTTTCATTTGAAATCAGAATTAAAGTAGTTTTATATGGCTACCATTGTTGCATTCCAGCCACCCATACATCCCAAACTTGACCTTTATAAAGGTCAAGTAAACATTTATAAATCAGTATGTTCCAGGTGCCCTTACTGGCTTTAAGGCACAGTTCCACTTGAAACTGATGGCACGGTATGGTCATTTGATAGCTTTAATTTTATGTTTTGCCTAGTGAGCAGCAGTGGGCGTGAAACACACCCATTTCTAGTCATGGTGTAGAAGATTTATTCAGTTAATATACTTCTCATCGGGATATCTATTATTTGGTGTGCTTATAGTGAGAACTCCAGAATGGAAATCTTCGGGATTTAAACACAGAAGAACTGAGGAATTATAAAACCATTAAAAGGTCAGAAGAGGACCATATGTGTCATGAAGAAAATTATGACCCTGGGAGGTCCACATTCAGACTGCTCTAGGATAGTATCTTACAGTATGCAAATTTTTAAAAGGTTATTTCCATAAAGTCTTAGCAAAACTTGGTCTCTGTTATGGTTTCAGCCCCCAGGGACAAAAACGTTAAGTACAATATCTGCTTTGTCTGCAGAATAAAACCAGAGATCTTCTCCTAATCATTATCCTGGGAGCTGAACATCCTGCTCCATTTGACTGACTGAAAATGCATGGTTCATTACTGATGGGAAAACAGAATTATATCCACAAAAGTGATTTACAGCAAAGTTCAGCGTTGTATAATACCTATTAAAGGAATAGCCTTGGCTAAAAGAATAATTTTTAAAATTATTTTAAACTTCTTGCTGCTTTTCTTTTGCCTGGGATGAGACTTTTATTGTAAAAAAGTAAAAACAACACAAAAAATCCCTTATTAAATAAAAACTTCTAGTGAACTGTGGTGGGGTGTCCACCCCACGTCAGGCCTAAAAGGGTAAGTTAGGCCGCTTAACCTATAGGCTGCACCTAAAGGGAAGAGATGGTGTGCTATGGCCTAACTGCTGAAGTCCAGATGGGGGAAAGGCTGAAGTGGGTTTAGCAAGATAGGAATTTGGCAGCACCAGGGAACTGCACAGTAGTCACTTCGTGTGAGAAGATAGTTATGTTTGGGGCCACAGTGCTGGGGAGCCTGCAGTAACTCTCTGGGTCAACGGGAGTTTGGGCTGGTAAACCAAGAGAGGGTGGGAGAGTCAAGGTAAAGTTAAGAAGCTGGAGGGAGTGCAGGAAAAGAGCCACATGGTCTGTGAGAAAGCAGGTCATTGCTGCTAGACATAGGGTCCCTGGATTTCAACCTGGTGTGGAGGATGGGCCTGAGTGCCCCTACTAGCTACAAAAGGAGTGAAGGGAAGACTGCCATTTTTGTATGGAGAGGCTTTGATACCCCAGAAGGAGTAGACTGTAGTGGCTTGGCAAGAAGACTAAGTCCTGAAGGAGCATCTCAAGTCTCTCAAAAAGAGAGACCATGGGATGAGGAACTGACATTAGAGGGCATCAGACCTGGAATCAGCTAATTGCCAGCGCGGCTAAGAGGAGGTTCTACAGCAGTGAATGGACCCCGTGACTTATGCTAAAAGCTAAAATGGAGTACTAGATGTGCTGTACCAGGGTAAGTAATTGAATAAGAGGAAGCTCTTTTAACTAAATAGATCTGTTGGAAGAATTCCTTCAAGCCAGTAATGCATTTATCCCTGAGATGCAGGGATGTATGCTCCCCAAAGTATAACTTAACCACATCATACTTCCTGTTTGTTCAATTTTATCCTCCACTCACTGTCTCTTCTTCTCCTAGGTCCTTCTGAGCTGTGGGTAGATGAAAGGGGCTGTCATTTTTATTTCCTCTCCTTGGCCCTGCCTCCCAACACCTGAGGAATTTCTTTTGTGAACATTGCTACTTTCTATCTTGAGCTCAAGAGTGCTCTGGGAGACTCCCCTCCCTTGCCTTTCACATTGTGTAACCTCTCTGTGACTTTAGAAGAGGAAGGAGACACAAGTGCTTTAAGGTTGAAGTGCCTCCCAGTGGCAAAGCAAAGTCAGCAGGGATAAACAGCTGGCCTATGCTGTCACGAGACTTTGGCGGCAGTCGAGGGGAGATGTGCAAGGTACTTAAAATTCCTTGTGTATCCTTCTCCAATTGCCTACTTTGTACTTACTGTGCTGTCTTTAGTAGCTTGAGCCAGCGGGAAACCCTTCTCTCCGACTCAGTGTTGCTGCTTCTCCTGTGGTGGTCTTGCAACATCAGCCTCCCGATTGGGTGAGCAGGCGTTCTCAGACCCAGTCAGTCAGGGAGATTGATCTGACAGTGCCGAATTCATTGCCCTCAATGAAGACAAGTCCAAAGTGTCAATCAGCTGACTTTTTCAGCAGAGTAGGAGTATTAGCCCTAGTCTACACTGAGGGCTTTTTTGGCTGCAGTTGATGGCCATTTATGCAAGGAACGTAAAATTCCTTGCATAAATGGTGGCAACTTTCTAAGCCACCGTTACACATTAGGTGAAAGCCAACTGCAAATCGCTTGTGATTGGCTTTCCCCTACATCCCCGGACCCACAGGACCTCCAGGGTCGGCTCCTGGGAGTGGCATGATGAGTCATACTTGCTGCGATCCGCTCCCAGAAGCCCAAACTCAGTGGCAGTTCATTTGCTGCCATCAGTATAGACATTCCCTTAGACTGTAAGAAGTATCTCTGCAACACATTGTAGGCAACCCTGTACTGTTCAGGATTAGGATTGGGTTTTTGAAGGCTTTTTATACATGCTAAGTGAATTTTCAGTTTTTCTTTGTGTCTGTGTGAGCGCCACATCTCATCAAGGTTGGCACATGAGGGAGCTTGTCGGGTGAAATGGAGGAATGCAAGGAGCTCCTGGAGTGTGCAGTAAACTCATCTGACAGAAGCTATGATGTGGGCAACCTTGTAGTTACTACATTATATTTTCAGACTATTTAATTTTAAATAGTTGTACTCAGCACTGAGCTTCATAATTTATACAAAGTTATGTCAGATTAATTCTTTTTTAGTGTACTTTACATTTACTTGTATGTGTTTCTCAGTGATTAAAAATGAAATGGAGGTCCTTAAATAATTTAATTTAAGATTATTCTGGCTTTGTAGCCCAACAGGCCAGATGTCGGTGTCTGGTTCTTGTAGTTTAATATGAGAGAAATGTAAATTGAATTCAACTATATAATATGGCAAGACTTTGTTTTTAAAAACCTCAGTTTTTCTGTGAAACAAACAAGGGGTCCTATGGCATTTAAAGGTTAACAAATTTATTTATTGCATGAGCTTTTGTGGGAGAAAACTCTACTTTGTCAGTTTTTCTGTACATAACCAATGTACAATTTGTAAGATCTGGTAGCAATTTCTTTGTCAACTATATATTTTCCTTTGGTAGAAAGTGCCTGAAAACACGTTACCATATTTGGATCCAATCCTGCAGTTGGTGATTCATGTTATTCAAGAGTTTCCAGGATTGTTTCCTCAGTTCTTTTCATCTTGTCTTTAGAGTTCACAGAGAAAAGGAATGTACCCTACATTGATCTGAGTTTATATAGCTGTGGGGTTGTTAAATGTTTTGCTTCCATAAAGGTTTTATTAAAGCTATAGAACAGAGATGCAAATGGGTGGGTATAGCACCATAAGTATATTGATCTGTTGGATAAGGGTTCTGTAAGTATGTGTGAAAGTTTTTGTATAAAGAAAAGTGGATACTTGGAACATATGATTAGATACAACTCTGGCATAAGAAATTTAGCAATTGCCATAGTAGATTAGTCTGGAATCCATCCAAGTCAGTATTTTTACTCAGTGGTTAGTACTAGGTACATCAGATATATCTTTAACATTTTGTACCAAAAGAATTGTAGTAGAAAGATAGTCCTGAGCTACAGAGTTCACATTCAGATTTAAATTTTTGAAGTTTTCATGGAGATTTTGTTTTGGTTTATTAAAGAGCTGTTGATCAGCTACAAAGCTTGGATCTTTGCATCTGAACTTCCCCACAATCTGCATGTTTTCCAGTCCAGTTCAAGCCCATCTCTGATAAAACGTGTATTATTCACACTCTTTAATATACTTTTGCCTCTTTGTGGCCTAAGCAGTTTGTTAATATTTAGGACCTTGCAGGACTGAAAAATCAGTGATACAAATCAAGTCTATTTGGTGTTATCTTTTGGGGGGGAGGGGTAGATATAAAAAAGTACACAAATTCCTGCTTCCCTGAATGTAGTAGACACAAATAGGCAATTTTGTTGCTCTGAAATCCCCAAATGTGCTGTTCCAGTGAGTTCTGTGCCCAAGAAGCTGTGTCTCTGCTGTCTCAGAGTCGTGTACATAACTGCTGCTCCAGGATTTTTCTTGGATTTCTGTCCAATATCTTTGGGACCAGTATCCTAGTCCTTGCATTTGCAGCTGAGAAGAGTGCTTCACCTACATGATTCATGCATTGTGTATCATGTTTTAAATTGCCTAATATCCATTTTATGCCAAGAGGAGACGTGTTAGGGCGACAGATTAAAGTAGTTGAGTACTACTCTGTATAGTGAGCCGACCATTGTTTGGGTCCGGTTCTGCAACCCTTACTCATGATGAGTAGTATCGTACTTTGAGTAGTTTTGTTGAAATACTTACTCAATAAATAAGAATGTGGGGATCTAGCCATTTGTTTTTTTTCAATAGCATATCTAATACTTTGACTCCTCCCACAAATTGTTCTTCATTGTCATTAACAATACTTTCGTGGCTTTCTTGTATAGGACACAATTACATCAAGAAGGTGTGATGACATTACCAGATCAGAGTTACTCATTTATAGACTGAATTTGCAAGCAAATTTCATAGAACATTACTATATTTTCAACTTGCAAGCCAAAGGAATTTATGAGTTTAAGGGCTTGATCCTGTAGGATTTTCTCACATTTTCTCTTGGGCTGGATTTCTTACTGTGCTCCCCCACCCAATTCCCCTCAGCAGTGCTTAATATTTTGCTCAATTTATACATTGATTAAACCACAGGATCTGTCAAGAAGCCTTGAAGAGCCCCAGAGATTCCCTCGGTGGTCAGAACTTCATGTAGAGGCCTTGTGCCTCCAGTGCGCTGTGGTATCTATGATGAGGTCTCCTTTCTCAGTTCTAGTGGCATTGCTTCAGTGGAGTCACTCTGTGGTTATTCTTCTCAGGGGGCTAGCCCCTCTGGTAAAATAATACAGCTAAAGCTATAATATTTTTAGATTGTTGTTCCATAATAAGGGATATTATCTATCCATTTGTGTCCCCTCTCCCACCATACAACCCAGTCTCCATCTACAGCTTGTCCGTTCTCCGAGATGACATCCTTGTGGAATCCCCTCCAAGCTGCTGATGTGAGGAGCAATGCTGTTGTTTAGGTAGCTGACCCTTCCATGGCCTGGGTGATTTGGTCATGATTGAAGCCATAGAAAACAGTGAAACTACTTACCTTAGGGAGGGTTGCTGTGTTGGAGATGCATTGTTCCTTTGGACTGTGTGTGTACTTTTTTGTGCAATAGTATTTCTCTCTCTTTTTTTCCTTCTTCCCTGAAGTCCAGATTTCTTGAATCAATTTTTCCTGACACTTTAACTTCATGGGGTCCTTATGTAATTAAAGAAATATAGCTATTTCTTCTTTTGTTTATTAAACAAATGTTGTTCAGCCCATTTTGGAATCAGTGAGATTTGCGTGCACATACTAAAATACAGAATTATGCTCACTTTCTGAAACTACATTTGAAATAACACACAAGGCTACAAGCAAACATTTTTTATAATATTCCAAAAAGTGAGTCAGCAAACCAGCATGATTGATGATTAAGAGGACAAGAAGACAAAGATAAAATATACTGTGCTATGAATCAGTATCCAGTACAGTATGAAGTGTATTATTAGAACCAGTATCCTAGCAAGCTGCTCAGTGACTCCATACCCATCATACCTATTACAGAAGCATTGCATACAGTTCCAGTGTTTAGTAAAAGAAATCTTGTGACAGGGAATCCCAGTTTTGTCTTGGTTAAAATACATCCAAAAGTGGTTTGGATATTACTTTTTAAAACACAGTTTTTCATTTTTACGCTTTGGGAAGTTCATAGTAATGTAGTCTTAATTTAGTTGCATTTTCGTATACATGCAGGTGAAACTCCGATTTCTGTGGCTTTGGACTTAAATCTCTCTGTGGATTTTCCATAAACAGACTCTGAACCTGAGCGACAAAAGCAAAGTTTTTGTTGTTTTGCTCTGACTTGGGGTCTGGGAATCTGACCTTTCTATGTGTGCCCATAAACAATGTAAGACTGATGCCTCTGGGAATGGTCAGAGACAGTGAGGTCACACTGACCTAGATGGGGCTGGCAACACTGCAGTCCATCTCCTTTTAGAGAACTCCAGGTGAATATGGATTTGGTGCTCAAGTGGGAATTTTATGGTATAACATGACCAGTATTTGGCCATTTTATAATGTGTGTGTGTTTTTGTTTTTGTTTTTTTAAAGACCAGCAAAAAGACTTTAACTAGAAAATTGATTTTGTATTGTTTTATTATAAATAATTGTCATTTACATAGCTTTGATTTGATTCAAAATACATTAACTAGCTCTTGAGACATCAGTGAACAGGTGAGTAAGTATTTGTTTAATTTTACTGATGGGAAAACTGAGGTCTGGAGTCTGTAAAATGCTCGGCGCCCATCACTGCCACTAAAATCAATGGGAAATGCAGATGCTCAGCCTCATTTAGTAGCAAACTTTGAGCTAGAGAAGCTAAGTGGTAAGTAATTAAAACTGTTTGACCTTCTATGTTACGGTTATCCAGAGTACTGTTGATTGTGAAATGTGACCCTTAAAGTCACGGTATGGATGCTATAATAAACACAGGGATGAAATGGTGATTTTACATTAGAAAAACCAAGTGTTTGAATTATAGCTCCCCTATGATTGGACCTTAATTCTCAGTGTCAAACTTGAATAAACATGGACTTATTATTTAAAGTACTAACAATAAATATACATGCCAGTATAATGAGGTATAAAATCTTCATTGTTAATGGTTTGTATATAAATATTGAGAAGTGAATACCATTTTCCTCTAATGAATAACAATTTATTTGCACCCATCAGCATTACATTCTTCCTAACTAAATAAATGAACAATACTGGTGGGCTTCCCATTACAGTGGTTTCTGTTTTAATTACTGCACTGAGTTGTGTTTGGAGTAGGATGCTACTGAGCATTTCTTCCTTTCTCACTTCCCTACTCTGGCTGCTTTATCCTGCAACTTTTAAGTGGTGCTGTACTCTCGGGGAAACTTAAGGCTAGACTGATTCTTTGTCACTGTCTTCCCTGGTTGCTCAAGTTTGGGTCTTTTGTAGCTTCCTTTTCCCCCTTCCCTACAGTCAGCTAAATCACTGTGTTTTAATTTGTGCATCCTCATACATGGAGTGTTACAAAGCATGCTCAAGTTTAATTCAAGCAGCCGGGTCTGGGGCATCTGCACTGAAGTTGCTCTTGCTTTGAGATCTGCATTTTTTTTTATTTTTTTTTATTTTAAACTTCTAGGCAAGATGACAGCTTTCAGCTGTTATTTCCACAGAAAAGTAATATTCATCTCATGCTCTTAGCCCTCTAACTTTACTTAGTTCAATATAGAAACACAATGCGTTCTTCTTGGAAGCTGTCAGAATTGCACCTCAGTTCTATGATTGTTGTGGTTGACAAATGTACCAGATTCCTGAGAATGATGTGGCTGTGTTAATAATTAGCAGGACTCACAGTAAATCTAGATAAGCCCAGCATTTAACCAACATTTCATTTTATTAGTTCTGTGTTTGCAAATGTGATGACTTATGTGTAAAACTATACAAAAAATGCTGTCCTCTTTTGGAAATGATGCATTGTTTCCTCACAATATAATTAAAATGCCATTATTAAAGGAGCAGTTCATTTCATTGATGTAAAATGAAAAGTACTAGAAAAATGTATTAAGGGGGGATTTTGCTGGATTTTCTAAACTGAAAATAATGTATGCAGTTTTAAATTATGGGTTTCTCATGTAGTTGCTGTACTATACAGTAAAATACATATTAAGTTTCAGCCCTAGTTATGAATGCATCTTGCAACTGTCCTTTGATATCACATTGAATCGTTATGAGAATCTTGTAAATATGTAAGCTTACTGTTTATTGGACATCAACAGAGAGTGGCAGCAGAGTACATTTGTATGCAGTTTCATCTATACAGCAAGGAGGAGCGGCTCAGCCTGAGACTCATGGAAGACCCTTTGTGGCAGTGAATGATAGGGACTGGGGGAGGCCTGGGCTGACTAGTCTAATCCCAGAGTCTGTTCAGTGAGGAATGAGCCTAAAAGGGGAGCATGTTCTTTCTTCATACTGCAAGTTTGACTTGCCTTTTTGTTTGTTTTTTGTGTTTTTGTGGTACCAGAAGGTCTTGTTTTGGAGTGGAGTGCGATTGTTCTGTGTACTGTACAAACATTTAAGAAAATTGTCGCTTCCCCCAGTGTATTTACAGTATACAGATGTGTTTTCACTTGCAGTTGCATAATTCTGAAAGACTGATTCCATGTGTTATGCAGAATATGTATTATTTTAAGACTGACATAGTAACCTATCTGGGTAAACACTTGCATTGCTTTGCTGCATAGATGTAACCAGCACAGTTGGTTTATTCTGAATTTTCAGGGGAGTTCTATGCAGTAGATATTTAGCCAAGGTGGCTTTTTTAAGCTGTCAGTTTTAGTGATTTATTTCTTGAACTTAGCCCTTCAGTACAACTGGAAAAAAATCATATATTCTAAAGAAAAGTACCTGTCCACCAAAATGCACTTTGCTTACATTCAGAGCTACTTTATGCAGGCGTAGTTTCTTATCTACAAATATCTTAGATTCGTATAAATTTCTTTGTGCTCTTTAAGTAAGAAATATCTGTATATGAGCCTGTTTGACTTTCTGCTGAGAACTGCTAAAAGTATTTTAATAGAGAACAATGGGAGTGTCAAACACTGAATCACTATTCTACTGAAGCAGTTTTCTTGGAAAGACCTTCATTGCATAGAAGTTTTAGCTTCCTTGCTAAAAATCTTGCCAGAAATGATAGCAAGTTAAATGGACAAATGCCAAAGAGGAGCCAGTTTTGAAATGCACTGAGAATAAAACATCCAGAATTTTCAATGCTTTATTTCTTATTATTCATGTTACTCTTTCAACCTATACATTTATATTTAAAGTTTTCAACTCCTTTGCTGTTACAAAAGATCACTTTTCTTGTCTTAGTTCTAAAAACTTCATCTATCATGCAGTAGTGACCTGGAGGGATATGTAAATGAGTAAGTTGCCAAGTATTTACCATTTTATTTCTTGCTCTTTGGATAAAGTTGCAGCTCCCCTTGAGCCAGGTCCTGCAACAGTCTACATTCTGTTGAAGTCAATGGAAGTAACCACAGTGTCCTCTTACTAGATGCTTGCAAGGGCAAGCCCCATGGAGGCAAGGAAGTGTTGCTCTTTTTAGAGATCTTCATGGAACAGTGTAGCTAGGAAAGCTAGTGGAGGCAGCTAGTATTAGATCTGCAGGAGGTCATTCTTGTTTCAGAAGACAGGTCGGCCTGCTGCAGGATGATAAATGCACCTGAGTAGTGAGGAACTGGGGGTGGGGGAAGAGATTCCATATTTAAAAAAAAAAAAGTGGGGGGGGAGGGAGATAGCAATAATGCAGATGACTGAATGCCTTCTGAAACATAATGTCGAAAAGTGTGCTTCTTCAAGCTAGTTAATGTTTTTGACTCATAATTCTGACCTGTCAAAGAGGAACCAGCTGGTTTAAAAAAAAAAAAAAAAATTAAACCAACATCCCTCCTTGACATTTTTCCTTAAACACCAGTGTAGTTAGGCCTTTCAGTTCCTTGGTAAGGAGTGGCAAGTGAAAAATGTAAATGCATCATTTTGAGCTTGAATTTTAAGTGAGGATTTCTTTGAGAGGAAAGTGATGCAGACTTCACAGTACAGCTGATGCTTCTAAAGCCCAGTGTTAACTAATTGATATCTGCATGACTCTGTAGTAAAGGGGAAAGAACACAAAACTTATTAGTGAGCTTTTTTAAAGCTTCCCATGAGAACTTCATTACTGACATAGAAACTGGCTGCAAATTCAGATAGGAGCTGGATTTGAATGTATTTAAATTTGCATGATGTGCTTCAGTGCCAGCTTTGTATTTTGTCTTCAGAAAGTGTGATTAGTTTAGTCCTCAAAAAAGGTGAAAGACAGCCAACTGAAACTCCTCTGTTGCCTGCAGGCTGTAGAGAGCAATATTTTTTTATTTGTCCTTTAGGCATCACATTTTTAATTTAACTACCTACCCTAATGAAAGGCTAAATGAGATCTGTTTGAGTCAGTAGTGAATGTAGTGTAATATGTAAAGTTTGTGTACTCCACTGCTGTTTAATTAGGAACATTTGTGTTTACTATCATTTTTTAACTCATTGTGACATTTTGAAAGAATATTTCGTGAAACCTCTCTCCATATGAATCTCTCTGTAAGAATTATCTGTCTTTTGGAGAATTGTAATTAATTATACTGTGATGACTGTGAGTGAATGTCTGATCATCATTATTGTCTTTATAGACTATCAAGCAGTAGTGTTACAAAAAAGTAAGGAAGGGAAGATTTAAACCAAAAGTAGTCTTCTCTCTTACTTCTTGGGTTCAGCCACTTTTTAAAAACCAACTTCTGTTATCTTGGGAAAGCTGTTTAAAAAGATGAGGTTTATGCTGGGATCTAACAGCAAATAGAGAGTATTTTGATATACTACAGTAAACCTGGCTTCCTGTTCCCAAGAGCCTTTTTCTGGACTTTTAGTATCTTTGCAGTGGACAAGAAACAATAATATTGAGCAATGTCTATGAAAGTCTCCCCCCTCCCCCCCTCGCTTTTTCAAATCTCATTCCATTGCTACTGTTTTCCATTCCAGTGTTGGTGTTAAGGACTGGAGTCTAGTACAGTAAAGACTCCAACAACTAGTAGATGTTTTTACCAATGAGTTATCTAATCCTGTCCGGGAGAGGTTTTGGTGATTGCAGAGGCTAGAATACTAATGAATCTCAATGCTTTGTTTGTACTGGTGATCTCACTGTGGTTTTCGTGGTGGTCTTGCAACACTGGTAGAGCTAATGGGAAACAGCTCAAAAAAGGTCTACTTTAAAAAAGTTCTTGGACGTCATAAGTGCAGAGGCAATCTCCAAGTTAGCTGGTGTCTGCCTGTCAAAGCCTTAAAAATAACTAACATCAATGCCTTGAATTAAACCTGTTGGCAAATAAGATATAAGTGGAATATGTAGAACATAGGATATCTTTTTCTGTGGTAAATCCCACTCAGCAGGTTAGCTGTGGTATGGTGGACCAACACAGGATTTTCGTGTTCATTTTGACTTGCAGCCCAGGGTAGATCAAGTTGCAGTAATCTAGTCTTTAAAAACCAGATTCCTGTACCAGAGATGCTAAGCCTGCTTTTCAAAGGGGTTGATGTTATATCTATCCATAGGTGGTGGTGGTTTGCAGTTATCATTGCTGTCTAGTTCTCATGAAGGAGGTGGGGAAATCTGGTGATGCTCCATGGATTAATATTATTTTGTCAGTTGTGGGGTGGGGACATTGTCATGCTGTCTGCTGTGATTCATGACCATGAGTCTGAACATCAGGACAAGACAGTCAAGAAGCAGGACAAAAATCCAAACTGACTGTGTGGTCTATAACTAGACTTCACAAACCCAAGTAACAAATGTGAATCCCTAAGGCGCTGTAAATAATCTTAGCTCAGGATCACAGATAGTCCCTATGTGCGTTCCAGTCTATTTTATCAGTTGGACTTAATGATGGTTGATTGCTGTACCCAAAAGATCACAATATGCAGGTTTTGCTTAGAGCCCCAAGAGACCAGTCACTTACCTCAGGTCTTGTCCTACTTCAAATCTCCCACCAAAAACACTTGTAGTCAATTCTATAGTAAAGTAAGTTTCATTAATTAATGAGAAATGAAGGTGCTCAAGCAAGCAAAGTTATATATACAAATGAAATGGTATCTATGCTTTTAAAAGGTGACAAAATTGTAGTAATCTGTCAGGTCTGATTCTTTTTATTAGGGGAACTCTGGTTGACCCTGGGGATCTCTGCTTCTGTTTTGTAGCTCTGGCCTTGTCAGAGTCCAGCAAAAGAGTTGAAAAAAATTTCTTGCAAGCTATTTTTATTTATTTCTTCCAGAATTCAAGTTGATGTGAATAGCCCTTTTGCACAAAACCTCTTGATTGCATGTACTAGGGCACTTAACAAAGTATTTGTATTGTGAAGTCTGTCCAGCAATGTCCCATTTAAGTTTTGATAGCTTCTTGGTGTGCGGTAGATGATCCTTTCTGACATATTCATAATTTCAGAGCAAACTCTTTTTTATAATTATAAAGCAAAACCTTTAACATGTGCTATAAGGTAACATTTATTATAAGTGAAATTAATGCATGCAGCAACTTATAAGGACTTCATAAAGCTTAGGCCGATTATTATAAGATCAATACTAGTCTTAACCACACTTACGCACAGGTGATGGATACTTGTTTCCAGCTGTGAATTTCAGTGCTTGGCTAAGGCTCAAAGTCACAGTAAATGCTAGCACCAGCAGTAATTTGTCAGTGTCATGTGGATAACCGTACTCGAGGAACCACAAGTAACAGAACACTCCTTTATTTTAAAGATGAGTTACAAAAAGCTTGTTCAAAAGATGTGATTTTGATTCCATTCATTGAACCTAGATAAGCTGGACCAAAATCCTCTGCTTTATGTGAGCATCAGTACTACATATGATTGCCGCAGGCCTTGACAGATCTGTTTCCAGTCACCATGGTGACCAGTTTTAGTTGCCTGTCACCTAGCTCCACTGCAGAAATATATTGATGGAGCACCTTCTGGCAACCAAAAGTAAAATTGCTGGTGCCTAGCTGTGAGCCAGTTTTGTGCACCCCTGGATTGCTGCATGATTTCTCTCAGTTGTGATGAAACAGATGACATATTTTAATTTGTCTTTTTGCATTCAAATATTAAAAAGCCATTGGACACTTCTGAATTTGACAGTCTAATAAGATAAATGGATGGCTCGTGTTAATATTAACACTGCATATAATACATTACTCAGTAAATATGATTTTGTAAAAAGTTGAGTTTCACAACCTAATAATTGAAAGCTGTTGTAGGGCATGAGGCTACAATCTCAATTTCCAAATGCACTTAAGAAATCTATTCTAAAACAGTTGGCTTTTAGTTTAAATTATGAGACTTAGGATAAATGAGGGAAAAACTCCAGAAATCCATTCAAGGCTTTATCTACATGGAAGTGGTGGAGTCTGCATCTGCAAACAGTAGAGGACGTAGTGTTTACTTAGTGAAGTAATCTCATTAAAGAAGTTTTTAAAAAATATTAAAGAACAGGCTGTAATTATTGGAACTGCATCAAACTGGGAAGTGTTTTTGGTATCAGGCCTCTCTATTTGATGTCTAAAGTGAAAAGTAATTGTTATTGTTTTGGGAATGGTAGGCATTATAGTCAGTTTTGGGAATTGATGAGAAAATCTGAGGAACTGAAAAAGTCTGTGTAGCACAGATGCTGACATATATATGAAATAATATTTGATTAGCTGTGCGCATTGTGTGTGTGCGCGCGCACATGCAAGCTCTACAGAGAGAGTTTGTGTAGCAAACAATAAAATATATAAGCAGCTGCCAGTTTTGGCTCCACAAAAGCAAATCCTTTGTCAAAATAGTCTACAATTAAGCTAATAATATTGGTGAAAAGTCACAATTGAGCCTGTATGAGGAAATATTTTATTTTCTCCTGTCATTAGTTACAGTAACAATCTTCCCTTTAAATAAAATTACAGGGAGTCAATACCAAGATGAATAAACAAATACAAATGAGAAATTGGAAAACTGTGGTGGAGACATGTACGCTTGCTCTTTTGGGAGCCTATTTATCTCTGACTCTGAGACTAATCATATTAATAGACAAACACACTGCAGGCAACTTGAAAAACAATCAATTTGGTCAGTTCCAGAAGGATCCACAGAGATAACTTCTCTTGCTTGAGAAGTGCTTGGCCTGACTCTACCTTTTTATAAGATTATAAAGAATTTTCCTCTTTTCTACCCCACTCCTAGATTCTTATCCATTAACTGCTGATTCTTCAGACTTGAGGGTTTTGTTTTTTGTTTTTTTTTAACTGCTGTGTTTTCATGCTCCTTATCTGTATGTCAGGCTGATCTGAGCAAAGTATGTTGTCATCAGTTGTGTTTGTGTATTTGTCAGGCCTGTAATATAGTTCTGTTTTTCAAGGGTTAGAATGTAATAATACAGATGCTAATTAAACAAAGTGTACATTATTATTTACTGTTGAGAGAGAGATGTAATATAATATTTCTTTTAGATTAACGAAAACATTTTGAGATGATTTGTACTGTTTTTCAGTTCTGATTGATTGTGGAACAATGTGAAGGTTACCACCAAAATACACAACTGTGCCTGGATTAAGTGAAATATATTGTAGACATTCACAATGAAAGTATATCAATTTTATTGCTGAAAAGGAAAGATTTGTTTTGGACTGTAGGAAGGTCTTGTTTATTTCTGATATTTCGCTAAATGTCTGCTGTATAGTAACTGTTCATGTTATCTATTCTGTAAGTACCAAATAGTGATTATAGATGAAATTTCTCCCAAGGTAGCTGTTACTTCAGATTTTTACTCCTCATCTCTCCCAAATAATACAGTGATTTTATATGATTTGTTACATTTAATTCTTATAGACTCTTACAGTCAAAGTTTAGAATTATCAATATCCATGAGTGATACATGCCCCAAAACTTTAATCCATGCAGCAGAGGATTTCAGTGTAAAAGAGTGATATTGATTACCCCTAATGTGTTTTGATATTTTAAAAAGAAAAATAAAGAAAAACTATGTTGTTTATTCTGGGTCAGCAGTTTTTATAAAGTGTGGTGAAAAGTCATGTTGACAAATTGTTAGAATTAAGAGGATTAAAGTTCTCTGCTATGTGGCCATGTCTGTTGCTTCACTGTGGCTTAAAACCACTGGTAAGTGGTACTGAAGCGATATGTTAGTGTTTTTATGTTCACACACTATGAAAGTATATCCTTTGAAAATAAATGTAGATAATGCTGGTGAGGATTTAACTTTTATTTTGATGATCTTCAGTGTCTCTTGCTATTTTTCAGTTTCTTTGGTAAATGCTTTCCTCCTCCTAATGGGGACAAATGAATGTTTTGTTTTGTGTTGTTTTTTTGGTTTTGTTTTTTTTTTCCTTTAACATACCGTATTTGGTATGAGTAGTCCACTTGGCTTTTCTAAACAACAAATAGAGAATAGTATCTCATGTGGTTTTAAAATTGTCAAGAAACAAGGTATAGTACTAAGCAATTTATTTTTTTCAAATTTTAATCATGGGTTTTATGTATCTTTTTATCACTGTGTGGAGTCAGAACCGCACATGTTAAACACACTCTGACTGTATTAACAAAATACCTTTTAAAAATAAAAGTGTTGTGAAATTGTCTGCAGAATGTGATGTAATTTTTTAAAGTAACACAACAGAATACCTTAACCCTTAATGGGGAGATTCACTGTGAAAAGCTGTCTTGTTTTCCTTAATTTTTCAGTTGAGAATCTTTAAATGTTTTCAGTCAGACTTCTCTTTTGTTAAGGCTCAGGAGGAGCAGTGTTTTGGGAAGATATGGCATATTTAACCTAAATTATGTTCCCAGCAAATATTCTTATGTAAATATATTGTTTCAATGAAACAGTTATTCATTGTTTAATGAATAATTTATTGATGAACGTATACTGACTATACATTGTCATCGTAGCATTTCTTAAAAGTAGCAAATTTAATGCAATAGTATTTTTATCTCAGTAAAGACATATGGAAAATCGACTGGCTGATGATAGAGCAACTGCTGGCTAATGGTGAAGAAAAAGCAAGCAGCATATAATTGATGGTGTTGCATTTTTGTGTCGTCATACTTTGCTATGAAAATAAAGGTGTCTTTGTCTCAAAAGCCTAAGGCAAGGATTTTGCGATATCCTACGAAATCTAGAAATCAAATCTAGAAACCAAGCACAAGTAGACTTACTGTTTGGAGGAGATTCCACATACTTGAACAGGCAATCTGCAGTTTTGCTGTAAACATTTGATGCACAGAGACAGAGTCTCATGGTCACTTATTGTAAAAGGTAAGGAGGAAGTAAGCAGGAGAATAACATGATAGAGGCAGTGGAAATCTTTCAGGAATGCTTCACTGTTATGCATTTGGTTCCTCTATGCAGAAATAATGATTTAGCAGAAGACAGCACTTGTTAGGAAGAAACAAGTGTTTACATATGTTTACTATTACATGTTAAGCACACAAGACAAGATGCATGGACAGGTGGGTGAGGGTTCTGTTTTAAAGACCTGAGTGAAATTCAGTGCTCATATAAGAAATTTAAAAAATACCATGTTGTTTTTGTTTACTAACTTAAGTACTGCAGTGAAACAGGAATTTATAGTAGTTTTTAAGGTTGCTCACCGTGTGCAATAACCAATGCTTTTTGAGGTGTGGGTCCCTGGGTGCGCTCAATTACCTTCCCTTCTCCCCTCTGTTGTGGAGTTTTGTGTGCAGTAATACTCCACAGTTGAGAAAGAATGGAGAGGGCTTGGGGCGCAAATGGACACTGGCAAAAATTTCCGATCTCAGCACGAGGGCATGACAATCACCTAGAGTGGAGCACCCCACATGTGAAAGAAGGTTGGTTACTGCCCAAGGTGAGTAGCCTTCTTTTTAGCCAGAACATTAGTGTTATTTTTTCCTTTGACATAACGGTGGAATTTTTATCTTTTGTTTGAGGAGCCAGTGGAGACTATCAGAACTGACCGTAGTTTAACATCTCTTTAGAAGGATGGTACATTTCTGATAGTGTAGTTCCTTTGTAAACCTCAACTGCAATAATTCATTGTATGTAAACCCTAGATTTGGCTGTGTATTTGGTTGCGCAGGTCAGAGTATTACCCTGTGCTCAGACTGATACTACAATAAGCCCTTTTTAATAATATTTAATGGTAAAGAAATTAGAAGTAAGAAAAATAAGGAACTTGTTGATTTTTTTTAAATGGTGGTATGCATAAGACTGTAAGTATTTATGATTGTATGCTAGAGATGCAGTATTGTATGAATGTGTTTAATGAAATAGCCACTCTTTAAAACCTAAAAACTGAAAGAGTGGGGGGGAGGATTAACTTAGTAACCTGGTTATTTACGAAAATGAATGACATAAGTTAGCAAAAGGCTGACATGGTGTGTAGTGGCAGAGTCTTTTACAAGTTTCTTTATTCAGTGCATAAGCACTTAAGTCCTAATGGATGTTCCATGTTCCAGTTGTAAGTTTGACTTTAAGATCAGTCATGATGAATTGAGCCAAATTTAAATTCTGTCTTTTAACTCAGAAGAAGAGATTTGGCATCTTACCCATATTCTGTAGCTGAGGTTAATTCTCCTTTAAACAGAGGCTGACCTCCATACCACCAACTCGGAAGAGCCGATTATCCTTTAGCTGAACTCTAAATTTTGTATAACTTTACTTCCGGGGTCTTTTGACTTCCAAAATAATAGCTCTGTTTTGTTAGAGCAATATGGCACTTGCAGACATATTTCTGTAATTAAGATGTATCTTTAAAGCTCGCAGGACTGATACTGAGTGATAAGGTCCTAACTAGGATATGTCATACTGAAATATTGTGGTGCTTTGAGTGCATCTTATAGAGCAATGGTTCCCAACCTGTGGTCCAGGGACCCCCAGTGGTCCATGGACACGTTGCAGGGGGTCTGCGGAGCCTCTCCCTACCAGGGTGAGAATCCAGCTACAGCCCCAATGCTCCCTGTCAGGGCTGCCTTTCCCCTCCCGTGGCCAGATCCTGGCAGGGGGATAGGGCTGCGGTGGCTCCCCAGCAGGAGCAAGGGCAGGGGGCCATAGCTGCTGTGGCTCAGCTCCCCAGCGGCGCAGGCGATGGTGGCGGCAGTGCTGCTCGCTGGCTGTCCCAGTGTCACTGCCAGAGTGACGTGGGCTAGATTACATAAGTAGCCGGGGGGGAGGGGGCAAAATTTTTTTTGGAAAAAGAAAAAGGGGGGGGGGTTCCCAGCCTGAAAAAGGTTGGGAGCCACTGCTATAGAACAGAGAATGAAACCAAGTTTGTTTATTGACCTTAGGCCTGGAGTTTCATTAACGTGACCTTTTTAACAGTGATTAATTGTAATGAAGATAGTTTAGTTCAGAGTCTGAAGAGCAAGCGTAGATGGTGGTGGTCATCCCTGTGGGATGTCAGTCTCTAGCCAATATCCATATAAGTGAAATTACACACATGGCTAAATTCTCTTTGTTTTACTTAACCCTGGCGATCCCACTGAAGTCAAAACTCGTATGAGTAAATTTTATAAAGTTTGGATTAAAAGCTTTGGAGTAGTTCTTGATTAATATCAAATAGACATTGTATCTTTTTATAAAATGTTTAAACTAGAGGTTTAAAAAGCGTTTCTCAACATATGCAGATAATTTAGTGCTCTTCTAATTAATCATCACAGTAAGGGATAAAACTATTTGGGATTGAATCTACATTTTCCTCCATCCTGTATAGCCATTTACACCTCTGCAAAGTGGGTATAAAATGTCACTGTTTTTGATATGGTAACGATTTGCACTCACTCTGCATGGTGCATAAGGGAGCTCTTGGATTTGTAAGGAGGAAAATTTGACTTCACTTATAACTTTTTTTTTTTTTTTTTATCATTTTGTTTTTTTAAACCCAAATCTGCTCTTCTAGAAATGCACATCTGGTTGAGTCAGAGTTCACAGATAAAGATAGTACAACATTAGGGTTTTAAGTGGCAGTTCTGGTAGTAACAATAATATGGATAAAGCCTGTCAGACATATTCTTAACACCCTGAAAGCTGAGAAAACATTGAAATCAAACTTGTAGAACTGAATTAGAGATGTGTGGGTATTAAAATACTCCATTCCCTCCCATTTAAACGCAGACCATCTGTTGTTTCCAGATGTACTGCTTCCTGAAGCAGTATTCTGGGAATGACATTACAGCACCAACAAATAATTGTTTCTGGTTCTGTAGCATCATTCCCAGAAGTCTAGAACTACTTGTCATTGGTGGCACTTTTGTCAATGATCTTACTTCGTGACAGGAGACATACTGCGGGTTTACTAGAAGTAGACATAGCAACTATACCTAATCTGTTTAAAAGATCAGGAAACTTCAGACCTGGAGCTATGTAGATGCTCTCTGAGCATTTGCAGCAGCTTTACACTGAGTAACAGTGTTACTTTCCTTAAATGTTGTTAGAAATATATAATGCCTCACAAACAATTTAAAGACATTGAAATAGCTCTTCAATCTTAGTTTTAATAATAAAAAAAGTTTGTATAATGTTTTGAAGGCTCCATCGTTATGCTTAAAGCCATGTATAACAAAACACCTTAATCTGTTGCTGTCTGTAAAGCAATGGGCTGTCACCTCCCTCAAGACCACTGCTTGCCTCATTAATACCACTGGAACAAATTATCACTTCATAGCCCAGGAATCTTCTATAGCAGTTGTGGTGATTGATGTAACAAGGCTAAAAAATAATGATGAAACGCATGTTCCAGAAGACAGATTCAAATGGCAGGATCTTCAAAGGCAATTAAATGTGACACAGAAGGAGTCATCCTAGAGTAATGTATTTTCAAATAAATGGCAAGATGAGTATGATGATCTACTCTACTTTTGTTACACTTCAATTAGTTTTGTGTGCAATAATTATCCCTCAAAACTGAGTGCCCAGGCATAAAAAGTCTTGAAAAACATTTTAATGTGTTTAAAGATATCACCAAAAGAAATTGAATGGACCTGATAACTGCTTTCTATACACCATTATCCTATAAATCACACTTTTTGTCAAATGTAAATGGCTGGGACTTTAGATTTGAATCAGAACATATCAGTGGTTGAGTCCATAAAAAATAGTAGCACTAAATGTGATGTCATAATCTAATATAGTGTCATAATCTAAATCTCATTTAGAGTTGAACTGACAACTGTTGATTTACTATTCCATGTATTTTTAGGAGTCTTTAAAAAATAGAAGATGTACCAGGATATTCGGAGTCAAAATGCATTTATTTATGATAGTTTCTTATACATCAAAAGATCTGGAAGTACTTTACAAACTAGGCCCTGGTCTTGAGAGCAGTGATGCACATAAGTAACTTTACACACTTGTCTAGTCCTATCAGCTTCAGTGGAACTACTCACATCTGTATGTAACGGCGGGATTGGGACACGTGAGCCCATTCGTATAGCCTTTTCTAACTTGAGTGGTCCTATTGACTTAAATGGGTTCTGCTCATATACATAAGGGCTGCAGGACTGGCATCTGGCCTTGTCTTGTGTATAAGAATTGCTTCATCTGCTACTAAAATGGAGCCTCTTGTATGCAGGAAAGTAGCAGCTATTGAATCTCACAGTAAAACTAAAAAATATGGGCAAGGAAAAGTGAACATTACTCATTCGGTCAAAATACAAGCATCAGCACCTCAACTATTCTAAAATATGCCATGTGATCTCTAATGATCACAGGGGGTCAGTCTCTTCATTTTATACCTCATATGGAAGACCACATTTCTGATTGCACACTGTCTGTAAATTCTAACTTGGAGGGAAAATGTAACCTGTTAGACTAGCAGTGTCAGTTTGTAGCACTTGAGTTTTCCTTGGAGTTCTGATATCCAATTACTTCTCTGGCCTGAAGCTAGTTACTTTGTGAGCTCTCATAAGTTATCAGGGATAACATGGTGTTTTATTGCATTTTTGGATATTTGTACTTCCTAAAAGATGCAATGACTGACCCTCACTGGTTCAGGTGTCTAGGGGTAAGCTTCCATAAATTGTTCAGAATAACCAAGATCAAGTAGCTTCATTGGTTGTGTGGAAATGAAAATATGTTAGAGAGGACTCCAGCTGTTTTGCTGATTGCTCTAGCTTCTTTTTACTGTCTAATAATACAAAGGAAAATTCTGGCTAAATTAGTCTTTTGCTAATGAAAAAACCTTTCCTGATGTACTCAACCTGTCTTAAAATTTGGTTTGGGAGCTTTGGTTTTGGAAAGCTGCCTCAGATAATCTGGACTACTTTACCCAGGAGGCCTGTGTGATGTCTTAAAATAACTCACTCGCTCACTCACTCAATCACCGTCATGTGCTGCAAGTTTATTTAAATGAATACTATAATGCTAGTTAGGGAAACTATTCACAAGGAAGAACATTTATATAAATCTATAGCTCTTTCATTATTTTTGAATGATAACTGAGAATACAGTCAAAATGTCTGACCTGACATTCTTATGTGATCCTCTTGTGAGTATTGCAGTATTTTGGAAGTTTACAAGCTTCTCTCTTTACACAAGCCACAGATTATAAAAATTATGTAGAATTCTGTTGCAGATTCTTAATACAATCAGAAGTGCTTTGAAACAGAAACCTAGGAAAAATAGACAGTTAAATTCAACCCTCAAAGTCATATGCTTCAGAAGGAGCTAACTTGTATTAAACACCTGCAAATTTTAAACTTGAAAAATACAGCTACTGTAAAATTAGAGCACAAGGTAATTTAGCTGATGAGTATGGCATTTCAGGCTGTATATACAATATGTCCTACCAAGAGCTAAAATACAAGATCTAACCTTAAAGTGATCTTTGTCCCACTCTTTTTGGTTTCATTTGGTTGTTTGGCTTTAAGTCCACGGTTGAGTAACACACTCCTTTTCCTACCCCCAACAAAGAGAATTTATATGGAGAGTAACAGTAATACAAATCAAACAAGGAGTCCTCAGCACTTTTAAAGACTAACAGATTTAACACATGAACTTTCTTGGGTAGAATCACACTTCATCGGACTCATGAAATGGAGGTTACAGTATGAAAAAGGATGTATAAATGAGTGAGTTGATTCAAATCTCTGAGACCCAAAGTAATGATGTGAAATTTTGTGTATGATTCTAAAGCTGCAGTTTCCCTTTGAACTTTGATTTGAAGTTTTTTGTTGAAGCACTGTAACTGTGTAGGGAGGTTGCAGTTTTCCCCTATTGGTTTTTGAATATTAACATTCCTGATATCTTGTTTGTGTCCATTTATTCTTTTGCGCAGAGACTATACAAATGTATAAAGCAGAGGGGAATTGTTAGCACATGATGGCATATCTCACATCAGAAACTGGCTCACTCATTACAAAAAGCGATCTTTCCTTCTTTTAACCTTCCCACCTTATTATTAGTTGTTCCACACTGTTTGGATCCAAACAACTCACTTAGTTCAGAATTTTTTCAGCAAATCGACCTTGTGACTTGCCTTTCTCTGCATTTATACATCGTCTTTCACAGTGTGATCTCTATTTCATCCGTTTGCAGTGGGATTTTACCCACAAAAGCTCACGCGATAAATCTGTTAGTCTTAAGTGTCACAGGACTCTTATTTTGCTGAACCAGACTAATGTGGCTACCCCTCTGAAAGTAGTACAAATATTGATGAGTTCTCTAATGCATTTCATTTTGGGAGGAACCAGAAAAAAGTAACTTAAGATCAAAATGTCTGACTCTTTTCAATTAATTAAACTCTCAAGGACAGTATTTATAATTTCACATGGTTGAAATATGCTTCGTGTGGAATACTACTGTACAAATACATTCCTGGCTCTTGAGGGAAAAGAATAAGCATAAAAAAGTTGCATTTAGAATGATTTTTTTAACAAAGTCTTTAAGATTCGTAGACCATCCCCACACTAGCAAGGAAGGGGTTAAGCAACTGATTTGCCCAGAGGCAACCTCACCCTGCCATACCTGAAAAAGGAGGAAGATCACAAAAGAGGAGAGTAGGAAGGTGCCAGAGGGATAGCCAATAGTGGAGGTGACTTGACCTACACTTTCTGGTCGTGAGAGAGAGTTCTTGAGGCTTGATTCTACCAATGTGCCCAAACCCAAACAGCAGAGAATTACGATTCTCAGAATGCCTGGAACTTTCACTGATTCACAATTATTTAGCGTCTTGCATTTACTTCTTGAGAAAGAGAAGTCTGGTAGGAAGTGGGGCCAGCGAGGCAGTGGTATAGCTGTTTAGGTGATGCACAATTTAGCTACTTAAACTGATTCTGGATTGGACGCCGGTCTAGAGAGTAAATCGGAGATTCCCCTGTTGCTAGGCTTCTTATACTCCAAAAGGAAGGACTTGCAAATAGTGTAGTGGCTAGCACCTCTGCTTAGTATGCGGAAGATCCTGGGTTCAAGCCCCATGGGGCTGGACTTGATGATCTCATGAGGTCCCTTCCAACCCTGTGATTTGATCCTATATAGATAGAAGACTTACAACAAGACCTTGCTAGAAGGCTGACAGAGCATTGCAAGACTAGAGCAGCTGTCATCGAGGGCACTAGGGAAGAGAACCTGCCATACCCTGCTGGACCACTGGGTGGTGCCTGCAATGAGTAATTCCTTTCACAGTAATATATTATCTTAATATTATATTCTGTCTAGGAATATTTTTTAATAAAAATTCCCTATGATTATCAGTGCTATTTGGGATCCAGGTAACTAAACTGTATTTTAGTTAAACCTAAAGATAGTCATGTGCTATGTTACTTGATATTGAATTTAGGATTTGTGATTTTACAGTGCAATATAATCTGAAACAGAAAAACATCATGTTTTCCTACAATATGATTTGCAGTATAATTTGTCCCCTTTTTGATGCGGTTATGGCCAAATCCTAAATCACTGTGAAAGTTATCCTGATTATACAAAGGAATCTGTGCAGGCAGACCTTCAGAAGATTTTGGCAAGGTCAGGCCCAAAAATGCATTGTTTTATGAAATCCATGAAAAGACTTACTTGACACGACAAATGAGCTTTGGCTCATATTGTAATAGAGGTGCCGAGAAGCGAAGTGATGAATTCTTAAATGTCTGTTGTACAGGTGGTACCATGCCTGGTCTACTATTTGCAGGTTATATAGTTCACAAATGACAGTACAGAATTATTCTGTTCCTGCAAAGGAAGCCTTTCAGACATTTGAAAGGGGAGTTATGAAGAAAGACAGACAGCTGGGGATGTTGAAGTTGAAAATGTGGGAGTAAATACTTATTTTCATTAAAGGAAAAGAATGTTTAACCGTTTTGAATAGGAAGGTGACTGATTTTTTTTGCCTGATAGTTTCACATCTTTTGTTAGATTTTGGTTGGCTTATAAAATGATATTTGGCTCATGTTAGTCAGTGTTTACTAGAATATATTTTTTTCCAGGAATCTACAAATAAATAGCCAGTTAAAATCACACCTAACCAGATAATTGCAACAATGAAACATTCATCTATCCATTGCTGTTTTGGTACTTTAAACCTCATTGGTGGTTTATGATGGTAACATAGGAGACTCTGATTAAATTTAGTCCACTGAAGCATAAGGAGTTTTGGACTTTTTTAATTTTGGAAGAACTTTATGCCATCTGTTGCCTTGAAGCAGAGAGATTTAGTAATCAGGCACATCAATAAGAAGGAATTTGTCTGGGGAGGCTATTAATTAACAAGCTTGGACAGGGTTCACATCTTCTTGCCATAAAGTCAAGTCATCCCTAACAAGTCTCTTGGACATTACAGAATACTGAAGTAAGTCTTCGATAAGATATTTTTTCATTTTCATCTTACTCTAGTGACTGCATGAGAAATATTCATCTGCTACATTATTATTACTGACTCTTTTTCTGGGAGGTAGGAGGGCAGGGAGCACACCCAGACAATAAAATGGGAGAACACATTCAGGAAGGACTTGCATTAGAGGTGCAGAAATTAAAGCAGAGACTCGTGTATACATTGGATATGCTTTGGTATACAACATCTGTATTGTAACTTTCTATCTGTCCTACAGGGGAGCAATACCTTTAGCTTCAGGAACTTAATGTGGTTCAACAGAATTCACCCTGCAGGGCAGGAAATCGCCAGTAGGAGAAGTGGAATTTTACGGTTCAGAGGCTTTATGTCTCTGCAGATCTTTTTGTACGTGAGCATTTTCTCCAAATTCATTCTAAACTATTCTCCAGAAAGTCCAAGAAAAGTAGAATACTCAATTCCTTACATTAATGGATGACTGGACCAGATACTCAGCTGAAATAAGTTGCTGTTAATTAACATTAATGGGGCTGACTTGCATCAGTTGCGTGTCTGGTTTGGTGGAGTCTCCATCACCGGGAACTTAACTCAAGAATTGGATTCCTCCCTCCCTCTCCCAAAAAAAAGAGATACTTTGGTTCTAACAGAAATTAATTCAGGGAAGTCCCATGACCTTTATTGTACAGGAGGTCAAATTTAAATGATCACAGTGCTAACTTCTAGCCTTTAATCTCTGACTAGATACAAGTACACTAATGTACAAAGTACTGTTATTTTTTATAGCATAACTTCATAATAATGCAGTCAGCATTCACTCATCAAAGAGCTCAATCTTAGGAGCCTGAAGTTTTCCTTAAAGTTTGGTGTTTGTTGTCCAACCATGTAAAACCATGTTCTGGTTGCCAGTGTTAATTGTACCAAAATATGCAAAAATATAAACTGGAAAAAAATAAGCTTTTGATTGTATCCTCGTATTTTAATCAGCAATGCTCTGTGAACTCTAAATTATTTATTCTTCCTTGAGTATGAATAATCTGAATGCGTGAATGTAGAGCTGTCATTGCTGAGTCAGGTTCCTCTTGGGCTCTTTCGTTGCACAGGGCGGTAAAGCAACTTTTCCTTAGGGGTTGGGGTGAAGGATCAGAGTCTGGATGGAAGTTTTCCACATCATATTCATTCTTGGTTTTTGTTGTTGTTTTTGTTTTTTTAACCTCTATGTATATATTACCTAGACTTGGCTTATGGTTTATCTTGGAGTTTTCTATGGTTTAATATAATTTGGGCTTGTATTATTTCCAAAAATATCATAAATCACAACGTTTTGTTAATTGTACTGATTGAGAAGATGTTTGGTAGCCATCCCTCAGTTAAAATTGTCTTCAGCTTTGTAGTTGTAGGAAGTTGCTGAAGTCTGTAATTACCCTTTCAGTGAAAGATGTAGAAGAAGAAAGTTCAATGACTATCTTAATGATGTGACATCAGTGTGTATGTGTTGATCAGGTTGCTGATGAAAAAAATAATATATTGAAGAAAAAAATTAGAACCACTACTCTGTCTGTCTTGAACTGTTGGGTTATTTTAACATCACAGATTATCAGTTCTCTTAAAATCTTGTCCTCCCTTCACCTTTATGCCATGGGTTTTTTGTTGTTGTTGTTGTTGTTGTTTTTGTTTTTTTGAGATCTTCTTCCTCTTTAATCGCTTCGTCAGCCTTCTCATTCTTCCACTCCCATTTTCTGTGAAGGTTTCCCAGGGCTCTCTTTGTCCCTCTGCTCAACAGTCTGAGTTTCAAACTCAAATTCAACTGTCAGCTTTATGCTGATGACTCAGAGCTATATCTCCATTCTGGATCTGTCTCTTTTTGCCCAAACTAGAATCTTGGATTGTCTTTTTGGCATTTCATGGATGTCTAGTATTCAGTTTAAGCTCAACAGGCCAAAATGGAGATCTTAATGTCCTCCCTAATGCTCCAAGCCCTCTCTTTTCTGCACTCCATTTAGTTCTTAATCACTGTGGACATATCATTCGCCCTGTTACTCTGGCCTGTAACCTAACAGTGATTTTCAACTTGTCCATCTCTGTAGATCGTCACACCCAGACATGTCTTTGTGCTGCATAACTTTAGGAATCCAGCCTTTCCTCTCCATTCACACAGCTAACATTCTCACCCTGGTTGTCATCCGCTCACATCTCAACCATTTGAACCATCTCTTTTTCAACATTGGCAAAAACAGTGCTTCAGAGATAATTTTCATTACTTCTCACTTCAGTTATGTTGTTGCATCCCTCCAGTGGTTCCCCCTTTCCAATCTCATCAAGCTGTGTATTTTCACTTTTAAAGCTCCTTTATGGTCATTCCATGCCTTGGCTGTCATCTTGTACACTTTCGTCTGGTCCCAAATCTGCTCTACCATTGATGCCAGTTTTCAGCACTGCATTGTTTAACTTTTGGAAAAGTATTTTTGAGCTTTCTCTTGTGTCATTTCCTTTATTAGAAGAGAGATGTAGATATATTTACACTGCAGTTAGACACTCATATCTAGTCTGTGCCATCTTATTCCATCTCAGGCTAAGAAGCTGTTTAATTGCAATGTAGGTGTTGAGCTAAGTGGTGCCTGAGGCCAAAGGCAGCTAGCATGAACCGCTGGGTTTTTTTTGTTTTGTTTGTTTTTTTGTTTTGTAGCAGTGACATACCATATGTAAACAACTTCAGACACCTCATTGTCCTTCTCTAAAGCCTTCTTTAAAACTCTATTATAGAGCCTGTGAGTATGAAGACTTGATCATGATTAGAAAGCTGGTGCACTATGTTGCTAATTATCATGTTGATCAGTATTGCCTCATTATTCCCTTTTGGTCCTCCATTTATTTGTATCATCTCTTACTTTGTACTCTGTAGATTTGTAAGTGCTTATGCTGAAACAGTCTTTGTTAGAAGTCTGTACAGTGGCTAAGACAAAGCAGCTTTTCAGTCCCTGTTTGAGGTAATATTAACTAACATGGAGTCCCCAGCTGACCTTTCCAGCTGAGCCACACAAAGGCCATAGTACAGCATTAGCTCCTTGAGTTCTCTGCATTTCCTCATCCCTTACTCCCCCAAACTCAGACTTTGCAGGCTGGTACATTAAAAGATTCTCAAATCCGGTTACTTGCTCTCCCCTGTTTTCAGCTTCCTGCCCCAGTAATACCTTCTTCTGTGTGTTGTTTACCAGCAGAGCTGGAGTGGACCGAAAGCAACATTTTGTACTTTTTACTTAACTATCTGCCTGATTTCATGGGTTAACCCAAATTTGCTAAATGTAAAAATGTTGCCCAGTGTATGAGAGTAACATTTAGAATTGTATCATGACTGGCAAACTTCCAAGTGTTGTATCGTAGAGTTTAAGATTCCTATCCAAGAATGTCTTAAAATTACATCTCTTTCAGTTGCAAGTTCAGTGGTTTTAATGGATATGTAAGATTTATATACTGTGACTAGCATTTTGCTGTAAATTCTTTGAATTAATGATTGCTACTATATTAAACAGTAGCTGAAGTTTGTCATGTTCTGACTTCGACTTTACAGTAAGAAATACTAAGATTGACCTTGTTAATTCTGAAGCGGCTTAAAAAACTGTTGGTAGCTGGCAGTTTGAACTGTACTGCTTTCAGGTGAGCTTAGAAAGCAATCTCTTTTGAATTCTTTGCTGTTTAGTTACCCAGTTTGCTCTTTGATGTAAACCTGAATGCATCTGTTATGCTTAAAGTGAAGAGGGAACTTTTTGAAAAATGTGACAAATTATACCACTGAGCCAAGAAGGAAACTCAAAAGCTTGCAAGCATGGAAACCAACAAAGTTGATGAAACATAAAGGTAAACCTTAACAGTAAGATCTCTGTTTCACCCTGGAAGCAAAACAGAACTATAAATATGTCCAACATTCATGACCAATGTGCAGTAGGGAAAAAAATTAAGAAAGCACCATGCAATATATATGTCAGAAAGACTTAAGAAGGTAAGGACAGCCACACTGGGTGAGATCAATGGTCCTTCTAGCCCAGTATCCCGTTTTCTAACAGTTTCCTTAAGAATGAACAGAATGAATAATCATAGAGTGATTGATCCCTGGTCATTTAATCCTGTTTTCGACAGCCCGAGGGTCAAAATGAGTGAAGCTAGGTGAACCAGAGAAATTTGTGAAGGGAGGTATTGTGGGAATTTTTTTAAACTGCTTATTCGTTTTTAGAACTAAAGAGATCCAAGACTAGGACTGAAAAATATGGCTTTATTTTAAGAAAAGATTATTTTCCGAGCCCCAAAAGTTAAACCAATTTATTTGTAGTTCTGAATGTGTGACTCTATTAGGAACTAAGACTCAGCCTCTAAATTTACTGATGATAAGATGGTGCTATTAAAGCACAGGTCAACTGTCTGAGTGGAGTGAGACCATCTAAGAAGTGTCCCTAGACCACCTTTCTGGATTGCTGACCTTTGGAAGAAGTGGGGAGGGCAACAGGTTCCAACTTTGTTTGAGGAAAGCATTGGGAAGACTACAGCTATGCCTTGCCCGGTCAAGGCACAAAAAGAAAGTGAAAATTCTTTGTGTTGTCATTTTCCTCCAACCCCTGTGCTGTTTTTTTTATTTTATTTTTATTTTTATTTTTTTAACAAGTAATGAAGAAGGAATTCTGTTTTATTAATTGTCCATCATGTTTCTGGCAGTTATGTGCAAGTCTTGACCTATTATTTCCTGACAAAAGTACTGTCTTTCTCAGTACTTTTGTAATGGCTGATGATGTTGAGGTGATAGAGAATCAACAATTGTGTTCTAAAAGCACAAAATAGAAAATATTCTTAATAAAGACTGGCTGTAAACCTGACCGATTGTAGGCATTGTCACTTTCTGCATCTGGTCTCTTTTTTTTTTTTTTTTTTTTCCTGTGAAATTAGTGTGTTGATGAGATTGAGAGCAGGGTTTTATGTGCTGGGCATGATGTGATTAGTCATAGATTTCAGTCACTTCAGAAATGGTGTTGGCACTAGATTCATTTAAGGTATTTTGGTATTGCCACTCTGATGTGAATGTGTACTTTCCGAAGTGCAAACGAGTATGGGTGTCTCAGTTTTCAAGCTGGATTTTACAGGTGTGCTGAGCATTATTGACTGAACTGAAGTTGGACTGATAGAGAACAGGCCAACAACTGAGTGGATGAAAACAGCTCTCTGTAAGCTCATGCTTACATGTATGCAACATTATCCAGGATATTAGGTACAGCTCAGGACTATGTTGAACTGTTTGTCTCCTCTTAAACTGTCAGGTTGCTTCGCTAAGTCAAATTAATAGTGTTTGTTTCTTTGAAGACAGTGAGACATGGTCAGGAATTGTTAAGGAGATAGTGCTTTGATCCTTAATGGTGAATTTCCTGGCTTTTGTGGATTTAAACCAAATACTTAACTTTAATTTTTTAAATCAAATGTTTAGGAATAGCATTACACAACCCACTTGTGACTGGGTTATTCCATGATGTGGTATCTCAGCTCTTATTTCATCATTGGTTGTTTCAGCTAGTCAGATCACGTGAAACAAAGGTAGTAAAGGAATACATTTTGAATGCATCTCTGTTTTATGGGTTGTATCCCCAAAAGGTATGGGAGAGATTGGGTGTAGAGTACGCAGGTTCGTTTTTATTCAGTGATGGGTTACAATGCGAAACATTAGTATTGCATCTAGTCTTTGAAACAAGAAACTTTGGTTGAAGCAGGATTTGCACTCCTTGGTCCAGGAGTCGGCACGCGAGCACTCTGACTGGAGCTGTGCCACTCCAAGCCCCACTCCTGCTCCCTTCTCCTCTGCTACCTGGACCCAGCTAGCAGGAAACAGCTGGGCCTGCAGCCCCTTTCTGCTGACAATCGGCTCTGCAGACACCTCCCCTCCCTTACTAATGATGATTATATTTTAAATACTATGCTGCAAAATATTCCAGCAGATTTAGTAACAGTATTGTTTTGAAGTCAGTAGTAGTTTTATCAATCAAGTTTTTAACCATACGTAGCAATGTAATAGTGGATTTTCCTGGTGTGGTAGGAATCAGAACTTATAGATTTGTTTGTAAGACTGGTATTATTTTCTAACAGAATTCATTAACCTTTTAAAAGTTCTGAGATGATAAGGAAGCACTGTCACCTCCAGTTTTGCAGATGCACATACTGCATTCTAAAAAGAAGAGGCAGATCTGATAGTATTCAGGGCCTATGACAGCTGCTTTCTTTGGACACTTGGTCTCTTGAGGTATAGTGGAGAAACACAGCAGAAGTGGAGCTGCCTGTGATCTGATAACATTTCAGTTCTTTTGTTACAGCAACAAATTACAAGCCCTGTTCTGTGATAAATGTGATTTATTAAAGGGTCTGTATCAATCTTTTTATTGTTTAGGAAAAAAAGCTGTTTAGGGGCAGGATTCAGTACAAAAAATATGGCAACTGCCATACAGTGGAAGGACACCAACACCCTGAAATATCAGTTTTTCAGGGCGTTAACAGCTTTCCAATCATTTACTCAGTATAGGAATCTGGATGTATTTCGCTTATATCTTGAACATTTGTAGTGGTTACATTCAGTTTTTTGCAAATGTAAGTTTCTTATTTTCTTTACATAAAAACTGGGTAGCTGTTCATCACTTTCAAGTTGCTGGATAAGACAAGTTTTTTGTTTTTTATAAAACTTGTATCTTTCATGGTGACGTATTACAACACAACTTTAAAAATAAATTTCATTAAAATGGTGTTGCAAAAACTACAAGCAGTGCTATTAGTGGGCTTCGTGTTCAGTGGTAAACTCCTTTAGCTCAACTTCATCATGCAAATCTCTAATACCAATACAGTCTTATCAAGCATCAAAGATAACTGTCTGGATATAGTGATGTATGACAAGGCATAGATATTTTAGTGTAGCAGTATTGTAATTTTGCATTAGTCGTTGTAAAGAAAAGAGTAAATTAAGGTATAATTTTGAGTGACATGGAGGCTACGGGTGATGACTTGCATTATTTCTTTTCTGCTTGATTTATATATAGAGAAATTGAACATTTGAACTTTTAACAATGAAGAGCTATCAATATATGATCAAGATGAAGATGACATTTAAACTATGGATTATATTTGGCTTCATTGATGTGTTGAATATTTATGTAGGTAGTTGCTCATATAAAAAAAGTAGATGTTCTTAAAAATCTTAGGTGCTTGAACAGTGTCCATTTATAGTTCTAAACCAGGCACAGCCAAATGGCGGCTTGTGAGCTGCATGTGGCTCTTCAAAGAAGAAATGCATCTCGCTGGCAGTTCAGAGGAGGGGTGGGGAGCTGGAGGAGCCGTCAGGAGAGAGCTCAGAGGGAGGGGTTGGCGCTGGGGAGGAGGGAGCCGGCAGCTCAGAGAAGTGGTGGCAGAGAGGGGGGAGCAGCTGGGCAACTCAGGGAAGCGGTGGGGCTGGGGAGGGGTCTCAGGACAGAAGGGGCACTTCAGGGAATGGAGGCAGTAAGGGAAGGGACTGAGAGGATCAGGGAGGAGACAAGACGTAAAGACAACACATTCTTGTTAGTTTCTGTTTAATAGATTTCACTGTGGATTTTATTTTGCATTGCTTTATTTATTTGATGTACTTTGTATTTTTTTTTATTTTCTTTTGCTCTGGTTGGTTTGGGTGGGTTGGTTTGTTTGTTTTGTATTTACCATATACCACATGCCAAAGCAGCCTCAGTCCTGTCCACAACAGTTTACAAACTTAGCGGCACCTCATGCACTCCCTTTACAAGTATGGTAATCAGGAAAACAGGTTAAAAACCCTTCCATTGTATCAGAGGGAGAAGGAATAAGCCAATGAAGAATCCTACTCCTTCTTGCCAACTCTACAGAAACCTGTAGATCGAGCTCTGGACAGTTAAGCAAGGAGTTTTGTGGAACTTTTAAAGGCTAACCCATTTATTTATCACATTTCTCCCATGAAAACTCATGTGATAAATAAATGCATTAGTCTTTAAAAGTGCTGCAGGAATCCTTGTTTGTTTTGCTGAACTAGACTAACACGGCCACCTCTTTGGAGCTCTGGACAGTTGAGGCTTTTCAGAGACCCTGAGGCATTGGGACTAGGGATGAGCTGTTTTCCATAGCATCCTCCCCCTTCAGACTTATTTTACGCAGAATCCTATTCCACAAAACCAAGCCTCTTTTGAAAGACAAGTGTTGGTCCATGAATGGAGTAGGAAAGTGTTTCCCAGGACAGCTGAGTTGTCATGGGAGACAGAAGCAATGTTCCTTCTAAGCTGCTGATGCAGCTGACCAAGTTATGGATGCACTTGGGGAGCCGATGAGCTGGGGCCCAGCACTGGGTTGGGGAACTGGGAGAGAACTCACTCGGCTGCATCCAAAAGTTGCTAAGCTGCATTGTCAGCTTAGGGGGAACATTGAAGGGAAGGGTAGCATGGTGGGAGATGGTGGGAGAAGTGAGCGATGTTCAGGGAAAGCAGAGAAGCAGTGGCATGCTAAGAGGCAGCCCCAGGGTGCTGGAGGAAATGCGATATGATCAGGGAAGCTGTGACATGTTCAGATTTTCTCATAGGCTCTAATGGAGCTTACTGCTTTGTTAAAATTGTGTTTTACAAGTCCTAAATGTGATGTGGAATACTAAGAAACAAAAGTACAAAGGAGAAAAAGTTTAAAACTGAATGTAGATTACTTTCAATTTTTAGCACAACTGCTGTGAAGCATTGTATTCCACAATGAAATTTGTTAAATCAAAACATTGTGCAATACTTAGAGATTAGCACCTGTGAGAGCTTTTACGTACTGTATTGACAAGTTACTGCCCAGATTTTAAAAAAAACTTGCCACTAGCCTGCAGAGTTCTACATCCATCAACAGCTAAGTTTTTGCTTGTATAGGCCTAGTTTTCATGGTAACCTTAAGTAATTATTAGAATCTGACATTAGTAGGTTCAATATTTGCCCTGTTTTTAAGATAAAAATTAAAGTGTGCAATAAATTTTAAGCTTAATAATTTTGGAATAGGTAAAAATATGTGGTTATATGGCTCAGTGCGGCTCTTCAAGGTTTAAGAATCAACTTGGCAGCTCTTGAGTTCCGTAAGTTTGGCCACCCCTGCAATATAACATCTTTTAATTAAAAGATCTTAAAGCACTTCAGAAATATTATTTACTGATGCAGTTCAAGGACTATGTTGATTATGCTTGATAAAACCAGAAAATGTGGAACTGGAAGTTAATGAACCAAAATTGCTATGTTGATTCATAGGCCTAACTGTGGACAAAATAATGAGGGGATGAACTATGCCACGCTCTTCTTCCCCTTCTTGGAATTTTTAAAAGAGACTTTTAAAAATCTCATCTTGTTTTTTCCAACACCAAAATAGAAGACCAGAATGAAGGATTTTCTTCCTGAGAAGAAGGCCATCAGGCCTCCTGGGATTTTTAAAAACTTAGTTTTTTAACTACAGTTTCTATAAATCATATCATAACTTCCAATCCTCAGCCCATCTGTGGGGAAACCTAATTGCTAGCATTGAAGAAGCATGTAACATCTTGTTCTGTCTCCTATCCCTCTATATTGTTACTTTCTACCCCATTATTTATTTTCTCCTATGCTATTTCTCTGTCTCTTGACTTTTTATAAAATCATCAATACAGCGAAGTGAGATGACCCCTGTCTTGTCTAAAGAGAAAAGACCCACCCATATGACATCCTTAACTAGAATATGAACCAGGGTCAAAGCAAGAAGTGTCAGGGTCAACCTGCCAGCCACAGTACCCATTTGTAATTGAGCAAACCATCTAGTGTTCCAAAATACCACCCAAAACAGTGTTTCCCCACAGCATTTCTTTCTAATGTCTTTTCCATTTAGCTGTGTTTTTTAAAAATAGAAGCACATAATTTTCACATACCAGTACTGAGAGTAAAATTAACTATTTCCTCATCATCAAAGAAAACCGATTTGGTGAAAATAAGAGACTGATATTTTGCCTCCAAAAGGAGAAAGACTTTAATTGGTTTTCATTAAGTTTGATTTGCATATGTTTTGTATAATTTCTCAGTTTTGGTTTCAGTATAAATGCTTATTTTGATTTCTTATTCTTTCTTTGGTCAGTAAGCTTACAACTTCAGAATTAATGAGCGTTTGTGGAAAAAACACAAGAAAACCAAGGCCTCTGTAGAAATTCACCATTTCCTCAGACTTTTATGTCACTGTTTTAGTATTGGACAATGAGTTTCTAATGCTTTTTTGGTCCTTGAGACCAGCACAACAGTCTCCTCTATAACCCCTTGCGCCAACTGTCGGTATAGTGAAGGGAGTCTTGACAGAGTCCAACCTGGGATGTAGAAAGTGAAGCATAGCTGTGCAGGATGTTAGACTTCTACACCTTCCTCACTAGGGCCATGCCAATTTGACTGTACTCAGACAGCTCTGAGAACGTGGAGAGGTGAGAGAATGTTTTTCCCCATATTGAATAATGAGACTTTTCTCTGTATTAAGTAACAAGTTGCAGGACTTAACTGTGCATGGTGTTTCCACATTTAAAGTACATTCCGGTGTACTGGAATAACTCCACTAAGTCAGTAATTACTCCAGATTTACACCAGCGTAACCAAGAACAGAATCTGGCCCATGGAAATAAATTGTTCAGAACCACAAAATAATTTTAAATCTGCTGTATTAAATCATGAGGTGGGATGAAGCATTGTGGATATGAAGCAGTACTTTAAGCCTTAGTTTCTTAGTTCTAATCCAGCTCAGATAATTAGTGACTAAACTAACCCTTTGATGTCTTTCAAGTAGCCGATGAGATTGGGGTATCATTTGACTGAACTGTGACCGGATAACAAAAACTAGTCTTCAAAGCTGGTCATTGCTCAGTGACAGAATTCCCTTTATCACCATTCACTTGGCTCAGAACACCTGTGGCATGAGCAGTGGGCCTTTAAGCTTCGCCTCTGGCAGATTCACCAATGCACCTAAAGTTTGAGTTGCATGAACTGTCTTTAGGGGTGAGCTTCTATGCCCAGGTATTCATTTTGCCACCAACTGTGACAAATTATGGTAACTCTTGATGTGGGCAAAGCAGTTCAGTGAGAACAGTGACTTTCTCAAGGTTGTAGAGCAGGCTGGAGACAGAACAGGGAACAGAAGCGAGAGGTCTGCTGACTCCTATCCCAGTGCCATTTCCACTGGATCGTACTTTTTTTTACCACTGAATTTGGGTGCATTTGAACCAATTTGAGTATTGGAACATGTGTAGATGCTGCACACATATTATTTCAAATTATATAGTTTTTTTTTCCCCCTTGGCTGAGGAATATATTTCACGTGAAAAAGATCTGGAAATCAGAATGGGGAAAAAAAAAAAAAGTGAATGTAAATTAAGTTTCTTTGTCTCCCAAGCCATATCAGTGAATGGAATAAGTTAATTGGGAATTTGTAAAAGGATGAGTTCAACACAGTCTTTTTGGGGAAGATGAGGTAAATAGAGGTCATGTCAAACAGTAGCTCAAGACATGGAGGGAATCAATGGCAAGATGTAGATGAGGAGGACTTTGCTCTCCTCACCCCCAGACAAACAAACAAACCCAGAACATTAGACAGGCACACTGTGGTGGGTTTTCTGTTTCATACCTGAGCAAAACATTGGTAGATGCTTGTTTCTCAAGCCAAGAGAGACAGGATAAGTACATGAGGAGAGTAGTGCTCAAAAGTCACTTACCTGAAGTGAGCTAAAGAAAAACATTTATTTTGGTATTCATTGTGGATTAGCAATTCAGTTTCTCATAATAAAGAATAATTAATCCCTACTTTTCTTAGTAATTTTAAGCAGATGGGAATTGCCATAGCAATGAAAGAGCTAAGATGAGTCATTCTGAAATTAATTCCATCATGTTCTCCCCTTCTTCCCTTTACATTCCAGCTTCATTGATTTTTAAATCAGACTAGTCTGGGTGGAAACTAACATCCAATTAAGATTTTTTGAGTTGATAGAGCTTTTTCTTTCTCTCTCATAGTTAGATTTCTGGAGAGAAGTTCTTGTCTCAGACCACAGTTATATAAGTGTAATACATTTATTCTGTCAATGCTTACTACAGGCTTGGGGCATGTCAGTTACTGTATTCTTTCTGTACTACAGTTCTCTATCTCTAAAATGGGGATAATGATGCCTTCTGTTGCCCGTTGCCTGTCTTTCGTATGTGGATTATAATGTATGTTTGTCAGGAACAGTCTCATGTGCACACCTTATCTACTAGCTGGGTGGAGCTCCAGTCTCAGTTGGGTGCAGCTTTAATACAAATATGTAATAATGAGTCCCAGCTGATGGACAGAAGGACTTATTACTCCTGTTTGTGCTCAGTTCAGACTGAGGCAACAGTGTGGCACAGAGCCCACAGCAGCCCTCTCTCAAGTTCCTTGTCGCCTTGAGAGGAAGGTATTGAACAGGGTATCCAGAAACTGCTGCAGGTGGCAAGAGAGAAGAGCCTGACAGATCCCTTCTCTGGACCCAGGCATATTTATTTCTGTATGCACACATAATAGGCAGTGGTTCTCAATCTATTTACTGTGGCAGGTTGCATCCAGACTAATATATAAATACGCTCATGTACTACCTACATGGTACTGTTTGGTCTCTCTGTATTGTTATGTGAGTCACAAGCAGTGGGGAGCCACTGAGAATAGGATATTGTAGATAAAACTAATCATCTCAAAAGTATACGTGTTTAGTGAGGGGAGAAGAGTGCTTGTCTTGAGTACCTATATTACTGTAGGATCCAAGTACCTCACAACCTGTAGTAGGTTTATTTTTACAACAGCACTGTGAAGTAGAGGATTATTTCATTCCCATTTTATAGAACTGTAACTACCACATCAAGACTTTAAAGCCTGGTGTGAGTATATATATATATATATTATATTTGTGCTGACTGACATTTCTGTCTCATTTATTTAATCAAAAGATCTAAAATGGGACAGCCCCTAGTGGTCACAGTTGTAATTGTATGTAGGTGTTTCACACTGGTAAAAATTTTTTCTCCTATGCTTATTTCATAGTGAGGAGTAGTACCATTTTAACTATAGGGCTCCCACTGATGTAGGTTAAGCTGACATGTAGAAATTCTTTGTTCTTCTCTTTGCAGGATTCTTTCTCCAGGTGGGTGATGATGGTTGCTACTTATTTTTTTAAAATTCCCTAGCCTCTTTATAATTACACTAATATACGCCAACATTGTCTTGGAGGAAACCGATGACAATCATGACCTTGGTGATGGAGGTTATTCAGTTCTGCTAGGGGCCTTGTATTAAGGTACAAAACAGCCACCTTTACAGGTAGTTAGCTGCTATATTTTTTCTGCTGGTAGATGGACATTTGGTAGCATGTGTTCTATTCCTTACACATTCCTAATTAACAAAGGCAGCTGGAAAAAACTGGAGTGGAGTGGAGTGAGAATAAATTTTTTTTCTTTTCTGTGTACAAAAATAAAATTTACAAGTTATTTGTAAAATTAAAATTAATACAATTTTGTGTGGCTGTTTGTAGGAATAATTCAAGGAGGGAATTGAGGAGAATGGATACATTTTTTCAAAGTAACGAATTTGAGTTGTCTGTCCAATTCCCAAATGGTATATTAGGCATCATTTTTGGTACTGGAAGTCAGTAGTAGTGGAGAATGCTGAAATTGCTCAGCTTTCAACAGGATTGTGATCTTGCCAATAAGTGTCTAAATTACATCACACTGTTACAGATGTTATTACAGGGGTTAATCTCTCAGTATTTTCACTATAAATCTTATTTTTTATTTTAGAGTTCATAATGTTTACTGTAAATTTCGTTTGAGACTTTAAACTTCACAATTTCTTTGAGGTGAAGAGCATATTTTCTTTCAAAAATGTGATCTAAGTTATTGTTTGGCCCAGTGTCTGTTGTTTCAGTTGTTTATTTTCTTCCTACTCTATTCCTAGCTGAGTTCCTGATCTGCTTGATGAGCCTGTGCAGGTCATACAAATGGTCTGTACCTCAGTTTCTTGTAGGTTTTTATCTTTGTAATGGGCTTTGAGGTCACATATAGAATGCTCTGCAAGAGTTTAGTTTACCCAGCTAGCCACACAGAAGATAAATTATCTGTGTAAATAAAAAAAGATAAACATTAATTTCTTATTTTCAGAGAATTGTGTAGCATCTTGGAGGTTGATGTCTTCAAAGCTGTATCTTGAAAGAACACTTTGTACACAAAAGTACCTGCAGTAGGTTTCTTTATACTGTAAGATTCTAGAAAGTTCATGTTCAAACGTTCATTGAATTTAGTTCAACGTATTCCTTTTGTCTTTTTTTTTTTTAACAGAAAGTGGAATTGTATCATGAACTAATTGTCAAAAACAAGTGAATCTATGAGAGAAGACTATTGCGTATTCAGTGAAAGCAATTGATCTACTTTTTTAGGCATCCTTTATGTTGTACGTTTATTTGAAAGTTACTTTGTAGTTTAGGTCTTTGAACAAATCTACTATAGTAACCCACTTTTTGCTTTTAGAGTGTGAAGTTTGATATATATAGCGTTGGCATAATGAAAGCACATTTTAGAACTGTATCCAGCAATGCCTTAGATTTTCTACTTTTCTGAATTTTTTTATGTGCTGATAGTATTACTAGATAATTTTGGTTTTGTAATATCTTCTGAGCTATGTGATTAATGAATAGTTCACAAAGAGCCAGAATCTGACATGCTGTTTCAAATTGATTAAGAAATTAAGCGAGACTTCTTGTAGAGTACAGATATATTCAACGTAAGAAATAATGACAAAATCTGGCTCCAGTAAGGATCATCAGTTTGGTACTTAAACTGTAGATGTTGACAATGTTTTCATTTATTGCTGTGTTAGATTTTTTTTCAGGGGTAACCAATATGATGCAGAAATGATGTTTAGACTATGCATATTTTGTCTCTCTAGTTACTGGATCCAAAAAACTGATATCACTTAGAGAGGAGATAATGGTTTTAAGGTTGGGGAGGACTTGAATAGGTCGCGCTGTTATGAATAAAAGTTTGCAGGATAAGAACTGGTATTTTGTATCTTATCTAAAAGACAGCGTTTTCAGAGGACTATTTTTACCCCCTTGTAGCATGGGTTATTTATTTATTACTGGTAAATTAGGATTAGTGTACAAATATCTAGTCACAATCCAAGTCTTTACCATTAATTTTATTTTCATTAACTCAGATCTAAGTGGGTGCTTTTGAGATTTGCTATTTCAAGATTTCTTCTAAGATGTCCCAATAATCTGTTTTAATTCAGTTATATACTTACAGTGGGTATCCCACAGGGGCTCAGATGGGGCTATTGTACTGTTTTGGAGCAGTGACTGTTTGAACTGAAGGTTCTGTAAGTAGGCCTTTACACAACAAACTAGAGCACATCCTTTAAAGCTTATAAACATATGTTGTCAGAAATCTGTGTTATACATTTTGAAAAATTAGTAGTGGTTTATTTATCCAGATTTCCTACATAGCTTCAAACAGTTGTCAGGGACTATCAGGAAGCTTACAAATGAAGAGGCCTTTTTAAAGAAATAGTGTATATTGCAGGCGTGGCCAGACTGCAGCTTGCAAGCCACATGCGGCTCTTCCAGGAAAAATTGCAGCTCCCCCAAGACCACAGCAGGGAAGGGCGGCATGGTGGGAGACAAGGGCAAGAAGTGTGCAGTGGTCGGGGACCGCAGAGAGATGGCATTATGGTAAGAGCCTGCAGGGAAGCAGGGGATGGTCACTGCCAACAGGGAAAGGCAGCATGATGAGAGTTACAGCATGGTGAGATCCGGCAGGGAAGAGCAGCATGGTCAGGGATCAGGGCTGGCAAGGAAAAACTGTGGTCAGGGACTGCTGGGAAGGGGCAGCGTGGTGAGAGCCGACAGGGAAAAGCAGCATGGTGAGAACCGGCAAAGAAGCAGGGGATGGTCGCTGCTGGCAGGGAAAGGCAGCATGGTCCAGTCCGCAGGGAAGGGGCAGCATGATCAGAGAGGGCAGGGAAGGGATAGAGTGGTCAGAGCTGCCAGGGAAGAGCAGCATAGTCAGGGTCGGGGTGGGCGGAAGTGTGGCATGGTCGGGGAGAACAGAGAAGGAGCAGCATGGTAAGAGACTGCAGGGAAGTGGCAACAGGGGTGGAGAAGGAAAGCGCAGCATGGTTAGAGAAGCCCCGTCATGTTTAGATTTTCTCATAGGGCCTAATGCAGCTTTACTCGTTGAAATGAAATCGTGTCTTACAAGTCCTAAACATGATGTGGAATACTGAGAAATGAAAATACAAAGGAGCAAAGTTTAAAACTGAATGTACATTACTTTCAATTTTTGGTACAACTTACTGCTGTGAAGCATTATATTCCACAGTGACATTCAAAACATCGTGCAATACTTAGAGATCAGCATCTGAGAGCTTTTACCTACTGCATTGATAAGTTAGTGCCCAGATTTTAAAAAACTTGCCACAAGTCTGCAGTGTTCTACATCTAGTTTTCATGGTAACCCTAAGTAATTGTTAGAATCTGACGTTAGTAGAATCAATATTTTCGTGTTTTTACAGTAAAGTAGCAATGAATTTTAAGCTTAGTAATTTTGGAGTAGGTAAAAATATGTGGTTATATGCCTCAGTGTGGCTCTTGAAGGTTTAATAATTAACTTGTGTGACTCTTGAGTTCCATAAATTTGGCCACCCCTGGTATATTGGTTTGCGATTTTAATGACTATAATAGAGGAAGCAAGAAGTCTCTTCATATTACTTCTGAAATTTTTAATTTTGTAAAATAAAAACTGAAATATTTCAATTTCATAAAAATAAAAGATTAATGATAGAAAATCAGATTCATTTTTATGCGTTTATTCATTCATTTTCAGAATAGCATTTCATCAGTTCCCCTAGTATATTTTATTAGGGTATTCTGTTTCCTTTTAAAATCGCAGATCTGAGGGATTTGCAACTGAAGAACTGTGATATTTTCTCTGTAACTTTACTTAAGGTTTAATAAGGCCTTATCAGCACATTAAAATTCAGAACAAAAATTAAATGCATTGTTCTGTGTTCTCAGGATCAATGTCACAAAGATTAAGCATTTCCTTCTTTAGGACTTGCCAGCATAATCTTGCTTTCTTATTGCAAACATATTTGAATGTGGTTCCCCCCCACCCCCGGATACTGTGTCTTTACAGGTCTTTACCCCTTCTCTCCCTCTCTTACCCTATCTCTGCCCCCATTTCACCAAACTTCTTCCATCCTTGTAGCTTTGAGTCCTTTCAGGCTATATCAGAGCACCAGTCCATTACCATTATCAGTGGGCTTTAGGCAGCTGGCCAACAAAAATAAAAACAACAATCCTCTATAACTTGGGGCATAATATGTAGGAACTCTGGAGTCATGTCAGACAGCCCATTTGATATTAAAATCATGCTTTTATTTTTCTACCCCTGGATCTTTCAGATTTCGCTCTTATGTTGCTTGAACAATTCAAACATTATGACTGTGGCTTTTATGGCTAAACAGAGACGATATTAGTTTGATTACATAATGCAGATATTTGAATTTTTGTAAGAAAATTACCATAGATGACAAATTACAAAACACAGATAAAGGCTATTGTCTCATATGATCTTCCAAGGCATCAAAAGATTGATTTTAAGACAGTGGCAAATTAAAATAAAAATGCAGGATACATTGTCCATAAAGAAAACAAAAATCTAGTAACCGAAAAAGCATTATCAATTCATTTTAATTCTGAATCACAATTAACCCTTTTTTCTCTTTATTTTGGTGATGGATTGTTGTGCACAGGAATCAGATGAGTAGAGGAACATGATCAAAATGTATATGTTTAGTTAAACCAAATAATTAATACAGAGAATAACGTCTTTTTAAAGGAAGCATCATGCACAGCTTTAAGTAATTTTGCAAGATTACTGTATGATTTGTGGTACTTTATATTTGCAATTAAAAGTATATACTTAATTGATATCAAGCTGGAGCATTATGAAATGCCACTGCCTTCTTGGTACATAAATTTTAATTATTCAGTATAAGTTGTACATAAAATATTGACAGCTGTCCACTTAGATTGTGGCTATTACTATAAATTAAAATTTAATAGATAGCTGCACTATTGCACTTAGGCCAAGGCATTGGATTAAGATTTGTGCTGCTGATTTCTGTGGAGTTCACCAGATGTAGGTCAGCATAAAAATTGGGTCCACTGAGTCAATTTTGGTGATAGCACAACTCAACTACTCCTCTTCCTCCTTTTATACTCTGATTCATGTAGTGTAGCTCTCAAATGAGGAGCCATTTCTATTTGCAATGCTACTGTTCATTTGGTATCATCTTTCTTTTTCCAAGAACACATGTGATCTGTATGTTTATGTAAAGTAGGTGCAACACTACCCCTCATAGCTTTGGTGATTAGAAAAATTAGAACTGTATGCTGAAAATTAACAGTAATGCAGGTGTATTCATAAAATAAATTTAATTTATAACACTATCCATGATTCTGGAGATGTCAGTGAAACGTAGTAGCAGTGTCATTTTGTTTCTTAATTCCTAGACCTGCATGGCCTACAAGCATTTCCCATATGAAAATGACTTAATTTGGAGTCTGGACTTGTTTTAGTGATCTAGGTTCATGTCCAAAAGACAGAGAGATGGGAAAAATAAGATTGTTTGATGGTACCTTTCTAGACAGTCTGAGAATCTTTTTGAAAACACTTCCTCCACCTTTGAGTAATGTCTGGGGGGTACTTCATTCTGTGTCATTGCATCCTGCACCATTGTTAGGAGGTCTTTTAGCAGTAGTCTCAGACCTGCTCATTCTGTATACATGAAAACCAGTAACCCTCCAGCTGACATATGACCTTCGAACATAGAGCGATGGACACTCTCATCACCCAGAAATATACAAACTATACCTAATGGCTTGTTGGAACCTACCTGGGATTTGAACCTTGTGTTGCAAGCAATTACCAAAATCCATTTGAGCCCCTAGCAAGTGCTCCTTTTATCATGTCTCCTTGAAGGTATTTTTCCTGGTCACTATCATGTTAGCCAGGAGAGTAGGAGAGATCAGTGCAATTATGGCAGATCCTTCTTGTACAACATTTCACAAAACCAGATAACTCTGTGCCCCATCCTAAGTTTCTTCCTGAGCTGGCCTTAGACTTCCACATCAACCAGCCTATCCATCTACCTCGCTTTTATCCCAATCCGGAGACGATGCCTCATGAAGCTACACTACACACACTAGATGTCAGGGCTCTGTCTTTTTACCTGGAGAAACAATTTAGAAGATCAAACAAATTGTTTATATATCTCTGGCAAAACGATTTGAGGGCAAACCCATATCCAAGCAAAGACTATCAAAGTGGATAAAAGACTTGTTCGACACATGCTACTAACAAAACCAATAGCAGCATCCACCTGGTGGTTGAGCCCATTCTAAAAGAGCTATATCCACCACCACTGATTTCCAAAAGATTCTCACTCTTGTGGACATCTTCAGGGCTGCCAATTGCTCCTCTGTCCATACTTTTACTACTCACAGTACAATAGATAAAGCTTCTAAGAACAATGTCAACACAAAGAGAGCTGTACGCTCATCTACACCAGAGTCCTTCCACCAGTACATAATTATATAGTCACCTAAAGTAGAACACCCACAGGAACATTACTTAGAAGAAGAAGCTGTTGCTTACCTGTACTAACTTGTATTCATTAAGACGTGTGTCCCTGTGGGTGCTCCATTACTCTCCCCTTTCCTGTTGACTTCAGAGTTCTCAGATAGACTGTGCAGTAGAAAATGAACTGAGGGAGTGAGGGTTGAGCACATGCTGAAGCTGTGCTGAGGCCGTTGTGAGGTGTGTTCTGTAAACGGGTGGCCCTGAGGAACAGGTGAGCAACCATTTCTTTTTTAACTGACTGTTAACAGAGCATACAATAGTGGGCGTGAGTCAGTGACTTTTTACCATTCACTAGATATACACTGATCACCATTACAAAATAAACATGTGGCGTTAGTAACCACCCACTACTGTCCAAAGCAATGTACTCTTAACCAACATGGAGACAAGGGAGTCATATCAGGAGTACAACTAAATGATACCAGTTTGTTAAAGTTATTTAAATGATGAAATGTCATTTGAATTAATCAACTGCCTCATCTTAAATTTACTGAAGCAAGATATAACTCAAAGTTAAGGGCTTTTTTTAAATCAGCATCCTCACAGATCAGACAATCCTGGAAAAGGTAGTTAAGGATGTGGTTGAGTATATAGAGGGTTCTTTTATGCCCCCAAAGGACAGTTTATGGTTGGAACTCTCTGCCCAGGTAGTACTCACAGAGTCAATCTTCAGTAGGATCTGAGAACCTGTGAGAAAATCACGTACTGTATCATCGGGTATAAACAGAATTACATGATTAACTCTGGTGGTACTTGCTCACACATGTATGGTTAACCATTTCAGGTCCAGGAAAGACTTTTATAGTTTCCAAAAAACTGAGTGTGGCTCATATCCTTCAAGAGCTTGAAGCCAGTGTCTGCCTATTAGGTTATGGGAATATTTTATGAAATCAGTTCCCTGTGAATGTTAATAAATTTTGTTTCTCCTTTACTACCCCTATCCAGAAATTAAGGGCCTGCAATTCCTTATTGCTGATACTGGAAGTAAAACAATGGGCCAGGTTTTGTTTCTGTTTTTAACTGAATTTTTTTTTCATTTTATAATTCAGTGAAAGTTTGTGAAACAGTTTAAAGCTGCTACCAGGGGTCTCTGATACTGTAGAAAGAACTACATGTGGTGATATATGAGAGCTTCCCGGCCATTGGTCCTCCACAGAGGAGGTAGGTGAAGTGTGGAACAATTTAACGTAGCAGAGTGGATTTTTATTCTTTTCTTGCCTTGTACTTAGTTCTGTTATGGTTCTTATATTTATAGCTATTTGGTTTTACAATTCACTACTTTTCCCTTTTATTATGCACACAGTAGATTAATGTCTTTGTATTTGTCAAGTTAAAAACCAAGTTTGGAATACTAATTTCTTGTAGTAATACTTTAAAAGTCATGGTATGTCTTAAGTTATACAAGGCAGCATGGATGCTAAAATACCTTTTCTTAGGACAGTAATATTCAATAGCAGTTTTTAAGCAGTGCAGTAGACAAGTCTATTGGAAGTGACTTAATTAATTCGGGGGGTGCTGACCAAGGACTTAAAATAACAGACAATGGAGATAGATACAGGTTCATAATTAAATTTAACTGAATATTGAAATAATTGTAACTAGCTTTATCAATATGAATTACAAATGTAAAACCATTTGTTTCCCATTTTTGTTGAGGACTCCATTGTTCTGTAAGCCCAATATAATTGTTATAGACTGTTTGCTATTTGTGAGTCTTCAAATATGTCTTTATTGTAATAATTATTCAAAATGGTGGTTAGAGAATCGTGACTCTGATTCCTTCACTAGCTGTTATCTGAGTAACCCCCATAATTCAATTAGAAGTTGACCCACTCGTGCACACTGCAAACCTACCCATCTAGAGTTTGTCCATCTTTCAGAGGAATTCTTCCATGCTTATCCCATTCCAGCATTGTAGTATCTATGCAGAGGTCAGTTAAAATAACCTTTTAACCACTGTATAAATATAATACATTGTATTATAAATCACTGTATATTTATATTATAATCTGCTTAATAGTTATGTATGATTTCAAAGTGCTTGTCTTCTGGGCCTCTTAGAACCAGCTGGTTAAAATTCTAGCACCAAACTTCAAGCAAGGCTGACTGATCTTAGCCTTTCCCCTGCTGACTTAACTCTGCAAGAGACAATATTTCTGAAGAACATTCTTGATTCTGCAATGGTTCAGATTACATCAAACTGCAGTTTAAGGGGAAAAAAAGCATGGCAGAGAAGTCATTGTGAGTGCATGTATCCCAGATAACATAGGATTTGTTGCAGACCATAGAGGAATGTGGGAATACTCTGTTAAAATATTAACAGAAGGGCAGTACTTCACCTCTCCAGTAAGGATTGTTGATGGGGGGATTGTTACAAATGAGCCTATCTTATCTTCATAAATGAGCATAACCCAACTAACACTTCAGTAAGAGGGGACCTGCAAATGTACTGGCATGGTAAGACAGAAAGGTAAAATAATGCTGTTTAGCACCTAACCATCAAGGTGGTTATTGAGCTAAAGCAAAGTCCATCAATAAATAGATAGGGAGTAAAAATAAAGTTGGGCTCAGGCAGTTTTCAGATCCAGATATGCTGTTTGGGTTTGAAGCCAGTTGAGAGCCAGCAGATGGGTCTTGATACTGTTTCTACATCACCAAAATAACACTGAGTTGCTATAATGAGATACCTCTTGTAACTAATTTCTCCTAGGAATGGCTGCACTCATGAGTTTAGCCACATGTAAATGGAATCAGAAAATGTACTTGTTCCAGTATTGGATTAGACCTAGAATTATAATGAGAAGTGAAAATTTGTAACTTGTTATTCAGCTTCATATCCTTAAATGATTTGAAAGGGACTTTATGTTCCAGGATAACCATCAGCATTATTATTTGTTTTGTTATTTGTATTATGATGCTCATTACTGCCGTATCTGAGAGGGTCACAATAAACAATAGCTGAAGCTTTATAACACTGCATAAGAGATTGGGAATTATTTCCCCCTTTTTATAGATGAACAGCCTTTGATGTACGGAGAAGACAGGTGATTTGTCTAAGGTCAGTAGGAAGATTGTGGTGGAGTTTGAAAACAGAAGCAAGATCCCTTGACTCCTAAGGTGTGTTAACCAGAAACTGCTCATTTATCCATTCTGGAGATCTGCTCAGTACTTAGCAAGCAGAAGGCATTTCTGTAAGAGTCCATGATTGCTGTTTTCTTCTTTAACTGAACCTTAGTGAGCTGGTGTTTGTGGAAGAAAAATAAAGGGCTTGTCTTTGTTGCTGGGTTAGCTTGAGGTATAATTTAAGTGGTGCTCCTTAACCAATTCCTGTTTACCAATACATCTCTACCTCAAATTAAGTGGTGCTTAAAACTAGAACTACATGATTTGTCAACGGGTGGGAGCAGGGGTTGAACCTGAAGTGTTGCTGATAGCGGTGGTAATAGTGTGGTGGGGACAGAGCTACCCTGTCTTTCTAACACAAATCTCAAGCATCATTTTGCATTGTGACTTCCCTCATGTGAGCTAGACTAACAGACAAAGAGCTGATTGGAGTGTCGATAACTCGTCTTACTTCAGTGTCAGCACCAGCCCACAGAAATGCTAGTTGGGGTGTCTTGTTTAGTCAAAAATGTGATTTGAATAATAGCAATAATTTTGTTATCGGTATTTTTCTGAATCAGTCCCATGTTCTTACAATGGAAGCTAACACTTTAAAGTAACTAAAGGGAATTGGCTTGACAACAAAGAGGCGGGAGACCAAAGAGCGCATGGATTTTGGGTATTCTGAGATTCCTGAGTTGTGTAAAACTTCAGTAGTAGTTCTGGAGTTTTGTGTAATGCTTCTGCAGCAGTTTTGAATAGAATCTGCGGAGCATATATGGTGGTTGTAAAGCCTCATTGTCTTTATCTTCTGCCTTTTTGTTCCACTGTGTGCTGGAGAGCTCCAGGTATTCTTGCTGGAAGGACGGATTCCTTACAGTGTACGTTAACAAACCAACTAAACAAAATATTTGGCAGTGTGGAAATAATGAAGTGCTATCTGACTTTGAATAATCCTACCTACATGTTAGGTTTGTTTAACTGAAATGCTAAAAGCTATAATGTGTTGGAGTGCAAATTGGTTTTTAAGTCAGGATTCTTGGTTAGCCTAGTTTTTAAGCAAGTGGCTGGAGTCATTATTCAGGGAAATTTGAAATGTTGACTATATATGCACCACCATGGCTAATTCACATTCGTGCAAAACAAGAGGGAGCCTGGTAACAAAGACAGACAGACAACAGTGCTTTTATAAAACCTTCAAATGTTGTTGAGAATGGCAATCTTCCTGAAATACTCTCTGCACAATGTTTTTGTTTTGGCTTAGGTCTGTGGTACAACTGGCTAAAACTTCCAAAGCTTGAATTTTGGAGGGCTCCATCCCTCACGTATCAGCATGCAGAACATTTCACTCCAGCAGTGAGAATGGTATGACTTACTAGTGGCATCGGTGGTTGACCAAGAAAATTATTCAGCCATTAAAAGGGGACTGGGGCCCGTTTTTATTCTATCTGTGTAAACATCTGCCCTGAAGTTCCTGTGAACTAACTTTGCTAACTGCTATGATACAGATGTGCTGTAATACAACATACCTGACTAACAGAGTTCAAAGTGCTGTTATGGATGTTAACTGTACAATGAAATTTTATAATTCAGTGAGGAAGCTTGGAGCATCCCAAGACCCAGCAACTTTTACCCCAAGCTCTGACACTGATGCTCTTGTACAATTGATGCATGGAGGCTAAAATTACAGAGTCCCACTACCAAAGGTAGATGGCATGTTGTCATTATTGTTCCTCAGAGTGTTCCTTAGGTGGCAGCTGCTTGATTTTCATACATAGACTCAAACTCCAAGCTCGGAAGGGACTAATATGATCATCTCATCTGCCCTCCTGCACAATGCAGGCCACAAAACCTCACCTACCCACTCCTGCTGCAATAAACCTCCAAACTACTTAGCCAGTATCTGTACAAAGCTAAAAATGAGAGACAAAATTATGAAAAGGGGCATTAATGGTAGGAAAATAAACTGTTGCCAAGGGTCTCAGTATTCAGCAGTGTACCTGTTTCAAGGTTTCTTGTATTATTTGTTTTAGATAGGCAGAGGAGAGTGAGTGCCACTTCTGTAAACCAGTTAAAAACCTGAGGAAAACCGCAAGAGCAGATAAGTCAACCAGAAAACTGAGCACAGCTGTTCAAAGCAGCAGCTCAGGATCTACTCCTGAGCTACCAGCTGGAACAAAATAGAAATCTATCAGTGTGCTGTACTGCTTCCCCTACAAACTCAGAAAGCTGCACCACTTTTTGTGTGTTGATGAGGGAAGGTTCAACAATCCAAAACTCTGGGACCAAGTCCCCTGTTGGGGAAAACGAACACAGATCCACTGGAGATGTTGCTTTAGCTTTGAGAATTATGGAGACAATTGCACTGAAATGTGACCCCAAAGAAGAAAAATCCTTTCCAGCAATATTTTCAAAAAAACTTAAATTCAAAAGTAGTCAAATTTTTGCCACCTGCTCACCCTCCATGGTTGTTCTGACTGATGTCTTTAAAATAATATTATTTCAGCAATGTTAAGTATTACAGTTCATTTAATCTTCTAACTGTTCTCTCTGCCAGTTCACCTTCTCCCCCAATGTTACTGATGTTTTATCCTGTCCTGCCTACTGATAGGTTTTGCTCTGAAGTTGAAGTTTAGTTTTGTGATGTTTGTCTGTTCACCTTCTTTTAAGAGTTTTGTATTTCCATATGGACTCTGATACTGACTATAGTGGTTTGATGATATATTTTGCTTATTCTGTTTTGATCTGAGGTGCTGGTTCCTTGAAACTGTTTCTGAGGGATAGAATTTGGGCATGAGCTGAGCTACGAAGTACTTTTAGGGAGGAAGCATGAGTGTTATGGGGAAAGAGAAGGAGAGACCATGCAAGATTATGGTAGATGTGGGGAGTAATCCGAATGGTGAGAAGAGAAATAAATTTGGTGATAGTGTTTTGAATGTAGTGAGAGAAATAGGAGAATGGAAAGAATAAATATTTATGAAATATTAACAGGTGATAGAGAAGAACATTAGAGGGGAGTTAAGAGTTTCTGGTAAGAGGCTTTGTTTTTCTGAACGCTGTGCTCAAGCAAATGGATAACACATCAAAACTTCAAAGAGAAACTACAGAACTGGAATTGATATGAAAACTTGACTCTGAAAGCAGGATTAAATCGTGACTATGGATTCTTTTGCCATTGCAGTGGGTGATTTGACCTCCACCTCTCTCTGTGTGCTGTGTTTGAGTCTTGACTGCTTTGATTTATTGTTATAGTGTGACCTGGTCCTGTGATTTACACTTCCCCGTATTTATTTTCCTCCCATTCTGTAAGTTCCCCCATCTTCAAAGCATCTGATGAAGTGGGATTTCCTCCCATGAAAGCTCAAGCAATAAATAAATTTTAGTCTTTAAGTGCCACAGGACTCCTTGATTGTTCAACTTTTTTTTAGAGAGAGTAGATTATCTACTGCCAATCAAAAGATGTTTCCATGGTGTAAGCCTACATGTAGATGGTGTACAAGGGCTATATATCTTGGGTTGGGTAGGATAGGGTCTCCACAGTGTTTTACAGGGAGTAATTTATTAAGCTTTACAATATTTCTGCAGGTATAGGTATATAAAAAATGATTACCATACATAAATTATGAGTAGTTTAGTTAGCGACTGTGGGAGGGACACATGCACATAAACAGAAATAATTGAACAATCAAGGAGTCCAGTGGCACTTAAAGACTAACAAATTTACCGCATAAGCGTTTGTGAGAGAAAATCTTTAAGTGCCACTGGACTCCTTGCTTGTTTTGCTGGACTAGACTTAACATGGTGCCCCTTTGGAACTTGCGAAGAAATAACTGGAAGTATCATAGGACTGTTTAAGGGCTGTCACTTTTTTCTGTGTCTAACAAAATCTCTGTCTGGGTACTTCAGTGAATAAAGAATTTTACTCTTAGGCAGTTGAGCATTAGAAGGCAAAACTAAGGTTGGTACTGAATTATTTCAAACTTTTCAGTGTGTGTGTTTTAGCTATTGATGTAGTATTGTAGATTTCTTGTTTTCCGTTGTTTTTAACCTTAATGCTATTTCCTGACCTTTGAGGTTTTTAGTAGTTAACTTTTTCAAATTATTGTTTTAAAACCATTAGAATATTTTTTTACAGTCTCAAATTTGTCTTCTCAAAGGTTCTTTTATCTTGGATATATTACAGTTCAGTGGAAATCAGTAGTTACCATAAAGTGATGAAAGTGTTCTTCTTGCACTGACTGTTGCGTCTGCCTTGCCTGCCTTTTTCCAATTTGATTTCAGTCACCTTCAGCCTCTAAAAAGTTCATCCGTATTGTATTATTTGAACCCTAGAGCGAACTTTTTCTCTCATTTAACCTACTGAGCAATTTTGTAAATTCATAATTGACAAAGGAGGTTGCATGTTGTGGGATGTAAAAAGCTTCTGGCATAAAAAAATAAATAAATTTTGTCAGTGTCTGAATATATCACTGCCGTTTTGTGAAGGATGACATCATAAACATTATTAGATCTCTTTGGTCTGTAAATAATGCAAGATAAAAATGGATATCATGCATCAAAAAAAATAGTTTATTTTAGGGAATGTTTTGAATAATACAGGTTCCAAAGTCCAACAGGATTTAAATATAAAGGTGGTAATTTACTTTAATCAAAGGCACTTAGCTGCATCCATGAGCTGAAAGGTGTGATTAACATTTCATCTAAATCTGTAAAATATCATCTTAACTTGAACAGATGAGAGAGTGGTAGTGATCATTTCTGTGCTTTCATTTGCCTCTTAGCAGGCTTTGTGTTTCTGTAGCTCTGTAATTTTATCAAACTTTCCACTTCCATTAAATACCTAAAAAGCTATTTGGTTTGGTCATTTCTGCAAACTGTTCCACCTATGGATGCTAAACCTTCACTTTTTGATTTAAACATTTATTAAACTTCTCTTTGACATTTGGTCAGAGAAGGCGACAGTTGTTCCCGTTAACTTTTTCTTCCCAGGTACTAGCATTTCCAGTGTTCTGTACGCTCATGTACTAAATCTTGGCCTGCTATTTAAGAAGGTAAACTGTTGGCTGATTTTTTTTTTTTTTTTTTAAATTGTGAAGTACCTAGTGTTAGTGTCCCTAAGTGTGTAATATGGTAGAGATTAGGAAGGAAAGGGCTGTACTTGTTTGTTTTAAGCTCAATGGATGAGATTTAATAAGGAGTCATGTGGCACTTAGACTAACAGATTTATTTTTCACATGAGCTTTCGTGGGAGAAAATCCCACTTTGTCAGATGCTTTGAAGATGGGTAAACTCCTATTTTCAAAGCATCTGACGAAGTGGGATTTTTCTCCCACGAAAGCTCATGCAAAAAATAAATCTGTTAGTCTTTAAGTGCCACACAACTCCTTGGTGTTGGTTGATTTTTTGTTTGTTTGTTTGTTTGTTTGTTTTGTTTGTTTGCTGGACTAGACTAACACAGCTATCCCTTTGGAAATTGATGAGATTTAATAACAGACTTCTATGGCAAATTTGTTTTCTTCTGAATAGCCTGCTTGCAAGTGCACATATACCAAAGTTCTTTTAGATGATGATTAAAGGTAACTAACTAATGGCAGCAGTTGCAGATGCAATCAGATATGTACCATAGATTTTTGACAAGTTGCAGTGAAAATTTTGTCATTATGAATGCATGGGCAAGTTAAACATTTTTACCCCAAATGATATGCCCACATAGGAAGAAGTAACTTTTTAACAAGGGTATTTTTATGTCTACTGCTATTTTTGTCTCAATATTCAATTGTCTCAACATTCAGTTCAATTTCTACACATAAAGGAGAGATTCAGTAGTGTAGTGAGTCTACTCGGAATTCTGTTCGCTTGGAGCTTTGGTAATTAGATTTGAAATTTTGGCGTTTTTGTTTTAAACTGCTAGCGCCTCTGTTAGTTGTAACCAGATGAAATGTCATGCTGTGATGAGTAAATGTGCATGTTTGCACTGCAGTTACTTTCAGACACTTATTTCTATTATATTGAGGCCATTTAGAGGTAAGACATAAGCTGCTAGAAAGCAGACCGTTCTTTAGTGGAAAGAAGTGTAAGTTACAGTAGTTAGTTACAATACTATACTAAATATACGAAGATGGTGTAAGTTCTTCAAGTGCTTTCTCGTGTCCATTCCATGTAATGTGTGTGCGCGGCATATGTGCAGCTGGAGGTTTTTTCTCTCAGTCCTATCCATCTGGCTGGCTCTAGTGCCTTCTGATGCCACATGCTCATCACGTATCACTCAAAGAGGCCTAGATGGCTCCTCACCATTTCAGTTCCTTCTTATAGCCAGGAACGCAGGAACAGCACCTTTTGTTACAACAAACTCGGACTCAGTAATCTTAGTTAAATCCTTTCACCTTGTTTCTTTTTTCCACCTCTTTAATTTCATATCTTGGCATCATGGATGGTTGTAGATTAGTCAGTGATCTCTACCTGACACTGTGTTCAGTGGTTAGCCTGAATGGAGCTGGGCTGTTTTGAAGCAAGTTTGCCAGGCATTGCTGGATATTAAGAAACCATCTACTAGAGTGACTTACGTTGCCAATTGGAGATGTTTTGCTGTGTGACTCTCTCACTGAGGCCTTTCACCTGCTAGGTCACCTATTCTGTTTGTGCTGGAGTATTGCTTTGTCTGAAACAGTAGGGCCTAGCTATTTTGTCAGTTAACGTACACCTCATGGCCATCTCAGCCTTCTACCCTCCAGTGCATGACTAGTCTCCCCCCCCCCGCCCCCACAAAGTGTTCATTTGCTTCCTCATGGGCTTGCTTACACTATATCCAATTCATGAACTCATTCCTCCATGGGACCTAAACTTGTTCCTGTCACAACTCTCAGACCCTCCCTTCAACCCCTGGTGTGATGTCTCTTTTCCTACCTTTCCCAGAAGCATGCCTTCCAAATAGCGATAACCTCCACAAAGAGGGTCTTAGAGATCAAAGCCATTACATTGTAATTCCTGCATATAGTGTTCTTTAAAGACAATGTACAACTTCACCCCCACCCCATGATCCTCCTGAAGGTGATTTAGCAGTTTCATAGTAATCAGGCTTTCCTGAAACTGCCCCAAAATAGTGGGGAACATCATCTGTATGTGCTGTGTATTTGGTGTCCCCTGGTCTTCTATATGGAAAGGACTAAGCCTTCTTTAAGTCTAATGCAAAAACAATGAAAGCTGTGTGACACCTTGAAGACAAACAGATTTCTGTGGGTATGAGCTTTCTTGGGCTGAAAATGACTCCATCAGAGTCATGATGCATCTGATGAAGTGGGTTGTAGTCCAAGAAATCTTAAACCAGGAGAAAAACTTTTTAAGATGACCCAGGAGTTTCATTGTGTTTGCTGTACACAGACTAACATGCCTACCCCTCTGGAATTTAAGTCCATGCAGCTCTTTGTGGGAATCGCAGACAGGATGAGAGGCCTGTTTAGTTTCAGCTCAAAGAATTTCATCCTAAGTCACTTACTATATTCTCCTGTTATCCCCACAGCCCAACTCACTGAGAGCTCATGTCTCTTCAGTGGCATTTTTGGCCCAGGCCCCAATCCAGGATATTTGCGCAGCAGCAACTTGGTTGTTGGTGCATAGTTTTTTTCATCCCAGTGTGCCATCAGCCAGCAGGCTAGAGATGATGTTGGGTATGGCAGAACTGTGGTGCAGTGTGCATGTCCACAAAATCCAAGTTCCCCTCCTTAGGTACTGTTTGGTAGTTACCTAATGTGGAAGGGGCATGGACAAGCACTTGAAAAAAGAAAAAAAGTTCAGTAACTTTTCTGCAGCTGCAGTTCTTTGAGATGTGTTTCTCATGGGTATTCCATGACCAAGCCTCCTGCCTCTTGGTCTGAGTTTGCCAGCCACAAGGAATTGGGAAGGTAAGGAGCTGGCAGGGCCACTTTTGCAGGTGCATGAGCGCACAGCACCAAGGGATGCTAGAGCCAGTCTGATGAACACCATTGAGAAAAATCTCTGGCAACTGCATGTGCACCTATTGTGGAATGGACATGAGCAATGCATCTCAAAGAACAAGAGTTACACAAAGCTCAGTAACCATTTCTGTCCAAGGTGTTACAGATTAAGCAAATTTAGTCCTTGGCATGCTTAATATGTTGTGAATCTAATTCATTATCTTGATTGCTGGAGATGACTGATTCTGTCACATACACCAAAATCATGAAGGACTCTGAACTAATGATGGTCAGGGTTTCTATAGTAAAGAGTTTTCCTAGCTGGCATAATGGTTAAGGTAGCTCTTCTTTTCCACTCTGGAGAGTTTGATTTTAATTCTCTGTAGTAGTTAATATGTATCAGCTTTAGCCTCAGGCAGTTAGAGGCTCAGTGATAAAGGGATGGCTCATAGTTTTCCTTGTGGTAATACACACACAAAACAGAAGATATGATTCTTAGTGAAGATTTATGTTTGTGATAGATCATAGAGGATCCTTGACAAAGATTCACAAATGAGAACACAGAAAGTATCTGTCATTGTTATTGAGCTGTTACTATTAGGAGATTGTTGACTTGTGATAAAATAACTTGCTATCATCATCAGAAACAGTAATGTAACAAATATAAAGTTGAATTTGATGTTTGCATCATCAGGCAGGCTCTGAATGATTTATCAGTGCCTTGGACTGCCCCACGCAGGAAAAGAATGGTTCATGCATAATTCACTGTAGCAAGAGGACAGGTTATGTAACAGGCTGTCTGGCTCCATAAATGAAATTGGGCTCAGTCTCTTGTTACAGTCCACCCTCTGGTACACTGAACTAGGAGTTGAGAATCCTGAGTGGGGATTCTGAACCCAGCATACAAAGTCCTTGCAGGGAGAGTTTTAGAAGCCAGTGTTAAGAACAGAGAGTCTGGAGCCCTAAGAGCTCAGAGGAAGTGCAGAGTTGGGCTGAACATTTCGGAGAAGAGATGTGTCTAAAGGAGAGAGCAGGGAGTTCCTCGGCTGAGCAGAGGTTGGAGAAAGCAGAAGAGAAGTATTGAGATCACCTATAAACTTCCTCAGACCTGAGAGCCCTGGCCAGAGGGGGCGGAGGGCTGAGACTAGCAGAGGGAGGGCTGAGACTAGCAGGCTCTCTGGGCTGTAGAGCTGAAGCTAGAGAACATAGAGGGCAGAAGGATTGGCAGTGAAGGGGGAGCCCATTGATGTTTCCAGGCAAGAACTGAAATCCTAGCTGGGTGGGAAACAAGTGGAGAAACACCCAGCTAGAGGGGCTGATCAGGGCATGGGGAGGGATGCGGGAGCAGTGTTTGGAGTTGGAGAGTGTTGTGGTGAGAAACCCAGGAGCTGTACTTTGGCGGTGAGGTAATGGCATGGTGAGATACCAGAGTCGTACTTGGTGTTGACCAAAAGTACTGTACGGAGAGTGCTGGAGTATTCTGGTTTATGGTAGTGGGATTGTTGGTAATAACCCTTAAAAAGGGCTACTCATTTCCCCTCTGAAGAGGGGAAGTGAGGCAAGGACACTGGCCGGGCTACCCTATGGCTATGGTGGGAAACCTGGGAGGAAGTCGTGCATTCACAGGCTGAGTAGTCAGTATTCATGTATTATGTAATGCGGTGGTTTTCAAACTGTTTTCTCAGGCCTGGTTGGAAAAAAAAAAAAATCATTTATGCCCATGACCCAACAATTACATCTTTCAAGAGTGGCAGCTGGGGGCACTGCAGCCCAGTACTGGATTCTGACCTGTAGTTTGAAAGCCACTGATGTAATGCATACAGTCCATCTGATATTTTCCCAAGCTTACACTAAACTTTTAAACTTCTTTTGCTTAACTTCTCATGCAAGCATTAAGGTGTTATTCAGTGTATACTTTATAGAAGTAATTAGAAATGAATTAGCTCAAATACATATTTCCTGTTGATGAGTAACACCTATGTTAAACCTCAGTTTACAGTTCAGATCTCTTATGTGAAGTGGTTTGGAATTTACCCAAGTTTGGGGAATGAAGTTCTGTTTTTGAGAGGGATTTTTGAGTTTGAGCAAAGATCCAATTAGAGGGTTTTGATTTGATCTCATCTCTGCTTTTTAGGACAATTAAAAACAGAAGTATCTCATGCTCATCGTACTAATCAAGGGGCTCAGAAGAGACATAAGAATTACCATACATCATCAGATTAGTTAGTCTAATGTCCTGTCTCTGACAGTGAGTGCTATGACTGCTTCAATGATGAAGATAATCCATTTCTCATTGTCTTTCTGTATCCCTACTAATTGCTCTTTAACTTTTTGTCATAGGCTGACCAGAACTAAACACAGTATTCCAGGAGAAGGCTACCATTGACTTTAATAGCATAACAGTTTTAATTTTACTTCGTTTTCTTTTTGCATCCTAACACTTTCTTTGTTCTGCTCAAGTCATAGCAGATTTCAAGACATTTTCATTAAGCTGTCTAGAGTGATGTCCAACGTCTTTCTCCTGAGTAGATGTAATTAATTTAGGAGTCAGTGACGTACATTATCTTTCATTTGAGAGATAAGGTGAGTGAGGTAATATTTTTTTATTGGGCAAATGTCTATTGGAGAGAGAGATAAGCTTTCAATTACATTTGTATTTGTCAATGGTAAAATTATCTGTATCTAATAGTAGCTTCATTCTCCAAAATGTAATATATTGTTCATCTATAAAAATAAATCAATTGCCTTGAACATATAATCTTGCATCACAAAACATTAAAATTCCTAGAATTTTGGAAGTTTTTTGTTAGATTAAACAAGAGTAAAAAAAAAAAAAAAATAGGGCTGTGTTCACACACAGGGGGTTATTTCGATATAAGTTGTTTTGAAACAACTTATGTCGAAATAACACCTTATTTCAAAATAACTTAAGCCGAATTAGCAAAAAGTTACTTTGAAATAAGGAAAAAGGCGGGAAATGAAATAGCAAGTTCATAGTGTGAACATGCTATTCCACTTGGGGAGGGGGCTGCAGGCACCAGCGGGGTTCAGCGCAGCGCAGCGCTGATCCCCGCTGGCTTAAAGCCCAATTGCCCCCAAACCTGCCGCGGGTGCTGAGGGTTCTTTGGCCAGGGTGCTGAGGGCGCAGCCCTTCAAATGTTGTTTCGGAACACCTTGTTCCAAAACAACATGTTTACACGCATTGTTTCGAAACAACGATTTCGAAACAAGATTGTTTCGCCCCCAAATGGGGTTTAACTTGTTCCGAAACAACGGGTTCCCGTTGTATTGAAACAACTGTGCATCGTGTGAACATGCTTTTTTTTGTTTCGAAACAACCTAGTTGTTTCAAAACAAAAATGCTGTGTGAACACAGCCTAGTTGTGACAGGTAGACGTGAATCAATGCAAAAGTTTGGGTCTTTTTTAGTCTCCCTACCCCAAAAAACCCACCAAAAGCAACCACCCTCAAAACCCATGGCTGCGTTCTATTCTTGATAACCTTGATGTATATCCAGGATAATTCTATGCATTCAGTGAGTTCCCTTATATGATGTGCAAACGTGGTGAGCCAGATTCTGGGCTCATACTCATAAAAATCTAGAGTGACTAGATTGAAATCAATGGAGTGGCATCCAATTAAGTCAGCAAATGAGAACAATCATGAGTTGAGTTCTTATCATTCAAAAACTTTGCTATGATTGGTTGGATGTACCACTGTGGATTAAACAAAATTAGTCATATTAGTCTGATTCCTTCAGAGCACATTGTTTTACTTTGTCTTACTCTGTGCTCTTGACAAGTTAAAGAGCATTAAATTAGTACTTTAATTTTGTGCCCTCTTTTTTAAATAGCTTAAGTGATTTTTCTTTATTTAATATGTACAATTTAGTTATGTGGGTAAGACCTTTTTTCTGATGAAAGAAAATACTTATTAATTTAATCAAGATTGTGAATGGACAGTCATTGAGAAATGGACGTGATTCAGATATGTAATGGATAGCAGAAGAATTGAATAATCTTTGTTGAGCCTTAAACTTGAAAAGGTTTCTGGAAATGGTATTTTTGGTTATTTTACAGTACAAAAGAGGAATATGTATGTTTTTTTCAGTAGTTACAAGACCATTGTATGTGTATGCAAATGCATATGCCAGAGTCATAAGCCTGGAAAATTGTTTTCTGATACCAGTTAAGGAAAGAAGAGGAAAATTAAATTTATTTGAAGCGTGATCTTCAAGGTGCTGAGCTTCTCAGTTGTTGTTAAATGTATATATTGCCTTGCAAAAAAAATGACCTGAGGTCCTTTATTCTGAATTTTGCTGTAAAGATCAGAACTTAAAGCATCAATAAATAGTCCCTTGATAATAGTGGAATAAATGTATTCTGCTAACGGTTTGAAACCAGACTGATTTTGTTTACTAGATTATTCTGTACCAGGTACAGACACTCTTTTCTCTTCTGTAGAGTCTTATACTTCCTTTATCACCATGCCATGTGAGCCTCTTCCTGTAATGCATTAAGGCTATGTCTACACTGGCAATTTAGTTCGAATTAAGGAGGCTTAATTTAACTTAATTAGTCCCTGTCTACACTGGACTTTCATTAAGCCAGATTCAGAAATTCTTTAATTCGACTTAATGAAAGCTTATTTTGAATTGACAAGAACTGCCTGTTAGTTCAAACTAAGCCTTAATTCGACTCCTTAGTTCAAACCAAGGACAGTGTAGAACTGGATTAACCCTTAATTTGACTTTATTAAATTCAAAATAAGGGCAGTTAGGTTGAATTAGCAAAGTGGATTAAGTCAATTTAACTTTGTTGACTTAGTCCACTTTCTTAATTTGACTTAATAAGGTCGAGTTTAATTTGAATTAAAGTTGAAATTATTAGTTCAAATTAACAAATTTGACCTAACTTTTTCTTGTGTAGACATAGCCTAAATGACAAAATAATGTGATAGAAAACATTTCTTGTGTATGTCAGCAAGGATGCCAGGACAATTTCTAGTTTATGGGCTGAACTGACCACTTATAGATGTGCATCTTCAACCAAAGGAGACAGACTGCACTGTGGCTGCAAACTCTGCCCACTTGCATAAGTGCTGTCTTCTGTTGGTTCACCTTCACAGCCCTGTTCTTCAGCTATGAGTTGATTGCATCCAAAGATTGGGCCATCTTCATGATAGTGACATGGTCATATATGACAGAGCTGTGTCTCATCTGCAGTATTGCTGTTACTGTATTTATGTTGCCTTGAACAGGACTGAAGAAAGAATTGATCTTGGTGGGACTCCAAAAATGAGGGATCTAATGGGGCTGGTGCAGTTTTTCATCACTGCTGTGTAGGTACATCCCTCTTGGAAGGACTCAAACCATTTTTAAGCCTTGCCCTGGATTCCTGCCACCAGTCTAATGGGGGACAGCAGTATCCTATGGCTGATAGTTTCAAATACTGTGGAGAGGTCTATGATGATGAGAATGGACCAGAAGGAGCTGATCCTAGAGTTGGTACTGAAGCTATTACTATCTCACACCATGGCCTGACTCCAGATTGTGCTGGTTCTAGCCTTAACTAAATGAGCATGTAATTGGGCTTTGGTGACCACCTCTATGAACTTGCTCAGGAACAGAAAATTTGATGATTCTAGAATACAGATTGGGTTTCTTCAGTGTTTTTGATTCTTTGACTGAGACACTAGATATTTCAGTCATGGATGGCATCTGTTGCTCATGGCTCTTTTACCAGTCTGGAAGGACTGGGTGAAATTGACAGGTCTTGAGTTGTTAACTCTTTAGGCTATTCAATTCTTCTTGAGGAGTGAATATGTATTACTTAGGGAATATGTTTGTTTACCTGTTAGTGTACATGGAGTTGAGCCATGGTGTTTGAGAAGCCTTCTCAAAAGCATGTGATCTTTTCATCGATGTAGGATAATATTTCTTTGCAGCACTTCGTGCTGAGTTTGTTGGCAGCAGTTGATAATGATAACACATTATGACGCTTGAGCATACAGGTAAAGTTGCTGGTGAAAGCTGTTTGTATTAAATACACAAGAAGATGTGTACAGTACGTAGGTTTGCAATTTTGCTAATTTGAAAGAATTAAAGTCAAGAGTCAAAGACTACAATCATAGTTTAGTGGAATGTTTAAGTACCTGATGTCTACAAAAATCATTTCATTCTGACAAAGTTTTTTTTCATCTTTCTCTGAAGAATTAACACATCAGTTTCCTCAGATTATGGGAGATTATAGGCCAGGCAGGTATGGATTTGAGGAAGTGCAAGTAATCTCAGCCTCTCTCTCCTCTTGATTTAGGGCATGATCCTGTTAAGGAATACCAGGGTGTTGATAGTGCAGATGTTTCTACTGTGCTTCCCAAAGGGTGGAAGCAAAATATCAGACTTTGGACAATACAGGCCTGTGTTTTGTGAGAACTTTTTACTTTATGATAAATTAATGGAGAGTGGTTTAAAGAAAAGCAAGCAGAATCTTCACTTGTGTATTTTGTATTTGGTAATCATTGTGTTTCTGAAAGACAGAGAAATGTCACTGTGTTGAGTATTAAGTTTCACTTTGCTCAATCAGCTAAAGTGCTGACCAAAATCTATAGACATTAAAACACCACACACCATTTCATATAAAAGTAGACGTGGCCTGTTTTAGTGTCTCAGTCAAACTCCTATCTGAGTACTTTCTTTCTGCCTCCATTTTCTGTATGATAGCAAACGGCAGTCATATTCCACCCTGGAAGTAACTGTGAGTGAGTGGAGAGGTAAGTAATCCCTAAGTAACTATTCCTTATCACTTTATACGTGTACCTTTTGGGATCCTTTTTCTGTGAAAGATGCTATATAAATGTAAGATGGTGTCATCCTATTATCAATTAAACTTTAGTGCTCTGAAAATCTGGCTTATGAGCTTACATGACACATCAGCTGAAATCCAGCTGTGATTATTTCTAAATACTGTATAAAAGCAGCTTGTACTATACCAGTCACGTTGACGTGGAATGTGATTGCAACTCAGACTGATGGGGAAACAATAATCACTCTAATGTATTAAAATCTGGGCAGATAAACTGTCGTTTTTTCACCCCTCAAGAGACCCATTTCTATCTTGTAAAATCTGACAGATGTCAAATGAGGTTGGGTGAGCTGGCAAACTTCTGCCCCTTTCCACCCAAGGAATTACTGCAACAGGATAGTCTTTGAAATTTTTTTAAAAAATTAAACACTCCATGTTTGCATTCTTTTCCATAACTAGACATTAGTTATTGCTAACATAATTCACTTTTTCAAGAACTCGTTACACACTATTTACTTCTTTATATGTGGATTAAACTTTGCACTGGTAGTAGGATGGACAAGATCTAATACAGTTTCTATTTCTTTAGCTCCTCTCTTAATTTCTTCATTTTTGTCCATAGTAATTGTAGGTTTTTTCCTCCACTCTCTTGCATTTTTTACAAGAGTGTTTTATGCACTGGTCTTTGTAGTTACAAGTATTCAAAGAACACAATCACTAGCTGTTTCGGTGTGGGCTAGATATTTCCATGTTGCATATTAAAATTCATTTACAGGTTCTCTTGGGTAAGGTGTTTTTTTTTTTTTAACTTCTCATCTAAAACTATTTAGAACTGATTTTGTACACTTTTAAACAGCTGCTGATTTTCCTACTAGCGGTGATTATATTTCATTGAAAGGTGAAGTGAATCAACATGCTGCATCACATTTGTAAAGTGTTTAGGAAGCCTTCTGGAGGAAAAGCATTAATATGCCGCCCTATCCATCAGTAGAGAAAAGTTAACTACTATTGTATTTCCTCTTCTTGACTGTGCAGGATCACTTTATGAAGCACAAAAGAAAAAGAAAAATGGTATAATATAAGAGGCTTTTTCAGATTCCATTTTAAAAACCTCAGGTGTTGATTATCAGTTTCTTCACAATCAGAGTTCTCTTCCTCTGTCTCTACAATTTTGAAACATTTGAGTTTGGTCTGATTCTACCTAGAGACAGGATTGCAGATTTCTGACATTTTCAACAATTTTGTATCTTAAAAGGCTAATTTCAGACCTGCCAGCAGTCTGGCAACCTCCGAAAAAAGTCTTAGTGCGTATGGTATCTGCAGTTGTGATGGCAGTCCTAGAAAAATTGGCATGTTTAACGAATCAGCTAGTTTATTCTTGTGTCATGAGCTGAAGTAGGTAGATCAACTTATTGAGTATAAATTACTCAACTTTTTTCTAAAATAATTCTTCAGATGTATTGCCAATAAAGAATTGTCTTATGACCTAATATTTTAAACATGTTTTGGAGAAATTATGTAGACTTGTGTCACATCTTAAAGACCTTTGGATCCTTGGGTAAACCAACAACTAGATTAGTTATTTGATGAATGTAGTTCTCGTTCTAACAAAATATACATACTTTATTTTATTCCTTCAGATTAGCATGATTCTCTAAAAATTGCTTAGATGTCAGAAAAAAAAAATCTGTTGTGCACTTTTGTTTGTTTGTGAGGGGAAAAAATTTCAGTCTATAAGTATTTTTTAAATGATAGTCTCTTCCCACCAGATGGGAAAAGTAGCTCGGGAGGTAAGTGGCGATCTTAATGAACCACCACATCTTAAAGAAATGTCATATACAATTACTGCTTCAATGCTGTATCATCAGCTTGCCAGACCCGGCACTTCATGGCTGATAGAGAGAATAATATGTTACAAGAGATGGTGTCTTTGGGAGGATTTGAAAATTGACTCGTATAGTTACCCAGTTCTTATTAATGATCCCATGTTCTTTTTGAAAGTGTAGGTATGGTTACCCGAGTTTTGTGGTCTAATTCAAAATCATGTAATTACCTTCTGACTCTCTTTATTTCCTCTTTTTTGATAGGATGCTTGTCCTATAACTGATTTGTGGTGTTGCTTTTGTAAGTCTGTGTCCTTTAGGAGCTAGTGCGTTTCGCTGGCGGGTGGTGAGATTCCAGTGGTAGTTTAGGTGGTCACTGAAGGTATGTCTCCACTGTAATTCATCTCCTGTGGTTAGCTCGTCTCAGCAGATTTAGGCTTGTGGGGCTGTAAAATTGCTTTCTGTAGCCCAAGCCTGAGTCAGCCAATTCAGATTAGCTGTGAGTGTTTAATTGCAGAGTACACATATTCTCAGTGTAGTTTGTATATCAGTTTAGGCTTTATAATGTGCTTTAGGATGAGAGGTGCTATATCAATCTGAGGTAATTTACATTAAAAATTTAAAAAAATGAAAAAATTGAGATTACTGTCTGTGCCTCCTTGTTCTGGTTGAATGCTAGCCAATGGTTAGCATTGCAGTTAAATGAGATTAATGCAGTATCCACAGTTAAGCAGGTTGAGAAACTGTCTATGAATCCTTCTCTGGTGGGTTGTAGCTATTATGTATGAAACATAATTCAATGCTACCTCTCTTTGATGTTGTCTTTTCTCAAAGGAATTTTATTAAAAATTCCTGCAGCTCTCCATGTTACACTGACACCCAAAACCATTTCTTATCAATTGAAAATGCACAGTTGGATTCTTCTTTCAGTAACAATACAGCCTAAAAAGAAGATGAATCTGGTTCAGGAAATAACAAAAGACTTTTGCTATATTTGAATCCCTATCTCATTGTACAATTGTATCTCTTTGAAGGTTTTGCTTTGCTTTATAGACACATACTATATAGAAATATAGCTTAGTGGCATTAGGACTTTAAACTACTACTCTCACTGGGCAGATACAAGAATTAAAACATACTTGGGAAGGTGAGTTGGTGCATTTTGTAGTTTTAAAGGAAGCTTTATTTGAGCATTTTAGCTATAGTAGAATATACCTAATGTATTGACCACTGATTGCACAGTCTACAGAGAGCCTGCTGCCTGCTTCTTATATCACAGAGATCATGTATGATGTGTTCTGGATCATTATTGGTTGCTGTGTGACCTCGAGTAAAGCGTATAACCTTTCTGTGTCTTCGTTTCTCTATTAGTGGAGATTGTGATTTCTGCCATAGCCCCCTTTGTAAAGTGGTTTGGGATCTGTGAAGAAAATGAGTAATTTAGTCACAAAGCATTGTTACTAGAGGGTTGCATCTTCATTTCTGTACATTCACTGAGAAAGCACCATGTTAAGTGATTCTCTGTGATATAAGTAGGCAGCAGCAGGTTTTGTCAAAGAGATGCCTCTTCTTGCACCATCAAATGATCATTCTGTGGGCATGGTTTTCCTCTCATTTACACCAGTGACTTGGTTCTTTTGCTGTTCACCAAAATTAATAGGGGTCAGTGCACTGATGCCTAAAACATTCCTTTATGTATTGGAATCGATACACTCACTGTCCAAAAGTTATCATTTTATAGAGAGACAAGTAGAGAAATGCTATTAAGCTATTAAGAATTTCTATTAGAAATAGTCTAAGCTAAAATTGCTTGTTTGAATTGACTGGCCCTAGCATATTCAATACTGATCAGAAGTGCTAGTATGTGAGTAAATCACGTCAGAGACTATGATATTGAAAGATAAAATATTTTGATGCCATAGGGGGTATATTGCAACTAGAGCGTATATTGGGAGAGTCATTCTCAGCATCACATTTAATTCCTCATCTATAAAGATGGGGTTGGAATTTACGTGTTGTAAAATGAGTAGGAGGGTTGTTCTGCAATACAAATCAATCTCACAAGGTCAGGATCATCAGAGGAGATGCCAAGGACATGCTTAAAGCTTGGGAGGCTGCTCCATGACATTTCAAGTGTATCTGATGGGTGGTATTACACAGGGCGGCATGCTGGCAATCCCATTTGCCTCACCTCAGCATGCCATCCTCAGCTGATGTGCCTTGCAGATTGAATTATGCTACTTCTTTCAATATGGATGTTATTTTCTAGAGTCTGATATGAACATGCAAATTGGTTATGTCTTAAATGTGTGTAGATAACAAATTCTGCCATTTGAAAAGAAAGCAGAATAAAAACTGATATTTTGTACAGCTTATAGAAGATAAAGTTCTGTCACCTTGATCACCTTTGAGGTTTTTATGTATATATGTGTATAACGTATGTTTGGACACAGTCATGTTTTATATATTCTATATAACACTAATGCCACCTCTTGGTGGAAGAAAATATTGCCAATAGTTAATGGGAAAATAAAAAGACTGCAGAAATAACTAATGCCTCCTACTGGTAAGACTATTACAGCAAATGATAATGAAAACATATTTTATTAGCACTTTGAGACACAAGCAATGATTTTGGATCCTGTTGTGCCAGGTGCTATGCACAGTTCAAACAAGAAGATGATTCTTAGCAAAAGTGCTTAGTGTGGTGGACCCTAGTCTTGCAGAAGTTTTACAGGTACCTAATTTCATACGTGGAAAAAGTCCCATGGATTTAGTGGAGCCACATATACCCGAATAAAGTAAAGCCAGTGGAGCCCAAGCTTTTCCTATTGTGCCTTCCCTTACCAGTAATGTATTGCATTCATGACCCCACTTCATTACTGCACATTTGGCTTAGCAGAGCGGCTTGGGCTGAAGGTTGAGCAGGCAGCAGAACTGGAGATGGGAGAGGACCTGGGCCTAGTGTAGAACTGGCTCAGAGGGGAATAGGGTAATGGTATAGTTGGAGGCAGAGCAGGGGGTGGAGTGGAGTTGTGGTAGGTGCTGAAATTGGACTGGATGTGGAGCATAGCTGAAGTGGAGCTGCAGCTAGGGTTGGAATTAGTCTGGGGCAAAGTATGGGATAAAGCTGCAGCTGGGAGTGGGCATGGGGCAGAGTGGGGCTGGAGTCGGGGCTGGAGCTGGACTGGGGGCAGAGAATGGCTGGGTGGCACTCCCTCTGTCTCCCCACTGGGGGCTGATCCAGGCTTTGCTGCATGCCCCCCACCAAATATTCCATTATGCTTTATTCCCCACTGCCCCTGATGCACACCCCACAATTTGGGGTCCCTTGAGTTAAGTACATGTTTACTCAGTGGAATTTCTGCCAGCCTTAATTATTTGCATGATGATACAATGAAGCTAACTAATAATTATTAGTCTGTTTATTTAAATTAAATAATATGAGTCACCATATTTATGAATATTTGACTGCTTACTCTATACTTAGGTTAAATGTGTTCAAATTGAAAATCGCTCACCAATAATACACTGGAAAATATGGTCATGTGGAAAAATATTTCAGCCTCTTAGAGGGATGCAGAACAGGTATTAATTATGATTCTTTTATGGAAAAATGGATATTATTTTGAGTATTCATTTTTAATAAAAAATGAGTTTTATTATGAGTAGCTATTTTGCAACTGTTTTGAATGGGTTGTTTTGTTTTCATAATTTAAGATAATAGGAAGTTCCTGCCTATTTTTAATTTATCAGAAGGCAGTGAGGTCTAGCCAGATGTTTTACAATAGGCACTTGTACACAAGCATGTGGTATATGTGATGTCTGGCCAAAGATTTATAACTAGAGGGAAAATATTCGATGAAAGAATTACATATATCTTCCTAAGGATGCACACCAGTGTGCTTGTACATGTGCATGTGTATGTCCATCTAATGGAGGCTCAAATTTTAGGATGTGGAGTCAAAACAATGAAAGTCCTGTGGCACCTTGAAGACTAATTCTTTGGACATCAGCTTTTGTGGGCTGCAGCTGACTTTGTTAGTTGAATGATTTTGTGGGTTGCAGCCCACAAAAGCTTGTGCCTTTTGGAAGATGCTTAGAATTGTGAGGAAAGAAATTGTCTCCTAGTGTATGATTCTCACTGTGTTCAGGGAAATAAGACTTTGTGTACAAACAGGATAGTAATGGAGGAATGTCTGGCTCAATCATCAATTACTTCTGTGAATCGAAACATCTAGAAGATCCCAAATATTGGCTAACCACTCTGGCTAAAAGAGAGAACATTAAATTTCTTTCTTAGAACTTTACTGCAGTTTACCTGAGTTATAAATCAAGTGTTGTGCTTGTGTAAAACACACACCCACACCCTTTAACGCAAGGGTGGTGATTTAATTTGAGCTGGCTGGTCAGTTAGTGGATAGAGGCTGCAGCTTGAGTTAGCACGACAGTCAGCTACTGATGTGACCCTTCGGCCACTAAAACACTGTGAGCAGCTCAAGTATTATTTCTCAATGTGCTGCTATTCAAGATGGGCAAATCTGAAAAAGGTTGACCTGAGTGTAGGTAACTCTACTTAACTCTGCTATGAAGTCATATCCAAACAGCTGGCCCAGAATTATTCTAAAAGTTAGAGAGACATTCCACGAGTGGAACCCTGCACGGATACAAGTACGTGGATCTGTAACTGACCTGCATCCGCAAGAAATGGTCAGCGGATATCCATGTTATATCTGCGGATGCGGATATAACGCAGATATCTGCAGGGCTCTCTCTCTGTGCAGATAAAAATATGTGGATCTGTATCCGATCTGCATCCACAAGAAATGGTCCATGGATATCCTTGTTGTATCTGTGGATTTGCAGGGCTCTACAGATAAGTATCATGCTGTCAAAATAGTTCTGCATTTACCTGGCGTGGTCTCAAAGCTTTGTACTATTTGCAAATTTTGTTGGCCTTGTGTTCTAGGTATTCCTGTATGTGGACTAAATTCTGTTTATGCTTGTTGAGGTTCTCATTTTCTACTTGTAGTTCTAAAGTTTTTCCGGTGTAATGCAGACATGAACATAATTAAGTCAGCAATCTATGAGAAACACTTGGTCTTCCTTATCTTTAATTTGTCAAGAATTGGTAAGAAACATCCATATTGGTTGTTCGATCTGCTCATTGTATGTTTTTATCCAAGCTGAAATGACCAGGTGAAGTGCACCCACCAATATTAGCCAATGGGGTCACGCTTGTCAGTGAGGTAATCTACACCTCAGCACATGTAGTCTGTATTGTAAACCCCACTTTAAACTAAACTCTATTTTGAAAAGTTGCTATATTATCCCAAAGAAAAAGTGTGTTCATGGCAGCGGTTTTCATGGATTCATAATTCAGTTAATAGATTTAAACTTTTTGGAAGAAGTTAGTGCATGGGAGCAACTTCTGTTTAGAATGTAATTTTGATTGTGGGCTCTCTCTCCCCACCCCCTTTTCATTTACAGCTATCATACAGGTTTTCGTAGAGTCTGGGATTCCCTTTCTAACAAAAGTTGGCCCAGTAAAAGATATTACCTCACTCACCTTGTCTCTCGAAAGTATACCATTAAACAAAATGAAGACAACCTAATGTAAATAGAATAGGTAAAATAAACATAGAGCTTTGTCTTAACATCAAAGAAACATGGCACTTAGAGATGAGATTGCCGCTTAGAACTTAACTCACCCTGTTTTGCAGAAAGGCTAAATTCCTGTCCTGAACATTTGTACCTTTATGTCTGTGTTAACATGTTAAATCTGTAAAAGCCATAGTAATGTGAATTTGTATTGAAATTCACCATGAGCTTATATACTGCTTTTCTCCCCATGTCAGTTATTCCTTCAGGGACATGAATAAATCTATTAATTATAAGAGTACCCATGGCAATCAAGGTAGGCATGCACTAAAATGCATGTGCCACATCCCCATAGCCTTGCTTTGCAGAAACTCTGTAGGAAAAAGAAAACAAATATTGTACCCTGCAGTGATTCTACTTCACTATTCAGATTGTGCATCTGTGCCTATCCTAAGGCCTGAACTTGTCAGTGAGTGTTGAAAATCAACCAGGGTGAAATTTCAGTTACATGAGCTTTGATTTTTAATGAGTGTCAGACTGCTTTTTTCACACAGTCACTTTATTTGAGAGGGTGTGTGCTCCCTCACTCATCTGAGACTTGCTGTACCTAGCTAACAGAAGAGGTGTGGTGCAAATGTTGAGGTTTCCTAAATTCCTTTCGTTTAAGTTAATATTGATAGTTAAAAAGTACCATAAATGACAATGACTTTGTTATTACTGTGGCAGTAGAACTGAAGTCTCACTGCTTCAAATATCCATACACTGTTGGCAGCAGAGAAAGATGTTTATTATGAGAGAGAAGATTAGCATCTCAGTTGTTCCAGCCTTAGGAAAGTAGCTCAAAGGCCCTTGTTAATTCTCCACAGATATTTGTTTCCTTTCCCAGGATGATAGGTTTAGTGTCTTGCAAAGGAATATTTAATAGAAGTGCTTTGTATCGTATTATCCATTTGTGGATTAAGCTTGCTGAGCTGCTGGAAAACCCTGCAGTAGTCCAGGGTTCACAGGCTTAATCTGATTAGGCTGTTTCTGCTGATTTAACTTGGAGTTATTTACTTATTTTAAATCTGGGAGACCTTACCTTCTTAGGAATCTGCCCATCTCTGCTCAGAGCAACCTAATCCTCGTAATGGAAACCATGAAATACAAAATCTTAAACTGACCTTTGAGTTTAATACAAAATGTGATTCAATCAAAAGTACACTTTGCATCATTTTGGCATATCCAAGACTGTATGGTATAAAGAGGAGAAAATTGACAGGTGGGCAGTTGGTTTTTATTGTTTTAATGGAGTAAATGCTGAGCAAATGAGAGGAAGCACAAAGCATAGGCATGCATTGCTATGAAATTCATTGCTTCCCCACCATTGTGCTGTGGATAAGGGCTCCAGACATATACTAATGATTTTTATTCTGCATATCCATTCATTAGTTCTTGGGCTCTACTGTTAGTCTGTAAAACTCTCAGCATCATGATATCTAAATGCCTGTTGAAACTGTCCACAAATGAGTCAATTAGTGATTTTTGTGTTGCCAATTGGACATCTGTCCAATGGTTACTGAACTGAGACCATTAATGAATTTCATACAAACCAAATACACAGATATTAGATTGTAGCTTTCTAATTATCATCAACTTGGGTGATATATGAACTGGTAACCTGTGCTGAAAGACTATATATGCTCTTAACAGTATTCTGAACCAAACAATTTCCCTTTGGGACGGATAGAGGTGAGCTGCTATACTGCACTTTATGGTGGTCTACTGTACTGAATGTGTCATTTCTTAGAACAAAATATTTTAATGGTTACTGCCCAAATCCTTCTCATTTCACTTTGAAGGTCATGTAGTCCAAGATCAACAGAATGAAGTTTGATTGACAATCATGTTGTATTTATTATTTTTTTAAAAATAATTTAACATTCAGCATATGTGATACAATTACCATCTTAAGTGTACTTTTATATCGAAGAACTTTTATAGTATAAATTTCTATTATCTTTCGATTAGACTCATCATGGAAATAAATTTCTGAGTGTTTTGCTAGAAGAAGTAATTTAGGAATGGTCTGCTAGTGCTTTTGGATGCTGTCCAGAAGGATGGAAATAAATCCCTCAGTCTAAATTGGTTTTACATTTTGGTGAAAGAGAATTTTACATGTGAAATATATCCTTGATTTTTCCCTTTTTTAAGAACTGATGAAAAGGTATTTTTTTCTTTTCAAATGCGTCTGAGATCTCTTGTCATCCAAACTATGGTTGAATTGAAATAAAGCTCAGTATGATTAAGGAGAAGCTTTTGATGCTGTTGGACCTTCAAATAATTGGCAAGGTGGAACTAGCTAAACTTTTTGCTAAGATAGCTTTAATGTTCTCTTTAATGATATCTTTAATGTTGTCTTTTAATGTTCTTGCTGCTGTGTCCTCATTCTCATGGTTCTGTTTTTTCAGCCTCTTGCTAGTGGTGCTTTTGGAAATGAAGTCACAATCCTTGACATGTGAGCCGTGATTATGAATTCATGTACGCTGTAACGAACCAGTAATTCCAATGTGAGATGAGAATAGTGCATATACATTGCCTTTTTTTTTTTTTGGTCTTTTATAACATGTTATACTGCAATCGTAAAAACTAGCATAGGACATTACTGGAGGCTTTTATATATATATATATATCTTCAGTAATGAGATATGGTGAACTTCCGCTACTCAAATAGATGGTTTTCCACTTATTAAAATGCTGTTATTGAAGAAAGCATGATTTTTGTAGGTTACCTGTAACTTTACAATTTTAATGATTTAATTTGTACTAAAAATGAACAATAAAGCTATCAGCTATTAAATCTGGAGAGCAAGAAATGTTACTAATATCATTTACAGTATTTTATGGAATGCAGCTCATTATTGTCTTGCCTTTCTACAGTGCATACTTGATAAATATATTTTCTTTAATTTAGAAAATAGCAAAGATTTTCTAATTGTGTTATAAATGCAGTAATTGCCTACTTACCAGAAAGTTCATATTAAAGGAAATACAAAATAATTGAACTGTTTAGAAAAGTGTTGATTCCTTTTGGAAACTGATTTGGAGAGTAGAGAACCTAATGGAAAATTTCTCCCATGAAAGCTAATGCAATAAATATGTTTGTTAGTCTTTAAGTGTCACAGGACTCGCTGTTTGTTTTAATAGAAATCTGTCACTTTCAAGCATTACTTTCTTTCACTGGAATAATAATGAGTGAGAATTAATAGAGTTGAGAGATTAGTATATATTTAACATATTAAATACTTAAACAATATTCCTCTACTAAATTCATGACCTAGCAGAACCTCAGAGCCACCAAAAGGGGTAGAATTCAGATCCTCCTGCTCCAAAAATATAGTGAACTAAATGAGAATAAGTAAATTTTTCAAGAATCCCATGTTCAAAAGTGATTTGGGTTCCTAAGTCCCACTGACTTTCAGTAAGACAGAGTATGTCTATGCTGCTGTTAAAAAAAAAAAAAATTGCATCTTGCTCTTGCCAACTGGTTTTAGTTAAAGGGCTGTTTAATTGTGGTGTAGATGTTCGGGTTCAGTCAGGAGCCTGGTGCTGGAACCCTGTACTTAGTCTGCAATTAAGCAGCCCCTTAGTCCTTTAAGTCTGAATTAGCTCATGTGGGTGGGCCATGTGTGTTTTCCTCCATTGTAAATCTACCCGTAGGCTTCTAATTACTAAATCACTTTTAAAAATCGGAACTAGACTGTTAAGTCATTCATGAACTTTTGAAAAATTTACCCAGTAAATCTAGAGGGTCTGTATGATAAAAGCTAGATGAAGCTGCTTGTGCCCCGCCCCACCCCACCCCACCCCCGGCAGCCTTTCGGACATGTTCCGGTTTAATTTCAGATGATTCTTGTAAATCAGACCTCAGTGTTATTTCCCCCTACAATCTGATTGAAGTGCTGTCCAATTTAAACTTTGAATTTCTGGTATTTATCTGTTCACAAAGAGGTTCATTTTCACTGAAGAGGAGACTGTTTCCAACAAAAAATTTGCAAAAGTGTTATTTTTCCCCCCAAATGGGCATATTTTCAAGTTAGTAATGGAATATGGGAGAACCTCAAGTCCCTAATACCTGCACTTTGTCTTGCAAATACTTTGCATTCCTGTATTCACGTTACATGTCCGGGTATGACTATCCTTGCAAGGTGTAGAATGCAGTTCTACAGCAACAGGGTCATGACAAGTTATTGAAGGACTCTTGGCCATTAAAGATCTTATCCACTGGAAAACTTAATCAAAAGTTGGAAGGAAATCCTACTTGATCTTCAGCTGTTCTCTCCCATAAACAATGAGACAGTTCAGAAGAACATTACATAACAAATAGTAATAACAAGAAATATAAACTACTAATTTCAAACATAAGCCCAACGATTTATTACAATGGGAAATATTCTCAAGGATTGCTTCACCGGTGTTGAAAATAGAGTGAAACACAGCAGCATAAGGAGGACATGTTTTCCAGAAGGTGTTGAAGGCAAAATCTTCATATACTGTAGTTAGCTCATTAATAAACAGCTGTAGCCCTTGTCTGCACTACAAATTTTAGATGGTGAAGGTTATATTGGTATGCTGCTCCCAAAGTTTAGATGCCACTTTGGGCCATTGCATACTTGGCTGCATATGTTGGCACTTCATGTACTTGCCAGGAGTGCATGTTATAATACAAAGTGAGGTGCATCATGAGTAGAAATCTGTGTGCCATGCATCACTGTCTATCACAATGCCTTTTGGGAAATATTTACAATGTGTTGTGGGATAGAAATGATTTGCCCCATGATCTGTGGGTGCTAGCGATTAGCTTCACAGTGTGCAACTTCTTTATCCTATTGTATGATCCATAGCTCATAATTTTGTGGCTTTAAAAAACAAGCAAACCCAAAACCCACAAACCTACATGGCACAGTTTGGTATCCACCATCTCTGACAAAAGAACAGAGCCTCTAGAGCTCAGTGCTACTGTCATGAACTTTGGGAGTATGTAATACACAATTCTTCTGCATTTGCAGACCTATGAGAAATATTGCAGCAGTGAGGGATGTGACAGTCCTTTTGTGAACAATTTACTAAGGAGCATATTGAAAAACCAAGGTTATTGGTGGTGGTGCTGATTGGAACAACTGCAGAAAGTGCATTTCTGCTTCTCGGCAAAGAAAGGAGCACTGACTGATGTGATCACATCACAAAGCTGGTGTATTGGTTGCAGAACTACTGGATGCGAAAGGCCATATTCTTGCATGTGTGCTGAGCTCACTCCAACCCTCCACTGCAGGGCCACCCCAATAAAATCTACATTGGCCATACAGAAGCAAGTGGCAGTAACACTCTGGGACAGGGGTTCTTAACCCCTTCACCATCACAACACAGCTGGGAGGACTTCCAGCTCTGCACAACACAACACGCACCACTGTCATCCCCCCCCCCCCATTCCCTGTGGTTGAAAAACTCTCCCCATAATAGGGGTTTTTCAGCTGCTGGAGGTTTGACTGGCAGCCCCTGAGGCCATGAAAAACTGATTCTACAAGCAGCTCTTGCAGAGAACTGCTGCAGCTTCAGCTCTTCAGGTGCCAGCAGCACAAAATCAGTCTGTTGCCATGGCTCTCTTCAGGCTGTCGACAACAGGTTGATTTCACATGATGCGCAGTCATCATACTGCCAAACACTTTCTTGTCACAGCATAGTAGTTAAGAACTGCTGATCTGGAAGCATGCAAAGCCATATTGTAAGTGGTCAGTGGGCAACTGTTTTGGAGTTTGAAAATCCAGAATTGGGGAGCCATTGTCCTGCAAGTGTGTAGGGTCATTAATTGTCTCTTGCTACACAGGACTGTGACTCTCAACTATGTGCAGCACATAGTGGATGATTTACAGCAGTGACATATCCTTAGTTTGGCACCAGACCACCTTGCCACAGAGTAAATCAACAAAAAAAAAGCCAACCTGGAGCTATATGGGTGAAAGCACACTTAATAGCCATCATCATTTCTTGTGCTCTTTTGTTTTCTGGGTCTGGACTCCTTGGTGCTCCTAAGAATTGTGCAGTGCTTGCTGTTCATTTACAAATATGACTGGGGTTTATCTTGAAGCTATGAATTATGTGGTGCTTGTTGTACGTTTACAAGTACTATTTACTTTGAGTATGACTGCACGTTGTGTAATGAGTGCTGTGAATTAATAAAGGTAATGTCGTTCTCCAAAAATAGGACTTTGTTTTCTGCAGTGTTTTGTCTACTTAATAATTGCAAAATGCCCCAGGCAATGTAATAGAAATTTTTAAGATAAAGTAACAGGGTGGAACTTTTAAAATGGGAAAGACCCAAAACCTTTCTCTTCATTACATGCACAAGTATATTCCATAGTGTCTACACATACTTTGACCTGTCAGAACCATGTTTGGTGTATGTGAAGATATGGATTTCTTTGCTGTCCCCTGGCATGGAGTTGAAGAAGTAAGGATGCAGCCCAAATGCCATGTGGTACACAGGTGTTTGGGAGCAGTCACAGTGGAGTTCTATGACTGCTAAAGGGTGAGGAGCCTGAGATTTTTCATCCTGTAGGCCACTCATCATCTGCAGCAGGTTTGCTTCCTAAGAGGACCTACTGTGTCCCGGCATGTTGCTGTCTTTTTGATCTGCTAAAATTCCTGAGTCTCCTCTCTACTTTCTGTTTCCATATTGTCTGTAATTGTGGCCCTCCAGCTTGCAGGATCTCACTGGCCATGGCCTTCTATCACCTTCTTTCTTTTCAGCAGGATCACACATCCTGCAAGTGTGAAGGGGGCACCCCTCAAAAGTCACTATGCCTGAAGCTGCTGGTAAAAACAGACAGATGTACCATTAGACTTAGTCACAATGACAATGCCTTCCCTTTTTCTTATTTCTTTATGAATAAGACATACTTATTGACACTTCAGCTTTGGAGTGTCTCTGCAGCCCTAGTCTTAGAGAGAATGGCCCACCGAGGACAATGGGGAGGATATTCTGTTTTGTGAAGCAATGAAGTTTCACTCCTTATTCCATAGTTAGAAGTATAGAGCAATGGCACTGAGCATTGACACAATTTTAAGCTGGTGGCAGTGGATGGATCTTAGCAAATTTTGCTGCAGGTTTGCCAGATTTTAGCAGATACTGCACTTTTGAGGGTAAAAAAGGCACAGAGGGAGTAGCTCACTGGTATCTCCACAGGCCAAACTCATTGCAGAGTGGTGTAGGACATTCTCCTGCTGTTGAGAAAAAGTAAGGTCACCACCTCGAGAAATGTCAGGAGAGGATTGCAGAATGTACCTCTATGAAAGTTGTGTTGTGATCTCTCAGGAGAATGCAAGGGACATCCCTGTGTACATGAGCAAAGTGCTCTGCACCTTCCCTCCCTTATCCCTCCTGACTCCTAGCCTAACTCAACAGGGGAATGAAAAGCAGGTACCAACTCTACCTCTTTTTTTCCACTGCCTATGCTCCTATGAATGAAACAATGAAAAGTTGAAATCTGTATCATGTTAATTTATGACTGGGCAAGACTCCATCTTTAAATTTAAATGGTATAAGGAAAAATAGATGCACGCACTTCCCCCTTACCTTTCATCAGGCTCATAAGTGCTCACCTGGAGGAACTGGATAAGCTGGGCAGAGTCTTTAACAAGTCTTGGTTTGCAGCATGGTTGGAGCCCTCCTCCATGGCTGCTTCCCCCTCACTGTTCTTGGCAGAGATCTCTGTGTTGGGCTCCTCCAGAGTATTCAGATGGTCTGTGGAGCACTATCTGGATACAATGCAGATATCTGCAGACCATTTCTTGTGGATGCAGATTGAATGTGGATCCACATATTTGTATCCGGGCACAGCTCTACTAGTCAGGTCTCCATTGAGTATGGCATTCAGGTCATAAAAATGGTAGATCTGTAGCGAACTAACAGATCTGTTGTTGGTCTCCCTGACCTTGTGGTAACCTTGGGAAATTTCCTTTCCTTCCATGCTGCCACTGTCTCTAATATACCCCCCTTCCTGCATCCCTTGTTAAAATCTATGAATATACATCTACGTTTATACAGCTGATTGGTAGGTGTGCTTGCACAACCTCTCTTCCCCATAAACTGAAGAGGCCCGGTACTGCTACTCTGTAAGAGAGGAGTATGTCTAGTGTGTGAAGCCAGCATGATAGTTTGGGTTGTCACACAAGAAGGGTGAGCTGTGATGGTGGGATATGGGGAAACGGCATTTCAGAAACATCCAAGGAGGTTTAAAGGAGGTATGTTTAGCTTCCGGTCTTCGTGACCCTCAGACAGTGGAGTTTACAAGGGTGATAGTGTTCAAAGGGACTGGAGCATTGTGGCACTGCTGGGGGACTCAACACAGGTCACAGAGTGTCTATTCTTGCATAGTGTTAATCTCAATAGGTTGGCCATGGCTCCATGCCATTAATGGAATTGGTTTTATTCTTCAGGTCTCCAGATCATTGAAAGTCTGCATTCAGAGTGACAGTTTGGAATAGCCCCAGCATCGTTATTTACTTTGTTACCAGATTCAGCTATTTCCTGTTGTGGTTAGTAGCACAGTTTGTTGTGTTCATTCTGTCGCAGTTGTGAGAAGCAGAGTTTACTTGGTGCAAATAACAGAGTTGACCATTGCAGGACATGTATGTTATTTTTAAGAGCTAGTGTGTGTCAGTTGCATGTGTTTTAACTATGACTAGGTCTCCCAACCCCATTTTTGTTTGATGGAAGAGTCATAAGTTTTGAGATTTTTAGAGCGAAAATAAAGAAATGACTTTCTAATGTTCATTTTTTAGTTTCAAGTGTTGTTCAAAATGTTTGTATTTCACATGATAGAGAGAGAGCCAGGATTGCATTTTATGACAAAATATCAAAAATTGTAACTGGTTCTATGGACAGAATGCATCTAAAACTTTTTTGATTTCTGCAGCATGAAGAACATATCAAGGAGCATGTAAGGTTATTTTAGTGTTAGTGTGGAATTCTTATAGCATAACCCAGTATATGGAAAATTGTGTATAGTTTTTTTTAAAGTATGTGTGTAAATAAATAAAATGTAAAGAATGTTACAAATGTCAAAAATGTCGCATCAGTGTTGGAACAAACGTATAATGAGAAAACTATGCCAGTCAGTGTTATACAGAGACAGATGCTGTCGTCCAGTAGACCATTGACTACTGTCATGTATTTCAGACGCTGAGCTACCCTACATGCATGTCAAATACAAGAATTGATTTTCCTGGACACAGGGCAACATACATTGCATATCACTATCAGGATAAGCCCCAAGAGTAGACAAGCTTCAGAAAAGGTGTTGATTTGACTGAAAAATTCTAAAAATGTGCAGACAAATAAAAACCTTGCATTTTAATCACTCTCTGTAAGCAAATTATTTTGTCTATATATAAATTCCTCTCTCACCCCTATGGGTGGTATGTGTCTTCCTCAACCTCGGGTCCTCTACCAGAGGCCTGGGAGTTTGAGGGTTCTGCGCAGTATCTTAGCTGTTCCTAGCACTGCACTCTTCTGGACAGAGAGCTCTGATGTTGTTCTTGGGATCTGTTGGAGCCACTCTCCCAGCTTAGGAGTCCCAGCCCCGAGTGCTCCTACCACCACTGGGACCACTTTGGCCTTCACTTTCCACATCCGCTCTAGTTCTTCTTTCAGGCCGTGGTACTTCTCCAGCTTCTCATACTCCTTCTTCCTGATGTTGCTGTCACTTGGCACTGCTACATCTATCACCACCGCTGTCTTCTGGTCCTTGTCTGTTACCACGATGTCTGGTTGATTGGCCAGTACCTGCCTGTCTGTCTGGATCTGGAAGTCCCACAGGATCTTAGCCCTGTTATTCTCCACGACCTTCTGTGGAATCTCCCATCTGGGCTTGGGAGGGTCTAGCCCATACACTGTGCAGATGTTCCTGTACACAATGCCAGCTACTTGGTTGTGTCGTTCAGTGTATGCTGTTCCTGCCTGCATCTTACATCCTGCCACTATGTGTTGGACTGTGTCTGAGGCCTCTCTGCAGAGTCTGCAGCTTGGGTCCTGTCTAGTGTGGTAGACCCCTGCTTCAATGGATCTGGTGCTCAGTGCCTGTTCTTGTGCTGCTATGATCAGTGCCTCAGTGCTAGATATAGATATAGATATAGATATAGATATAGCTAGTTCTTTGGCCTTAAGTCACAGTAAAGGGTAACGCCTGTATCAACTTTTAGAAAACTGTTTCTTCTTGACAGGCAAATGGCTTGAAGTAAATGTGGTTCATTTAACAGGCATTAGTCTCTTTTCCTAATACAAACTTGCATCCCAAAAATCTTGTTTATTATCCAGGCTTCCTTTGAAAGGTTTTTAAATACTTTTGAGTGTTTGTCTTAGTGGCCACCTTTAACTATTTTTAATTTAACAGTTTTAATATCTTTAAGAAAGCCTGTTGTCTCTCCCGCTGAGGAGTTGTCTTTCAAATATTTTGCATATCTTTAAATATTCTAAAGATTAACATAGTCACTGGGAAAATTACAACAGATATGTTTAGTTGTATATATAAAATAGATTATTTTTAAAAAGGATGCTTTGAAAAATAGGAAAGGCTTTGAAACATATTAACAACTTGACCGTTTATTAGTTGTCATTTATTTTTAGCATAAGATCTGTCTACCTCTAGTGTTACTATCAAAAGCCTTCAGTCTTTAATATAGAATATAATTCTTTCCCAGGAGAACAGATGTAAAATATTTGATCAGCTCTGTCTCCTTTGGTATTTCTAATTTATTCTCCATCTCCACACTAATAATGCATTCAGCATTCTCTTAAGAGGTCATGTGTTGTGTTAATAGAGTGGCAGCATTTCTGAGGGCATCTTTAAGCTACACTACTTTCTTGCTTAAACAAGGAGATATTAAAGCGAGCCATCCCTAATAAGAGCTATCACAGGCTTTGCTGTCATATAATGAATTGCAAAACCTTAACTTTCCCCATATATCTGATTAGGATTAAAATGAATATTTATAATCAATGTGATTTGGCATTCTGTATCCAAGCGTAACTGGCACTTTGAGCACTTCTGCTCTATAGAATATATCTCTAGTCCTTTGTTGCTAACGTGTGCTTAAAACAAGGTGAAGAATGAGAATTTTGAGCTTATTATGATTTGAGAGAGTTTGGAGGAACATTGAAATCTTTTGTATAGAATTTTCTGAGTAAAACAATGATTTTGGAGAAGCCTCAACATGAAGTGATTCGGTGAAGGTTTTTATATCATGTCACAGTGGGCAAAATGCTGCACTGAGTTGCTAAAATGGGGTCCCCAAAGAGGGTCTACAAATAGATGTGGATAAGCCCTCAGAATTGAAGAAAATGCAAGCCAGATAAATAAGGGATGCTTACACTCCTGTTTTGTTGGGTTGCCAACAGCTGTAGTACAAACCTCATATCTCAACTGTAGCAGATATTGAGGTAAAATCTCTAAAGCTTTTTACTAAAACCATGGGACAGCAAGGCATCACGAGTTTTGTCATTGGTATAACTTGAATGTAAAGTCATATAGCAAAATCTTTGATAAAGCTTTAACAAGTGTTGAAGGAAAAGCAAAACACACTTTTCCAACTTAAATAAAATATAAATTTGGGTGAAATAGGTGGATTTAAATTACCTGGTTATTCATTTTCTGCCCAGTCAACAGAAGGGAATAAACAGTGTACAAGGAAAGATTATAGCGATTACTTATTTAGGCAAAACACAGAAGAGGATGGGTCACAATAACCAGATCAAAGTTCCTCAGCTTTAAATCATCTCTTAATTACTAGATTGTTTTTAGGGCAGGAGACCAGATTAAAAATAAGGGGAAATAATTGTAATGGGGGGGGGAAGGTTATTGCAGACATTGTAAGAGATGAAAGCAATCAAAAGAAATTTCCAGCTCCATTAATATTTTTTTAAAAAAAACTTCCACTCACAAAGAATTTGAGCAAGTATCAGAATATGCAAATAGTGTCTTCCATAGGCTTACCTTGTGTAGGTAAATTCACAATTGTGCTACTGTAGTTATAACTCACCATGTTGGACAGTCCTGTTCTGGAGTAAACGAGTCCACATGGAGGGAGAAACTGATATAATTTTAGTGATACAATTATACTAATATAATTAGGCCATTAAATTTCCCTATCCAGGCAGGCTCTTAGAAAGCAGGCTAAAGAGCAATTAGGTGACTTAGAGCACCCATAGCTTTTACTTTACTTTCTTAGTACTGCCAAAGAAAAATAAACAGTGCACATGATGTCAGACTTAAGGAAAATGAATGGCCATACCAAAGGACAAGATTCTGAATAGAGACTCTCTTAAATTCACCTGTGACCAGATGTCTTATGAATATGGCTGATAGAAATGAATAGGTGTATACTATAAATTCAAGTTTTGGTCAGAAGCAGTCATAAAAGGCTCTGGCAATTTCCTTATAGCTGAGGAATTTCTGGTAAATGTTTTTTAAAAATCTCCTTTGCAGTGAAAATAAAGATTCCACTGTTGAGATATCTGAAAATTCTATCTCCTGAGATGTACCTTTTTGTAGGTGACATAGCATCAAGACATAAATCAGTTGTAATTTCAGCCTTGCAAGATCACAGGTTTATTTTGAACTGAAAGAAAATCAGTCTGACACCAGCTCAAATAATAATACTACTGGGAGTTGTAGTATGTAGTACAAGTCCTTTGGGAGTGTCTACATGTCAGAACAATGGCACTTGAAGATTCAGAATACTTTGACAGACATCAAAGCGAGAGGAAGGGAACAGCAAGTTCACTTCTCAGGCATGATGGTGTCATGCACACAAATAGCCGCATGAATGATTCTTCAAGAGGAGGTGCTACAGATGTCCCTCTGATCTGTCACGGATGTGGTCAAGCAGTCCCTTGAGTATGAACCAACAGTCATGTCTTCCAGAAGACAGTACTTCAAATGCTTGAAAAGCTTTTAATTGAGTATGTTAAATGGTGTCAAAACTAGCATAATAATTAGTAAATGTTCTTTCTCAGTAGTAGGACCAAATCAGGAAAGTTTTGAAAATGTTCTGGTAGATGACATGCTCACAGTTGGTGATCAAGCAGGGATGAAAATCCATTTTCCTTCAGCTGTGCAAAATTGTGTGTGTGCGTGCACGCGCACACGTGCATGCATGCACCCCCCCCCCCATGCCTGGGTGGAGGAAGAGGGAGTCTTGCACATTGGTGCTGCAACTTTTTGACCATTCACAGCATGAGCAGAAACCTGAAATGGACACAGTGGACCTGATATATCCCTGGGGTAACAATGGCTTTAGTGACATATAGCTGGGTTGAATGTATTACTTATTCAGCAGCAGCAATAGAGTAGCTTTATTATTTGTATTACAGTAGAACCTAGAAGCCTTGGTGTGCTGAGTACTATGGAAAAAAGAAAAGATTATTTCTACTGACCAAACAGTTAATTGTCTAAATATGGACAAGACAATGAAGACGAAAAGGGGAATAACTGGGATAGGAATGCAAGGTTCTATGTACTGTTAGCTGGAAGTGTGGGGTAGAGGCTTCTAATTTTTTTAAGTGAGCAAAGGAGTCACAGGCTAACAGATCACTTCGTTATTTATACACATAGCTTGTGAACTTTTTTATAAAAAGGAATAGTAATAAAAATGCAATCCAGGATTTTAGTACCAACTGGCAAGAGTGTGGGGGTTACATAGGTATATTCTAGTTCACAAAAAATGTTATGTGAGGTCTCGATTAAAAACCAATGCCAGCGTGGTCATCAGTTGTCATGCATTGTACAGATGAACTGAACTGAATGTTAATCAAGAAACTGTAAAAGCTTCAAAGGAAGAAAAGTAGCAGGAAAAATGAGTGGTGTATGAGGAGAACCCAATCCTCAGGTGCACATCAAAGGTTTCTGTAGCTTGTAGTGGGGAGATAAAGTCACCCTGTCTTCATCGCTCAGGAAGTATATATATGTGTGCTTTATGAAAGAGGGTTTGCAACTGCTTTGATTAAAAACACTAACGAGAACTTTGAGAGATGTTTCTTTAGACAGGAGGATAACTTGTTGGTTAAGCTAAGTCTCTATAAAGTGTGTTGTTTTTTGTTTTATATGTAACCATTTTTTCTTTAATATTCTTATTAATTACCACTTTAATCTTTGATAATGAACTTGTTCTTGTTTATGCTACAAACATATCTATGTGCTGTGCTATTGAGTGAAGTGGTGACCTTGAGTTGAATTTTACAAACTATTATGTGCTATTTCTTTGAGAATAGCAGGTATGGTAAATCTATAAGAATCCAGTGGATGCAGGGGTAGTCATCACAGGGACCACTCCAAGGACTTGATGGTTGATGTGTGCTTGTCTTCGGTGGAGTGGGCTGGAGCCAGAGGACTCAGGATCTTGATACACCCCTCCCACGAAAGAGGCAGGGGAACATAGTCCTCCAAGGAGCATAGAGACAGAGACTGCATAGGAAACAACCAGTCAGAGGGAGACTGCAAATGGCTAGGCAATCAAAAGAAGCCACAGGGCCAAGAAGGGCAATCTGAAAAGGAGCTGCAGAGCCAGAGACAGGTGGTTCCTTGCTGGGGCCAGAGGAGTACAGTTGGTGCAGCTGGCTAGCCAAAGGAAACTGCAAAACCAGGGACAGCTCAGAGCTGCAGGTACCAGGCAAGTGAGGATGTGCTCCTGACTGGCTGGGGCCTGAATATAAAAGAGTCCTGAGGTTCAGGTGAAGCTTTGGTGAAAGCTGGGGCCATGGGGAAGCAGCCCAGGGAACAGAAAACAGAAAACAGAAATTTTTTAGGGGGATGTGGCATTGTGTGGTTGCTCTTTTCAGTGCCTGAGTTGGGACTTGAAATAGTGGGCAGACTTGGGTCCTATCTATATGCCACTGGGGAGGTGGTCTACAAATACAGTGTTAAACCTTCCAGAAAGGAGTCAGAACTGAGTGGCTCAGTTATTCGAGCTGGGGCCAGACGGCACAGAGTGGTGAAGCATTTCCTCCAGGGAGGAAGCTCAGTGGCACAGCTGGTATTAGGCTTTGGATTAGCTGATCTACAGAGCCACAGACATTTCCTCAAGCTAAGGGCAGGTCGTGGTGGGGTGCCACCCAACCCTGGGGAACATCACAAAGAATCATACCTAAAAGCACACTTTTTGTAGCTGAGCCTTCTTTTTTGTGTTTTTGGTCACTTTGATGCCAATTCAACAAAATATGTAAGCACACACTTAAGTTCCATTGAAGTTAATTGATCTTGAGTACATTCTTGAGATTAAGCATGTACTTAAGTACTTGATGAATAGTAATGGCTTGCTGAATCAAGGCCTCTCCCCTTTTCCTTCCAACTGATAAGTGGGCAGATGAAAATTCAGGTGAGAGATTTTCATTTAAAATAGATTTAACCATCACATTCCTCTGAGCACCTGCGCTTAACCAGATAGTATTCTAAGTAATGTGTTCAGTTTTCACTGCTGTCCTGGGCAGTCTGTGGAAACTGATGCTTTGTAAATTGTTGTGCTAACCTTGCTATGCTGCAAAATTTAAAAGTTAATAAAATGATTTTTAAAAGTAATAACATCTAAAAAGGAACGTGTACATTCTTTTCAATTATTCTTAACATCTGAACTTTTAAATTGCATTAAACTACCATTCTTACTAAGTAGTGTTTATTAAGTCATCTTAATTGAACATGCACTTTAAAAAGAAACTGAACAGTAATTAGGTATCACAATTTGATGATCATATAATTTGCATTGCTGACAAATAGCCAAACACAATTCACTTTTCTTGATATCTACCGGTGAATACAGTACTTGCCACATCTGTCAGTATGTGTGTTTTTATTAGCATGCCTTAGAGAAGCAAATGTCTGCTAGTGCTGAATACACTGGATGATGCTACTTGTTCCTCACAGCTGCATATGAGTAAGCACCTGTATGTTGTAAGCACCTCTGTTTTATCAGTTATACAAATATGAGATCTGTATATAGAATTTAATAATAGTTGAACAAGTTTTATATTTTATGTGTAAGTTACACATGTATTTAGACAAATAACTTGTTGTTTGTTACACCAGGAAGGTGTCATTCAAATAATAAATTTTGGATTGAGAGGAAAGAAGAGTTTTCTGGTGGCAATGTGAATTATGACAGCATTACATAAATGGCTAGCAGTATGATATTGAATCCATAAAATAAAATTACATATGGCTTCATAATATTCACAGTTCAGGTATATTTAATTTTATATAATAGCATTGTATATAGTATTATGTAATAGTCTTTGAGACAAAAATGTAGCAAGAGCCAGATTTTCCAAAGTTGTTTCTGTAATTGCTCCCTTTTTTTCTGTAGCTCCATGTCTTTTTCTACTCATTTGTGTGCCCAAGAGGCTCTCTGTGTGCACACTGTATTTTCATGTGGAAGTTGAGTAGCTAAATACAGCTCTTCCCAGGTCTAAGTCCTTTTAATTGTAAAATTTGGATGGAAATATTATGCCTGCAGAAACTTAGACCCCAAAGAATATAGTCAAAATTTTAGGGTCCAGGTTGAGTTGCCTTTTAGAACATGGTTTCTACTCTTTAACATTTTATGATATTTTAGTTATAAGATAGATAGCAAAATAAATTGCATTTCATAACACAAAGCCACAATAAAGAGCTACTATGCTAGTTTAAAACAACAGTTCTTGAAGCAACATTGTGTTGGTAGGTGTCTCTTTTGGGGTCTCACTGGAGCACAACAATTGTGATGTTGCCTACTGTGCTGCAGGGTGAAACGCTGGCACGGATCCCATCTGTGACAAGTTGCTCCCTTTAGGCCATTCCACAATTCAGTAATGCTATCCAGAATCTCTTTGCACCAGAGAGTTGGGATGTGTGGCTGCCTCCTGCCAATGATGTGCTAGAAGAGAAAGCGTTCCCTCTAGTCTGTCACTCAAGGTCATCATACAGAAAATAATGTGGTCCTTTATGCATATGCTGGATCTCTACAGCTGGTGTTTCGTTTTTTTTTTTCCCTGAAAAAAAAAATTAAATCTGGGGTATTTGAGGAAAAAACTCACTTTAGTATCAAAATATAATTAATTGTTTTTAAAGATTGAGGGGAAATACTGCCCCTAAGACTTAGTCTAAACAGAAAAGTCATTTAAAGACAGAGAGAAGGTGTTATCTGTGTGTAGAAATGGCAGCTGACATCAAGGGAAACTGAGGAACTGTAAGATTAAGTGATTTGTCCAATGTCACACATTAGGTCTGTGGCACAGCTAATAGTTAAAACAAGATCATTCGAGTCAGAGTCCATCCATGCAAACCTACATATATCAAATTCATGGTCAATATTGTTTCAGTTCCAACCTAAAGCTTTTTTATTTTCCTCCCTGTGGTGAATTTTATTTGGACATCAAAATACTTGACTATGTTGTTTGTTTGTTTGTTTGTTTGTTTTTAACTATGTCACTGGGATTTTCGTTATCTGAAATTACAAGATGATTTATCCAACCTTGAACTGCATTGTCAGAAAGTCCCGGGTCCCAGTGACTGTTCTGAAATAATTGTCCACAAATGTATCACACTGGACTATGCCTCATCTTACAAGTTACTTTATTTTTATGTGCTATGTTACCTTCTTGAGTCATGTTCAAGGACATCAGGCAAGAAGTTCCTAAATAAAAACCTTAGGAGGATGCAGGAATTTATAGCCAGTGGCAAGCCTCCTAGTGAGGTGAAAGTTATTGTTGGCCAAGAGCAATATGCAACCACCAAAAAACTGACATGTAACATGTCCTTCAGTTCACTGACAGACTTGCCTTATGGAGCAAAAGACCGGAATCACCCAAATCTGCTGGACAAAGTGAATATTTTAATTATTAACTAAAATTAAATTATGCCTTGATTAATTTTAGATGAAGAATATTATTAAATATTGAAATGAAGATTATCCATCTTGCATCTTTCATGATGAAAAATATACATTGGTTTAGAAACGTGAAACCTTCTGTCAGATCCATGTTATATTCACAAAGGCTGGGTTTTGTAGTTGTGTATCTGATTTAGCTGAAAGATGTGTAAAAACTCATATACTCAGCCAGCTTCCTTTTATCTATGTATTCTCCTTATTGTGTACTGTATAGTCCACCTCAGGGCAGAAATGATTTACGCTCATAAGAAGTTGATATTTCAACCTTTTCAGATAGCAGTATATGAAAATACTTAGTTTCTGGTTAAAACACCAACATTACTTCAGGTCTAACGTTGAGCTTCTGGGTAGTTAATCACACTTTTTTGCCTTGACAGAGTAAACTTGTGACTTCTCATCTTCCTTTAGCAAAAAGTCTTAAAAAATGGAAAGTCAAAGTGGGTGAGGTATTATCTTTCACTGAACCACCCTCCAGTGTGAGAGGCAAGCTCAAAGCTCTATGCTGCTCTGTTCAACTTAGTATGTCTCTTGCCAACAGAAGCTTGATCAATAAATGATATTCTCCTATGTCTCTAATGTCCTGCAGTCAGCGCAGTTATGCTTCAATGAAAAATGGAAGCATTTCTTTGGCATAAGGAGCTTATTCAATACTACCTCTTCTGACTGCTTCCTCACATCAGGCTTATGCAGTGTTTACTTCTTGGGAGCTTGTGCTGAACTCAGATTCCCACCTTTGTGGGAGCAAATATGCTTATCACCTTGTCTGAAATATTCACGTATGCCAGTGTTTTGAGCTCATCTCTGCTGAAATCTTTATCCATGACTTCATTTCTCTTCATTTGACTATATCGTTCTTGTTTTGAAAATGTCCAGGGGATGATTACAGAGCTCACTCACCCCCTGGTTTGTTTGTTTAGTACTGAAGGCTGCCTTATCATTTTCAATACAAGGACCTTCTCCTCTGTAGTTCCTATGGACTAGCGCAGCCTTTCCATAGCTCTTAACTTTATCTTTTTACATATTTCCAGATAGCCTCATTTTGAAGTGTCTCTTTCAAATTCTGTCACTGATGTTGTCTATTTTATTATCACATCTTTACTGTATTATCTGATATCTTGAGTCCCTGTTCATTCTTTTCTCTCTCCACAAAGACATAGCCTGTTCCAAAAGTCTAAAAGTTCTATAACTGCTTGGAAAATGGGACAGTAGTGCTTACTTTTCTGTAACATTAAAACATGCAACTGTGCTGTAAAATATAGGATGGTAATGACTATACTAATAACCCTTGTATTTATTGTATATAAGCCAATATTTTCATTAACATAGGTTTGGTGACTTATATCAAAGTTCTAGCTTCTTGTCCTGGTATCATCATCATCATCTTAGGTTCACATTCATAGAATTTGGTGCATGCGCGTGCGCTGTTTTTTCTTTTTACATTTCACAATTTTTATTTCAGAAGAGACTGTAGAATAAAGGCACTTTTCCTTTTTCACTTAAGCAAACTTGATGCTGTAATTACTCTTTATTAGTTCTTTTTCAGGAGAGAGTGAGATTAACATAGAAGAAGAAAAAGAAACATGCAACAAAATTTAGAGCATTCTTTAGAGCAGTTAAAGCCCATTGTCAGTTGTCATGGGATACTAGCAAAATTTGGCTGGACTTTGTCTTACCATTAGGCAGATTGTGTGCTAATATACCCTCTTCCTGGTGGCAGGTGAGAGAGAAATTGAGAAACAGCAGGCTGTCTTATGGATTTGCTATATAAATATGTGAAAACAATAATTCTTGATTATTGTGTTGGCATAACTGCATTTACCTTTTAATTCTTTTTAATTTTATCAAATATAGTAACAGTGCTCAAATAGTACAAAAATGTTGCAGTGTTCTTCCTTGCCTCTGAGCTAGTATTTCTCACCCATTGTGTTGTATTTAGCTATAAGATTTCCAATATCCTCTCTGTGCAATATGAGTTCTGTATGTGTGAACTTAGTAAAATATGGCTTTTATTTATATTTTATAATTTTGTTGGCTGATGTCAATGTTTATTTTCAAGCTTTTTTATTCGTACTGATTTAAATTTTCACAGTTGTACAGAATTATGGGTTTAACCTTTTTTTCCTTTTACATTTTCACAGTTGTGAGAAACCAGACTAAGCTCAGACAATAATTATTTAACATCAGGTAACACTGAAATTCAAAAAGGTTAACCCATCATAACTGTTAAAACACAAACTTCCAACATCAAATGTTAAAATACATAGCTGTCCTTAATCCAAATTCCATTAAGTTATCAAGTAGCAGTTTTCTCATTTTGTCTATCTGAAGATTTCAGTTGTGTATTTTTCATCAGTTTGTATGTGTGTGGAGGAATAGGAATTTATTTATAAAAATGTAATCCTTCCAAGCCAAAATTTAAGAAGTGAACTTCATGAGTAACAGACTGGATGAGCCACTGGGATATTTTCATCTTTTTTGTTCATAATATTAATCAGTAAGTTTGTTTTTCTTCTGAAATGAATGGACCATGATGGTGACCTGACTAGCACCTAACCAAAGCATTCTTAAAAATGAACTTGAACTGTGGTTCCATGATATATTTGAAAATAGGAAGTATATGCAATACAATGCAGAAAATAAACCTGATTCTGACACATCAGTGTGAATGTACTCTTACAACTTCATGGTAGACTAATTTTCACATAAACCACGGAGTTATGCTATGAATATTTGTTTCAGAAGTAATAGTCGTGAAACATAAGAATACATTTTCTGATGACAAATTTCACGTAAATCATGTATAAAATGAGCATTAAATATGGAAATGTGTTGCAGTGTTTAAAAAGCTCAATCCCCTGCCATAGTAATCTTTCATATTCTAAGAAAACTCTGAAGACAGGTATATGTTTCACTAGTAAATTTAAATTATTAGCTTTGTGTTCTAAGAATTTGACTTTAAATTGTATATGGTTTCTGTTTTAAAATATGGTTGAGAACTATCTCTGCCTTTTAATACCTATAAATGTATTTTTTTAAAAAATAAAAACCCTCCTGTGACAGCACACAGATTGGTTCTTTTCTGACCTTTCTTTCTCTGTGGGAAGAAAACATTAAGTTACTCATGTAAAGGTCATTTATGGTTGCTGTATGCTTTTATGAGCCTTTATCATTTCACTGACAAGGGCAGCTTGATACTGATCGGCTAGATATCTCCTTTAGCCACAAGAAGGTCAGTTACTTGAAGAAACCTTTGTAGACACCCAGGTACTGTTGTTTTAAGCCACGCTTACCACAGTGTTTTTTATTTATTTGTATTTCCAGTGCAAGGTGGGAAATAAGATACACTACAAGGGGCAGGTTTCAGATTCAAATGATCTTAACACAATAACATTGAATGAATTTGACTGAATAGCGTAGCACTAAGATGAGCTGAAGACTTGGTTGGTTGGTTTTCTGTGTTCTCTTGTATCATAAAAATTTTCAGCATATAACATTTTTATCAAATCTTTTGCCAGTTCCTGCAAATAACAGTTTATTGCCTGCCTTCAGAGAAAGATGAGGTAGTTTGGTTTTCAGGACATCTAAACAAAAGTAAAGGAAACACAGACTTATGCCATGTTTAGGTTTTTCTTGAAGGGAGCTTAAGTCCTTTGAGAGAAGACTGTCCATTTTGTATGTGAAGTTTTAATGCTAGTTCAGTCCTGTTGGAGTCAGTGGAACAGCTCCAGCAAAAAAAAAAACTGGTGCAATGAGCAGAGAATGAAGCAAACTGAGTTTGCTTGTCCTTAGCCCACTTAGGAATGGAGAGCCAGTGCAAGATTTTTCCTGAGACTCTTGTGTCTCTGAATTACATTCCTTTTGGTTACCCTTGAGCTTGAAGGACCATGATGCCATTTCTGAGTTTCCCTCTTATGTGCCATGGTGTCTGCAGGTGTTAAGGTCTAGGACTCTGGGAGTTGGAGAGGAATACTGCATGAAAAGAAGCTGATCTTTGACTCTTCTCAGATCTTCCTCCCCAGCTCTAGACTTTTCTAGGAATGAAGGTATTACCATGTATATCTATAGCAGAAGAGCATAATGGAGCCCAAGTAAGGGATAGGACTGGTGCTCTCTCCCAAAACAGTTGTGTTGTTTTTTTTTTGTTTTGTTTTGTTTTTTGCTTGTTCGTTTGTTTTGTTCTGTTCCCCAGTCTCAAAGAAAAGAAGGGGGCAATATATCTGCCATCTTTAAGAGAATGCCTCATAGAGTTGTCATCTGTCTTTGCATGCCCTGTCTATATTTAAATAGGAGAAAACCCATGTCGTTGTACAGATAGAAAAATGTGTGCCAGACAGTGAAGCAGTAATTATGAAAGAATAGTAGATTAAAACAAAAAAGAACCCACAACTGGTGCATACTAAGGAAAATCTTTTGCAGATTTAAAAGTAAATATTGAAGCCTTATATTTCTCAATATTGCAACAGTTAAAGTTGTTAAATGTGTATCTTTTCAACACTCAGTTTTCATAATCAGTGCTGACATTTTAATATCTTTTTATTTAAAAAAATAAGATCCATCATAGTTGTAAAATGGGCAATAGAAACACATTCCAGCTGTGACTCTCAGTAGCTGTTCAGTATTGTGAGTTTTACAGTGCTGTATGTAATCCCAGGTTTTTTTGTGACTCAAAAGATTTGTGCAACCAGCATTCACTTGGGCATCTACAAAGCTCATTGTCCATGGGAACTTCTGCACATTTTAAAAGGTTTAAAGTGCAGAGAGGCAGTGCTAGCTTTTCTAAGACTCTTTGTGATTGGGCCTTGTGTGCAGTAGGTAAGCATAGAAATGTAGGGGTTTCTTTTATTTTACATAGTTACATGGGAAAAAGATTAAATTAGTTGTATGGTTGGTTTTACTGCTTAATGGAGATAAATGCAAGATTTAAGTATAAAAGGGAATTATGTATTTTGTTGCTAACGTAGGCTGAACACATTGCACATACCACAAGTAACCTTGTATTCCTCATTTGCACTGTATGAACTCCCTCTGCCAACCTTCACATTTCCTTTTTCACACATGCCAGGGGGACAGGGTTCCCCATTCACTCCAGCATCTGTACATCCTCCTCCTCTTCCCCCCTTCCACAATGCCAGGGGCTCATTGTGTGTTCCCATTTCCCTCTTCCCTTTTATCACCCAGATATAATATACAGTTTTTCTGTTCCTTTGCTCTTTCAGGCTAGCTACATTTTTAACTGTGTTGGGGGCGGGGGGCAGAGCTATGATTGGGGCTGTTGTTAGGCTGGAAGGAGTTTATGGCTGCCATCAACCAGTGCTTTGATCTGTAAACAATCACAAAGACAGTTAAAGCTGCCAGTGTTGGTAGCCAGATGCCATGTAACACCCATTTCCATTTTTCATTTTATTTCTGCGTTTAGTTAGTCAGTTCATGACTAGTAATATCCTCTGAAATTTGAAAGTTGATCAGTAAAGGCATTAAATTATCAAGTTACAGACACCCCCAAAATCCCATCCAGTTGAGTGTTGGATTTGCTTTTTTCAGCAGATAAAATAATAAGCTAAAATCAACAAGAAGCTGTATACTTCTGTTGGGAGACATTTTATAGCGCAGCAGAAAACTTTTCCTGTAACTTTTGGTTTTAGAGTTTTATTCTTTATCTGCTAGCCCAATGTGCTTCTGTTTGTTGTGCAAGTCTTTTTTCTGAGTGAACTTTGTGTCCTACTGTCACTCTGAGAAATCCTTTTTTGTTGCACCATTGTCTCTAACTAGACAGATTACTGGTCTGGGAGCTAACTTGCTGTTGTATGAATGGAGTAGTAAAGGATGTTTCACAGTTCCTATTGGCTCACTCTATCATTAACATTAGCAGGTGTAACCATTAGCATGAAAGTGAGACTTTAGACCAAATTCATTATCTCGGCAGGTGAAACTTCATTGTCATTAATAACATTGTGACTCCTTGAGCTAACAGTGAATTTTGCCTGCATCTCTGAAGATTTCATTACAGTATTTTCTGTATGGACTCATGTTGCTTAGAGCTAGGGATTTTTTTAGAAATTCACATGATTTAAAAGGAAAATGTCATTTTAAAACTAATTATGATACAGTATTCTGGGACTGTCATAAGCTATCCATTTTAATTTTAAACATGGTTAATGGTTTTATAGTGTGTGAAATGTCTTCCTAGTTGACTGGACATTTTAATTTATGTACCCAAATGCTGCCAGAGGAGTTAAACTCTTTTGATTTCTTGATCTTCCTGCTTTAAAAAAAATTGTAATATTTGAGCACATATCATAGAATCATAGAATCATAGGGTTGGAAGGGACCCCACG
>ML681991.1:15882884-15894987 GCA_007922195.1 Podocnemis expansa | reverse complement strand
CCACCAGCAGGCACCTGTCACATCGATTCATCTCCCCAGCCTGATTATTGGAGACAGGGAACTGCAGGCTGCAGTCCCTGCAAGTCCACACCAGGGTCTGGGTAGAGATATCTGTGGTCAGGATGTCTGTCTGGCTACAGTTCTTGAGAAAATGTACATTATTATTATGGATTATTATAGCCAGTAATTTCAAATGATATACTGGAAATCGGGTTTTCTAGCCACATAGTATTATAACATACCCAGTACATGAAGTACAAGATGTCATTAGCACTCTGACTTACTACATGTCATTTCATTTAGATTTTTATTAAACTTATTTTGATAGTGTTCCTTGGAAACCGGTGGGCAAGATTCATACCTTGATCACTTTGTTGTAAATCTAGATTAATTTCATTGATTCTTCTTTGGCCTGAAAGTAACATCAGGCCCAAAATAATTTAATATTTATGTGTAATATCTGAGATGGAATTTTGTCTTTTCCAGGATTATTTCCTTAGGGAGTTCCTATTCCTTGTTTTCATGACCCTGAGCATACGTAATCAGAAATGGAGCAGATGGACTGCAAGCCCTACCAGCCACTGTCAAAAGTTAAGCATGAAATGGATCTAGCTTATACAAGTTCTTCAGATGAGAGCGAAGATGGGAGAAAACCAAGGCAATCCTATGATTCCAGAGAAACTCTGAATGAATACAGCCAAGAACTAAGACTGAACTATAACAGCCATAGCAGAAAGAGAAAAGCTGTTGACAAATCTACTCAAGGTACTTAGTTACTTTTAATTTTCTCTAATTATGAAAGTATCATACAATGACATTTTTATTTCACCATGCAAACAAGTAATCATATTACTTCAGACATACAGTGATTGCCATTAAAAAGTGAGTTTGGCACTGGTTAGCACCCTACAGTATCTGAGTTACTGCAAATATTTTCACAAATATTTTTCAGCTGTCATCGAGAAATATGGAATTGCTATGGTGACTGCCACAATGTGCCAACAGTTGGTGAATGTTGTTTTAAGGTGGTGGCTACTCTGTTTACCAAGACTAATTGGGTTTATGACTCTTTATGTCTGCTGTATGGATTTGCTGCAGGTACCAAATTAGCTTTGACGTTGTAGGTTATCTGTACATGTGCTTGTAAAGCTTATTTGTAAATTCAAATGCAACAATCTTCTTAAATAAAATTTGTGTAATCCTACTAATAGCCAAATCATTTGCATACTGATGCAGAAATAATTTATTGTAAGTACTAAAGCAGACAGTTAAGTGGTGTATTCCCACCAGCACCTTTTGCTTGATATTGGCAAAAGTCTAGGACAAAAGTTTTCAAAGGCTAAATATTTTAACTAAAGTTAGGCAAGTCCTAAATAGAGAAACATAAAGGGCTAAGTAAAGGATGAAACAGGTAAAGGAGAAGGAAGTAGAGGAGCAGTAGTTACTCCAATATTTTCCTGATAGACTTGCTTGATGCAAGAACTTACTTAGTACCCCACACAGTACTTCTACTACCATCATCTCCTGCCCTGGGGAAATGGGTGGTATATGCATCAGCCCTTGCCCCATATCAGAAACCTGCTTGGTAGCATGCAGGGAGACACCATGAAGCTGGGTCACATCTCAGACGACAAATCCTGTTCCCTTACAGTAGTAATGACACCAGTTCTGCTGTGAACTGGGATTTCCCGCATCCAAAGAAAAACAATTACAGCTGTGCAAAGTCAGCCACTGGTGGAAAGCTTACTTTATAAGAACAATAGAATGGCTTTTCTTTGGGACAAAAGAGCAGTTTCCACCTTCACATCTGAATTCTTGCAACTACAAAGACAAAAGTGATTCTGTACAGCTCTTACAACTAAGAAGCTGTTCTGATCAGTTCATCTGAAGATTTTTGTTTTCATTTTAAACCTTTGAAGTGAAATTCTCCATTTATTTACATCTGTTAACTGACATTCTCTGGAAGTGTGTGGTGCATAGGTATAACTCAGAGAGAAGCTTTGTTCCTATCCTAGACATCTCTTCAGTAAATATACACAAATAATACAGCTACAAGCAACAGCATGGGGAAAAATATTAGAGTATAATTTATTAGATGTCTTAATACCAGGCCTATTTAGAGAATTTGAACAAGATTACAAACATATATATTTTACTTGCCAAGAATTGTGTTGTCCTGTAAGTATTAAGTGGGTATGCTTAACTAAGAAATCAGCTCGTGTATTACATTTAGTTTACTTAGTCTTATTCCTCTAGAACTTCTGCATCTTGTTGGAAAATCCCACCAATAATCTTGTAGGATTAACTCTGTGTGATTTTCTTGCTAGAAATGGTGAAGTTTTATATGCATTTTTGTAGCAAGTCATCATATACAGTAGGAGTTTGTCCTGCTCACATTTGTTCAGAATTGGCCTGTTAGGAACCAGATTTATACTTACACAAACTGATGACTTTCTTCCAGACTTATGGAGGCATTTTATTTGGTTGGAAAAAATGTTCTCCACCTTTCTCTTGCCAAGATTTAATGTACAGTTCATTTCTTAATAGATATAATAGGTGTCTGTCCTGTTTAACTTACAACTATCTTTTTCATCTTGAAATTCTTGTTCAGGTTACCATATGCCTCTAAGCATGTGCTTTATCACTATTCAGGTCAGCATGTTAGCACTTGCTTCAGTGACAAACAGAGATACTTTACTGAAGTGGGGGTCTGTGTCAATATATTATCATTTAGTGCATATTGGTTATGTTACACTTGTTAATACTTCCATTATACTTGCTAGTATATTGAGTTGTCTGGATAGAGGTAAAATTTGCTTATCTTACTGGAAATCATATAATGTAGTTTTCTCTTGTGATAAATTTAATGCAGTGTAATTGTTCTAGTCAGTAATTGTATAGGTCTCTTCTGCCAAGAATTGCATTGCATATGGGTGTGCCCTGCCAGGAATCCATTCCCATATCTTTGTGCTGGCATATGTCATATTGATTTGTTCTGCCACAGATTCAGCCCATACGTTTGACCTATCTGTCCTACAGTGTTACAATATGTAAGTGGCTGGGCATAGAATTCTTTCAAACAAACAGAAGGTAGGCTGAGGAGACAGAGGTTGCCTCTGGCTCCAGAGTTGGGTTAGCGGATTTTCTAACAGGCTTGCAAAAAGGCATTTCTTTAATGGTAGAAGTCCTGCAAGATATACTGACAAAAGACTTTTTTGAGTTATGAGTCTGACCAGCTCCAAAGGTCTAAGGGTGTATCTGGATTCTCCTAAGTCCCACCCAGATTTCACTGACATCCTACATTAGGCACATCTTTAACTTTGGAGCCTTTATTTGTGACATGTAATGATTTTTGTAATCACTGATCAGAGAGGATTGTGAATGTTGTCAGCTTATACTACTGAAAATGTTGGATATATATAGGATTGTTTTCTAAACATTTCAATGCACTTTACAGAGCTGGATAAAATATGTATTTTATAAAGAGGGAAAACTGAGGCACAGAAACTTAAATAATCTACTCATGGCCACTTACTGAATAAATGGCAGAGTTATAAGTAAAGCTCTTGTCTCTTGACTTTGCTCTCTGCTCCAAGTGCTAGGCTGCACTGAAGGAAAATGCAATTCTGAAAAAGTGATGAGTTAATGGATCGCAAAGTGTGGGGGGGCAGTAAATTTAGAAGGCAAGCGAACTACACCCATGTAATGTGTGGGAATAGATAAGGAAATTGATGCGTGGCAACTGTCATGAATAAAGTGATAATGATCAAAGGTGAGATAGTAAACAGACGTGAATTCTGATGAGGGAATGTGAGAAAAGAAAAGTCACTCCAGAATATACGACTAATGAGAAGTTTAAAGGTGTATATTTTAATGGCTGTTTTAGGCCTCATACATTTAAAAATGTACAAACACTTTGATTATAACCCAAATTTTCAGAAATAGGAAATTTTTGCATTAACATTAATACACATATAAATATTGTATTCTGAAGAAAGGAGTTTGTTCAGACTTGTTCAGACAGATAACTGCTTGTGCCCTGAATAAACAGTGAGTCATGCTTTGGTATTGGTGCTGTCTAAAACCAAAACCCTTTACAACCGATTGTCAGAGTTCTTTGGCATTATTTATTGCTGGCAATTTGGCCACTGAAATTGTCACAAGTTTCTTGGTAGCAACAGTCCTTTGCTCTATTCATGAGCTCTTTAGCTAATAGGTGTTCTTTCATAAAATAGATACTGTGCCTAAATATGGCCCTAATCCAATAAATGTGTGAAAACTGGTTTCTGTGCTATGAACCCAAAGGTTACGTTTTGTCAGTGACAGTTGGTTTGCTTCAAATACATCTTAGATTATTTTATACAGTTTATTAGTAATAATATTTATAACAAACAACCTTTGAAAAGCTGTTTGTAGAAATTATGTAATTTGTTCCTACAGTATTGTGTCTATATAAACAAGTATTCTTCTTCGAGTGCTGCTCCTGTCCATTCCTTAGTAGGTGTCTGCACGCCCCGTGCACGGCACGCCGGAAATTTTTCCCCTAGAGTACCCGTAGGGTCGGCTGTGGCGCCCCCTGGAGTGGCGCCGCCGCCACTGCCTATATAGCCATGAGCCGACCCGCCCCTCCTCAGTTCCTTCTTACCGCCCTGTCGGTCGCTGGAACGTTCCCTGGCTTCGTGCTGCATTGGACGTGGCCGCGTTATTCGGAGTACCCAAATCTCTTGTTGTTTTTAGTTAGTTAGTTGTTAGTTGTTCGTGTTGGATACTTCGCCCGCCCCGGGCTCGGGGTCGGGCCATGCCGGGCTTTAAAACTTGCGGACGTTGCAAGAAGCCCATGCCCATGGACGATCCGCATGGTGATTGCCTTTTGTGCTTGGGCGAGGCTCATCTCACCGAGAGGTGTAAAATCTGTCGTGACTTCAAGCCAAGGACCCAAAAGGACAGGGTACAACGCCTGAAGCTGCACCTCATGGAGGAGGCTCTTCGGCCGGTCCCCGGCGATTCGGGGTCCAGCACGGCACCGTCGGTGCGCAGTGCACCGGCCTCCTCGGCACCGTCTGCGGCACCGAAGCCGGGCCGCACTAAGACGGCAGCAGCGTCTCGGCGCAGTTCCTCCTCCCCGGTGCCGACTAAGAGGAAGCACCTGGAGGAGACGTCCCCGCACCGTGCCCCGGTGCGGCAGGGAGACGGCCAGAGCCACGCTGGCCAGCCGGTCTCTGTATCCCCAGCGTCGTCTCGTGACCCTTCAGAGGCACGTTTTAGCCCGGGTTCCACTTCTTCGCCAACTCAAGACATTTTGGAGGAGGCCTTGGCTCTGCCGACTACGCCAGAGGCTTTCGCCGCAGCGCAGGCGCTCGCGGCACCTTCGGCCCCGTCGGTACCGTCGTCGACCTCGGCACCGCATCCGGCACCATCCCGAGGGAAGCCGGCTCTTCTACAGAGTCGGCGCCGCAGTCCGGCACCGTCCCGGGAACACCGGCACCGCTCACCGGCACCGGCACCGCCCCGGGAGCACCGGCACCGCTCACCGGCACCGGTCGTCACAGCGGCGGGAGCTCCTCCTATCCGATCCCCCCAGCAGCACCGAGAGTCTCCACTTCGCCGTCCACGAGAGAGCCGGCACCGGTCCCCGGTACCGTCGGCGGCACCGCCATGGTCCCCGCACTCCTCTTCAAGTTCAGCACCAGAGTCGGTGCCGGACCGCCCCCAACGGGTTGCAGGTCCTGTTCCTCAGTCGGCGTCGGCGGTTCCGCCCCCTCAGTGGCCCGGCTGGCAGTGGCCCTTCTGGACTCCCTGGGCCGTCCACGCATCTCGAGTGGGCGCTGTGCCCTCCGCTCGCTCGCAGGTTCGACTCCCTCCATCAGCTGCGCTGGGCGCTCCTCCCCCTGTCGGTACCGGGGAGTTGTCGGAGGTTGAGTCCTTGCGAGATGAGGCGGACAGGGAGAGTTTCACTACGGGGGCCCGTAGTGTAACTTCTGGGACACAGTCCAAGGACCCTGAGTTCGAGGAGTCCTCCTCTTCGCCCCCCGATGAAGCGGTGGCGGGAGCCAAGCCCCTAGCGATCCTGGACGATTCTAGGGTCCACCAGGAGCTCCTTCGTCGGGTGGCAACCGGCCTGAACCTACCAGCCGAGGACATTGTTGAGGACGCGGACCCTATGGTTGACATTTTGCTCCCAGAGACCCCAGGCCGCGTGGCTTTGCCTTTTATTAAAACTGTGCATAGCACCACCAAGGCGCTTTGGCATACCCCGGCCTCGATTCCCCCTACGGCCAAACGCGCTGAGCGCAAATACTTTGTTCCCTCTAAGGGCTACGAACATTTTTATTCTCATCCCGCCCCTAATTCCTTGGTGGTTGCGGCGGCGAATGAGCGAGAGCGACAAGGTCGACCAGGGTCCACCCCTAAGTCCAAGGACTCAAAAAAACTGGACCTGTTCGGCCGCAAGGTCTACTCTACTGGGGGGTTGGAGCTGAGGATAGCAAACCAACAAGCTATCCTCAGCCGTTATGTCTTTAACGCCTGGTCCGCCATGGAGCGTTTTAGTGAGAACTTGGAGCAGGACTCCAGGGCGGCCTTCTCCGCGTCCATTCAGGAGGGCAAGGTGGTATCTAAGGCCCTCCTGCAATCTGCTTTGGACGCAGCCGATGCTGCCGCTCGCTCCATGGCTACGGGGGTGACTATGAGGCGCTCTGCTTGGCTGCAAGCGTCTGGGTTGCCCCTGGAGGTCCAACACACCATCCAGGACCTGCCCTTTGAAGGGCCTGATCTGTTTCCTCCCCAGACTGACACTCGTCTCCAGACGTTAAAAGATTCACGGGCGCTGGTTAAGTCCTTGGGTCTTCACACTCCGGCGAGCCAGAGGAAGCCGTTTAAGCCAGCGCCTCCTCCTTCGCGTCCCTACTTCCGCCGCCAGGACGAGGACCGGCGAAGGGGTAGAGGGCCACGTCAGCCGGCTAGCCGTCACCCTAGTGGACAAGGTCCCTCGCGCCCATCGGGGGGTGCAAAGAAGTCCTTTTGAAAGTCAGCTCGGGGGAGACGTACCAATCACCCAGGATCCAAACACCCTTATTTTTTACAACAGACTGTCCCATTATGCGCCCCGTTGGCGCCTGATTACGAAAGACCGCTGGGTTCTCAGGACGGTTCAGGAGGGCTACTCCCTCCAATTTTCTTCATTACCCCCCTCGGCCCCTCCTATGCCTCGTGGTGTCCTGCGGGACCAGGCCCACCGGCTTGCCCTACAAGAGGAAGTGCGGCTCCTGCTCCAAAAAGGAGCAGTCGAAGAAGTCCCACCGTCCTGCAGGGGCAAGGGGTTTTATTCCCGTTACTTCCTTGTCCCCAAGGCCAAAGGGGGCCTGAGGCCCATACTGGACTTGCGCCGGCTCAACCGGTTCCTGCGCAAAATCCGGTTCAGGATGGTCTCCCTCGCCTCCATTGTTCCCTCTCTGGATCCGGGCGATTGGTACGCCGCCCTCGATTTACAAGACGCGTACTTCCACATCGCGATTCATCCGCGACACAGGAAGTTTCTGCGTTTCGTGGTGGGGCATGCCCACCTACAGTTCACCGTCCTCCCCTTCGGACTCTCCGCCGCTCCGAGAGTCTTCACAAAGTGCCTAGCGGTCGTGGCGGCTCACCTCCGAAAGCAAGGAGTCGCGCTCTTCCCATACCTCGACGACTGGTTGATCGTGGGGAGATTGCGGCAGGAGGTCTTCACCCACCTAAGCGTGACCCGGTCCCTGTTCACTCGCTTGGGCCTGCTAATAAATATTCAAAAGTCGACTCTATCTCCTGCCCAACGGATAGAGTTCATAGGGGCGGTCCTCGATTCCACATCAGTGCGGGCGAGCCTCCCAGCCAGCCGCTTCCAGACGATAAAGCAGACAATAGACTTGCTGGTGCGGTTTCCTCGGGTATCGGCCCGCGAGTGCCTTTGCATATTGGGTCTCATGGCCGCTTGCACGTTTGTGGTTCCCTTCGCCCGTCTGCGAATGCGGCCCTTCCAGTTGTGGCTTGCGACAGTGTTCCGCCCGGGGCGGGACAATCTGGACGCCATGCTATCCGTGCCGCCGGTGGTGCTCGAGTCCCTGAGTTGGTGGACGCGTACCCCCAACTTGTGCTCCGGAGTCCCTTTCCGTTCCCCTCAGCCTTCCCTGCGCCTGACTACGGATGCATCCGATGTCGGCTGGGGCGCTCATCTCGGAGCTCTCCGAACTCAGGGCATGTGGGGAACAGCAGACTTGCCCCTGCACATCAATGTAAAGGAGCTGAGGGCGATCCGGCTTGCTTGCCAGGTATTTCGGGACCAACTCCGGGGTCGGTCGGTATCGGTTCATACCGACAATACCACTGCAATGTACTACATAAACAAACAAGGTGGTACTCGCTCACCCTTCCTTTGTCGGGAGGCCATGCGGCTCTGGGAGTTTTGCATTCGCCACGAGATCCGACCGGTGGCGTCGTATATTCCCGGCCTCCGGAACTGCTTAGCGGACAACCTCAGCCGGAGGTTTCTCACGCACGAGTGGTCCCTTCACCCGGAAGTGACGGATTCGATCTTCCGGAGGTGGGGTTATCCCCTTCTGGATCTTTTCGCCACTCGGGTCAACACAAAGTGCCGGAGTTTCTGCTCCTTTCGGGGTCGCAGCCCCGGCTCCATAGGGGACGCCTTCGAGATCCACTGGGGCGGCCGGGGTCTCCTGTACGCCTTTCCCCCGACCCCACTGGTGGCCAAGGTGCTGTACAAACTGAAGACGGACAAGGCGCTGGTCGTCTTGGTCGCTCCCGCCTGGCCCAGGCAACATTGGTTTACGACCCTGGTGCGGTGGTCCCAGCGCCGGCCGATTCCGCTTCCGCTCAGACCGGACTTATTGTCCCAGGACGGCGGGAGCCTGCTTCATCCCAACCTGGAGGCCCTGCATCTCCACGCGTGGTGCCTCCGTGGCTGACGGGTGCTGAGCTGCTATGCTCCTCCCCGGTGCGGACAGTATTGTGTGGTAGCAGGAAGCCCACTACAAGGTCCACGTACGTTGCAAAGTGGCTCCGGTTTGCGCGGTGGGCTTCAGAGCAAGGAGAGGACCCGGAGCTGGTTTCGGTTCACCGCCTCCTGGACTACTTGTGGCATTTGAAGTCAGAAGGTCTGGCGTTGTCCTCCTTGAGGGTACACCTAGCGGCGATTGCGGCCTTTCGCCGCGCCCCCGGGGGTGCCTCCTTGTTCACGGCTCCCCTGGTCAAGCGTTTCCTGGTGGGTCTTTCTAAGCTGTACCCAACTATTAAGGCACCCACAGCCCAATGGGACCTGAATACAGTCCTTGTTAAACTCACGGGGGCCCCCTTTGAACCACTGGCGACCTGCTCCCTCCTGTATTTGTCATGGAAGGTTGCCTTCTTGGTGGCTGTCACGTCAGCCAGGCGGGTGTCCGAACTGCGTGCTTTGGTGGCTGATCCGCCGTATACGCAGTTTTTTAAGGACAAAGTACAGCTTCGCCCGCACCCTTCCTTCAGGCCTAAGGTGGTGTCGCCCTTTCATCTAAATCAAGACATCTCCTTGCCGGTTTTCTACCCGAAACCCCATGCGTCAGAGGAGGAGCGGCGTCTCCACTCCCTAGACGTGCGCCGGGCGCTCGCTTTCTACATCGAGAGGACTAGGCCTTTCCGAAAGACCCCCCAGCTCTTCGTCACGGTGGCGGACAATAAAAAAGGCCAACCGGTGTCCTCACAACGCATCGCCTCCTGGATTGTGGCCTGCATTAAAGAATGCTACAAACTGGGCGGCAGGCACCTACCGCGGGTAACGGCGCACTCCACCCGGGCGCAGGCGGCTTCCACTGCCTTCCTCGCCGGGGTCCCGATTGCCGACATCTGCCGGGCGGCAACGTGGTCCACCCCGCATACGTTCTCGCAGCACTATGCCGTCACCCAGCAAGCTCAGCAGGACGCTGCGGTGGGCAGAGCGGTGCTTCAGTCCATTTCCTTGTGATGTCTCCCACCTCCGAGGTATGGCTTGTTATTCACCTACTAAGGAATGGACAGGAGCAGCACTCGAAGAAGAAGAAGAAGAGGTTACTTGCCTGTAACCGGTGTTCTTCGAGAGGTGTGCTCCTGGCCATTCCCAATCCCTCCCACCTCCCCTCAGACAGTAGGGTAGAAGGAACTGAGGAGGGGCGGGTCGGCTCGTGGCTATATAGGCAGTGGCGGCGGCGCCACTCCAGGGGGCGCCACAGCCGACCCTACGGGTACTCTAGGGGAAAAATTTCCGGCGTGCCGTGCACGGGGCGTGCAGACACCTACTAAGGAATGGCCAGGAGCACACCTCTCGAAGAACACCGGTTACAGGCATGTAACCTCTTCTTAGAACACAAAATAAATCAGAACTTCGATGGTGCCCATTGTGTCTGGGACTCTTCCTGACTCTTGTCTCTCCCTTCCTTAAAATTTCTTCTCAAAACCCACTTCTTCAAGGAGGATTCATTTATTAGTGGTTTTCTGTAAGCCTTATTTGGAGAGCTCAGAAAATCAACAGTGAATAAATATATAGTAGTCTGTTGAGAGACTATTATGAATGATAAGTTGCCATATGACTTGCTGAATGCTGTGTCATACATTTTGGTGTTTTTTTTTTTTAAATGTAAGATTGTAGCTCTGGAGTGATTTTTCACTGGAAAGTCATGGCTGTACAGTATAAGATTTGGCAAATCAGATCACGTACAGGCTTAGAAATATGGCTATAGCAATTGGCTAGATGTACCCCTTTTGATGTCCTGTGGAGAAGTGGAAAACTCTGATAAGAGTATTTTCTACTCCTGGAGATTCAAGTGTACCTTCATAATGTGTAAAATTTATAAACAGATATTATTTTAGAGTAATTAGAATTGTTCATATTGCTTTGCTTATCTAAAGGAATATAAACCGGCAATATATTACTTTGGAAAGAAAGACATGAAGTAAATTTCTGGCTGACCCAGTCTGACGTAGTTCATTGTTCTTGGCAAACATACCAAATTAACTCTTTGCAGTACTGGCCAACAGATTGATGATAGTTTAAGAGCCAACAGAATTGGCTGAACAAACTAGATGTATAGTTGACAACTGCACAGAGGCATCTCAGTGATTCTAGCAAGAAAAAAATATTTCATTGTATAATATATGGTCTATGGATCTTATTCTTGTTTTACTTATCGCACTTTTATGGCAGCAAAACACCATTTTCTTCAAGGAGTTACTCTTTCTTTATGTGAACGTAAATAAGGGAATACTCTACTCCCACAGTTTTCAAAGATGCAAAGAATGCAGTTTAGAGAGGAATGAATTTGACAGGAGAAGCACCCAGGATTGAGTCATTGGAAGGGTGAATTTTATTGATCCTTAACGGGATGAACATAAAGGGATAAATTTCTACTTAGCCAAACTTTTATACACTTCCTGGCAAGACAGATATATTGAGCTTCATTAGGGGCAAGGCAAACTGGTGGTGTTCCTTGGCATAGGAGGAAACATTGGTATATATTTACTGGTAAATTTGTGTGAAAAATGGGTATAACCAGTAATACTGAATACAAAGGTTTCAGAATGCTTCATTAAAGATTCGATTCTAAAGGGCTAGCCATGTTAGTCTCGTTTGACAAAACAAACAAGGAGTCCTGTGGCACTTAAAAGACTAACATTTATTTATTGCATGAGCCTTCATGGGAGAAAATCCCACTTAGATGCTTTGAAGATGGGGGAACTTACAGAAAAGATTTAACATTTTCCATTCGTAACCAAAATGCTACCTGAGATTTCTTTTTTGTAGGAGAAAAAACTAGAGTGTGAGATCACTAGCAGGGCAAATAAAATGAAGAAACTTGTATAAATTCCCTTGAGACAGACCAAACAGCTGAACTGGGCTAAATATGTTTAATAAGGCCAAAATCTTATTTGAGCAAAATGCCTCGTGACCTCAGTAAATGTTAGTTTCCAAAGGGATAGCCGTGTTAGTCTAGTCCAGTAAAAAAAACAACAAGCAGTTGTGTGGCACTTTAAGACTAACAGATTTATTTTTTGCATGAGCTTTCGTGGGAGAAGATCCCACTTCCTCAGATGCTTCGAAGATGGGTGA
>ML681991.1:15829890-15882484 GCA_007922195.1 Podocnemis expansa | reverse complement strand
AAAATAAATCTGTTAGTCTTAAAGTGCCACACAACTGCTTGTTGTTTCAGTAAATGTTGCCTGGATAAGGACCTTGGAATTTGGCCCTATATTTTTCAGATTAGTTTTATTCTAAGCCCTAATTTTCACCAAATTCCAGTGCTGTCAAACTGTCACTGTTGCCGTTTTGTGACTGATATACAGTGCATGCATTTAGAAGTTTCCTGGTTCTGCAAAAAAATAGAACTTAGAGGGGCAGCCAATATATAGAGTTCAGAAATGGAGAATACAGTTTGTTATGCTTTGAGTGCAACTTCATACTTAACAAGTGGGAAGATTTAAATATATGGAACTTTGATTTCATGTGACCCATCAGAATAGTTTTATTTATCAGTAAATACATGAATATGAGGCATGCTGACAAGTCCTGGCAAGGACTAAGAAATTGTCCTGTCAGAAAAATGTCATTGTGCTTTTACATCATCTGTGAACTGGAACTAGCTTTACTTGCAATAGACCAAATTCTGTTCTCAAACTGATTTAAATCCATAAGTGAATTCATTAAGGGTCAGTAGATTTACTCCATATTTTACTACATGAAAGTAGCATTTGGCCCATATGTGGCATGCACTGTTTAAGCACTTTTATTTCTGACTGGGCATCTGAGAGACAGGAAGAAGTAAGGAAGCCAATTTTTTATCAGCTTTTCCTCTTAATACATCACATATGTAGCACTAGAATATATTCTCATTTGCTTAAAATTTTAGGTTGCAGCCCTAATTTGTGTATGAGCGACGTGTCATCCTGTCCCACAGAAACTTGCATGGAAGGCCGAAGAAGAGAGAAAATATCCTGGTGGTGGTTGACTTCTTTTGATTATCTGTTTGCATCCTAACTAACCTCTAGTGTACAATGGAGGTAATACCACCATCAGAAATTCAATATGACACAATTCTCTTAGGTGGGAACTTCAATCAATCAATCAAATCATAGGGCTGGAAGGGAACTCATGAGATCATCAAGTCCAACCCCCTGGGAATTGAACCCAGGACCTTCTGTATGTTAAGCAGAGGTGCTAGCCACTACACTATTTGCAGAATTTCTGGATCTCTGTTTTCAATAAGATGGGAGCATATGCAGACTCTGAAGAAAAAGATACCACTTAAATCTGGCTAATAATTGTGCAGTTTTCTACTATGTGTAAAAGCTGAGAGAGAAAAATTTTAGGGTTTTGGAGGCTTCATTTTAAAAAATAGTTTAGATATACTTCTCTTCACCAGAATCAAAATAATAAAACAAGCAAAAGGTATAAAAAGGCCTTTCTTCCCCCCCTAAGCCTGAAGTCGGTTTTTCCTTTCTAGGATCACGAGTATTTTATAAAACTTTGCAGTATGCCATCAGCAATTCTATAATGCTGCTTCCAACTTTATAATGTTTCCTATAAACCCAGTGGAACTGCCAGTTTTTTATCAGAAATACAGTACTCTTTTCATAAATAATTATTTTGATTAAACAATGGAGGATATAAAGGGGGAGAACAAAATCAGGAAAATCTTTGACAAATGAAGGCATTTAAGTCATTTAACAAAATATTACAGATCACAGTGCATTTTCCATCTCAGACTAATAAATCAAACACAAGGAATAAAACATATGGTCTGCCTCCGAAATATACCTAATAATATAAACTGTTTGCAATGTGCTGATGTAAAAGTGATTCCTAATTTCCACTCTTCTCAAATGCATGAATTTTTAGCAAAATAAAAATATGAGAAGCACACTAATCAAAAGCTGAGAGACAGAATAGACTAGTCAATCACAAATTTCAGTGTGCATCAGTTCTTTCAGCAATCCTCACCCAACTTCAAAAGTCTCTCCAAAAATCTTAGCATCTGATATTTTTCTAGCCCTGTAGTAGTAAGTTACACATCTTGGTTTAGATTCTATTTTTCAGAGAATGCCAATGATCTCAGAAAATCTATAACATGCCATTACTAAACCAGGAGAGAGGCAGCCCCTTTGACACTTCTGAGTGCTCTAGGAAGATCTATCAGAAATGGATGCAGAAGTCTGAACTAATGACAAGGGAGAATATTGAAGAAATGACTGGCATATAATATATAGGATGTAGAAGGAAGTAAACAACTATGCAATTGTCCCAGAGGCCAATTTATTATACATATATTCTTGCTACTTGCCTTTTCTGTCAGTTCTTTTGACAAAGAAGAAGAGAGCTGTCTTATTTCCTGGAACTGGGAATAAAAACCATATTTGTTTATCATCATTGGTTGGCCAGACACTGGAGCCAGATAACCTTTCCCCCTGAGTTCTTATTGCTTGATCATATATTCTGTAGTCTTCCTCCCTCTGTATCCTCCCCCCTCACCAAAAAAAAAAAAAAAACCAACCAGAAACAAAAAACCAAACCCACTACCCCCCAAAACCAAACCCAGAGCTCTGAGGAACTCAATTTTCTGGTGTAAGACTTTGCTGGAAATAAATATAGTTACGTAGCATGGTAGGTATATCATAGGTTGTTAGAGATGAAATTCACGTTTACTTCAAGAATTAGATTTAAAATGCTTCAGAATTTAAAAATAGAGATTTATTTGAAGTATATCACACATAGTAATTAGAATTCCAGGGTCTGATTTTTCAGAGGTGCTCTTTTGTAACTGCCATAAGCTTTGGTCTCTGTTGCAGGTGCTCAGCAAATCAGCTTTCCATTGACTATGTGACTTATTAAAAATGCTTTGCAATTCAGTAGAGGCCCCTTAGCTAACAAAAAAAGAAAGGAATGGAAGGAGTAAGAATGAAGAAGTTATGCCAGCTGTTCAACAGCTGAGTATTGACTTTTCTCATGTTAGGGTATGAATAACAGAGGGTTGCTACAAACAATTAATGCTGTAAGGAATTTGCTAAATTGTGTGATTACTGAATCAAAGCACTCTTGTGAGCTATATACTCTTGTGAGCTGCAAACCTAAGCCATTTATATTAGAGGATGCTTACATTCTGAGTAGGTCTCATATTGTAATATCCAAATGACTTCCTTGTACAGTCACCAGCTAGACTGATGTTTGAATTAATCTTTATCTTTAAGAACATGTTATCAACTATTTCCTGCTCTATTTAAGAGTTTCATAACTATATCTGTTAGAGGAAAGGCAGGCTCTATAAGTTCTGCTGAGAGATGAAATCAAAGCTCACTTGAAGTCTGAGACTGAAGACAAGCAGTAATTGAAAATAGAAATAGTGTTGCAGAAATCTCCGGCTTACAACATATAGGCAATAAGTTACATGTTAACATGAGCATTATACCTAGTGGATCACGAAAACCTGTGGAAAAAACCTGCTTTTTTTATGTGAAAGGGAACTCAGAAAACCATGATGTCACTGCACATTACAAAAAGAGTGTCCCACCAGATGGCGGATCACTTTTATAATTCCCCGTACCATCATCGGGAAGGTGCCTGTCACGTGCTGGGAAACATCTCCACGGTATTTCAGTTACCTTTAAAACACACTGTCCAACTGTCCAACATCACAGACAAGAGTAGAGGATTGGCCAACGTGTAATGACTATTTCGCAGTATGTGGAGAACTGAAGACGTTATCACAAGACTTCAGCGATACAGTCAGTGTTTTATATATAAGGTGAAAGGTTAAAAAGTCCAGCTATGGTAACTGTGTTGGTATCTCGTTAGTCTCTGTCACCAGAAGAGTTCTGACTAGAGTACTCTTGGTGGTTTGGTATGCAGCATGCTAATCACATGCTACTGGAGTTGCAATGTGGTTTTAGGACAACTTGAGGAACGGCAGTTGTGATGTATATAGCCCATCAAATGCAGGAGAAACAGAGAGAATAGCAACAGGACATTTATACTGACTTTGTGGACTTAGCTACCACATACAGCCTCAGTAGACCTGGATTTTGGCACTTATTGTGCAAGTGTGGTTGTCCAGAAAAATTCATCAACATTTTGAAGCTGTTTCATGATGGAATGCTTGGATGAGCCTGTGTAGATGACCCAGTCTTATATAATCTCTTCTATGCAGCAGTGCTCGATGGTGCTACAAGAGATCTGAATGCAAGTATTAGGATACATTTCCAAACCTTGGAAAATAGGTTTTTTGAACGGGTTGCCATCTCCTACAAAGTTCGAGGCAATTTCATGTGTTGGTGTAGGTTAACAATTGTGCTCTAGAGCAGTGGTTTTCACACTGTGGGCCAGGACCCAGTCCTGGATCACAGATCTTCTTGTATTGGGTCACGGGGTCCCTTCCTGCCAACCACTGAAAGACTGGAATGCATTGATCAAAGATGTAATTGTTGGGTCGCAGGCCTAAATGGTTTTTTTTTTTTTTCCCCCCAACTGTCTCAAGAAAAAAGTTGGAAAACCACTGCTCTAGATGCACTATCTATACAATATATACATTTGATTACAGACAAATTAACAAAGTGATCAGAAATGTATCAACTGAGAGTCTGAAAAAGACAATAGTCATGTATTCACCTGCATAAGAGAGACCTTACACAAAACTGAAAGTCACCATAAGAAACACACATCTAATGTTGTTGTTACATATTTTTATCTTGGTAGTATTTTGCCAAATGGTGTTTCTATAGGTAGGGATCTTAGAAGTCGTTACAACGATGCCTGTTCATTAGTATGACAAACTATCAGACAGAGTCTGGCAACAACATGTTATTCACCAAACTAAAAGTCTATAAAGTGGTTGTGCTGTCCTACTTGTTATATGGGTGTAAAAGCTGAATCAGCTACCAGTATCACATTAAAGTTCCATTTATGGCATCAGTGTACAATATTGGGCATCAAACAGCAAGATAAAGAGTTACCACTGATGAGGTTCTGAAATGTAGTCACTACATAAGGATTGAAGCCATACGTAGTGCATAACAATCATAGTGGGCTGGTCACGTGTTGAGGTTGAGCAACACCAGAATGGCAAATCAGTTACTGTACTGTGAACTGAAAGTGGGTAGCAGTTTATGAGATGGCCAGAGGAAATACTTGAAGGACACATAACTTGAAACAGTGCAACACTGGCAGCTGGGACCTGTCAGCAACAGATGGATCACTCTGGCTAGCAGTTGTCAATGTTGGGGTTACCTAGTCTGAGATTGATTACTGTATAGATCTTGAGGCAGAAAGGCTAAATTATAGCCAGTAGCTGAGTCAGCAAACTCAGATTGAAATCCCTACCTCAGTATAAGGTAGTATAATGCATTTCGTGGTGAATTGCCACTTACGCATCAGTCTCTTTTAGCTACAGCTATATTCACAAGACATAAAAACCTCATCAGTATCATCTTCAGTTGTGAAGGACAACAACTGCTTTTGAAAGGTCATGATGGGATAAAAAAGGTGTTAAATTTTTTTTTTTTTTTTTTTTTTTTTTTGTTAAACAAAAATGCTATGCTTAGGCTGGCTTTCACAGTACCTGTGATCTGTTCTGCAATACTTTATCAGGGTGGCTAAACACAGTAAACAATCTGTTCTTTGTATTTTCACTTCTTATTATTCAACGTCATGTGTAGAAGGACTTGTAAAACACGATTTTAACGAGTATACTGCATTAGGGCCTATGAGAAAATCTAAACATGCCACACTTCTCTTTGCCGTCTCGACAATGCCGCACTTCTCCCTGCTGTCCCAACCCCCCCCTAACCTCCAGACCCTGATGCTGGCTCCCACAGGCCACCCCCCCGCAGGACCCCCTTACCTGGCTGTTCTGGCAGGTAGGCACAGGCTGGGGCTTGCTCCCCTTGCTTTAAGCCCTGCCTGGGCTGAGCATCCAATATGGCCACTCCAGTGCCTAAGCACAGCCTGGGGCTCCCCCAAGCATGCTCTGAGCATGCTCAGGGTGGGAGATTTAAAACTCCTAGGCTGGGGTTGCTTTTCTCTCTCTGACCTGTGTATAAGCCGCATTCTTCCACATGCCACTTTTTCATTCCAGAGCTGCATGCAGCTACCCAGCCGCAGGTTGGCCACACCTGTTTTATAGTAAAAAAGTTCATCTTAACTTACTTTTTGGGTAATCCTGCTGTGTTGATTTGGGGCTATCATTGTCACATTAAGATGCACTCATTTTATTTTGAATTATTTTGGATGCTGATAACATTATAATAGACTCACGATACACAAGGCCTATTTCCATTCTACTGCACCTTTTCTCTTGCACAGGTGTAAAACAGGAGACACTGCACTGAAACAAATGGAGCTTTGATGGTCTCATAATGGTGTAAGTGAAAGAAGACTAGGCTCAACACATTGGCTATGTCTACACGGCACTTTTATTTTGAAATAACACTCGTTATTTCAAAATAAAAGAAATTAGGTCTACACAATGTTTTCTTATTTTGAAAGGACAGATCCCATCCTTTCGAAATAAGAATCGTCATTTCGAAAAAGTAAAACCTGCCCCCCCCCAAATGGCTGTTATTTCGGAAGGGATATTTCGAAATAAAGCCGTTTAGACCTGTTCTTTCGAAACAACACCATGTAGACCTGTTGTTTCAAAAGAACTGTTCAAAACAACAGGTCCAAACGGCTTTATTTCAAAATATCCCTTCCAAAATAACAGCCATTTGGATTGCAGGCTTTCCTTTAATTCAAATTAACATTTTGTTGATTTGAATTAACTTATTTCGAAATAAGTGTGTAGACATAGCCATTTGAACTTTCTACTTTTATCTGATGATTTAAGAAGACTTCTTTTGGCTGTTATGTAGTACTCAGATCTACAGACTGTGACTCTCTTAGGAATTGCTCTTTACATCAGCAGTGTAGTCAATAAAAACCTGTACAATACATGATATTCCATTTCTTTTTAATATCTTTTTTAGATAGTAACATGCTATTGTGTTTGCATATTTTGAAGAACATGTTTCATTTCTTATCTACTATAAATTACATACTGAGATCTTAACACTCTCCCCACATACACATTTAGAATAGCATTATTTAACTAAAAATACCAAAGAATTGGATTTCTAAGTCAGTTCCTAGGATTCCTAGGAATGCAGATTCAGATAATTGTAATGATCAGTCATTTACTGGTATGTTAACTTCTTAATGTATTCAATTTATCAGCCGTAGGTTTTTCCTAATTCAAAAGTAGGAAAACTTAATTCTTTTTTTACAAATTAATTGTAGACATTTAAACTTTTAGCATTTGACAAAGAGCTTATATGACTTGCTTCACTACTATTATCAAGACAGTGGTGAATAATAAAAGTAAGCAATTTGTAGTATGTGAAAACATAATTAACTATATTATTGAAAAAATGTAGTCTCCAAGTATCTTGGTAGCATATAACATGTACAAGTGATTGTTTATAGCTTATGCTGATCTAAATAGATTTGAAATGTACTCTAAACCTGAAGAAGGCATTAGATGCTGGAAATGTACAACTTTTTTCTCTTTTAAAGATGTACATTTAGTTAATAACCTATAGTCAAAAGTAGACTCCTTTATTTTTCTGCCTTTCAGAGGAACAACCAGCTTCCATTGAAGTCAATGGCATTTTGTCTGTCCTCCCTTGTCATTCTCTGGGATATAGTCTTTTCTTGTACATACTCTTAACTGCCATCAGTATTAGTGAAAGAAAAAAACCCTAGTTACTAAGATATATTTTCATAGGAAAGCATAGAATCATCCATTATTTTTACACCACTGAGTTCTGCTAGCGTCAGGGATGAATTATAAAATCTAGGCTATATAATATTTTCTCACTGTTATGCTTCTGGGAGTTGTCCAGTACACTGACCTATTGTAAGTGTCTGCATAAATATAGGTGTATAATAATGAGATATTACTCAGAAATGTCGTCATATTTACATTCCACCAAAATCTATTTAAGGAGTGTTTCAGAGAGATTTATAAAATACTATTGCAGCTATTTTTGTCTATTTTGGTCTATAGAACTGGGGTTGTGCAGTTACCAGGAGTTACAGGGAACAGAATATTACCTAAAAATAGCTTTTTCTGTGAATAACTATATCACTTTGATTTTAAGTTCTAGTATGGTTGGTAATACCAGAGCTAATGAGCAAAAGCATTGAATCTTCTTTGAAAGTTAGGAATTGCCTATTTCCAGTGTTCAAAAGCTCCCATTTCTATCCGTCATAATGTGATGTATGACATCAGACATTTAAAATAGTCACTAGTGGTAGAATGAATCTTAATCTGATTCTGGGGCAAAGGGAAGGAATAATAGCCAAGGAAAGCATCCACCCCCCCATCTGTATTCTCTTCTTTCACTGTCTGTTCCCCCTTTAATCTCTCTGTCCTTCTCATTTCTTTCCTTTCAGTTTCTTCTTTTCTTTTTATTACCCAAATAATCCTTCCACTCTGCATCACCCCAATTTACTGGCAGTGGAACAAATAACAAACTGAAAGGGTTAAGTAAAGCTGAGTTTTTGTTGACTTGGACATGTTGAACAGTACATATTTAGTGCCAGAACAACATTTGTTCAGAAGATCTGAACCTTGGCTTCTAGTAGAACTCTCCACTTACAAAATTAGCTATGAGAAAAATTTCTTGTAGTCTTATGCATGATGCATGTTTTTTAGCTGCTTCTTCAGGTTCAAGCCTCAGAGTCGTATCAACAGAAGGAACAAGCTCCTAGACAACAGGTTTTCAATGCTGTTAAGCTTTTGACCTGCAAAGAGAAATACTTCTATTGTAATGGCAATGCTATGAGCATTTTGCATTTATTAATTATTTTGTTCTTTACAGAAAGTAACAGGTGTGAGATTTTGTATTGTGAGTCGCTCTATACTTCGGGATAGTGTGACAGAGTACAAATGCATGCAATTATATACTGCTTAGTGGTACAAGTGACAAGCTGCATGAGCTAATACTTTTTATTGAGCCAATTTCTGGTGGTGAAAGAGACAAGCTTCTAACTTACACAGTCTTCAGGTTAGGGAAGAGTGTAAGAGTCATAGGGTTTGTTTCTCTGTCACTTACACTAGTTTTACACTTGTGATTTTCCTGATTTCAACACTTCTGATTTACACTAGAATGAGAGAAGAATCATAATTACTTGGTGCATTTCTTCAGCTGTGGTAAGGATACCAGGAAACATTAACATAGGTCATATCAACAATTTGCAGGGAGGAGAAGTTTACTGAAAACATACCATTGGAGTTTTTGAAAAGGAAAGAGTGTTTTTACATTGATTCTTTAAGGAGCAGCCCTGCCCTCAGATAGAAGGGTACAACTCTCAAAAATGTCAGTGAGAATTGTGCCTTTGTATGTAAAGTTGGAATAAGCTAGAATTTTGAACACTGAATATTCACACCAAATTGTTTGCTATCAATCCCTAGAGTAAAAATATTAGGGGAGGGAATTCAAATAAATGTGAATAATGAGTAATTTCAGGGAAAGTATAGCTGCTGACTGATATTCCATAAGGAGAAAAAGAACAGATAAACCAATAAAATATGCATTATTTATTCAGCTCTGTTATTTAGCTCAGGGGTCTGATTTCCTAGGACCTTATGAAGTGTTCAAAAATGTCCTTGTGGTTGGTTGGTTTTATAAATTGTGAGAAGGCACATTATTAGGGCTTGTCTTTGTTACCAGAAATGGCACACACACAGAAAATCAATAATAGTTTCTGGTCAGCTGGGTTGGACTATACAGGCATTCAGAATGGCTGCAAGGGTCCAGCATAGATGATGATTTATTGTGCATCCAACTTTTAGTGAAAGCCTTCACTGTAGCGTAGATCTATTTACCATTACTCACTAGAATGTTACAGATCTGCAGTTTGGGGCCATCATAGCTTTACTTGCAAATTTCAAAACAACAGATGTACAGGGTCTTTTTCTTCTTTCAGTTCTATATTATGCCTTTTTTTCCCTCATGGCTCCTTTACAGAAATCTTTTTCATTGTTCCAGTCATGGATTCCTGTTCTTGTCGGGGCATGAAGAGCAGATTCCTCTAAGATATTTCCTTTTACTTTCTCTATTACTATAAGATGAAACAGGAGAACTTCCTATACAAAAAAGTGACTCGTGTTCCAAGAAGACTCTTGAAGTTTGATAGCTTTCTAGGAAACAAATAAATCAAAGTCAAGACATGTTCCTTGGGTTTCTGTTTATACTGTATAAAATGGTGACACGTTTGAGAGGGTAGTCTTATTTAGTCTGTATATAGCAGAAACAATGAAAGTTCTGTAGCCCCTTAAAGACCAATAAATTTCTTCAGACATAGGCTTTTGTGGGCTGCAACCCACTTCATCAGATGCATGAAGTGGAAACTACGGTTAGGAGGTATATATACACTTGCAAGGGTGAGAAACTATACAAAGGGGAGGGCAAGTGCTAAGAAAGTCAGTTAAGTTAGGGTAAATGAGGCCCATTTACTGCAGTTGATTAGAAGGTGAGTATGTTTGAACCGGCACAACTACTTTTTGTAATATGCTAACCATTCCAAGGACTTAGGCTGTTTGTGTCAAGTTTGCATACGAGTTCCAGTTTTGCATTTACACATTGAAGTCTATTTTTGAAGTTCTTTGTTGAAGTATGGCAACCTTCAAGTCTGTTACAGAATGTCAAGGGAGATTGAAGTGCTCTCCTACTGGATTATGGATGTTAATCTTTTTGATGTTTGATTTGTGTCCCTTTATTCTTTTGCACAGGGACAATCTGATTTGGCCAATGCATGTGGCAGAGGGGCATTGCTGGAGCGTGATGGCATGTATCACATAAGTAGATGCTCAGGTGAATGAGCTCCTGATGGTGTGACTGATGTGATTAAGACCAGTGACGGTGTCACTGGAGTCGCTGTGTGGGCAGAGTTGCAACAGGGTTTGTTGAAGGAATGGGTTCCTTGTGTGGTGTATGGTTGCTGGTGAGTATTTGCTTCAGGTTGTGGGGCTGTCAGTAAGCTAAGAATTGGCCTGTCTCCCAGTGCTTGAGGTGCCACAGGACTATCATAGTTTTTATGGTATAAAATATTGAATATTATACATTGAAAATGTCTCTTAATTTTACATGTTAACTGTGAAAACCTGAAACTGAAGGAGAAACACAAGTATTAAATGATGACCCACATCCAGATGGTGTTGCACCTATGAAGAGGGACAAGTGAATTAATATAGCTGGTTTCTGGTTCTGCCTGCTGTTACTCCAGTTGGGTTCACTGCTTCTTTAATGTCTCTATCATTATTATGCAGCCTAACCTGGCCACTCGTGCTATTGATGCTGGAACATGAGTGTCACTCCATCAACAGCCTCTTCTACATTTCCGGTCTGGTATGCAGGCCTTATGCTCCTGGGCACCAAGACAGTCAGGCACAATACCATTACTTAAGTCATTTTTTTACAGTTCTTTAGTCAGACATTACCTAACTCAGTTCATCTCCTTATTAGTGTCTCCTCTTTGACGTTGTTGGACAATTTTCCTTTCAATGTTTTAACCAGAGAGTAGGGGATTCCATCTTGTGCAGAGTGGCATCTTTGGTAGCTATTCCCAGAAGAAAGTTTAGGTTATGTAAACCATTGGTTAAATTAATGTCTGAGATGGTTTCTTTCCTAGTGGCAGTGAGGGTTTGATCCGTAAGAATGCCTGATCTCACTATGCTAAATCTAATGACGGTGATGGAATACAATACCTTGCATGCAGCTGAAGGCATAATTAAGCATATCACAGTGCACAAGCAATTTGTATAGGATTGTAGGGAGATGAATAGCATTGTGGGATTCACTGTCACCTCCCTGCCTTCCAAACAATTCCAAGAATGTTCTGCCTTTGGGTCTGCCTTGTTTAAACCACATTAATAGAACGACCAAAAAGGCAGTGACTTTAAATATTTACTTTAATCTGTCCTTACTGATTTCTGCTCTTTGCTAATGGTGCAACTTTAAAGCTAGCTGTGTTGAGTGCTTAAGTTTCATGCATTGGAGATAGTTTTTCATTTCCCATGTTTATATCTTTGCTGCATGATTTATGGTCAGTTGAATGGTCACTCTTGTGTAATAGTTCTTGACTCTTAGCTTTGTGAACTCTTTTAAAGTTCATCACAGAATCATATGGATTTTTAAAAAACTGGAGTAAAAATCTTTTTTCACGTTAGCAGTAGTTATGGGATTGCTTTGGCTTGTTGATTGAATGAAGTAATTTTGCTAACAAACAAGTATGAGTGTCTCAATATAATTTTATGACTACTTCATAGAAATTTTGGGGAGTAAAATGTCTTTCAATTTTAATGCATAATAAATCCTACAAAAAAGGAAAAGGCGAGTAAATAATGTTCTTTTGTACAAATAAAATATTATCAAGATTAAACAGAAGTCGTATATAAAATGAAACTGCAAAAGTAATAGCATTGGCAAAAGGAGACCAGTTGCCTATTAAAAGGGTGAAATGCAATTTAAAAAATTAGTTAACTGATCAATTTGTTTTCTCTTGGAACTGCTTTGTCAGTTTGGTAACATCCGTCGCATTTCATAACATTGTATTGTTCTTTTTTAAAATTACCCTGAAAACCTGCTTTACAAATTTGTCAGATATGATTATAGAAGTCTAGTCAAGCAGAGGAATGAAATGAACTTTGTCTTCTTTTATAGAGCAAAACTGTCTTAGAAATGGCTATTACACGTTACCAAAATGTTGCTTTTCATCACCGGTGGTATTGTTAATTTCAACTTGTGGTGCTGATGGTATGCTCTGGAAATAGCTCTTCTGAGCTGGTGTGTCATTGTATGTATACAAACAGGAGCTTGCACTGAGTGACGGTTCAGAGTTCCTGACATCACAGTTACATGTGTGGTGAGAGGGTTGTTTATAGCGTCCTTTTTTACAGCTCATAGTTCTACCTTTTCAGTATTTTCTGCTCTAGGGACCCAAATTCTTCTCTCTTATTCAAGTACAACGATCACTGGATTGAACCAATTCCTGTTCTTCTTGGAGTCTGAAATTCCATCAATTGTAGGAGATGTTGGAGGTTTTCCTTGGTAGTTTATGACTCAGTCCTGCAAGGTGTTCAGGTCTCTGGCCTCATCCAGATCTTGATCTAATCCCATTCTTAAATGCCTTGCTGAATCAGGATTGAGCTTTCCAGGCTGGTCTATCTCCCATCTAAGTCAGTGAGAGTCTTTCCATGACTTTAAAGAAAATTCATTCAGGCTGTTAAAAACAATTTTTAATGATGTTTTAGCCACATTTGGATTTGTTGCTTGAATCCTCCATTTACCTCCTATCTGCTATTTTGCTCCTGGGTCTAATATCAGACACTGTAGGAGATGAGGCACCTCAGGAATCGATGAAGAAGGTGACACTGGAATGAAATGCCAGATGTTAGATATTCTGGAAAAAGGCAAAATCCACGGGTGACTTGTGCATTTGTCTAATTCTTATGTAAGAATTAATCAGGTATTGCAGTGCTGGACCCTATATTTGTCTGCTTCCTCTCTCAAAACTCCTATTTGAGTACTTTAAAGTTAGGGATACAAGAAATGAACTGCTGACTTACCCCGCTGTCTTCTCATCACTGGTGACTTTAATATATGTATTTACGACTGTGAGAACTCTTTACCAGTGTTTGTAGTGTCTTTTCAGTTTAGTTTTGGATGTACTTGCTCTCTCACAAACGAAAGGTCGTGCTTTGGGTCTGGTATTTCCCTGGGGTCTTTCATTTGTGAGTGCTCTTTCTACTGTGTTTCTTTTCTGGTCACTTTTTAATTACATTTAAAATTCCGTCTATGTCATCTTCACCTCAATTAGTTCACTTCCTACTGTGTCAGTTTTTTTATAAAGTGAGACAGAATACTGTGAGTGATACAGAACTCAAGTTCTTATCTTCTCGAGCCAGGCTTTTCTGCAGGGCATGGAAGAGTCTGCAGAGCTAGTATAGACTAATCTCTTACTGAGCTATGTTACCTTTTTCACTGATTGATTTATTTTCTTTGGGTTAGAGTACTTTCAGCTGCTGTGAAGGCTCATAACTTGATCCTTGTAAGTTCATTGATTAAGCGGTTCCCTGGCAGAACCAGGAATTATGGAAAGTTCAGAGCGCTCTGAACTTTGGAACATGAGAGCAGAAAGTGAAGTACGCACTGATGTTGGAAGGGCACTGGGCTGCATGTTTTCTGTCCTGCCTTGAAATCCCATGCTACTCAATATCAGAAAGCTTTAAGTATTGCATGAGTGCCACACTAATACATCATCCATTCATCTTGTATGTTTCATGATTTAGTTACTTTTCATGGACAAGCTACTTCACTTTCTAATTCTTTGGTTTGTCAAGATTTCATTAGCTAATTTATTCAGGTGTTTAGTTACCTGTGCCAATCTGTATCTCAAGTTGATATTGTGCCTGCTATGCTTATCCCCAGTACTTAGATGTTTTCTGACTTAAAAGTGAACACTTTTGAAGAATCAACTGTTGTTATTCTGGGCTGTGTTAAACCTCACGTTATTGGAGGTTAGTGTTTGGTTTTTTTGCTCATTTGTCTGTGGTCTTTATTGAAAAGCAGTCCAGAGGAGTAAGCACGTCAGTCTCTATATAGCAAAAACAACAAAAGTCCTGTGGCATCTTAAAGTCTAACAAATGTTTTTGGTCGTAAGTTTATAAGGTTAAGCTTATGCCCAAAGAAATCTGTTAGTCTTTAAGGTGCGACAGAACTTTTGTCATTATCGTAAAGAACAAATGTCTATGTTCTCTTCAAATGTCAGTGAATCTATTTACAATGATTTGTTATCTGTGATTTGGAGGGCATTGGCTCTGAAGTTTTCCTTGTCCAAGATAAAAATATGAAGGTCAAAAAGTAAATCTATTTCAGAATTTTCTAATTTGAGTATCCTGACGCTATGTACCAAAATACATGTTGATGCATCTAAATCAGTAAGACTCAGACTGAGGCTTGCTAGCTGCAAGTGGCTATTTACTGTGTCTCCTGCAGCTCTTTGCAGCATAAGATATTAAAATGTTGTGTGATTTTTAATTATTAACAAATCAGAATACTTATACTGTGTTGCTAGCCACTTGTAGTTAATAAAAATAATAATAATACTCGGTCAGTCATTTTGTTATGAGAATATGAAACAGCGAATTCATCTTCTTCTGGTGTTTTTAAATAAAGTTAATTGCTAATTTGGCTCCTGAACCACTGAGGTCTGAGTAACACTGATCTGAATAAATGGTCTAATATTAAGAGTGCCGGTGACACTCTGTGCAGTTAATGGGAAAGTAATAAGAGCTGAGAGTGTTCGGCATTTTTGAAAATCAAGCCACTTGGTTAAAATTGACTCAGTTTAAACATCCAACTATAAAAATGTGAGCCTGATTTTTTTTTCCTTCTTTTTAGGGGATGTATACAAAACAACTGTGAGCACACATCCCAGTATGGATACAGAAATTTGTGCTAGCTTTACTCAAGCTATTCTGCTAAAAGTAGCAGTGTGGCCATGGTGGTGTGTGATTTATGTATGCAGATGCTCAAACTGGATAGTATTCAGGCAGCTAACCTGTGTCACTGTCCCTGCCACAGCAGCCACACTAGCTCAAGCAGAGCTAAGTGGTGTCTATCTGTGTGAAAGGACACACCCTACCAGTTGATCTGTGGACAAACCCTTAGTATTCTGCTTCTTCAAAAATAAATAAATAAAAATACCTAACATTGCAGCTGTATTCCATTTGTGTCCTAACTTCTGATAAATTTCAGTGTTGGATCAGGTGGGTTCACAGCACAGGTGCGAACTTAAAGTCTGGAGAGACTTTTTGATTTGGACAAGTTTTATGCTTTACTGCTGTAATTCATTTTCTGGAGTGCCATTTCCGGTCTCTAGAGAGAGAGAGAGAGAGAGATGCATGAAAACTGCACTCAGCACTTTTCTGTTAACTCCAAGAATTTTGATTATATGTCCATAATAATATTGAAGAAGCTGGTGAGCTCATGGCATGTGTTGGAATGGATTTTCTGTACAAAAAAAAAAAGAATCCCATAGGTTAATTCTGAATTGTTTGTAACAATAATAACCACTGTTCTCTTTGGCATTCATTCTAACTACAGTTTCTGCACCCAGCTACCTTTCATTTTGCAGACACAGTTCCATCTGTGATTTGTCAAGGAATCTCAATTTATTATTTATTAATCAGACACACAAGACTCAAACCTTTCCATGAGAGATAAATTGAGTATTAGGCTATGTAGTCTGCAGGGCATCTTTTGGATGAGATTTATAAAATCAAGGTTGTTTGCTTAGCTTGAACAAAAAGGTCATGCATAGCATTTTCTAAAGAATAGGGTTTGCCCTGGTGGCTTGACTGTCTGCCTCTGGAATATATCAACTGTCTTCAGCTGGTTGACTTAGATTTGTTCTTGTGTAACTAAAACCAAGGTGTGGCCCCATTTTTTAGCTACTGTACAGACATAATTTAATAGTCATTAATAAACTACTTGAATTCTAAAAAGTGTCTTAGAAAAAATTGCTTTATCTGAACATTTTGGAAAATCTAGTAATGATATTGCAAAGGAAAGAGTGTAAGCAGGGTTTTTCCCCTTACTAGAACAATTCAAGCTACAGCAATTACAAAGCAAATAGTTTTTAAATGGATTTCACTGGTGTATAATAGTTTGTACTATAATTTGGAAATGTAAAGTAAAATATGCTGCATTATTTTAATATTTTATTATTTTCCTATTTAAAATATTTGTTGTGATAATATTTGTTGCAAACAAGAAATACAAAAACATGTATTTCAGTCAGACTGAATTAACATACTCAAGCTGCAGCATGAATGACCTTCAAGTGGAAGCTACTGCTGTTAAATCGTGTCGTAAATTCTGTTGAGTATCTATACAGAAATTGTATGGTAAAAATGGTTATAATATTTTTGAGGGCATTTAGTCTCATAATTCCTGACCAAACTGAACCTTACAACTGACCCCTTAAAACTAGTTGGGGGGAGGGGGGTGGAAGTGAGTGACAATCCATGTCCCCAGCTGGCTAATCAAATGTAGCAGATGTGCCAAGATGTCTTTCATATTCTTTCACTGATGTCAGATTGACAAGTGGATGTAATTTGATGTGAATGGAAGAACTGAAGGTATTTAGCTTTTGGGTGTTCTTGTTTTAAAATGAGTGGAAAAGACCTTATTAGAGCAGTGTTTCACATTGACCTGACCGATGCTGAATTGCTGTCATCCGAATCAAGGAACTGTACTGTACCCATTTGTGGATGTCTTTGCATTAAGATCCCTTCATTGTCTAGAAATAACACTTTCAAAATATGGAATACTAGAGAACAAAAGAAAAATGCAAATATATGCACTTACAAATTCTAAGTAGCTGTAAGAGTCTGCTCAACTGTCTCACTGCAGTCCAGGAGAGGCTGAAGGTTTGTGTATGTTATTTTGTTACTATAACCATTCTGCACTGAATTCTAAGTAAAACAAGCAGGGAGTCCTGTGGCACTTGAAGACTAACATTTATTTGTTGCATGAGCTTTTGTGGGAGAAAAATCGCACTTCATCAGATGCTTTGAAGATGGGGGAGCTTACAGAATGGGAGCAAAATAAATGCAGGGAAGTGAAAGTCATGAGATCTAGTCACACTGTAACAGCAAATCAAAGCCATTCTTAAGAGTCAAGCGCTGGGAAACAGCACATAAAGGAGGGTGAGATCAAATCAGCTGTTGCAATGGGAAAAGAATCCATAGTCACAATTTAATCCTGCAAAAGAAGCAAGGAGTCCTATGGCACTTAAAGACTAACAAATTTATTTGTGTGAGCTTTAGTGAGAGAAAATCCCACTTTGTCAGATGCCCCATCTTCAAAGCATCTGGCAAAGTGGGATTTTCTCCCATGAGGTTTTATGCAATAAATAAATTTGTTAGTTATTAAATGTCACCGGACTCCTTGCTTGTTTTGCAGAACTAGACTAACATAGCTACCCCTTTGGGATTTAATCCTGCTTTCTTGAAGTCAGATTTGCATATCGGTTTCAATTCTGCAGTTTCTCTTTGAAGTCTAGACATGTTGTCCATTTGCTTAAGCACAGCTATTAACAAATCATCAACAGAGTGATTAGGAAGATTGACGTGCTCAGCTACTGGTTTTTGAATGTTCTGATTTCTGATGTCAGTTTTGTGTCCATTTATTCTTTTGCTCAGAGGCTGTCCTGTTTGTCCAATATATAAGGCAGTGGGGTATTTCTGGTATATGATGGCGTAACTTACATTGGTGGATGTGTAGGTGAATGTGCCCTTGATGGAGTAGCTGGCTTGATTAAGTCCTTTGATATTGTCTTTTGTGCAGATAAGTGGGCAAAGTTGGCAACATGATTTGTAGCAGGAGTATATGCCTGCTTTAATGTTTCTGTTGTCAGGTTTGTAGTTGCTGGTGAGTATCTGTTTAAGGTTAGGGGGCTCATCTGTAAGCGAGGAGAGGTCCGTCTCCCAAGAATTGAGAGAATGAGGGATCATCCTGTGGAATAGGCTATAGGTCCTGAATGATTAGAACATTGCAGATCCACAGACCATTTATTGTGGATGAAGAGTGGATACAAGTCCATGTATTTTCATCTGCACAGAGCTAGAGCCGTGCAAACATGCGGATAGCTGTGGATGTCTGCAGTATATCCACATCCACGGATACAATGCAGACAACCGCAGACCATTTCTTGTGGATGCAGGTCGAATGCAGATCCACATATTTGTATCCACTCACTGCTCTATTAATGATGTGTTGGATTTTTCTCTCACTACAATAGGTAATTTGGCTTCATCTCCTTCTGTATGCTGTTCCCCAGTGTTTGAATCTTTACAGCTGTTTTGATTTGCTCTTACAGTGTGACCTGTTCCAATGACTTACACTTCCTTGTGTTTATTTCCTCCCTTTCTGTAAGTTCTCCCATCATCAAAGTGTCTGATGAACTGGGATTTTCTCCCACAAAAGATGTGAGTCTTTAAGTGGCCCAGGACTTCCTGTTTGTTTTGATTTGTTGTAGGGGTCTGACTTGGAGATTGTAGGTGATGACCTGTGGCATTTTATTGTTATCTTTCTTGGACTTCTCATGTTGTAGTTGACTTTGGGGTACCCGTCTGAATTCTAAATAGTGCTGATCTGGAATTTTTTTTAGTGAACTTTTTTTTAATTGATTGGTTTTTGTGTATGACAAACGGAATTTTGAGGGGGAGATCTACTCCAGAATCGATAATCACCACTGGTCAGTCCACTCACCTGGGATACACAGGTTCAAGTCCTTTTTATGCCTGACTCAGAACATGAACCTGGGCTTCCCACATCGCAGGGAGTGCCCAACCTATAGGCAGTCTTTCTGTCTGGCCAAGAGAATATTTAGTACCAAATTAAAAATTGCAGAGCTCCAGCAGAAGATATTGAGAGAGAGAGAGAGAGAGAGAGAGAGAGAGAAGCATAATAACTTGATACTCCTGTGATCCAGAACTCAGTCAAAGCAGGCACTTGATTGTGTGTTTCATGCATCCCTGATGAATTGCTTGCCCGCTGGACAAATAGCTATTGTAGTGCTCTTTTTAAGTTTTTTGTTTTGTTTTTTATTTTTGCAAAAGAAAAAAATGGAAGGGTCTTTGGTTTTGTTAACAAAAAGAGATTACATCAAAAACTGTTTCACAAAATGGAGTCCTTTTGTTTTGTGTTGAGCCCCAATTCCAATGTACCAAATTCTTTAGCAGATATTAAACATGTAACACCACTGGGAAGGGCACACAAGCTTCCCAGGAGCAGTGTGACAGTCTACTTGGAAAACATTTGTGGAATTTTGCAAGAATCAAAACTTAAACACTACGCAATAAGTTTTCAAAAACAGCTCAGCAAGTCTGGCACCCAGCTGCTGTATAAGGTACCTAACTCACACTCACTCTTTGAAGATCCCTCCCTGTGAGATGATCTTGAGCTACTGTTTAGTTTTGTGTCGGTGTTTTTCTTGTGTATTTTTAAACATTCTTAATCTGTGTACATTGAAAGTGTTGTTTATTGTTAAATCTCATTAGAAACTGTCTGTGTGCACATGTGCACCATACTTTGTTTCTTTTTTAAAATATATAAGAGAGAATCTAACATAGGATCAAATTCATTCCACAACCTGTGCAGATTCTATCTAGGAGAGGTAAAGTGTACATGCTGGCTTTGGCTTCATAGGCACTTTCTCACAGATAGCTGTTGACTCTCCCGCAAGCTTCTGTGTCATTTGGCTTTACTGGGCAATTGGAATGAGATTTTCAGTCACCGTGCAGTTCTTTTCCTTCGGTCCAGGTGAGGCATGTTATCACTGGGTACTTGTAGCATGGGATTCTTCTAGCTGACACCAGACAAACTTTTGACTGCAAAACCCACTGTTTATATACAAAGAAATGTTTAGTCTTTGAACTGTATTTATCCCAATTTTCAGACCTTACTAAAAAATAAAACAGGGAATTCAGCCTGCAGTGACTGTGTACTGTAAGACTGGCTCCTGTCTCTCACCTACTCCATTGTCTCTTTTGCTTCCTGATAGCAAAATTCCTGCTACAGATTTACTACCAACCACTTTCTTTTACACCAGAGGGAGAAGTTGGATAATTGAATCCTGCAACAGGTTCATTGGGCAGGAGGCAAGAAGATTGCATGAACACAGGCTTTTCTTCCTGCCCTACCCTTTTTCACCCAAACCTACCCCTTCATATCATTGAAGTATAGGAATAAAACCCACCCTTTTGTGTTATTGGAGTAGTGGGAATAATACAGCAGAAGTTGCATTCTCTCTTTCCTAACTTCATCTGCCCACATTTTCTTGTTTCTTTTCCTTTCTGCTCTAAAACACTTGCAGCAACATATGTAACAGAGATGAGTCCAAGCATCTGGAGCCTGATTCACCCAAAGCAAGGGTGTTCAGGTCAAGTTTTTTCCAATTGGGCCTGTGTCTAATGTACTTATCAGTGCCAGCCTCTCTGTTTACTAAATCCTAAATTAGAGCAAGACGATTCTTTGGTTAGAACACAAACAAAAAGCAACCTTCAGCTACCTGGAGCCAAGGAGGACGGAGCTCAGCTGTTCTCAGTAGTAACAGAGGATAGAACAAGGAGCAATGGTTTCAAGTTGCAGCTGGGGAGGTCGAGGCTGGATATTAGGAAAAACTTTCGTACTAGCCGAGTGGTAAAGCACTGGAATGGGCTACCTGGGGAGGTGGTGGAATCTCCGTCTTTGGAGATGTTTAAGGCCTGGCTGGAGAAAGCTCTGGCTGGGATAATTTAGTGGAAGTGGTCCTGCTTTTTTGGCAGGGGGGTTGGACTAGATGACCTCATGAGGTCCCTTCCAACTCTATGATTCCGTGAAAACCGCTGTGCTGCTGTGTAGCAAACTACTGTGCAATGGCCTCTCACCCAGATAACCTGTCACAGCAGTTCAGATCAGCTGGGAGGCTTTTCCTGTCGACTCACAGCTGCTGAACACTCCCAGCGCAGTGGCAGGGCTCTCTCTCAGTTTAGCACAATGCAGCCTTTGGAATTCACTCCCCTTTGCAGCCTGTCAGAGCTGAAGAGTAATGACCTTCAGGGCACAATGCAAAACATTTATTTTATTTAACTTTCGACTGTTTGGGGTTTGATATTGGGGATTCTGATGGAAGGATGTGTATGAACAGCAGATCTAAACTGTTTTATTCTAAGTAGGGCTCTGCTGTCCCTGACGGTAGGGAGACAGTAAAGTGGGGGTGTATTACTGGCCCATGCCCATTGGGGCCCTCTGCACTGCGGGTGGGGACTGACCCAAAGGCCAGGCTCTGTGCTCCCACCCTGCCTCTGCGCCACCCTGTCTGCCCCCAGGGGCAGGATGGGCAGACCCAGAGGGCTGGCTTTTGTTCTTCCACCCTTCACCTGGGCCAGCTGGTCTGCCTCAGGGTGGAGTCGGCCAGTGCAATTGGTTGCTCCGCTCTGGCGGCAGGTCAGCTGACATGCAATACGACCTCTGATGCAGCCATTGGGTCACAGCAGAAGTCATGCCACGCGTGCTGGTTGGTCCTGCCACCTCCGGGGGCTGACCAGCTGGGCTGGGGCCAGCCTCTGGCCCAGGGTCCCCTCCCAGTGTTGCCTGCTCTCAGAGGGCTAGGGTTGTAGGTTGATGTGCAGGGCAGTGGGAGGGACCCCATGACCTTTAATCCACCCCTACAGTAAAGCCTTACTTATTGACTTCTGTAGCTCCTATTGCCGTGACAGCGCAATTAAAAAGAGTAAAACTGCTGTGACAGACTGTAAAGAGAGAGGCCATTGCACTGGTATTTTGCCAATTTAGTTTGCTACCATGGCAGCATAACGATTTCAGTAAGTTTTATTTGTGTTCCAACAAAAGAGAAATTGTCTCTCTAATTTATCATTTAGTAAACAGAGAAGTTGATGCTGATAAATGGACCCAACTCGAGCTGAACATCCTTTCTTTCAGGGAGTTTGGCATTTTCCTTTGTTTCAAGTGTAGAAGAATACATTCATGACTAGAAGGTTGGGGGGTGTAAAGTTTATGAATGAAGGAAGAAAATGGATCTGGGGTTAAGGTCTTCTTACATTTGCATTGATTCAAATCTGTATTTAACTCAATTGAAGTAGATTCAACAAAGATTATTCAGGGAGTGTTAGATTATACTTTACACGCTGGCATAACTACCTGCCCTCCATTCAGTTCATTCTGAGGGAGAGCAAATCAGAGTAACCCTTTTTTCTTTAACAAAGCTTTAAATTGAGGTTAGTTCTCTGTCACAAGTGATAGACATTGATAAGGGGATGAGTTATTCCATGACCCTCTGTTTTGTCAGTGGTACCGGTTCACTGTGCTATGCAGCTCCTCAGCAAGTCCTCTAGAGAAGATGTGGCATATAGCTTTTACTACCATTTCTGCAACAAACTTCTGCAGCAGGGATGTTTGCTAGGTATTCACTGGACCAGATTATCAGGTGATATAATCAATACATCTCAGTTGTCTGGCCAGGTGATTTCAGAGAAGTTACTCTGAATTTATTTCAGTGTAAATTAAATCGTAATTTGGATTCCTGACCTGTAAATGTGACATCCGCTCTTCAGCTGAGAAAAAAAAATTTTTTTAGACCAAAGATAGCTATATAACATGGAAGGTAACTTATAATTTTGTTTACACCATATATTCACTGGTTTGTCTTAAACCAAAATCTGATCCTTAGCACGTAATTTATTCCACTGGTCTTCACTTGAAAGGAAAGAAGGAAAATTTTAGAAGCTAGAGCTGTTTTTTTAGCATGTGGGCTCATAATGTACCTTTTAATTAGAAGCTGATAATGGGAGGAGAAGCTGGCTTTCTTTATTTCATCCTAACATCTGCTAGAAATTTCTGTAAGTTTGGACCTAGTTGTTTTCTCAGAATAATGGAAGTTATTCTCCTTTAATTTTAACCACATGAAAAATTATCCACAAAAGTTTATTAAAGGTGACATTAAGACTGCTGGCGCATATTTGTATTTAGAATGTCTTTTAAAAATTTAGAATTTAAAATCTAAATAAATCCTTTATGGTATTTATTTTCTGTAATTAATCTTAAGGAATTATATTTATTTATTTGAACAAATTTCCAGAAGAAAAGTTTTAAAAGAAAAGAGGGATAGATCAATTTGCCATTGAAAACTTAATTTATGGGTCTACTGTACAAAACTTCATGAATGTCTGACCTTGAATTTTTTTTTTTTAATTCAAACTTAATGAATTCCACAAGCTATGACTGTGGTATCTTTAATTTTGAAAAGAAGAATGGCTTCATACTTTTATTCCTGTCTTACTGGGTGACTTAACCATACAGTTATGGGTGCAAATCTTGTTCTTGGAAAATGGTTTTAAAAAGCAAAGTTTCCTATCAAATTGAAGGGTTAATAATTCTTTAGTAATAACTGAAGTTAACGAGAGAGACTGTGTAGTCAAACTACTGAAAAGCCAGGATTAAAATATAATTTGGCAGGCCCCGGAACCCTCCTAATTGGGCAGCCCCCCTTCCTGCATGGATAGGCCCTACTCCCATGCCCGTGCTGTGCCCACTTGCCCCACTGAGCTGGCTCGCCTGCCTCCAAACCTGCCCCTCGTGGCCACCTTACTTGTCTGCAGGGCAGAGCAGCTCCAGCCCAGCCTTTATTTATATTAAAAATGGTCAAAAGCTCTGCTGGAGAAAAAACCCCATTCCTGCAAACCCTAAGAAGCTCACTGTAGGAGAGGCCTTATTCAGCAGAGGCTAGAAAGTGTGAGAGTTAAAGAGGGAGGTGCCAGTCGGTCTGAGGCCCTCGCAGTCTCTTGTTAACTTTAATTTCCATTCACTGTGTTGAACTTGCTACTGAAGAACTCCAAAGGATAACAAACACAAGAAGGCAAACAAGGAGTCCTATTGCACTTTTAAAGACTAACACATTTATTTATCACATGAGCTTTCATGGGAGAAAATCCCACTTCATCAGACGCCTTGAAGAATCTTTGAAGATGAGGAACTCACAGAATGGGAGCAAAACAAATGCAGAGAAGTGCAAGTCATAGGATCAGGTCAGACTGTTGCAGAAATCAAAGCAGTTAGGATTCAAACATTGGAGTACAACATCCTGTAAATCTTTCTTGGCCCTCAGTATCAGTTTTTCTCCAGAATATAGTAGGTGGGGGGGGGGGGGAGAGAGAGAGAGAGAGTGTGTGTGTGTGTGTGTGTGTGTGTGTGTGTGTGTGTGTGAATAATAATAAAACAATGCCTATGAAAGGTTTTAGGCACCTTAACCTATAAGTAAATATTTCAATAAAACCTGTAGCAGCATCTTTTCAATGGACTATGACTCCTATCTGGTTAATGCTTGAAGGACTAGGGATGAGGTGGAGTGCAAATGTGGTTGTGAGGAGTCTCATGACCTACACACCTGAGCTGGAACCTAACCACATGTCCTGCTATTCCACAGCTCTCACAGAGAGGGCCCACATATTGTATACTCCTCAAGCCCTGAGTAGAGAATGAAAACTTTTGAACTCCAGTTCCCCTCGTATACAAGTTTGGGAGGATTTTTTGAGGTAGGGATGGTGTCTTTTTATGGGTTTCTATTATACCTAGTACAGTGGGACTCTGGTCCACTACTGTGGTTTACTACAGTATAAATAATAAGGGATCATCTCATGAGCCTTGGGAGCTCATGTAATATGGAGAATTTGCCTCTGAGAGCCAGAGCAATTTACTTGTAGGTCTGCTTTATAAAGGACGAGCTTTTTGGTGAAATAACACTGTAGCACAGATAGTATGGATTTAGCATAGTAACAGCCAGAACCTGTCTCCAGTAACCATAAAATAATTTAGCTCATCTTATCAAGAGCTTTTTCCAATACAGGTCACCCCCTCCCCCTTGTTATTAAATAATTTCAAACACTTCACCTTCCTAAGGCAAAGCTCTGAGAGAGCTTAGCTGCTTCTTCCTTTCCTTGTTTTCTTCCCACTCAAATAGTTTCTGTTCTTGTTCTGCTCAAAGTGTTTAAAAAAATTATAAAAATAGCAGTCATGTTTTCAGTAAAATGAAGTGGCATAACACCTTCAGGATTAAATTCTCTGGGAATTAGCACAGCACTTTAAAACAATGTATAAAAAAATTTGTGCTAGTATAGAAGCAACTGATACTAAAAAAGGAATATATCCCAGTTCTATTCACTTTACCAACTCTCTGTGACAGGAGGGTGGCCTGTGCTCCTTTAGGTCGCCTTCTCATTCTCCGCCAGGATTCCTTTTGTTGGATAGCTCTGGAAAGGAAAATTTAAAAAATTCTGTTAAATGGTTAAGGAAAATAAAGGGAAAAAAAGTTGAAATCCACAGAAGAAAACATAGCGTCAATTTAATATGTGAACATAGTTAATGCAGCCTATCTGTCAAAGTAACTCCTGAGTTTATGCATGTTAAGGAATGCGAATGTTTAAATAGGTTGTAGTGGAAAGGAGACACATAGAGGCAAAATAATACTCTATTTGGTATGCTTTGTTGCCTTTTCTCTCCCTCGATAGTTTCTCCTATAAATGCTCTCCAAAGTTAAATGTATTATAATTTAATGTCCTTTTTAATACTTTCATTTAAAAAAAAGAATAAATATGACAACCAAAGAAATGCAAAATTTGAAATGTAAAAACAAAGACGTGGACTAGTGGTTATTTTGCAAACGTTTAGATGAATGGTTTTATGCAAGGCTTTGGTGTTCCTGCTCTAGTCCACGGGTTTTCAAACTATGCATTGGGACTGGGGACTGGGTTGCAGACCCTCGGGTACTGGGTCATGGCACTAGTGCCACTGCCAAAAGATTGTAATGCATAACTGAAAGATGTAATTGTAGGCTTATGTACATAAATGATTTTTCTTTCAACTGACTCCTGAGAAGGAAAGTTTGAAAACCACTGCTCTAGTTTAGTCTAACGTACAGCCAGTTAACCGTACTACTGTGGTAAGAAATGAGAAATTTTAAGGTCCATTGAGCACTCTGAATTTGCAGAGTGTTCAATAGCCCTCAAAATTTCTCATTTAGAATAGCACTTAGGATGGTCTCTACTTCCTCCAAAAATCAATGGAAAATTCACTCCCTCCATCAGATTTTAAATTCCTGTTGAAGTGGTGGGAAAGTGCATCCTCTCTCTCTCTCTCTCTCTCTCTCTGACTTTTTGAGTATCATAGTACCTAGTGGCTGACTTTATTTTGTGTAGTTCGGTTTATTTTCATTCTGAAATTTATAAAATGCATTCACCAGACAGTCTCCAGGCACACACAATGTGAAATTGTATGCCTGCAGTCCTGCACGGATACAAAACTGTGGGTCCACAACCACTCAGTGTCAGCATGTATCTGATCCGGGATCCACATGCCAGGTTTTATGTCCATCTGCATCCCCACCAAATCCTCCTCACAGCAGCTTGTACTGTGATTATAGAAGCTGAGTGTCTGTCTGTCTGCCACAACTTTGCTGAGCTGAGGATGTTGGGGGAGAGGAGGGAGCTGGTGGCAGCTCCAGATGCAGTTTTGAACCTCCCCTGGCTGTGATCTCAATAATTTTTTATTTCACCTGGGCTAGGGAAGCCAGAGCTGATGAGATCACTCAGGTGTTCAGTGGCAGTTGCTAGTCATTTTATTAGGTGGCTGGCAGTGGGGGTGCTCAGCTAATTGGTGGAGTGTGGGTCTGGCCATCTTACCAATTAAACTGAGCTTCCATGAGTGACCATCTCTGACTGGCTGGGAGACCACAAGCAGAGCTGAGAGAGAATGGCTGGAGCACATCCTTTGTTTGCTACCTTATTGTTCACATCATTCACTGCTCTCCACAGCTGCAGCAAAGGTAGCAGCAGCAGCAGCTAATGCACCCTGGGCAGATAAAAATAGAATCCACATCAGAGCTCCAACCCATAACAATGGATCTGCAGATGTGGATTCCCCTTGGATCTGAAGTGGATACCTGCAGATGTGCTAGGCTCTTAAGTATACCTATTTCATTGACAAACAGCAGCCTAGACCATTTTCCATCCTAAAAAACCCATGTTCATTTCTGCATTCCTACTATCCACCCCTTCAGGCAAAAACTTGGTTAATAAATGTATGTGACATATTATGCCATGAAAGTAAAGGTTCTGATATTTTTATTAGCTCTGTAGTTCACTTCCCTCCCTGGCCCTAGGCACTTAGCTCCCTATTTCATTTACATTTATTCCCTCTTTGTGAGCTAATTGACCATTTCCTTTCAGTTTTCTATTAAAAACACTTGAAAAGTTTTATGTCGTACAGCTATAGGACATTCCTGTCATATGCTTAAGAATCTAAAATGCATGAGTTTACTTATCGTATGCCAGAAAGGTTCAGCATGTGACACAGCACCCTGTGGAGCACAGTTAGATTCTAAACAAAGGGTGGCAGATTCTTTTAACGTTTTATTAATTTTATGAAGATCTGATCAAGCACAGTGTCTTTAACGAGATATTATTTATTAATAAAAACAAAATGGACAAGTTTAGATGGGCAGGGATATAAGAAAGAAAAGAGAGATGTATTTCCAAAGGTTATGCACTAGACTTGTGGTTCTCTTCTGTTCACTTTATTTTGATACCATGCTTTGTTTTTCTTCACTTTGCACAATTAGCCTCACTGGTTGTTCTTTGTGAGATAAAATCCCGATTCTGCAGTCTTTACTTGGGTAAAACTCACATTCTTCTGTGTAGGAAAGTCTATCAATGGCTTCCAGTGGGTCTCTTCCCTGCTTGCTACTCGCTGAAAACTGTAATAGGGCAGAGTAGTAAACCCTTCACCAGCCTCTATTAGCCTGGACCTGAGGGACTTCTGCAGCTGTGACATACAATGCAAATCCTGATTGAGGTTAGAGCCTGGCTTGGTGAACGAACAAAGAACAGCTGATGATGAGGGCCAGGGAGAGATACAGGCCAACATCAGAAACCAGGGAGATGGTATGGCTGAACAGGGGAGGGAAGTCTGGGAGACATGCTGTCTGCTGGTCATGAGGGAGGTCAAATGCTGAGCCTCCATGCCCCGGAGTACCTGGAGCTTAACTGGGATTGTGTTATTGCACTGTAAATAAAAGGAGCATGGGTGTTCGCAACAGGCCACAGCACGGCGAGTTCTTTGGGCTGTGATGTCCTGCTCCCAAGACAGAAGCGAGATATTTTAATCTGTATCCAAGATCACCCCATTAATTCTTCCATCATCTGCAGGTGCGATCCACTGACCCTATATTTCTGAGTTGGGTCATGTGACAAAAAGATTTTATAAGTGTGGTTCTAAACTATTTGGTCATAGCAATGATCTGTGATCAATTACACTTTTATTTTTTGTTTTTGACTGTAAGCGTGGTTAACCATGGCTGAGATACAGCAATACAGACATTCACAGTCACAAATTTCCATTGTCAGCAATCTTAGTAAGCCATGGTTAAACAAGACTGATCATCTAAAACAGTGGTTCCCAAACTGTGGTACTGCAGGTGGTCCGTGGAGGTGGGGGAGATAATCACTGCAGGTAAATGTACTGTGATGAGTGGAATATGATTGTGAGTGGCATAATAAATTATTAGAAATAGCTTTGTTTTTAATAATGCATGATATATAAGTTCGACTCCCATCAGCCATAGGCTATGTTAAAAATGTTTAAAATCTCTTGCTTACATGATGGTCCATAAGGGCTTTCAATAACAATGTAGTGGTCCACATAAAGGAAAAGATTGGGAACTGCTGATCTAAAAACCAAGATTGAATACTTTGCTCTAGGATACTTGTAGAAAATATAAATAGTTTATATTATAAAAATAGTAGAAAATTCAAGTTAAGGACTCCACTTTCATTTTTGTTCCGTATCTGCAGAGTCTGTCTTGTACTCTTGTTGCTTCAGTAACTACCTCTATGATATCCCAGGCCTTTCTTCCCATCTTCAGTCCCACTTGCTTTACAAAATTTGAGGGTGTAGTTTAGGACTTAGGATCCAGGTTCCTACAAATTCTTTACAGTTTTCTTGAGAGAAAGCAATGCTTTGGAACTTATTTTTAGAAATTATGGGGTGATAGCTCAGTGTGACCCCAAGGATTCCTAGGTTAGCAAACTACTCAGGAGCTAACCGTAGCCCTTAAGTCTAGGTGGCAGAGTTTATGTAAACAGCAAAATCTTGCAGCTGTTCCACTGCCTCTTATGGGGCCCCTAAAATCTGCAAAGATTTGGGACTATTCATGAATAAAGGAAGAAACTGGAGATGCCATTACACGGGGTACAGTGAAAAAGCCAAAAGGGAACTTTACAAATTGAAACTCACGGAAAGACTTATCTATGCTGGAATTTTAGTCACTGAAATAGCTGCACTAGTGCAGTTACCTAATATGGAGACACATTATGTTGTTTTTGAAAATCCTAATTCTGAAACATAGTTATGTTGGCAGATAAAATCCCAAGACTTCAGAAATATTGTGTGATCTGGGACTACTTCCTTCAACAGAGAAAGAGTGAGTCGTTTTGTGGGTTGCAAGACACTTGGTTGCAATATGCCACCCTACAGGACACACCAATCCTGGGACACAGCCCTAAAGGCCAAATCCAGCCAGCTCTCAGTGGCACACTTACCACTGTGTGATGACACAGTAATGTGCTCTGACACGGTGGTTGAGAGTCACTGCTTTAAGCAGTCTGGATGTGCAGAGAGAGGGCACTGTTTGGGGGCAGGGGTCGCATGTTGCAGGGTTCTTGGCTTCAGGTTCTGTGCTGATTACAATACCAAACTGAACATCTCACAAAGAAATTGCAAAGGAGAAAGCAGAATCTTCATTAGGATTACTTGCCCACCTGTACATTTTTCCAGTACAAAACAATCACTTTTTTTAAAAAAAGAAGTTGAAGTTTATCTCATCCATTAGTAAATTTGAATAATTTAATTTTTATTGATCTTTGTTTGCCTAACAGCATATTTCTACACTCCCATGTACATTTCCATATTTATTTTTATAACAACAAGGTTTCAAAGGTCACGCTTTTTAGCTTCAAAGCTGGAGTTATTTACCCCACAATGGTCCTGGGGTGATGTTTCATGTTGATTTTGTATATTCTTGTATACCTAAGCCCTCTCTTCCCCCTCCCGGTTTTCTTAAATCTCTGCAAAACTTGGATTTTGTATGAATGTCCTCTAATTTCACCTGTGACTATAGCTTTCTGGTAAGAAGAGATCTATCGTAAATCCACTTGAACTTTATCTTCTCTAGGGAGTATTGGAGTATTTTAGGTAACAAGATGAGTTGCACAAGGCTAAGAGGAACCACTTATGGCACTGTAAGTGCTTTGAATAAAATGCATCCTATGGGAGTTAAAACCCTACAAAGACTTGTATATTTAAGGAAATATTCTGGGAAAGCAGCACATTGTGTATGTCAGAAAAGTATCAGTTGTTGCACAGAAAAGTAAATGTATTTTCTTCATCTCAACACAAATCTCAAATACTGAATTCATTAACTGCTAGTTTCTGAGTTAAATATATAGACAGTGGGGCAAATTTTGCTGTTTGTAAACATATGTAATTTAATTAGCAGTAGTGAGATTTATTGGGCTGAATTCACCCTACAAACTGATAAAACCTGGGCTGCAGGCTGCTAGTGGCAGACAATACACCGGTTGCAGTACACAGCAGAGTAAGCTGCCTGTGGCCTAAAGTCTACTGGGGCCATGGAGCCAGCCAGCACAGTCCACAGAATTACTCAGCTGCTAGCACTTACTTACTAAGGCTGTTTCTTGACTGGGAAGAGAAAGTGAAGGCTGCTTTGAAAAAGAAACAGGCTGTGAAAAGCAAACAAGGAGTCCTGTGGCTATGGGGAAAGTATCTTGGTAGCGCACTTTTCAGAAATGCAGGATTCAAGATAGGAACAAGGTTACCTTGTTCACCCACCCTCTGTCAAAAACAGAGAATGAAAAAACTGCAAGATTTCCAAATTTAAAGTAAACAAACCAACCTCTGAAAGGTCTGCAGTTCTGATAGAGACAAAACTGACATTCACTTCTATGGTGATTCTGTGTGCATAAAAGAACAGAATCAGGCCCTTGAAAGTGGCTGTCTTCTTTCATTGCATCGAAATATAGGCAAGAATCTGATCTCAGGTTTACTGGTGAAATTCAAAAATCGGACTTATTATGTATTTATGGAATAATAGAGATTGGAATCCAGCCCAATAGTTCATTCTGCTGGAAAGATTTATTAAAAAATAAATAAAGAATAAGGAGGGATACATTTGGAAATGAAATATAAGTAAAGAAAAATATAAATAAGTAAATTTTGTACTTCACATACTACACTAAATTATTTATATTTCAGAAGTATCTTCTCATGGCAGTTGTAACATCCAGTCTTGATAGTCACAACAACTGACAAATGCATGAGGCTAATCTGGCCAATTCTGAATCTCATGCATCTTTAATAAGCAAATCTCTTCCTTTTCTTTAATAATAATGGATTTTTATATAGAGGATATTCAATTCTTCCACCTTTCTGTTACTATCTGTTGAAGCTCTGACTAATTACTGTAATGCATAGTTTCTACTGAATCACTCAATAGGTTTCTTTCCAGATTTGACAAGCACTGTCTCCACTGCTGACAGTGAGTAATTCATCAGTGACTTGCTGCCCTTTAACATTTTTTGATGTTTAACTCAGAGCCAAAGCTTGTTACTCTCTATGGTAACTTGCGCCATTTAATCAGAATTTTAAACAATATGTCGCGCACAGTTTTGGTAATAGATAACTGTGTCCACAAAGAATTAAGTAGGAGCCTGGCATTTGTAAACCCCATTTACATACATAGCTTCCTTTCCTTCATTGGAGGAATGAAAGAGTGGGATTTATTCATTTAGTTTTCATGTCATCGATACCTTGTTATAACTGTGTAGCACTTTAGTTAGCTAATTACTGCCTTATTTTGAACTTAGTAAGGGGAACTATAAATACTGGCATGTAGCCCTTGGTCTTCTCTATTTGTACGATATCGGGCAATAAAATATTTTATATTAAATTAGCATGGTTTAAATGAAAGAAAGTGCAATGATAATTGCAGTAAGTTAATGGTAGATAATTATTTATCAAGAAAAAATCTGAAATGTTCATCTTGTACAAAGAGAAGGTGGGTTGGACTTACTGTATTGCATATGGCTTCTTAACTGAATACTGAACTCAGATGTCCAGAGTCTGGCCCTGTTGAACAATATTCCCTCTAAGGGCCCAATGCAGCTGAGCAACATATGTTGCTTTCTGTGCACCCCCTCCCATGTGGGCCCAATCCTACTCCCCCCGACTCAAGCTCTGCTGCCTACCTGGCCTCCTGGCAGCAGGGGTAGAGCAGCCAGCCCAGCTTACCCCAGTTGGCCATGTCCCCCAGCGGGCGGGGTAGAGGGGGCCGGCGCTGAGCTCCGGTGTGCAGGGTTGGGGCCCTGGAGCGACCCACTCCCAAAGAGTTTGGGCCGCTTCGCCCCTGGCAACCCCAGGCTATGGATCAGGCCCATTCAGGCTGCGGTGAGGCCGGGTAGGCAGGTAGGTGGAGCAGCCTCCAGCCTTGAAAGCCCATGCCCCCTCCCTTCCCGACCCCCCAGGATTTAGAACAGGGGGATGGTTATGGCCCCCTTACCAGGCCACTGGAGCAGCACAGCCTGCTCCCAGCCACTCCTCCGGCCGGAGGAGCTCCCAGCTCAGAGTCACTCTGTGGGCAGGGACTGCAGCTGCTGGCCATGTGCAGCCAGCAGCATTCCCTGCACCAGGCAGCGCTGGGGCCCGCGTAGCCACACAGCTTAGAGGGAACATTGTTGTTGAAGTTCATGGCAAAACTCTCATGAACTTCAAAGAGACCAGGATATGTTCCCTGTTGTCTGATATAACTAAAAAAAACTTAGAGGTTGTGTGTAAGAAGCATGGTTCATGTAGTTAAAATTAAAGGCTAAAATTGAATAATACTCCATATAAGCTATTCTCAGGCAGAGCAGTATAGAATATATTGTATATGTACCTCATGATTCTTCATCAGCGTGGCTTCTGAGTAATTTATATGGGTTCTGGGACTCTCATAGAAAAATAGGGCCTCTTGGGAACACGCAGCATCTGCTCATAGCATTTAAGCTTTCATAGCTGAAGTTAGGAAGGCCCTTTTCAGTCTAAAAACCACCTTACTTTTCTCCTTTCTACAGCTAGCTGCATATAGACAGATCATGGCACAATGTCTGCAATCTGGTTTTTGTTTTCATGAGACATTGCTATTGTATAATGCAGTGGTTCTCAACCACTGTTTTGTGGCAGAAAAGTATGTCATGAAGAACAGGGAGGTGTTGCCAAAAATTATCATCACACCACCCTGCTCCCCACTGGAGAGCTATTGCTCCTAGCTTCCCTTTTCTTGCTCCCAAGCTGAAGAATGGCAGGGGGGAAGCTGGCAGCAGCAGGAGTCAGCTGGGGGCTGTTCCGAGGCTGCAGAGACTTCTGCGGCCCTGGGAGGCACCCAGCCCTAGTGTCTGGTAGTTCCCCATGAGGGAAGCCAGCAGCGATGTAGTGCTGAAATCCATGTTTTAGCAGATTTTGTTATTTTGTCTGGACAGTAAAAACAAAAACAAAAAAAAAACCAAACCAAACAAAAAAAAAACTGCTGAAACAGGGTATTTGGCACTACACCTGCACTAGGGCTGGGAGCCCCTGGAGCTGCAGAGATCCCTGCAGCCTTAGGACTGCCCCCGTCCCCAGCACTTCCGGCTCCTTTTGCCCCACTTCTGAGCAGTAGAAGAGGAGCCAGTGTAGTGCCAAATACACTGTTTCGGGATCTTTGGTTACCATCCAACCAAAGTAACAAAATCTGGTGAAACACGGTTTTCTGCACTACATGGGAGCCCACCTTGCTCAGGAGGGAGCCTTATCTGGGGCAGAGGGGTGAACTTTGTGTGTTGCGCATAGGTGGAAAGCCTCCCTGTTGAGTCATGGCCCTGAAAAAGTTGAACCCCTGGTCTGATGTGCCTCATGGAAGACTATTCTCAGGCTGGTGCTTAACGTTACTTGTCTTTTATTCCTTGGACTCAAGAAGATGGGTACAGTGGGACCTCCAAGTGCTTGGTACTGTTAAAATCAGGTCACTTATCAATATAGGAGCCTACCTTTACAGCCTAGCATTGTAAATTTTGATTAAGACTTTTAGGGAAGTAACCAAGATTTTTGTAGCCTCTGAGGGAATCCTATTTCAAGTGAAAAGGTGGGAAACTGAGGCTTTTTAGCTGGGGGTGAACATTAGGCCTGCCTGCTGTCTCCTGTAGGTTTACTAAAGAATTTCAAGCTAAGTTTTCTGAGTTTTCATCTTTTGCAGTCACTGAATTTACCAGACATTTTCCATAACAAAAATGTTGAGTAGGATTTTATTTTGTGAGACTAAATTAATTTTAGAAAGTTGAGGAAAAATTCCATTTTGTTGAAATCAATATATTGCTTTGACATTATAAATTGCATATAGTAGTTGGTGTTCACTCAGCTTTATGGTAAACAAATGTTCCAAATATTTTTCCTTTTTAAATTTGCATATTGATACTTCAATAATATTCATTCCTACCAGAATAGAAGTAACAGAATTTAAACGTTAATACACAATTTATAGCAGACACTTTAAAAATTTTGTTACATGGAGTGTACTTCAAAAGGGAGAACTGGGTCTAACATCATGTAACCCAAAGACTTTTCCATATCAGTTGTATTATTAAAACAGATTTTCCCAAAATGGAGTATGTTAAAGAGAATATTGCTTCTCATTGCTAATTTTTTCCCTGAAAATTTGTGGTTTTTCAGAGATGGAATTCAGTGAAACGCCACACATCCTGTGCTCTGGCTACCAGACAGACTTGCATAGTGTACCTCAACATGGTTACCCATTGGAGATGGGTTCAGACGTGGATACTGAGACTGAAGGTGGTGCTTCACCAGATCGTGCCCTGAGGATGTGGATGACTGAGATGAAATCCGAACATAGTTCCTGTTTGTCAAGCCGAGCAAACTCAGCTTTGTCCCTCACTGATACTGACCATGAAAGGAAGTCTGATGGAGAGAATGGTAATAAATCAATTATAATACACTATAATGTTAAGAGCAGCTTATTTGAGTGGCTTGTTTGTTTTTTTCTTTTTATAGGTCTTTGTTTTATAGACAAAGCAAAAGCTTAAGTTACATTAATGTCATGCTCATAGTAAAGAAAATATGAAAAGTGAGATGATGTTCTGGGCCACGTGTGTGTTTCTTTTAAACAGTACAAGCAATATTAGCTTCCACTTTGCATACAGTAGGAAGTTGGAGCCTGATCCAAAACCCCCTGAAGTTATTGTTATAGTGGTCTTTTGGATCAGGTACTTAATCCTGAAAATTCACTTGTATATAAGAATGTCCCTACTGAGTCAGACCATTGGTGCATCTTGCCCAGTATCCCGTCTTCTGACATTGGCCAGTGCCAGGTGCTTCAGAGCGAATGAACAGAACAAGTAATGATCAGGTGGACTATATGTAGTGAGTAAGAGTTCATTCTTCAAATGCTGGCTTTTGTTCATAGTGCTAAAGGCTGCCTGTAGTTTCAGTTGAGTCCAGTGCCACTACTTTTAGTCAAAAGTACTATGCCCAATAATAAATGTTTGCCTGATCAGACCTGTTTTTTGCAGCCTGTATAATAGTCTCCTGTGGAGGTGAAATAAGCTTTCCTACTTCAGACTCTTGTTGCATACTTGCTGTCATGCTGTTGGTACATTCCTGCTTTTTCTGCCAGATGGATTGGATAGGTCATTTTCATCTCTAATGTCATGACTCTAGTAGTATATGATGTTTTCACAGTGGTTGAAAAAGTTTGGGCTTTATGCTTATGTAGTATCTGGATGTTCTAGAAGGTAGATTTTGTTTAAAGAGTGAAAGAAAGAAAATCAAGAAATTATTTACTTCATTGTGTCAAGCAACAAATAGATAATATGCTAAGAATCTTCCCACCAAGTATAAAATATTACAAAACAATAGGTAAATGCATATAATATATTGTCACTAGCAACTTTCCTTCAGCTGCAGATAGGCTAGCTGTAGGTGGAGGGGGGAGAAGCAGGTACACCGTATCCCCTGTGCATTGGAAGAATCAAGGATTGCGTAATATTAGCAGGAGACCTAGGTGCAGGGTTTGGGAATGGAATAATTTCTCGTAGATTCATAGACTTTTAAATCTAGGAGTCTTTATTATGTTGTCTAGTCTTATCTCCTCCATAGTCCAGGCCATAGTATTTCACTCAGCATTTCTGCATTCCCATAACCCATGGTCCTCCATAAGCTTTTTGTCATTCTTTTTAAATTGCATTTGGAACTGAGAGTATAGATATGAAACACATTTATTTGAGCTCCCATTTCTCCTTTGAGTAGTGTCCCTGTGGGTGCTCCACCTTGGTGCTGCACATCCATACAGCATGGATCAGAGAATCATCTAGCAATGCTCATCTGGTTTACGTGAGCAATGAGATTCTGTCCCATGCAGCTTTGGTGGCCTTTTGGCATGTGCACAAACTGATTGCCCTCAGTTCCTTCTCAGCCATTTGCAGTTATGGACGGAACTCTTGTTTCTCTGAGCTCGTCTGAACTCTTTCCTCATAAACTGTTCTTTTCCTAGTTCAATTCTCTTACTTCTAGTTCTCCCATAATCTGCCCTAGTTTAAAAAAAAAAAAAAATTTTTTTTACCCATTTTTTTCTACAATGCTAGCTCCCCGGCTTCAAACCACAACATCATGCCTGCTTCGGACAGCCACATAGCTTATATTAAATGTCTAGGAGAGGGGCACCTTTCACATAAATTCCCCCACTATTAAAACCTCAGCTCCAGAGTGTAAAAGGATAGAGACCTTGGCCTTAAGTTATTCCTGATGGAGCATTCTCTTCAGCCAGCATTGGATCCTAGGCAGGCTGAACCAGTTGACTCAGAGACACCTCACTCCTCCTCATAGTACTTCTAAGTGGAGAAAAGGGCTATTGCCTGCACCAAGACCACATACTGAAGAGGCTTGTTCGTGGCTCCTCGAGTATGTCAGTGATAAAATCCCTAAAAAGGTTCTCCTCTGTACTTTTGGACCACAGGGAAATGCCTCAACCATTTGTAGCAACAGCAAGTAAATTGTCTAAAACTGCCACTTCTATGGCACTGACAGCACCACCGACACCTGAGACTACACAGTCAGCACCAAAGTCCACACCTGTGCAGACATCCCAGCCAGCTCCATTATGGAACCCATGGTCTCAGCACCATTAACACCTTGGGCACACTTACCTTCCTCAGTGTTGTATGGCTCCGAAATGGCACCACACTGTGCCAACCAATCCTCAAGGTCTTTGGCACTGACTCAGTGGCTGGCTGAATTGGTGACACCCAAGCATTCTCTGAAAAGAAGACACTTGGTCATTTTGGAGGAGCCACAGTTGATTCTTTCCACTGCTTACCATGATTCAGGCATGGGGGGCTCCGCAGTTTCACTGTCTCCGGCTAGCAAAATTTCACCAGTTCCTTTTTTCCAGTGTTGAAGATGATGGAGAGGAACACCAAACTACTTTCTCTCCTCCACCATTCTCTCCAAGATTACGAGACCTCAGATCTCAGCCACCAGCAACCTTTCCTTCATAGTGCTAGTACCCCCCACACACCTTGGTATGGCCATCCATCATATCAGCACCACTGGCTGTCTTGGGGTGTTTGGTCACAATACTCTGCACCCTTTCCCAGGCCTTTTACATCAAAACAGTACAAGCCCCAACCAGAATAGGACACTCAAGCACCAGAAGAAGATATAGAGGATCTGGGTTCTCCTCCCCACAACTCTTTTTCCTCCCCATTGAAGCCATCATTCCTTCTCCCATGGCAGCTGATGACTTCCGTCAGTTCCAAGACTTATTTCACCAGGTGGCAGAATCACCCAAAATACCTGTGTGAGATGTGCGCCAGAGTCTCAGCATAAACTTCTCAGGATTCTCCAGGGAAAATCCTTTATGAGAATCTCCCTGCCAATGAATGCTGCCATCACAGCCTAGGCCACTGACATTTGGCAAACCCTCCGAACATACCTGCAACCTTCTGAAAGACCAATAAAAAAATATTATGTTCCAAATAAGGACTCGGAATATTTGTTCAGGTACTCACCTCTGAATTCCTTAGTGGTAGAGATGGCAAACCAATGCCACAAACAGCAATTTAATAACATGACCCCTCACAATAAGGAAGATGAAAAGCGGGATCTTCTAGGAAGACGAGTTTATGCATCATCTATGCTCAAGTTACACCAATTATCTCACTTTTTTCACAAATTATGACTACAACTACTACCTGAAATTTGCAGATTTTATTTTTGCATCATAGAGTAAAGGAAATCACAATTTCATTCAATTATCAAAGAAGGTAAACTGATTGCTAGAACGGCACTCCAGGTAGCACTAGATATCCCCAGTACAGACACTCCATGATTGCCACAGGCACAGTAATGTGTGGATGCACCTGGCTTAATTTGGCAGATGTCCCACAGCAGCTGCAGGCGAGGATCTGCCCTTCAAAAAGGAAAAATTGTTCTAGAATGAGACTGAATCTTTAGAGCATGGCTGTAAAGATTCCAGAGCCACCCTCCGGACATTTGGCATATATGCTCCCACTACACACTGCTGATCATTTTGATACCAACTCTACAATTCCAGGTATCAGCACCAACCCCTGAACAGACCTTCATTCAGATGCCAAGACCAACAATCCCAAAACAGACACTGCACGTGGTGTCGCAGACAAACCTCTAATCAGCCCTCGACATCTCAGGCACCTCCCTCCAAACTTCAGTTTTAGGGTTATAGTCAAGGACTGTCACGCCCCTTCCCAAATTCATGAGCCGTGTACATACCCAATCTACAAAGACTTTTTATACTGATTTTACTCCTGTCATCCACCATTACATCAGATACATGGGTCTTGGATACCATCAAGTTTGGATACATCATCCTGTTTCTATCAAAGCCCCACTCCCATTACCATTCCCCATCCCTCTTTAGGGACTCTACTCACATACAGCTTTTACAACAAGAAGTCTTATGTATTTTACATGTAGGCATAATTGAGAGGGTACCCGGTGTTCATTATGTCAAGGGTTTTTATTCCCCTTATTTTCTAACATGGAAGAAATCAGCAGTCTGGCAACTTATTTTGACCTCAGAAAGCTGAGCAAATTCATAGCACAGCAAAAATTTGAAATGATCACCCTCACAACCATTATTCTGGCTCTTCAGTATGGGGACTGGTTTGTGGCCCTCGAATTACAGGATGCAGATTTCCATATATCCATTCATCCCACCCACAAAGTATCTCAGATTCTTCGTAAACAATGAAGTTTATCAATATACCATTTTACCCTTTGGTCTCTCAACAACACCTTGAGTATTCTTCAAGGCATTGTTTGTTGTTGCAGCTCATCTTTGCAAAAAAGCTTCACTGTCTTCCTCTACCTAGAGGATTGCATGATAAAGTCTGCTACATCTTCACAAGCCTTCAGTGCAGTTGACCTTACTTCTACACTTTTCCAACAAGTAAGAGTTTGGATAAATGCATAAAAATCAACCCAGAACCAATCCAAAATCTACAGTTCACAGGAGCGCCTCTAGACTCGCTACAGGGAAAGGTATTCCTACCAGACCAAAGGCTCAGCACAATCCATCTAATCATCTAAAAACTGCTGCCATACATGCTCTCACAGTCACTGCACAAGAGTGCCTTCAACTACTAAGGCACACGTCAGCAGTCACCTTCATAGTCAAGGACGCAAGACTACACATGCACTGCTTTCAACTGTGGCTGTCAAGATATACAGTACCACTATATATGTGGGGTGGTCTCTCTACCTCCAGAAATAAAACAATATCTACAGTGGTGGACAATGCCAGCCAACTTAAATCATGACTTGCCTTTTTCTCAACAGCAACCCTCCAAAACAGTGACCACACATACATCCCTTATGGGATGGGGAGCACACATTCAGCATTATACCATCCAGGGCAGATGGTCCATGGAAAACACAACCGTGCACATCAGTATCCTAGAACTTTGCACCATTCAGTGTGCTTACCATTGCTTCCAACAATTTGTAACAGGTCAACACATCAAGGTTATGACCAACAACACAGCCTATTTGTTTTACATAAACAGACTGGGAGGAGAACATTTCAGAACTCTCTGCATAGAGGCTGTGGAACTGGCGTCTCAACAAAAATACAATAATTTTGACCTCATACCTCTCTGGCAAAAAAATTTGATTGTTGACTTCCTCAACTGCTCTTTTTCACAGGACCATGAGTGAGAGTTACACTAGGATATATAGTGCACCATTTTCCTACAATGGGGATACCCATTGCTGGACCTGTCTGCCACATACCAAAATTACAAATGTTCAGCCTGTTGCTCAAGAGAAGCAATCAGCATCAGACTTCTGGGAGATGCGTTTCTCCTCTCATGGAGAAATGACCTTTTCTACACTTTTTCACTAATGCCTCTGGTTCCCTGTCCCCTGCACAATATACAACAGGAATTGGCAACTGTAATAATGATAACACCAGTGTTGCCCGGACAGCCGTGGTGCACCTGCCTCATGGAGATGTCAAGCAGACTTCCACTTACCCTTCCTCTCTGAACAAACATAACTCAATACAATGGCCATGCAACACAGCCGGCTCTCCTGCGACTACGTCCAGCATCCTGGTACCTAACTGGCTTGCTCCGGAGGATCTTTAGTATTCTGAGACCGTACAGCTGGTACTCCTAAATGGTCGTAGGCCATCTACATGCAAGACGTACCTGCAAAAACAGCAGAGATTCCATCACTGATGTGTTCAGAACAGTGTCCAACCACCATTGCTCTGCACCCCAGCCATTCTAGACTACTTCCTACACCTAAAGACATCAAAACTGTCAATCAACACTATCAAGTACACCTCGCGGCCATCACAGCATTCTATGAGCACACACAGGATAAATCTCTTTTTGCACATCCTCTGATTAAGAGGTTTTATTTCCCTGTGATCCAAAACCTTTATCCTGAGATCCATCTACCTTCTACCATGTGGCATTTAAATTTGGTACTCAAAACTATTACTAAACCTCCATTTGAACGTCTGGCCACTTGCTCCCAAAATGCTTATCCATGAAGGTAGCCTTCCTTATGATCAGCTCAGCCCGTCATGTTAGTGAGCTGGTGGTCTTCATGGCAACTCTGCCATACACAATTTTTTATAAAGAAAAGGGGACATTAAAACTGCACCTAAAGTTCACACCTGAGGTCACATCATCTTTTCATCTTAACCAAATGATCAACTTACCTATCTTTAACCACACTTGAATCCTCACAACGCCATCCTCCACATGCCGGACATCCATTGAGCTCTGCCTTTTTACATGGAAAGGACAAAGTCCTTTAGATCAACTAACAGACTTTGTGTCTCCACTGCAGAAAAGAACAAAAGCAACCCTATTGCTAAACAGAGGCTCTCCAAGTGGATCTCCAGCTATGTTCATCTGTGTTACTGTACTTGTAACACCATCACTACAGATATGATCCCATCCCTCTAGAGCAACGTCCACTTCAGCAGCACTCCTTCATAACATGCTGATCTTAGACATTTGCAAGGTCTTTACCAAACTTTATGCTATTGACCAAGCTTCACAATCAGACACGGTGGTTTGTCTCTCTGTCTTCTCTTTTGTTAACACCAGCACATCCAAAGTCCCTCCATACCCTTGAGGGCATGACTTTGGAGTCACCCAAGGTGTATCACCCATGGGGACACTACTTGAAGGAGAAAGTAGGGTTACCCACCTTGCTGCAGTAACTGGTGTTTGAGAGGTATGTCCCCATTGGTGCTCCATAACCCACCTTCCTCCACTCTCTACTTCAGAGTCTAATCCTTATGCTCCTTGCTTGAGAAGGAACTGTGGGGGTTGGTCGCATGTGTGCTGAAAGGGCGCCAAAGCGGTATGCAACAGCCTCTTGGTTCTCACGTGATGAGCCCTGCTGAAAAGTTCTCTGATCTGTGCCATGCAGATTTACTAGCACTCAAGGTGGAGCACCCACAAGAATACATATCTCAAAGAACTTCAGCCACTGCATTAAGGTGGCAAAGCCTTCTTTCTCAGTCAGAGGAATTGAAAGGGTTGATATTCTAAGCTCCATTATACTACTTCTGTGGACAGGGAACAATGATATTTGTACATATGTAAAATGCAAGTGGATCAACTTGGAACCTACAGGGATTTAGGCCACTGTTTGTTTGTTAGTTAATAATTTTCTTTTGCAGATTAAGTTTATTTAAAGTCATGGTCAGAGGACTTCAAGCGAGAGATGTTTATATGCACTGTGAACCGTGCTAAGTTGGCTGGCATACAGCAAGGGAGGGGGAAGAGAACTCTGAACACTATTATTTTCAAGTCTTCACATAATTGTCACTTCCTCAGCATCAGCACATCAGTAGGCCAATTCAGTGAGTGTATGTGCTGTGAAATTGGCTGACTATATTATCTGGTTGGAAGAGGGAAAATTGTTATAAAATATTGTTTCTGCTTTTCCAAAGCCTATCTCACTTAATCTGTAAGTGGGACCTAGAGAAGAAGAATACAGAAGAAATCCTGTGGTCAGAGCATATGTCCAATAGCCTATGAAAATGACTTCTTACAACTAAAATAAAATTATGACAATTATGGCTTTTACATTACTTCTGTCATTTAGTTTTGTAAAACTTCTATTCATTACTTCTAGTATGAGGAGATCTGGTTTTCTTTTTTTCCTAGAGCCCAAAATTATAGCACTATACAAGGTAGACAACCACTTTTAAGTGGTGCGTTAGGAGGATCCAAAGATGTGGACTCTGATAGAATGCTTTTTCTACATGCATCTGAAGCAAAACCACTCTTGCATGTCACACACTACTGGAGGGTATTTCAGCAGGCTAGGTCCTGAAGTGCTGTCTCACTTCTCATTCATGCAGAACTCTCATTGATGCCCGTGGGAGTTTTTCCCTGGCTGAGGACTGCATAAATGAATTATAAGGACTCCAGAAGACTTTATGTGATGCATAGTAAAAAGTGATCTAAATAGCTTGAGTAGTTCTTATCAAATTGTGCTGGTCAGAAATGGTTTCTCTTATCCCAAGTCCACATGCTGGTGGTGTATATTTAGTTCATTCTTGTGGAAAATCACCTTTAATTCTGGATAACATGGAGAGATAGGGTCAAATTGTATCCTTGTTACTCCTGAGTAACTCTGGAGAGTTTACCATAAGTAAAAATAATTACCACACAGTATATTAAGCAGGGGAGGGATATTGGGGGACCATTGCTGGGCTTGTCAGAGGACGTTATGTACCTTTTTAAGAGGTTAGAGAGGCATGGAATGACTTGTATGGCAACTGGGGATGCTGACCCATCCTTCCCCTACAGGTGACTGGAATAAAAGGGGGGATACCCATATACATCCATGCTGAGCAGGAAAAGCCCTCTTTTATCAAGACAAGGTAGAAAGCAGCAGCCTCCCTTCTACCCATGCAAGTGGTAAAATACCAGATTGTCAGGATCCTCCATGGTCATTATGCTACTCACTCCTTTCTTTAGGGTCTGGGAAGGAATTTTTCCCTCACCACCAGACTGACAAAAGTGAAGTGGGGAGAGGGGAGAAGAGGAGGTTCATTTTCTCTGTAGTGGGTTTTCAGGGGGAGTTTTGTTGAGGCAAACATGGAATGGGAGTTAGATTACAGTGTCACCACTCATTATGTGAACATGTAACAGATGTCCGGTGCCAGTATTCTTAGGGAAGTGGTACAGCGATTCAATAAAATGGATCTGTAAAGGATTGAAAGGAAATATTTTTGAAGAGGCAAAAACATGGGGGGTTCAGGACTGCTTTGGCTGGCACAACAGGACTTCCTTGCCTTTACAGCCTCTGCCTCCCAAATCTTCATTCGAGTGGTGGCTCATGTTTGATCAGTAAGTTGGCTGTGGTCGAGGATTAATAGTATGAAATGCTGATGAAAGCTCCCCTCGGTATATATGAAATAGATCATAAAATTATTTGCACTATATACTTTTTTGTCGGTGTGCCCAGACAGTTAAGAATAAAACTGCAGCCTAATTAGATCAGCCAGTATCTCTGTTCCTTTGGAGACAGCTGGAGAAAGATCTGATCACAAGAGAAGCTTAAGATTTTGTCTGTAGTTTACATTATTTTTGACAGACTGTATAAAATGTACATACTATATAGTTCCTTTAACTTGGCTGTTTGAGTGACATGATTCTGGGTTCACAGTGCATATGTTGCTAGCTGTTCTGAATGTAATTTAATATGGGAAAACAGATAAACTATCAGATGATTTAAAAATTCTTACTATGTTTATATATTCCAGAGTTAGTCTAGTTCAGCAAAACAAACAAGGAGTCCTGTGGCACTTTTAAAGACTAACAAATTTATTGCATGAACTTTGTGGGTAAAATCCCACTTCATCAGGTACATGAAATGGAAACTGCAGTATGGTAAGGAATTTCTGTAAGTGCAGTGAAGTCTGTGACTTACTCTCCTGTTCATTTCTATATTCTCTTCCATACTTCAGTTTCCATTTCATGCATCTGAGGTAGTGGGATTTTAGCCACAAAACCTCATGCAATAAATAAATTTCAGTCTTTAAAAGTGCCACATAATTCCTTCAGTTTCAATTCCTTGAAATTTTAATTGGATACTTTAAGCATATTAGTTAAAATATTTAACATCTTTAGGGAATATTAAGTCTTGCATGTAGAAATATTTTAATATTTATCCCCAAGCTGTACTTTTTACAATTACTAATGTCTTATTCAGAGTAGTAGATAGAGGAAGTATGCTTTCTTTTGAATTTCTTTATGAACCTAATCAATATTCTTTATTGTTGTATTCACAGTAATTCCATAGAAAACTTATTTTTCTGTACAGACACCTGATCTTTGTCATAACAATTACTTAAAAACATTCTTGTTTAGGAAGCATAGAATGCATCATTTGAAGTATCGATATTCCCATTTAAATTAGTTGTCAGTATTAATAACTATTAATGATAGACAGTTAGTCCACAAACTGCCTTCAGCTGTGCCTGAGGCTAAGCAAAAAAAAAAAATTAACTACTAATAATGAATGACCAATTTCTTGAGAATTGTTGCTTAAGTCAGCAATGTTATAAATAGCTAATTATAAAGTGCACATTGTTACTATATGTGTGAAAGTAGACCTGCAACAGAAAAGGTACATAATAACAGCATTATTTGGGGGTTGGACTAGATGACCTATGAGGTCCCTTCCAACGCTATGATTCTATGATTCTGTTTATTAAAAGGGTAAATGTTATTGCATTGAAATGGTCAGTAATTACCCTTCAACCCAGTAAAGCATATTTTCTATAACATCATATCATAATATACTTTTAATTGGCTTCATTAAAGTAATCTATATCAGTCGTAGTAATAATTTGTCAAAAATTCTATTTTTATATGTGCAATAAAATTATAACACCTCATGATAAGAGCGAGTGTAGTTTTTATTTTTGCTGTTGAGAAAGGATGTTGTAAAAATGTAATTACATCTGTTGTGTCCTTGGTTTTTCAATTGCTTTACTCATCAAAGGACATATAAGTTCTAGTCTTTGTTTTGAGTTGTTATTTCTGGTTTGGAGTTCTTGAGATTGGGTTAGTGGACTTTTTCACAACTTCATTATCTTTACCTGAAAACAACAACGGGGGGGAAGCAGAACCAAAAAAGTTAATAGAAATACTGTCTTTTACTTTAATGGGTTTAGGATCAGGCACAATATGGGGAAATAACTGTTTGAATAAACAATACCTAGCAAGCATATTGAAAAAATGCAAAAGTATTGTTATCCTAATTTGACTTGTATGTGAGCAAAGCACAGACTGTATTAGTGATTTATGCAAGGTCTCGCACTGAATCAGTGGCAGCATTAGGGGCTCTACCTCCTAGCCCTGGAATATCAACCTAATTTCACCCCCAGCAGTTTAAATCGCATTTGGATTTAATTATATAAACAACTATTAGATTAATTAATAATTATAAATGTACATACATGTATTGGTTTAATACATTTAAATGGAAGCAGTGACGTAGCGCACAGAGCAATGGACTGCATCTCAAGGGACCTGGGTTCTACTGGCCTGCAGAGTGACCTTGCGCAGGTCGCTTAATAGTTGTATTCTTTAGTTTCTCAATCTGTAAACTAGGGATAATGATGCTTATCTCATTTCTAAAGCACTTTAAAATCTACTAATAAAAAGTGATGTTCAAGTATTATTATTATAATAATAATAACAATTGTCAAAAGGCAGATTTAAATTTGAATGAATGTACTATGTCAGAAACACATTTTATGCTGTTATTAAAATACTACGATGATGTTAAGATGGGGGAGAAGAAGACAGAAAGATCCAGTCAGATTCCAATCTCTCATTTACCATGGATGTCAATGGATTTACTCTGAATTTAATAAAATCAGAATGCCACTCTGAAGAAGTATAAATTTTCACATTTTTAATGTAAGGTTATGAGAACATTGAAATTACTTCTGATATTATTTACTGTTCTTTTGCAAACAAATAAAATCATCAGACTCGTATCTCCATTCTTCCCTGCCTTTGAATATTTCTGTTTAATGTATGAAAAGATTACCACCAACTCTGCTACAAGAGTATGTTTTGGAACAGCTCACCATGTGAGCCATTAGGTAAGACTTTGTTGGTAAATCTCAGCAAACTGCCTTGATAATGTAAGAGGTAAAGGTTCGAATAATCCCCCATCATTCGGGTAATTTAGAATTATTATTACTCTAACATTTCTAATTTGCACAGTTGTGGTATTACAAAGGTGTCAAACTCGTTGAATGGGGGGGGGGCACACTGGAGGACAGGACACCTGTCACAGGCCATGTGTCCATACAGGCTCCCCAGTCCTTTCCCCTTCCACGTTCAGAGGAGCATGGGCTCCCTTTCTCAACTCCACAGGCTCTGCAACACCTCCCCTTTTACCTGCCTTGTGGGCTCCCCTCTGACCCGTCTTCTCCCACTATGCAGGTCTTGGACCCTCCTTCTTCTGCTTGGCCACTCCCGCCACACCCCACCCTAGCTGGGCAGCTCCTAGACCCCCCTCTTCCCCTTTCCGTTTCATGTGGTGGCAAGCGTTGACAATCAGTCTGTCACAGAGAGAGGCAGGTGGGGCTCCTAACTCCCTGCACGGTGGCGTGCATTGGCAGTCTGAGTCATAGAGACAGGCAGGCTGGTCTCCTGGCTCCCAGCCCACTCACTGCCCGTCATTCAGAATGCTCTCCTTTGATTGGCTTGTTCCAGTGGGGGCCCCAGCCACTTTTTCCTTTTCTTATTTATGATTGATGCAATGTGCAGTCAATCAGATTAGCATGCCAACTGACAGTCTGTGAACAGTTGGGGTGGGAGGTGATGAGGTGGCTCCCTGGGAGTCTCACCCAGCCTGCTGTGACTGAAACTTTGATTGGCTGGCAGACCACAGGCAAGCTGAGCTGGGATTGGCTGGCGTGCTTCCTTTGTTCCCTTGTGCTCTGACTCACTCACGTGATTGGAATCACAAGCAGCTTAGTCCTGCTCTGCCGGGGACAGCCTGTCTGTCCTTCACTGCTGCTGCGAATAGCTCCCAGGCACAGCCCGGGCAGCAGCTCTGTGGGCCAGATCAGTGCCCTTGGTGAGCCAAATCTGGCCCCCAGGACATGGGTTTGACACCCCTGTGCTATTATTTTGTAGCATATACTCAGGGGTTAAAGTATAATTTGGGAGGTCCAGGAATGCTCCTGCGCTGGTGGCCCCCCCACGTGCCGGTAGGTTCCCATGGACCCCGAGGGCAGCACCATGGCTGGGGCTCAGGCAGCAGGGCCCAGGTTGGGGGTGGGGCCTGGAAGGGGAGGGGTTTGGGGCAGGGCTTGAGCCCCTAGTAACACGCTTAGCCCCTGCCCCTGTCTCCTGCCCACTGGAACATGGCGGAACGCAGTCCCGGGACCTTCTATTTTTGGAGGTGCAGTGTTTGGGCCCCTAAAAATAGAATGTGGATCTGGAATGCAGCCTTCTGGGCCCTGCTATTTTTAAATGGCGGGCCCCAGAATGCAGCGTTCCGGCTCCACATTCTATTTTGTGGGGCCCCGGAAAGCTGAGCCCCTAAAAATAGTGGGCCCTGGAACGGTGTTCCAGGGCGTTCTGGCATACTTTAATCCCTCCATATACTGCGTACAAAATAACGGGCATGCACTGTCAGACAGATTCTGAATACTCAGAAGGAGTAGTCAAACCACATTACTTGTACATATTTTGCAAAGCCTTATGACCAAATCTCCTGGATGTTGTGGAGTTTATCTAGCTCCTTAAAACCTAATCTTCCCTTAGATATTTTGGAACATGAGGCCATTCATGTTGTTTCTATAAATGATTTTATTGCTTTTTTTTGTTTTGTTTTATTTTTACATTTACATTCTTTTATTTTTCACAGTAGTATAATTTACATTGCATACAAACAAATGAGGGGTCCTGTGGCACACTTCCTCTACAATTGTTACAGCTTCACAGGAGCCATCAGAATGTTGAAGGAAGTATGCAAGGCCTTGCAATGACATAGTGATGACTTTGTCAGGAATTCGAGAGTATGATTTGGCATTGTAATAGCTCTGTAGATGCCTTTGGTAGGGTATAAGATACTGCTGAGGACTATGTAATGTCTCATTTGGAATGTTAGTATTTCAGAGGAAGCGTATGTCATTTGAATTGTTTCGGGTTTGTATGAAACTCATCTGTTGAATTGGTAACACTGATTCGGTTGTCGCATCATGAGACCACTGAATGTGTTGCTAACATTTAAGACATTTGTGAAATGTAGTTATTATTCATGTCTAGTTATTTTTCAATGTTATGGGTCAATTTTTGTCCTTTAAATGTGCAAATTCATTACTTTGACTTCAGTGGGAGTGGAATCCATGTATCTGAGGGCAGAAGCTGGCCCTGTGTATTGTAGTTCTTATTCTTATGATTGAATTGTGATACTTTAAAATCAGTAATAGTGTTTGTAAGCATTCTGCTGTTCACAGTGTTTATTTCTATAGCAGCAGACACTACTCTGACAACAAAGGGCTGACAATATTTAATACTTTACACTAGAGCTCATTCAAACAACATTTGGAGTGAGGAAATCTCTTTGGTATTTCTGTTTGATAAAAGTGACCTTTGCCTACAGCATTGCAACTGCAGCAGTATATTTGCATACAATTGTGTAGTATTTTTAGCCTTACAGTTTTATTTTCCTTTTTTGCAGAGTTGTGGGGGTTGTGGGGAGAGAGGGAACTTGAAGAGAACAGTCAGGTTAGTTTTTATACAACAGTGAGCTAAAATGGATGGGAGAGATCAGAAAAAAAAACACATTAGAGAATATGCTCTCTCCTGTTGCAATATACAGGGATTGGAGTGAGTATAGGGCACATGGATGGGGGGGCAGGGGAGATGCATGGACCCATTCCTCTTTCTGTTTAGCTCTCTCTGTCTTTTGTTAATGGGAGTGAATGAGCAAGACAAGTTTCTGCAGAGTCAGAGTCCAACAATCCAAATGACAATGTTCACTTATATACACTTTTGGGAGCATAATTTACAGGTTTCTTTGTTGGAAAACCCTCCACAGTGATGGGTCTAAATATTTTTTCATATGTTTATCATGTGATGTCACATTAGGATAATAGCAGGACAAATCCAGCCTTAGATACACAGGTGCAGTTTCACTCAAGCCAGTTATCACTTTCTTACCAGCTTGCTTTATTGGTAAAACTATATTTATGGATTATTAGTAGTAGATACGTGTAGTTGTTTTCTCCTTTCTCTCAAACATAAACTGTAAAATTCTGAGACTAAAGTCTACTTTTATGGAGGAAACTTTTGTAATATCTTAATTATATTTCCCTTTGCCAAAGCCACTGATACTATTTTAATACTTGCAGTTTCTTTGTGGACTTCTTCTGGTATATAAACAACTTACACTAATTTTTAAAATACAATTAATTAATCTGTTTTGTAGATAGTGGTGTGGAGCCATTTTGCTTAGGTGACTTTATACAGTTGATTTTCTTGATAATGGAATGCATATTATTTCTCTTCTAATAGAGGTTTGTATGCTGGTAGGCAGGTGGTTTTATGTTTCAAAGTTACTTGCCATCATTAGCAGTTGTTGAAACAAACTCCATGGATGTGTGAAGCCATTCATGTAATGCATACTGTGTTCTGTCGGCTAACAACTTTGACATGACCTACATTATGTTTCAGGGCTCTATTCTGTTCTTGTTGAGAAAGATGAAGAGGATTTGACTTGAAGGGAACAAACTGGTTGTACAAAACAATGTGCTAATGGATGTTATCAGTTATTTTCTGGTTCATCCAGAACTCGGAATTCTTTGCTACGATTTTTTACTCCTATAATTTTCCACAACTTTAATCTACCTAATGTATCATGTCCCTGTCACTTCTTTCCTTCCTGCCTTTGAACATCATAGAATCATAGGGTTGGAAGGGACCCTACAAGGTCATCTAGTCCAACCCCCTGCCAAAAAAGCAGGACCTCTCCCACTAGATTATCCCAGCCAGGGTTTTGTCCAGCTGGGCCTTGAACACATCCAAATATAGAGATTCCACCACCTCCCTAGGTAGCTTATTCCAATGCTTCACTACTCGCCTAGTAAGAAAGTTTTTGCTAATATCCAGTCTGGACCTCCCCAGCTGTAACTTGAAACCATTGCTCCCCGTTCTGTCCTCTGTTACTACTGAGAATAGTCGAGCTCCATCCTCCTTGGAGCATCCCTTCAGGTAGTTGAAGGTTGCTATCAAATCCCCCCTCAGTCCTCTCTTCTGCAGGCTAAATAAGCCTAGTTCCTTCAGTCTTTCTTCATAGGGCTTGTGCTCCAGCCCTTTGATCATTTTGGTTGCCCTCCTCTGGACTCTCTCTAATTTGTCCCTGTCCTTTTTGTAGTGGGGAGCCCAAAACTGGACACAGTATTCCAGATGCGGCCTGACCAGTGCACAATAGAGGGGAATGATCACATCCCTCGATCTGCTGGCAACACTTCTTCTGATGCAGCCCAGTATGCCATTGGCCTTTTTGGCAGCAAGAGCACACTGGTGACTCATATCCAGCTTCCCATCCACCATGACTCCCAGGTCCTTTTCTCCAGTGCTGCTATTTAGCTGATCACTCCCCAGCATGTAGCAGTACATGGGGTTTTTTTGTCCCAAGTGCAGGATTTTTCACTTGTCCTTGTTGAACCTCATGAGATTTCTACTGGCCCACTGCTCCAATTTGCCTAGGTCTCCCTGAATCCTGTCCCTGCCCTCCAGGGTGTCTACCGTTCCCCCCAGTTTGGTATCATCCGCAAACTTACTAAGTGTGCAATCTATCCCATCATCCAGATCATTAATGAAGATGTTGAACAGAACTGGCCCCAGGACCGACCCCTGGGGCACACCACTTGTTACTGGTTGCCAACTTGACATGGAGCCATTGATTCCTACACGCTGAAACCGTTGATCTAGCCAGTTTTCTATCCACCTTACAGTCCATGCATCCAACCCATACTTCCTTAATTTGCCAGTGAGAATGCTGTGGGAAACTCTATCAAAAGCTAAAGTTGAGGTATATCACATCAACGGCTCTTCCCGCATCCACAAATCCAGTCATCTCATCATAGAAGGCAATGAGGTTGGTCAGGCATGATTTACTCTTTGTGAATCCATGCTGACTGTTCCTCATCACACTATTTTCCTCCAAGTGTTTCAGGATGGATTCTTTGAGAAGCTGCTCCATGATTTTTCCAGGGATTGAGGTGAGGCTGACAGGTCTGTAATTCCCTGGATCCTCCTTTTTCCCTTTCTTGGAAGATCGGCACTATATTTGCTTTTTGCCAGTCCTCTGGCACCTTCCCTGTTTGCCATGAGTTTTCAAAGTAATGGCCAACGGTACTGCTATCTCATCAGCCAGCTCCCTCAGCACC
>ML681991.1:15818886-15829880 GCA_007922195.1 Podocnemis expansa | reverse complement strand
TAATGGCCAACGGTACTGCTATCTCATCAGCCAGCTCCCTCAGCACCCTCAGATGCAGTCCATCCAGCCCCATGGACTTGTGCCCATCTACCTGCTTTAAGCAGTCCCTAACCTGACCTTCCATCACCAAGGGCCTCTCTTCTTCTCTCCAATCTACCGTACCTAGTGTAGTGGGCTGGGGGCTGACCCTCCCTGCGAAAACTGAAGTAAAAAAAGCATTGAGTACTTCAGCTTTTTCCTCATCCTCTGTCACAAGGATACCTGCCCCATTCAGTAAGGGTCCTACGCCATCCCTGATCCTTTTCTTGTTATTGATATACTTGTAGAACCCTTTCCTGTTATCCTTCACATCCCTTGCTAGCCGCAACTCTTTGTCTTTTGGCCTTTCTGATTTTATCCCTGCAGTCCCGAGCAATGTCTTTATATGCTTCCTTGGTCATCTGTCCTAGCTTCCACTTGCTGTAAGCTTCCTTCCTAACATCACTGCATTATGCTTTCTTTGTCCATTTTACTAATAGTTTCAAGCTTTTAGATAATAATTATAAAATGACTGATTTAATTAAATAAAATGAAAAAAATATTTCAAAGCAATATGAAAAGCTATTTAGGTCCATGCCATTAAAGACACTTATGCATGTCCTTGATCTGGAATGTAACCTCCACTGGGAATCTTTCCTATCCTTGACTTAGAAAAGATACACCTTAACTATGCATATGGAGTTAATACAAAAGTCTGTGAGGGAGGTGGTGGGAAAGGAGGGAAACCATAAAAATATAACTTTTATGACAGGCATTCATGAAGTAAATTTATTATCTCCCTGAGATAGTGTAGCTGTTTTTCTTCCATCACTTAACATTTCCCTATATTAAACTGTCACTTTGTAATGTTAACAAACTTAAATCACGTTAAAGATTTTGAAAGGTTTTTGTATTTTATGTCTGAGTTCTAAGCAATGTCCTAGAGTTACAATCACAGTTTTGCTAAATTGTGTGCTGGTTGGACCCCCTTTTTCATCATAGTATAAGATGTTTTCTGAAAACTGTGTATAAATGATTTTTGTGCAAAGCAACACTTGCCAGGAAAGTTGTTAACTTTGATTATATTTAAGAAATTACCTTAAGTCACCAGGTAGGCTAATTTGATATTATTTTTGTAGTTCTTTGTACCCTTGATCTCAGACTTGAAATATCTAGATTTTTTTTTTCAACAAGTTGCTTTTCAGTTGCATCAGATTGAATTAGGGTAAGTAAAATAGAAAGAAGAGAGCTAGTCAGTAGTAAACTGAAAAATACTGAAAAAATATCCTTTTAGGACTTAGGGAAGTTTAATCCAAATATCATTTTCTCTTGACAGTATGACGACTCCTAGGGTAATTTATTACCTAGTCCTAACATGCATAAGAGAAAAATTAGTCTTTCCTGTTCAAAATCTTTAAAGAGAAAGCAAAGTTCACACTCCGGCCATGTAGGTGTTGTGGGTTGCTGGGGATCACAGAGTACACAGGGAACTGTGCAACCTGGAAAGACTCCAGTTGAGAGGGAAGTCACATGGGTCTCTACCAGAGAGATGATAACTGATGCCATAGATCAGGGGCCTGCAACCTGTGACCCTAGAGCGACAGGTGGCTCTTTGTTTGACCCATATAGCTCCAGGCCCCCGCCACCAAGGGACACTATGCTGTTGGCTCTGGGCCCCCTGCCCCTGAAGGACCATGCAGGTAGCCTGTACCAGGCTCTATGCCCCCAACCCCTCCGGGGGGGTCCTGTGGAAGGCAGCCTGGCCCAGCTCCCCCCATCAGAACGCTGCGTTGTACCTCTCAAAGCACTTGGTTATGAAGCAACATTTTAAAGTGGCTGCTCTTATCTTTTGGGCTGTTGAACCTTTCCTTAAATAGAGAATATAGATACTGTTGTCCTGAACTGTGATAAACAGGATTTTTTCAATATTTTGTTAATCTTTTTTCCAAGTTGTGGTGGTACATATTCTGAAGATTATCACAAATACAAATTATTAAGAATAATCAGTAGTAAGTAACACATAACATATAAAGCAGGTAATGTTTGTGCCAGTAAATAGCTTTAGTCCAAGTTTAAATACAATTGGCATGTTGAAATAATGTGTAACTGCCAGGTTCTTTTAGTTGTGACCTTGATAATCTGCTAACAGTGAAAAAGGAATAATAATAAAAAACATTCACTTTTTTCCTTTTTAATAAACAATAAAAATGTGCTCAGAGGTCATGTCTGAAATCATACTAGTTTACATTAAAACTAACAAAATGTGAGTTATGTACAAATGAGTGCAGTTTCATTTTGCTTACATATATACTTATTCTTCTGAAATGAAATGAGACATTTCATATATTAATTTGTCACCTTTCATAGCTCTTATCTCTCAAGTCTAATTTGATCTTTTGTGACAAATGCTTACCAGATATCACCTATAAATATCATGATAGGATCACTGATTACTTCCTGAAGTCTGCTTCCTTTTTCTAACAGATATTTTGAGTAATATTTAAATAATGTTTAAATTAGATTCACATTTCATGTTTATATTTGTCCTAATTATGTTGCACACTTATTTTCTTAATCTGACTTTTCTCCCCCAGCTGCCGTATAATGAAGATTTCATCTAATGGCTTCAGATTACATGCTAACTTCTGGTATAAAGTACTATATATGGGTATCTGTTCATAATATATTCATTCCAAGGTCCATTGGTGATGCATTTAGAGAGTAAACCTATAGGCTACAAAGCAGGCACAAAAGCCCAAAATATAGTGGAATGACTTTTTTACTGGCTGGAAAACTAGGCAGCAAAGAAAAAGGCAAAGGGACTCCACTAATTACCCAGCACCATAAAGCTATGCTACATCTCCAGCCTATGAGATTTTGTCTGTAGAGCTGTAGAGAGGCCAGTCATGGTCAGTAGATCAACAAACTAAATAGATCCTGTGACCACATATCCTGGTAACAGATAGCAAAAAGATTATTAAAAAATCACGGAGATTAAGAGGAGCTAGGAGCAATGTGATCTGTATATAGCATTTGTCATGGTTCATTGTATGCATCCCTCATTCTCATAAATTTTGTACATTTGTTTAAGCTGCTGAAGGTCAGGGCAGTATAGTATGTTAAAGTATTTTCAAACTGATGAGAGAGAGGCAATGAAATATTTAAATCAGGTCAAGTTTTAAGAGCTAAATTCCATATCAGTTTACATGAGTGCACCTTGATGTTCAAATACTGGAGCCATCAGCCAAATTTGAGCACACTTGTTTGTAACACAAATGCTTCAGTGTATAAACTGTCCCTGCTTTTCTTTGTCATACAATTTTATTTTTCTTCTTTTTCAGTCCCTCATGTGGTTTCAGTATTGATATGATTAATAAATGGCTCTGAGGGTGTGTCATTGCTTGATACAGATAATTTTCTCTCTTTTTGGGGTAGATTTGTGGAACTGCAGTTTTATAGCTTACTATTGATGAGCTGTTAATTTTCTTTTGGCTTTTGAACCTAATCATTTTGATGAGCAGCTATTGAACGGTGCTTTGGGCATGTTTATATAGATGTACTTACCATGTCATTTGCTTCAAAGTTGATGTTGAAATTACCCTTGTAAATTGGATTGAAATATTTAATGGCGGTTTATTCCAAGCCCCATTTTCTATTTTATCTTTGTTTTTGTTGCATTTTTTGTCATGCAGATAGTGTGGATTCCGAACAGCTGATACTGGTATTTTCAGAGAGTTATTTTGCCTCTTCATGAAAGATTTTCCTTCCATTAACTGGGCTGTTCTTTAAATAAACTTTCTTTAAACAGTAAATTACATTCTTGAATGAGGACTGAATAGATCTGAACATTTTTCATCATCACATCTTGCTTTTTCACTGGCTGAAATGATTGCTTATCTTCTGTCAATAAGGTATTTCTCCCAGTCTTAAACTGGGATTCCTGATAATTTTTTTTCCTGGCATCCTTTGGCAAGGAGTTATATTCTGTGTAGTTCCTTTGAGCTTTCACTTGTGTATAGGTTAGTGCAGTAACATTAAAATCTGTTATCTGCAGCATAATCCCTACATTCATCTTGGAACTTCCTTAGATGTCAGCATAAATTCCATGTATAGAAGAAGTGTTGGAGATCTACTAGATGTTTCAGAGAGGAGAACTGTACTTTTAGTTTGTAGAACACATATCTATATATTGTAAGTGGCACACATTTGTTGTAGGTTAGTGCATACACATACCGAATCTAACTTCACACCATGCCTGTGAAGTAAGAAAGTCCTATAATGTCAATATTTCGGATGAATGGGCTTCTCCACACTTAAAATGCAATGACACAACTGCAGTGCTTCAGTCACTACTTACACTGAAGGGAAGGATTCTCCTGTTTCCTGGAGAGGTGGTAGCTAGGTTGATGGAAGAATTCCTCCATCAACCTAACACTACCTATGCAGGCATTAAATTATTTTAACTAATTCTCCCAGGGTTGTGATTTTTTTTTTCACACCCCTGACCAAAATAATTAAATCAGCCTTGGTTTTTCAGGTAAACATGGCCAAAGTGACCCACCCAGAGCCTCACAGGAAGTGGGGTAGGGAATTAAACCCAAGGTAGTCTTAGACCTATGCTAGCACTGTAACCATTGGTCCATCCTTCTTTCCTTTAGAGCTGTGTTAGAGGCCATATAGTCAGTCCCATACTGGAGCAGTTGGACGAGAGACTATTTGGCTGAGTATTCTGTGTGGAGCAGGGGCGTAGCTAGCCTCCATCTTCTGGCGAGGCCCTTAGTCTCCAGCGTGGGCCCAACCAGTCCTGCTTCTGTCATATAACCAAAGGTTCTTGATGATGCTCCAGTTGCTTTGCAACTATTATATCAGGAGAAGGATAGAGGGGGAGAAGCAACCCAACCCATGCCACTTCAAGGCCTCAGTAACTGCCCAGGGTTGGAGCTGTGAGGCACGGCACTCGGAGAGCAGCCCACCCCCACCTGTCTGCCTGAAGTGCCACTGCTTACAGCCATTGTTAGATGGTCTGAGGTCATGGAGGCGAAGTCTGCACCACTACTGGTGCAGTGGGTGGGCCTGCTAGCAAAGTGGGTGGGCCCAGACCCACCTGGGCCCACCTGTAGCTACCACCCTGGTCTGGAGGACTTGTCTGAGTGAGTGATGTCTCTGGAAGAACTATAGGGAGCGTACAGAGCTGCATAGACTTATTGATGGTTATGGTAATATACATTCATCTCAGGTTCCTGCCTGGCACTCGGCCATGTTCTCCTTCCTTCTTGCCAGACCAGCAGTAAAGTTGCAGTAAAGTGCTGGTAATAGTACTAGTTGGTTCCCCATTGAACACTAGAGAAATGCCTGCATGCTAGGTGGAAGCAGCAGGTTGGAGGAGAAACTTTGTGCCCTAATCATATGTTATAAGACAGATACAGTTAGGTCAGTGGTATGGAATACATTTAATCAATAAGGAGTTATTTACGTTTTCTGATGTAGAGTTTGACTGTAATTACTATTTTTTTCTCCTTCAACTTTAATTATCTTTCATTAAATGTGTTTGTACTTCGTATAAAACTGATAATGGCAGTTACATGGAGTTTTGTCCTTGGCAACAGTTGTTATCGTCTTTCCCATTATTTTGCCCAGCAGCAGTTTAGTGTATCCCTTTTGGTTTCAGGATGTCCTCACATTTGATGCATTTCTCCCCAAACAGTGCTGTTAGAGTTCACACTTTCTGTTGCTCCATTGCACTAAGCTCTTTACAGCTGGTTATTTTAATGTCTGCTGAAGCACTAGAATCATACTGCATGTATTCAGTTTTTGCTTTTCTGAATTATTTGCTTTGGACTGATAAATTCAGCTTCCTGATAGAGAAAATATCCATGTAAAATAGTTTCCAGTTGATATATCAACTGCGTATTAGCTTTGGGTTTACTTGTATTTAATGATATATTGGGATTCTGTGTATCATTTGATTTGATAGTTTCTCAGGAAGTGTGAGAAAGAGGTGCAGCTGGCTCCTGGTGCCTTATGGGCGCACACTGACAAGTTACAGATCACATATACCAATGAGAGCTGAAAGAAATGTTTAAATTTCTTTCAAATATTTGTGACAATCCACGGAAAAATCTAAGTAGTAGCTCACTTATAATTTGTAGATCCCCACAATCCTTGATTAGGTAATGGTGTGTTGTTTTGTGCCTTCCTAGCTAGTGATCTGCAGGAGATGGAGCTCTCAGACTCCAACAACACTGGCTTCTAAGAATGGTGATGCTTATACTACAGAATTTTCCTGTAGTAATCAGCATCAAGAAGAAAAGATACTGTGGAATATTGCACTAATAATCAATAGGGATTCAATTGCCTGTTATAAAGATCAAAATAGCATTTGAGGTTGCCAAAATGCCTTGGATGTTGTTTAACTTTTCTACTGTAGGTAGGATCACAGTAATAAAACATGACAGCCTTTCACAGAAGCTGATTTGGGGTGAATTATTTTCAAGCAATGACTGCTCAGCTTCTTTTTTGCCTTTGTGATGTAATCATTAAGGCACTGGTTGTAAATTTGTCCCAGGCCCAGAGTGAGGCCATCTTTTGACAAGCAAAAAGAGAGTGCTGTTTTTAATTTGCATGAGTGTGGTCAAATTAGTTACTGAAAAGCACCATTAGGTTGCAGACTGATATGGTTAAAGCCATGTTATTTCATTGTGTTGTACCTAGACTTCCAGGTAGGCTATTACACAGCCAACTAATACATCTTCAGCCTGCATCCTTTTCAGTTGAAATAACCTAAGACGATTGAAAATCCAGCTTTGTTGCTCTATGTCAGGGACTATCCATGCAGTGACTTCAGCATTTTTAACACTAAGCAGTTTTTTAAAGGTCCAATTGAACTCGTAATGTTGTTTTTCTCATTACTGTTCGTAATTACTAACCAGTTTTCTCTTTTAGTTTTTAGCATGGGACGTCACTCATATACTTTTTTGTGATGTGTTTAATTTGTTCATGTTGATTCTCTTTCCCTTGCCCATGGAAAAAATAAAAATTGAGTCATTCCTCCTCAGGCCTGCAAGGCTGTATATTCATCAATGTTTAACTCTGCATTCCTATTGATGATTGCATTGATTATTTTTGTTCTGGTCTGTGCTTCTGGCTCTCTAAGTTTTATAGTTCGCTTCCTTTTGAACAGTAAATTCAACTAAATTTGGCTTTTGTGTGAGTATTTTGTTAGAAATGCCATCTCCTCTTGAATACAGATTGCTTCATAACAGCTAATAACCTACAGTACTTGAAAGCTCCTTTTTCTTTTATAACCTGTCTTTTCTCCAGTATGTTGTCTGATTACTACACTGCAGTTTCAATTTTTATTGGATCATTTTAGGGTGTAATAATTCATTTCTGATCTTCAGTGCCTCTCATTCATGTCTGAAGTGGCCTGCGTTATTTCAATCATTCATTTTTGTTTACATCTTTTCTTTCCAGTCAATCTCTATTTTGTGTGTAAGTATTTTCTCATCTTGCATCTTCTTCTTTTAGTTTTTTGATGTCTAATTTCCTTTTAATGGGAAAGTCAAATGGAAGGACATTTAATACTTTACCTATCTACCATAGCTACATTTTTCTTATAAATTTGATTGTGGTTATCACTACATGAAGTTTGAAAATAAAGCTCTAACAGAAGAAAAGAGATGACAATTTTATATTGAAGTTTTATATACACAAAGGGCAAATAATCCCATTTAATCTAAATTAACAGTATTTTAGCATGATCTTATCCCCAATCTCCAGTAATGTTTTCTTCAAAGCTATTACACTAATGTATAAATAAGTTTAGTTCATAAAACTGCATACTTAGCAGTGCAGAACTCCACTTCTAAACCTAAAACTTCACATAGATTTATTTAAAAGGTTTTCTACATTTTGTTAAATTCTTAACAAACTTGAGCTGTGAATCAAGTATTCTAAATCAAGTCTGAGGTAAGCAATCTACATAGGGAGGAATCTATGGTTTTGAGAAGATGTTTTGCATTTTCAAATGACTTCAGCTTAAATCCAGACAAAAGCAGGTGACTTAAGTTATTCTTTGAGTTTTAGAGTTTGTTCAAACACAAAATAAAATGTGTCTCCAGGTGGAGGGCTTCACACCCGAAAGTCTTGATGAATCCTTTGTGAACAGAAACTATTTAGTTTTGCATAGATTGACCCATGCTCTTTGAATATCTGACAGAGCCCAGGTTGCAGGTTCCAAATAGAGAGACATCATTCAGGATGGGTAATAAAACACAAAACAGTCTGCAACCCCTGCTCTGCTAGTGAGATCTGAAGCCAGCCAGTGCAGTCAGCAAAATGGGCAGGTTTGGCTGTTACTTAAGTCAGTTGAGCACATTTCCAGGATAGCCTTTGACTGGAGGTTCCTATGGAATCTCAGCCACAATTTAAACTGTGCTCTGCCTCCCACATTGTTGCCCTTATGAGCACAAAGGGGGATAATAGGCATTGTCTAATTCTTGCGGGAATGACTCTAACCTAAAGGTGTATCTGAGAACTCCAAAATGTGCAGTGAGTTAGTTCAGGTCTATAATCTGAATATACTTGCCACAAGGCTATCAGGCTCTCTACCTTGCTGCTTTCCCCAGTCTTTTCTCCGCAGCTGGCACAGCCTCTCCCGATTGACTGCTTCTCCAAGTATCATCCTCTCTTCCGACCTGCCACCTTTGGGCAGGAAGCTTGGAGTCCCTGCTCTAGGATTGACTGGTTGGCAGATGAAGTACATGACTCTGAGGGATTTAGGAGGGGGGCTTCATTTCCACTTTCCCACCCCAGTAAAGCTCTGGCATATTATAGTAAGTTCTGTAAGACATGAAAACACATCGTACTTCAGTTTCTTAAAAACACACGTACCTGATATCCTGCATATCAAAGCAGACGTAGTATACTGTATTCAGTCAGTTAGAAACTGTAAAGTTTGTAAATCAGGAATACTGTAGAGACAGTAATGGCTCTTCCAGAACCATTATGGTGTATCTGTTAATGCATTCACCATGCATAAAATGTAATCCCGTGTGCTAAAAGCCTAACCAGATGATTGATTAAAATAAAAAAAAAAAAAAAAAAGTTGTTGAATAACATAGTTGTGATCATACCACTCTTCCTGATCCATTGAACTCTGGTAGAACTCAGATGGATTTCAAGCATAATAGGCATGGTTCTCAGTGGGTAATCAGGATCCACATCTGTAAAAGGGGAATAAATAATAATAAGAATAGATAACCCATTAAGAAATAAAAATCCTTTTCTTGCATATTATTAAAGAATGATATGTGATTCCAAAAGTATATTATATTTGGTGTATCAGATTATTAGTATGTGTACAGAATAGCTTTCAGATTCAGAAAGTTGAGGAAACAGCTATGGAGTCATCTGTGTTGGATCTAGTTTTGACCATCATGACTGAATTAGTTGCAAACATAAAGGTGGTCAGGAACTTGGGGGGAAGGGATCATGATCTGATAAAATTTAAGATCCTGTGGAAAGGAGGATATGAGAAAAGCCAAACAAGGACACTGGACTTCAGTAAAGGAGACTTCAACTTATTCAGAGAAATATTAGGCAAAGTTCTGTGGAAAAACTAATTAAAAAGAAATGGCATTGAAGAACGCTGGCAGTTTTTAAAAGATATAATACATTAGAGGCCCTGCAAATAGTGTAGTGGCTAACACCTCTGCTTAACATGCAGAAGGTCCTGGGTTCAATTCCCAGGGGGTTGGACTCGATGATCTCATGAGGTCCCTTCCAGCCCTATGATTTGATTTGATTTGATCATGCTTTTACAACACAGGAAAGATAGGAGCCATAGAAGGCCAGTCTGTCTGCAAAAGGAGTTTGTTTTTTTTTTAGCTGTCTACAAAAATGAAAGGAATGCATACAGGAAATAGAAAGAAGGAAATGTCATCATGAAAGCATACATGGGAAAGTGTGAGTATATAGGGACAAAATCAGGGAAGTGAAGACAAAGAATGAGTTACAGCTAGCAAAAAAATTTAGAGGCAACAAGAAGGGGTTCTTCAATAAAAGGTTTACTTCAGGTATAAAAGAATTGTTAAGGACAGTGTAGGTCCACTGCTCAATGGAGAAGGTGGACTGGTAATGGGAGATGATAGGAAGATAGAGCTGCTCAATGCCTACTTTGCTTCAGACTTCTTGATCTTCTCACAAAAAAACCCCTGTGATTGGACACCCAGCAAGGCTACCTTAGACAGTAAAAGGAAAAGGAAGCAGATTCTGAAAAGTAAAGAACACGTCAGACATCTTCTGATCAAACAGATCTGAATGATTTCGAATCAGGAGGGTTGGCTGCTATTCCACTAAGGGTATTTGAAGGAATTAGCTGAAGACATCTGAGCCGCTGGCCATATTTACCTACTCATGTGTGACCATGAATGAGGCTCTGGAAGCCTAGAGAAGGGCTAATGTAGTGCTCATTGTGTAAAGGAGGAAAAAAGAAAGAGCTTGTGAGCTATGTTCCAAAGGGGCAGCCGTGTTAGTCTAGTAAAGCAAAAAAAGCAAGAAGTCTTGTTGCGCTTAAAGACTAATGGATTTATTTATCGCATGAGCTTTCATGGGAGAATATCCCACTCGGTCAGACGTGTTGAAGAGGGGGAAGCTCACAGAATTGGATGAAAATAAATGCAGGGGAGTGAAAGACATGGGATCAGATCATTCGGCAACAGCAAATCAGAGCATTTGTAAGGATTCAAACTCGAGGAAACCACACAGAGGGAAGGTGAAGTCAGATTACCTGTTATGTGAAAAGAATATATAGTCACGATTAAGTTCTGCTTTCACACAATCTAATTTGCATATTAGTTCAATTTTGGCTGTTAATCTTTGAAGTCTTGATGTCCCATTGATTTTCTTGAGGACCATGATTAACAAATCCATTAATGCAGTGATTAGGAAGATGGAAGTGCTCAGCAACTGTTTTG
>ML681991.1:15525092-15818786 GCA_007922195.1 Podocnemis expansa | reverse complement strand
TGTGTTGTGATTTCTGATGTCAGTTTTGTGTGCATTTATTCTTCTGGTGAACTATGTGATCAGTCATCTTGACTTCGTTTGCAGCTCTCTGCAGGACAAAGAGGTAGTCACTAGCAACCAGCATGGATTTGCCAAGAACAAATCATGCCATACCAGCTTGATTTCCTTCTTTGACACGATAACTAATCTGGTGGATAGGGGAAATGTGACAGTCATATTATTCCTGCACTTCAGCAATGCTTTTGATATGGTCACACATGACATTGTGTTAAATAACCTGTAGAAATACGAGCATGGCATAACTACCAAGAAGTGGGTACGTAATTGGTTAAACAACTACAAAGAGTAATTTTTTAAGGGAATGATATATGAAAATAGGGAGGTCTCAGATGGGTTTCCATATGGATCTGTTTTGGGTCTTCTGTTGTTTAGCATCTCTATTAATGACCTGCATGTGGTATAGAGAGCATACTGATTGAGTTTGGAAGTGAGATAAAGCTGGGATTGATTGCCAGTACTTGGGAGGTTATGATTAAAATTCAGGGGGATCTTGATAAATTGGAGAACTGGGCTTTAGATGACAAAATGAAATTCTACAAAGGCCAATATAAGATGTTAAACTTGGAAAGAAAGCAATGCACAAATGTGGAATGGGAGAAGTTGGTTTGGCAGCAGCACTGTTGTGTGGTGGATTGCAATGTCAGCATGAATCAACTGTGCAGTGCTGCTCCCCTCCCCCCTCAAAAAAAAAAAAAAAAAAAAAAGCAAATGCAGTTTTAGATTGCGTTAACCCAGGCATAACATTCATTTGGAAAAGAGGAGGTTAAGTGGTGATATAATTGCAGTCTTCAAATACTTGAAAAGATGCATTTAAAAAATGGAGAAAAGTTGTTCTCTTTTGCCAGAGACAGCTGGACAAGAAGCACTGGGTTCAAACTACCATACAGCAGATATAGGTTAAATCTCAGACAAAACTTCTTAACTGAAGAGCAATAGGACAGTAGAACAGACTGGTTCTGGAGGTTGTGGGATCTTTATCACCAGAGGCTTTCAAACAGAGGCTGGATGGTCATCTGTCTTGGATGATTTTCAGCTATTTTGTTGCATCAAAATCTGTTAGTTTGAAAAGTTGAAGGATGAGTTGGATAAGCTTGTACTTTATAAGGCTAGCCAACCTATTGTCCACATGTAAATATATGAGGGAAAGCTACAGTCAACAAAACAGCTGATGTTGCACCTGATTCTGGAGACTGTCATGCACGTGAGTCACTTTACTCATGTGAGCATTCCAACTGATTTCAGTGCAGTGATGCACGGGAATTTACTTGTGTGCATAAATTTTGAAGGATCAGGGGCTTTCTAGCAAGTGGATTTTTCCTGGGAGGTAGCACTGCAGTAGTGAAGAGTAGGAGGGCACACTTGAGCAGCAGTGTCAGAAGGGATGATGCTTTCACATAAAGCAGACAAGTGTAAGATAAATTTTTGAAAAAGTTTTGGTGATGATGCCCTGGTATATGAGGTGTGGAAGGGTGGTGTGGAGAGAGAAGTGTTGGGGTGATTTACTGCCTTTCCTGCTTGCTGCGCAGTGTCCTGTACAAATAATATTTAACATGTTTAGGGTATTTTTTTAGTGCCTGAGGGTTACACCTGCCTCTAGTTCCAGAGGGGAGGCTGCATTAGTCTAGTTTAGCAAAACAAACAAGGAGTCCTGTAGCACCTTTAAATATTAACAGATTTATTTATCACATGAGCTTTTGTGGAAGAAAATCCCACTTCAAGCATCTGATGAAGTGGGATTGTCTCCCATGAAAGCTCATGCGATAAATTTGTTAGTCTTTTAAGTGCCACCAGACTCCTTGTTTGATCCGCCTCTAGGCAGGCCGGGAATGGGTGGGACTGAGACGGGAAGCAGCCACTGCGTCCAGCTTATGGCACTGCTCTTGAATACAGCTGGAGAGGGACAAAAGAAGTGGTGGGGCCAAGAGAAGAGAGTGGCTGCTGCAGTCCAGCCTTGGCACCACTGCAGAGCCCATATGGTGGGAGTGGACCGTCCACTACACTCTGACAAGGGTACTACCACTGCACACAGTAGTAGAGGGGCAGGCTTGGAGGAGGGAACATCTGCCTTGCTTCAGCCAGAGCGCTGCTAGGGCCCACATGTTGGGAGAGGGGTGTGTCTGGGAGCTACTGCTATGCTCTTGCCACACCCAGGTGGAGAGCATGATCAAAGGCTCCCTCGGGATGCAGTTTGCTCACCTCTGCTATAGTGACTAACTGTATTTGTTGATTTAATTCCATTAAAATACTTTTCCTCAGCTTTACTTAAAATAAGGTATACATTTTACACCTGTGAAGACAGTTGACAGCAGATCTTAAGATGGCTTATTAAATGGCAAAGTAACTTGTTCTTATTCATGTTTTTTTTTTTGAAATAGCCAAAAACAAGTTTAAAATAACCAGGAACCAGCTCCTAAAGCAGTAATATAATTCATATTTAGTATTAAATGTATACTACATATAATGGCATTTGATAAATCCACATCTTTGAATTAATTTCCTAACTTTTATCTTGGATGTTAACATGTGGCTTTGCTCTGCTAATCTAAAGGCACGTAGGGGATTAGCTTGAGACAAGCCTCAGGTCACCTTCAGTGGTGTGATAAACTGATGAGTGTGATTTGAAATTTGTAGTCATTTCAAAACAAAATAAAAAAAAAGGAAATTACAGTCTCATTGAACTGTCACTTCAGTGGCTTAGACCTGACAAATTGTACAGACAAGAAAGCTGTGCCTGAGCTTTGGTGAATCACATATTGTTAAACTGAGTTTTAAAGCATTTGGAAATACCCTTGTTCTTTTGTTTTTGTTTATAGCACAGATTTATTCTTGCTTCCTAGAGATACAGAACCTAAAATTGTGTGGAAATGGTAACAAGTAAAGTTTAATTTTAAAGGCACATAGTCACAGTTTTGATCAAGCTTCCCCTTCTGGACACTCACCAGGCTGCTGTGATTGGACCCACACATTGCTTCCCTTTGTTGTGGATGGGTTTCAGACACCTTCTCTTTCTCTGACCTCTCAACACTCCTTTAAAATTCAATGCAAAATGGAAGTACACAGAGAGGGCATACAGCAACCTTATAATCAGAATGGAGTATGTAGCTTGATATAGACACCCAGAGTTTGTATGAAACAGAATTCATAACTTGCATATAGACAGATTCCACAAATTAACACAGTCCATTTAAGAATAGCACTTATCTGATTTTTTACTTATTTTTATGAATAATTAAGAGTACTGTAAAGGAGAGTAGAAGGAAAAATCTTTTTCTAAGTTATTTTGTTCTCTTGCATTTGACAACACCTTGATCCAGAGCCCTGGCTCCTATTAAGTGTCATGCATTCAGAGAGGTCTCAAAACAGCCCTAAAAAAGAAAACTTGGGATTCCTTCAACAGGCAGTGGGTTGGAAATGTGAGCAATAGGAAGAGGGAGGGCTAAAGTACTTACTGCTCTGTCAGTTTTTGGTTTGTGAGTAGTCCCAATGGACAGTTTCAGATAGCATGACTCAGAAGAGTCCTTAGTTTATTCTTATTTATTCCCAAGCTGCTTTGGACCATCATAGCCACAGGATCATGGGGAGTTTACACTACTTAAAGGAGCATAAACCTTAAAACTACCTTCCCGCCTCTCCCCATACTTTCTCGACTCTGCGAAGCAGTGAGAATCTGGTCCTTGGTGTCTAGTTAGTTTTACTTTTACTTGTGTGGTCAGAGTCTGATAGTGTAATGCTTGTGTACGAGAAAGTTATAAACTGAAGAAACAATAAGCTGAATGTTTTCAGAAACAAAATGTCAGGTAGATTAGCTTTGAAAAAGCAAGTCCCAAAATGAGTGGATGAAGGGAATGTGGTTGAGAATATATGTAGACCACAGTAAAGCGTTCCTTTGATCCTGTGTGTCATGAAATCTTTCTTGGAAATGTATTCAAGCTCACATATGTATGAGCAGTCTCAAATGGAAAGAAAACTGGTTAAAGAACAAACAAGGGTAATCCTGAAGGGGTTTTCAGCCATATCACTTTATGATGGGTTTCTTTCAGATTCCATAGGCCACATTAATTAGTAAAAAGATGGTCTTGTGCCCGAAACATAAGATCAGGCATGAGGAGCACCGGGTTCTAATCATGACTATGGCATATTTTTTGCGTGACCTTGTGCAAGACATTAGCTTTGCTGTGCCTTATATGTAACGTAAGAGGAATAATACATCCTTACCTCGTGACCTTAAGCTATTTATGTTTTCAAAGAGCTCTGAAATCATCAGGAGAAGATGGTGAAAGTACAAAATTTAACTGTTGTTATGGCCTAAGTCACCTCCCCTATTGGAAACACCAATGATAGGTCCTTGAGGGAGAGGAGATTGTAACAAGCATTGCCTGTATACTGGATTTTATGGCAGGTAAAATATACATTGCCTATCATTGCTGGGATATAAAGCTGACTTTCCCTCCTTATCCAAAAATGGGATTGAACTGCTGAGGCAGATCACACTCCTCCCTTATTCAGAAATCCATATGGAGGGGCCTTTCCTTATGGATAGCCTGACAGGAATAAGCTACTTGAGAGAGATCCAGAAAACATCAGTTTGCTGCAGGAAATGGTGTTAATGGCTCAGTAAGTGGCATTTTCCCCTCTGAATCCATACAAAATCAATGTTACAACACAGTCCTAAGAAACACTATGTAGCTGTCTTCCAGATGAGAGTAAACTAAGGTGCTGCCACTTGAGATCATTGAGAATTTCATGGTTCTTTATTTAAGTCCCTGGGTGTTGACTCAGTTGACCTGACCAAATTCTCTCTCTGGTAGTTATACTCTAAGAACCAAAAATCCTCTTTGGAGGTTTAATTGGCTAAGGTAGCATTTTTCATTTCCTGTCCTAAATTGTTTGGTGGAATTGTATTGTATTGTTCAGAAGCATTTCTTATCCATGATTTTTATTACCTAAGACCCCGGGGTCAGGATCTATTCTGCTTGGTGTTTTAGCAGCCTATATAAAGTCTCTGCTCTGGTGAGCTTACATCCTAAATAGCAATGTATTGTCTCTGTGTATCCCTGTTGTCTCTCTCAGATTGTCTGAGCCCAAGTTAATATGTATAAATGATGTAATATGCTATTTTAACTGTAAAATGTTGTCATTGTATTATTATTATTATTAGGACACTATCAACTCAAAATGTGGCCCACAATTTAGATTTTGGATAAGCAAACTTTTATAATACCAAAACCACAAAGAAATCTCCATGATATTTCTAAAAAATTCCCAAGGAAAACAGTGGTTTTCGCCATGGTGTTTGGAACCTAGTTGTATCCATGAAAACATGACAGTTGAAACATGCTATTAGGAATTGGTACTAACTACACTGATTTGCATTATCCGTGTTGAGAGAATTTTTTTAAAAAACAGAGGTAGGTAGGATTTTAAAATTCTGAATTGTGTCTTGCTGTTTTACTAAAGTAGCATTTTAGTAAGATATGTAAGGAAATTTGTTTCTTATAATACAAATATTTTGCTTGCTGTCCCTTTAATATCAATAGCAAGGAGATGCAATGCATAGGGTGCCACAGGTGTCAGTCAGGTCCAGTTTTACTAATACCTCTATTAGTAATCTGGAAGAAAGGTCTCAATTAAATTATACTCAAGTAGAATGTCTTAACATTGCTGAGATAGAAATAATACCAAAGGATTCAGAGAGGCTGAAAACTGCACAGGAAATAAAGTGAGATGCAGTCTGGGGAATACCAACTTGAAACAAACAATCAAAAATTAATGGAAGTAAACTACTTGGAAAGCGGTAATGCTGAAAGAGACCTGGAGGGGATAGTGGACAACAAATCAGATAATGAACTTGTAATGCAGTAAGGAGGCAAAAAAAGCCAATATGGTTTTTGGCTGCTTGTACATGTGCATCATATCAAGGAGCTGTGAGATATAGTTCTTATCTGTTTGACTTAGCTAAGACCATACACAGGTTACTGTGTAAAGTCTTCTGGGCATTTCAATATCAAAAGTATATTAACAAGCTGAAGAGAATTCAGAGAAGGGCAACAAAAAAATATGATTAAATGCCTGCAGGTTCTGATTTCTGAGAAAAGATTAGAAGATCTAAATAAGTATTTCTTGACCAAATGACAAATAATGGGTAGATATGATAACTATCACACACGTTTATGAAAGCTGTAAGCACCAGGAATGGAGAAGAATTTTAAAGGATTGCCCAAAGGGATATAAACTGTACAAAGAAAAACGTACAGGTATCTGCACAGGGGTATCTTCATCTAACAGAGGAGTGTTGAGTGTAGCAGAAAATGGCATAGTAAATTCAATGAATGAAAGCTGGAGTCAGAAAAATTGAAGCTTGAAATAAGATGCAATTTTTAATGGTTTAATAATTAACCGGTGGAACAGCTGATCAAGGGATCTGGTCAATTCTCCATCACATGAAAACAAACAAGGAGTCCTGTGGCACTTTTAAAGACTAATACATATATTTTTCATATGAACTTTCATGGGAGAAGATCCCCCTTCATCAGATGCTTGAAGTGATGAAGGGGGATTTTCTCCCACAAAAGCTCATGCAATAAATAATTTTGTTAGTCCTTAAAAGTGCCACAGGACTCTGTTTCTTTTGCTGAACTAGACTAACACAGCTACTCCTTTGGAATGCTTCATCACATGAAATCCTTAAATCAAGAATGATGGTTCCTCAGAAACGTGCTCTAGTCGAAGCACAAGTGATCGGATATGATGCAAAAAACCACTGGGTGAAATTGTATGGCCTGTGTTATGGGGAAAGTCAAGACTACATGATCAGGATGGTCACCTCTGACCTTAGACTTGATTAGACCTAGATTTAATATTAAATTTTCCTAACACTGAGGTGCATTTGACCATGAAGTAGTGTTTGGTAGATGCTACGTTGTTCAAGAAGGGTAGCGGCTTTAGTATGTATGCAACAAAAACAATGGGAGTCCTGTGGCGCCTTAAAGACTAACAAATTTCTTGAGGCAACCCATGACAAAGTATCTGACAAAGCAGGTTGTAGCCCACAAAAGTTTATGCCTGAAGAAATTTGTTAGTCTTTAAGGTGCCACTGGCCTCTTGTTGGTTTTTCCATTCCTCAAGTAATTTAAAAGTAGCCAAAACAATTGAAAATGTACTTTGAGGAACAATGACAGGTATGTGGTTCATTGATTCCAATTCTTCAGTAGTAGTTGGATGGACAAAATTATCTAATAGAACTGGAAAATGTAAGACTTTTGTTATTTTGTGTATAGTCTTAGCTGCTGTATGTGAACTTTTGGCAAGAGGCATGAAAATAAAAATTAACACTTGTGGGTGTGGCTATTTTTCTAATGGCATAGGGACAACAGTGACAAAACAGTTACACAGCTGACAACATTGCTGTGAGAATCCACACATAAAATAATAATGCAGTTAAAATGAGGGAGATGTTTGAGCAGTAATCAACCATATTTTGATAACTCTAGAGAGAGGCAGGGGGAAAGAAAGAGAATGTAAATCACAATAGGAGATGAAAGAGAATTGTTGTTTCAGAAATATGGTCTCCTTTGTCATGCCAGGAATTAGGTGTATTCAACTGTTTGCTGAACTCAGGTAGGAAACTGAAAACCCAGGTTGTACATCCTATGACTGGAGTAACAGTAAATGGATGGTTAGGCCTTTTATTTGTTCTCTGGTGGAAAAGGTAAATTGTGGCCTACATAGCATTTTTGTATCAATGTGGATTCTCACAGTAATGTTGTCAGATGTGTAACTTTCTGATTGAGCATGTTTTACAGGTACATAAGCTGGATAGCTTCTCTCTTTGACATAGCTACCACCTGACTGGGAGTTAGGTTGATTGCCCCAATGGGAGACAGCTCTCTCCAATCATTGTACAGTAGGGGTCTCAAACACAAATCACCATGAGGGCTGCATGAGGACTAGCACAGGGCCGCACGAGGATTAGTATGGTAGCCCAAGGGTCGCACCACTGAAACCTTTCCATGCAAGGATATTGCAAATATCAGTAATGATCATGTCATTGCGGGCCGCAGGAAATAGCTTTAGGGGCCACATGTTTGAGACCCCTGTCATAGAGTGTCTTCACTGAAGTGCTACAGCAGTGCAGCTACATCAGTGTAGCTGTGCTAATGCAGTGTTTTAAGTGTTGGCCTGCCCTGAAGGGAGCTAACTCAAGAAAATATCTTAGTGAAGGCAAGAATGTCTTTTGCTTCATTCATGTGAAAATACAACTGCATTATTTTTACTATGATTTTGGTCTGAGTTTTCTAACTAAAGAAGACATCCCTTTTGTAGTGAACACAAAGCATCATGGATTAGACTTTCTTTTTTTTTAACTAGTTTATTGTAGTTTATCTATGGATTTGATGAAGTACTTAAGGAATAGGAGCAAATTAAATGCAGTGAAGTGTAAGTCATAGGATCTGGTCAGACTGTAGCAGCAAATCAATACAGTTGTTAGGATTCAAACAGTGAAGTACAGCAATTAACAGGGAGGTGAGTTGAGGATAAGGAGAGAAAATTTACCTGTTATAATGGCAAAAGAACCCATAGTCCTTATTTAGTTCTGAGTTCATGGAGTCAAATTTGCACATGAATTCCAATTCTGCTGTTTCTCTTTGACGCTTCAATTTGTTATCCATTTGTTTGAGCATAGCTATTAACAGAGTGAGCTGGGAGATCAAACTGTTCCACTATTGGTTTTTTTAATGTTATTTCTTATGTCAGATGTGTCCATTTAGTCTTTTGTATAGAGACTTTTCTGTTTATCAAATGTATAAGGTGGGGAAGCCGGGGTATTTCTGGCACATAATGACATAAATTATGTTGGTGGATGAGCAGGTGATTTAGCCTTTGATGGAGTCACTGGATAGATTGGGTTCTCTGATGGTGTCTTCTGTGCAGGTATGTGGGCCAATTTGGCAGTGTAGTTTGTTGCAGGGGTATGTGCCTGCTTTAATGTTTCTGTTGTTAGATCTATAGTTGCTGGTGAGTATCTGTTTAAGGTCGAGGGGATGTCTGTAAGTGAGGAGGGGTCTGCCACCCAAGGCCTTGAAAGAGTGAGGGATCATCTTTTAAAATAGGCTGTAGGTCCTTGATGATGTGCTGTAGGGGTTTGATTTGGGGGTTGTGTTTTTTATATGTCCATCACTAAGTTGTACGATAATGTCCAGCAAGGGGTAGTCATGTTAGTCTACTTCAGCAGAACAAACAAGGACTGTAAGTCTTGTATTGGTAGTGATTCACCACAGGAAATGTCTTTTAGCTATTGCACTTGGAGAACACCTCTCTCGCTCTCTCTCTCTCTTTTACATTTGAGAGAAAACTAGTGTGATGGGCTAACTTTACTTTTCTAAAGACAAGTTTGTCAGGAAAAATAACTTCAAATGCTAATCCTTCTTGTCTGTGGACTGTTTTGTCATTACTTTGATTTGCCAGTGGAAAAGAATTGTATCACATTGAAGTAAACTAACCAGATCAGGTGCTGTCATTATTCACTGTCAACCAGAGAAATTGGACTGAATAAGTCATCTGTTCTTTTTTCTCTTTGACTTGTATGTTATTTCACCTCTACTGAAATAGTAGAGGAATGAACAATAAGTTACCTATTAGTATCTAAGACTAGAGTGGGCACTTCAGGCCTAGGTTACCAAAAATTAAGCACCATGAAACAACAACAAACTGGGGCATATGACCTTTTAGCAGTGCAGCTCTGAGTGCCAGTTACTTGTCAGGTTCCTGTCATTTTGAAGTATAGAGAGTGAGCATATTAGAGCCCATGTGTAATGTAAGCCATCAATTTGCATTGCCTGATACGTTTTAAATTTAAAACATTTTTAAGTTGATGATCCTGATTTTGATTCTCATGTACGGCAATGAAAATGAAGAGCAGCTCTGTTTAAATTGGTAGGCCAGATTTATTTGAGCTGAAGTTAATGCAGTTACTTGGCATTTAAATACAGAATCTGGTTAAATGGATTTATAGCAGTTTTGCTTTGGTATAAGTGGGAGCAGAAATAACGTGTGCTTCGGGCAGTGCTCATATTTCTGTTTTAGTTCATACTGCAGGAGTTGGCCCTTTGCCTTTTATCTGGGATGCTCCTGTTTTCAGGGAGTTTTCTGGGAGTTAGGACTGCCTGATTTGATCTACAATAGATTGTTAAGAAAGATAAGCAGAGATGCATGTTCCTGCATTGCTGGCAGTTAATTGCTCAGGGCAGATACTTGCCTGCCAGAACCATGTTTAGAAATGCTACCTCATTCTGAATTAGCTTATTGAGACTAATAATAGAACATGGGAAGGCATTCTTTGTATCGAAATAGATGTTAGTCAGTTTAATTAAATAATATTACTTGCATGATAACCAAACTGGGCATTTCATAAATGGCAAAGCATAAACCATGTATTGTAAATAATTAAATGGGAATAGAATTTGGCTTATAATACTGTTGATTCAAATTCTGCTGTCTTGGAGTTTATTTTATACAAAAAGCTATGTTAAAAGAACATTAAAGCCAGGCTTGACAAAATTGGCTCCCAGCTAGGCACCGGCAGTTTTATTTTTGGTTGCCTGAAGGCAATATTCTGCTGCATTTCTGTAGTGGAGCCAGGTGCCAACCTAAAAACCCTGGGCCACCACAGTGACCAGGCACCCAGGGTTTTTCAAGCCCTGCATTAAACTTGAGAAATTTAGCTTTCCAAAGTTAGGAAATGCCACAATTAAGGTAATAGTGCTCCACTCCACTGCTCAACATACAATCTTAGTTTTCCTTCTCTTCGCTATCTGGTGACAAGTATGAGTCTTATTGACTAAAGAACCTCAGCCTTTCTTCCTTATTCTCCCAGCTCCTAGTTCCAGCCTCTCCATTCAGCCAACTCCATTGTGCCGTACCAGTCTCCTTGTGCAACCAGTCCTTGTCCTTCAACACCCAATCACAGCTTCTCCTTAGTCCCTCTCCGCCATCTCAGTCTCAGCAGACTCCTCGTCCCCTTGATTTGGTGGCTGCCTCTTTCATGTTCAAATCAGAAGGCTTCCTCCAAGCTGTCAGGGTAGGAGAGATCATTAAGAGCATAGGAGAAAAAGACAGATTTAGTACCTGGCCACATCCCAGTGTAGATCAGGTGGAGGCAGCAATGACAGAAAGTGTCTTTCTAAACCCCGGCAGCCCTGGTCTTGAGAATACTCAGTCACGACATGGGGACGGTTCATGAGCAGGCTGGTCAGAAGCAGGGGCATCTCTGGCACCAGGCACACGGGGCCCATGCCCGGAATCCCGGTGCCAGTCCCCTGGGTACTGCGGGTCCCTGCCTCTCCCGGTCTCCGGCCCAATTGGGCCAGAGATCGGGGGCCCAGCTGCCTGCAACAGCAGCAGCCTCTCCGGTCCTGTGCCCACCTGGGGATCCAGGGCCCAGCCACCTGTGGCCGTGACAGCCTCTCCCAGCCCTGTCCCCAGCCGGGGGCGTAGCCTGTGGCCTGCGGGCAGGGGCCGGGGCCTGGGCTGGTGCCCCAGGTCCTTCCCCAGGGCAGCAACATTCCTGATCAGACGTAGGAGCAGTGAGATGCTGGAGCATGGTTGATGACAGTGGGTTCTCTGGAGATTTTATTGGTTAACGTTTAAGAAGTCTCTAATGAACAGCAAAAAGCACATTTCTAATGCACTGCTGCCAAATTTCAAGACCCTACTCCAATGGTGTCAAACTTATTTGCTCTAGGGGGCCAGATTTAACTAAAACATACGTCAGGTTGGCTGTACATACTATAAATTGAAGTAGTACGGCATTCTTGCAACATCATGGAGTGCTGTATATGCAAAACCACACTCTGTGATGCTGTTCACTCTCACTGTTTCTTAGGACGAAAGTGTGGTCTTGTGGAGTGCAATCTCACATAGTCAGAGCTCTGTGATGCCGTGAGACCTCATGCTCTCACAGCAATGCAGAGTGCTGGGTATGTGAGACTACATTCTTTCTTTTTCTCTGTTAGGGAGAGTGTGGTCCTGCAGAGTGTAGTCGTGGGCTGGATGGAAGAGGTTTACGGGCAGCACGTTTGATGCCCCTTCTCTACTCCAAAGCGTAGGGTTGCTAACAAATTAAATGGAAAAAAAAATCTCCAGAATTTTTAAACATGGAGAAAATAACGTATTTTTCCCTGGCCTCATTCTAAGAAATGGCTGAATCATTTGGGCTAGAATTTAAAACAAAAAAACCCCATAAAATGAATCAGCCTAGGGAAGACATCTTGCATAGAAGATGCAATGCAAATGGTTAAAATTTCACAAAGTTAGACACCACTGAAAATAGTGTGTTTTAATGGGAAGTGTCAGGCCACTTCACTAATAGATGGTACTATAAGCCAAGCCCCATGTAAGAATTTATATTGAAAAGAATGAAAATAAAAAGTAGTCTAGGTCTTGTTGCTATGAAATGTGCAAATAACACTAAGATACAGTTGAATTTTACCAATGGCCCTACTTCTGCACTAATAAAAATGTGGAAGAAACACCTTCAGGATCTCTGTCAAGCTTTCTTAAAACTATGGTACCCACCTGGAGAAGTAAAGAAACAGACTGACAGGGCCAGACAGGTACCCCACAGTCAACTACTACGGGAAAGGCCAAAAAAAGAAAACAATAGTCTGGTCACCACATACAAGCCTCAAGTCAGACCTCTACAACAGATCATTAAGGACCTCCAGCCTATTTTAAAAGATGACCCCTCACTCTCTCTAGCCTTTGGAGACAGACCTCTCCTCGCCTATACATACAATCCCCGAACCTTAAACAGATACTCACCAGCAACTACAGACCTAGCAACAGCAACATTAAAGCAGGCACATATCCCTGCAACAAACCACGCTGCCAACTCTGTCCACATATCTGCACAAAAGACACCATCATAGGACCTAATCATACCTGCTACTTCATCAAAGGGTCCTTCACCTGCTCATCCACTAATGTGATTTATGCCATCATGTGCCAGAAATGCCCCCATACCCTATACATTGGACGAACTGGACAGATCCTACACAGAAGACTAAATGCTCATAAAACTGATATCAGAAATCATAATACAAAAATAAATCAGTTGCTGAGAACTTCCATCTTCCTAATCACTCCATTTGATGACTTGTTAACAATGGTCATCAAGAAAATCAATGGACCATCAAGACTTCAAAGAGAAACAGCTGAAATCGAACTAATATGCAAATTAAATTGTGTGAAAGCAGGGCTGAATCATGACTACAGATCCTTTTCACATTATAACAGGTAATTTGACTTCACCCTCTCACTGTACGCTGTTTCCTGGAGTTTGAATCCTTACAAATGCTCTGATTTGCTGTTGCAGTATGACCTGATCCTGTCTTCCACTCCCCTCCATTTATTTTCATTCAGTTCTGTAAGTTCTCCCTCTTCAAAGTGTCTGATGAAGTGGGATATTCTCCCACGAAAGCTTATGAGATAAATAAATCTGTTAGTGCCACAAAACTCCTTGCTTTTTTTATAATCTAGGAATATTTCCTTTAAGATTTTTCCCCTTCGAGGACTGATAGAGTTAAATCTTAACTATATTAAAAGTGTACTCTATGAACAGAATTGTTGGATTTTGCATGTAGGGACATACAAAGACAGATGACCCTGACAACCTGCCCTATCCAACCAGGTTCTTTTTATGTAACTTACAAGCTTTCTCATCATCCCTGAAAAACACTGCCATATGCATACAATTTACTGTACTAACTTAGCATTTCTCTATGATGCTAGTGATGAGGAGCAAGCTTCCTTTTGTATTTGCTCTTCTACTTGCTTCAGCATGAGAGCTCTAATTGCTTGTGCATTTACAGAAGCCCAGCTCTGGGATCAATCTTTCTAGCAGCAGCTGGGAAGCTGCTCTTTTCCCAAAGATTTCCAAGCAGACTTTCCTTTTGGGAGTGGTGCAATCTGCCTGTTGCCGTTTTTGTCCTGCTTGGCATCATTTCCTTTTGCTTATGAGCAATGTGTTCGCAGTGGTTGTCAGTTCAAGCAGTAGATTTCCTGACATATAGTTGTAAAATTTTGCTTGAAAAACATCCTCTGCGTGTTCATTATGCAAAATCAAGTACTGGCTAAGAACCACCAGGTTATTATGTATTGCATTTAGATACTCCATTGATAGACACCATTGTAAGAACTAAATAGAATGTATAAAAAGCTGAGTTTTACATTTTCATATGTTGGCTAGCTGTTCTTCATGTGCTTGCAGCAGTATGGTTAGCATGTGCTATACTTTACTTGTTATAAACTAGACAGTAAACTAATAGCAGGTATCAATTACATTATAATATCTTGTGTTTAGTATTTTTCATTATTGTTGCAAATCCTGAAGGGGTTTGTCAGGAAGATTCACTACAGTTGTGGACAGCATGTTTTAATATAGTCTGCTAGACTGATAGCAAAGCTGTGGCGCACAAGAGAACCTGGCTCAGTGTCTCTGTGTCTCAACCAGGTCCATGATTCAAGATTTCCATTAACTTCAATGGGCTTTGAATAAAGTCCCAAGTTCCACTAGAAGATAATGAGCTTACTGTGCTTTACTGTATGGCAAAATTGTCACAAATACTAATCTTTTTCTGTAAGGACTATCCATCACTGAGTTCTGAACATTCAACATCCAAATATTGTCTTAATTATGTAGTATTTGGCTTTAAAAATGTAACATGTCTAAAACCTACACTGGATGCTCTCAAAATTATCACTTCAATAGGCACTTTTGTTTGCAGGTAAATCTGAATTGTGGAGATAGGAAATAGCACGGAAAATGGTAACATCTTAAGTAGAAGTAGAACTTAGTTGTATTCAGTCTTGGTGTTTTATTAATTTATAGCGCAAAGTCATCTGGACATATCAGCCAAGGGTATTTTTTTCTTTACAGAATTGTGTATAGTGAGATGGATGATATAGTACGTCCCGCCCTTTAATCAATAAAAATGTAATTATTGCTATGAGAAAAGAAATTTTTGATCTGCTTTTTATATAAAGCACTGTTTTTGCTGCTAATTTCTTTGAAGCTTAATCTTCTCATTAGCTTGAATTATTTGTGCAAGTAAGCACATGCTGTCACCAGGGCCAGATTATTGCAGGGGCTATAAGGGCTGAAGTCCTGCCCTGACCAAAAGGGGGATCCCAGGCGCCAGACCCTAAAACCCATACGATAATCTGGTGACATCACTCCTGCCCCCACCCCAAGCCCTGCTCATTGCTGGCAGAGCAGGAACACTGAGAGCGCTCCTGCCTTGCCGACACTGTGGGGAAGGGGTGGAGCAGGACCCTCGAGCTAGAGACCAGGCTCTATACTCCAGCCCCACCCAGGGGTGGGACTGGCTGGCTGGTGCAGCCCCTGCTTCAGCCCAGCACAGCTCTCCAGGGCCCTTGGGGGGGCTGCATCGGGTGCCATTGCGCCAAGCACCAACTGGTGCTCTTCCAGGCAGACTTGCCAGAGCGTGGTTGGAGAGGAAGCACCGTCTAGCCCCAGAGCTCCCCCATCACTGGTGGGTGGGGTGGGGTCCTGTCCCCTGTGATGAGAGTGCCAGGTGTGGGCACGATGGGAGGCAACCCTTGGCCCTAATCTGATTAATCTGTCCCTGGCTGTCATGTCGTGACCAACCAAATGGAGAGCAAATCATTGACCCCTGAAGAAGGTCCCATTGCATATAATGGCCTTTGAGACTGAACAATTTGTTTTTCAGTATTATAAGCTATTAAGTAATCCCATAATGAAAGAATTCATATTGTTGCAGTAGATTTTAGCATATTTCCAAGGCTTTTATTCAGTATATCCTGCAAAGAACCTATTGTCAAGTGACAAAAAAAAAACCACATTTTACTCCTCTTGTAATTAAGGAATTCCACATCACAAATGGGAAATCATTGATGGGATTCATGGGAATTTCTTCATTGTATATAAAGAACCCAGACTGAATTATACAGTGTTTTATCTGTTGGGCATGCAGCAATATATAAATCAACTAAAGGCTAAACCTGCAGACCATTTGTCATGTGACGAGGAAGATTGCATGTGAATATTCCTCTAGTGTTCAATGGGACTATTAGGATCTGTGAGGTATAGTCAAGTAACTGTATTGAAAACAAGCCAAAGTAAACTATAATTTTAGGAAACATAATTTTTCTTTTGCTTTTTCTAGCAAATCTTGCCAACAAAAAAATTAATGATTTATTTCACCCAGATAAATGTATACAAATGAATATTATAACATAAAATAGTTAGCATAACATCATATGTGGTTGTGATACCCATTTGCTAAACTGTGTAGATGTAAGACGAATTGCAAAATCTTGTGACGTGTTGTGGAAATGAATGGTTAATCGATTGCATATCTTTGAGAGTCACTTTGTAGACTAATCTATCTCTCCCAGGATTTAGTCTATCTTTTCAAAACTCTGAGGTAGTACAAAAAGCAATCTAAAAACCAACAAACCCTTCCAGATGCTTTTCCTAAATATGGAATATTCCCACAGAATTACACAAGTCTTTCGTATCAGACAAAGAATGTTCATTCCTGAATTCATGACAAGATTTATGTTCTGAAGTCTTTTCACCCATCAAACATTTTAAAGTAGTTCTGCTGTGGAGAAAACTGCAGTTAAAACGTTTATGCCACTACAGAGTACCTCATCATGTATTGTTAATAGATTCCATTGTGCCATTTAGGTATAGATCTGCATTGGACAGGTATGATATTACCTCTCTTCTGGAGCATCTTGGAGTGAAGTGACACCCTTCGCTTGGGTGCAGCTTATTCTTCCCAATGTACCAGTCCTCACTCACAACCACAAGCTGCTCTGTCTCCTACCCTTTTTTCCCCTGCCCTCTTGAAGTGCTGTTTGCGCGCAAAGGAAGCAGGATGGGTGGCCTTTCTGTAATCTCAGTTGCTCTGTTTTTAGTAGTAAATTGGGCAGAGATGATTTAGGGTGAAAGCTCATTATTATACTTGATTCTGTATAAAGTGTATCATAATATTGACAACTGATTTCAAAATTCAGCCCGAACTCCAAAGTCCATAGCAAAACTAAGGGTAAATGTCCCCTACAGATTCACTCTCTTCTGTGAGTCTGTGTACAATGTGAGGTGAGTGTATGATTCCCAGCGAGAGGAGACAAACCTGTGTTACCTATCACAGAACTAGCTTGCTCAAGACAGTGTAGCCATAAGCCTGGGTGATGGAGGGCTGGTCTGCCTGAGTACCTGCCAGTCCTATGCACATATATGAGGAGGCTCACCTCTCCCACTACTGAAGCTACACTTCTTTTTGAGTGCACTGTCTTGATCAGAGCTAAGTAGTATGTCTCCTCTAGCTGGGAGTTATACTCCACAGCTCGAACCTGTGGGTGTCTTTGAGTACAGGGATCCGTGCATGGGCGGGAGCCAGCAATTGGGGGGTATCTATGTTCATTATCTGCATCATTCCCCCACCCACTGCCAAATCTTCCTCAGGTATCAGTGATGCTGTTGAGCCTCAATATTTCTGCTGCTTGCCCCAGCAGCACTGTGGACTGTTGTGTTGAGAGAGTCCCCACACTGCTCTCTGAAGCCAGTGTGCAGTCGCGTGAGTGCGCACGCTCTCTCTCTCTCTCGATGGTGTCCTCCCTTGTTTCTCCCTGTCACGTGCTACTACCTCTTTTGCTACCTTTCCCCTTTTTCCCCTTAGAGAAAGGAAGTTCCAACAGGGTACCCATCTTAGTCTAGTTCAGCAGAACGAACAAGGAATTCTGTGGCACTTTTAAAGACTAACCAATTTATTTATTGCATGAGCTTTCATGGGAGAAAATCCCACTTTGTCAGCTGACTGAGTAGTGCTGCCTTTCCCTGTAGGTTCCTAACCCAAGTATTGCAAACCTCAGGTATTCAAATGTCATGAGTCAGGCCCCAGAAACACCCGAGATGCTTGAAAGTATTTTATAACTTGGCTTATTGGCTTCGGGATCTGATTGTTTAGAGTGTGTTCATGTCATGTTTTCAGGTTTTTCTCTTCCTCTGTGAAGGCTAGAAACCTGCTTTTAAAAAATGAAGCTGAGATTCCCATGCAGTCTCTGGATTCTTGTAGCTGGAGCTTAACGAAAGAGATCAAACAACACTATATACCCTGAAAAACTGTCACCAATTTCTCTAAGGAAGGCCTTAGGAGTAGGATCAGGCAAAGAAATTTAGTGGCGTTGCTGTCCCAGGGTGGGGAAGCAGCCTGCAGACTGCAGAGGGACAGATAGCCTGGACCTAGAATGGCCCCTCAAGATCCAGAATTACTAGGTGGTCAAGAAGTGAAGATTTTCTATAAATTCATAAGAATTTATAAAGTTAATCTAGGATGTTGATTTTACAGTAGAAGATGCAACTTTCTACTGTGAAGGGGTGTAACTTGGAAGAAATTGTTGCCGTTGAAACGGGGAGATGTATTACAGAAAATAGGAAGTTTTTCCCCAGTTAAATATTCATTTTGGAAGGGAAAAGTCATGATACCCCCCCCACACACACACATGGAAATGTTTTTGTTTTTAAAAATACTGTGTTCTGAGAGTTATTTTCCAACACGGCAGGTTTGTTTGTTCTTTCCCCCGCAGCTCCAATACAGTTTCTTTTTTAAATGTAGTCCTACTGGATGTAGCTTAAATATGATTGCATTGGGTTAGCATTTTTTAAACATTGTTTTGTTGTCCTTAATTATTTCTAAATGATGTGTTTAATGTTCATTAAACACATTGATTTTTCTTTATAAGAAAAATCAGTACATATATAATGACTATAATTATTCTTTGTTATGAAGAAAAACAATTTTAAAAATTCATAATAGTACCTTGCATTTTTATTATACATAATGACTAAACATTTTATTGTTTAGACAGCAAGGGCAAAGTGCTAAGGCAACAGATCTGTGCCAGGGGGCAGTTAGAACATTTAATATTGTAGTGGGAAATAAACAGCCTGTTATGTTATATTTAAGGAAGAATTTAGACAAGAATTAGGAATTACTAAGCAAGGAAGTGGATTCACAGATACTGATCAGGAAAAATACATTGATGCTGCATGTTAATTTCATATTTGAAATGGATTTCACTTCTCTTGATTGGATTCTTTAGTTTTCCCCAACCCAGTTCCCAGACGCACACACATCTGAAGACTAAAACGTCTTCGTTAATTAGCATTTCGACAAGGATTAAGGAAAGAAGACGGTAATTTTTACAATCTCTGTTGAACTTCTCCCTTGCAAACTGTTTAAATCCATAGAGAAAGAGATCTAGAAATTCAACAATTTCAGCACAACAGATTTTTTTTCTATTCTGTTTCTTCTTTTTGTTATGTTTTCATGTCAATCAACATACTTTTTCAGTATATGGTATGGTGTGTTTGGAGGAAAGGGCAGAGAGCGAAAGTGAAATGGAGTAAGGGGAGATGATGTGTGTGCAGAGCCTCAAATCAGCAAAGCATTTAAGCACGTTTAAATGCATCCCTTTTCTACCCAGCATGCAAGCATGCTTAGAACATACCTGCTTTGTAGAAAGGGGATAGATTGCTGCATCAGGGCCAGAATAAAGGAGAGAGACTAGAACAACCAGAGGATTAAAGGGAAGAGGAATATAGAAGGAATGTACATTGAAATGAAGGAATAAAAGAGAATGGGAAAGCCACGGAAACACCATAAACTTTTTAAGAATTATTTTAATAGCAAGTTTTAACAGTAAAATAAGTAAATGAAGAAGGGAAGCTTGTAAACCTTAGCAGATGGAGATTATGGCAAAGAACCCAAAAATTCTAGTAGAAGGGGGATGTTGCTGGAAAAATTCTGTGTTATGACACCTCACAATCTTGTTAAGACCTTATGTACCCTGACTGCAGCCTCAATGAAGACTCTAATTTTTAACGATTGTAGCATACGTCTTCATTGTTACCCCAATTCAACAGTCCATCCATAATAAACCAGACATTTAAACAGGTGCTTAACTGTGTGCATGTGCTTAATTCTCATGGTCTTTAAATTTGCCTGAACTCGTCCATGTGTTTAGGTGCTTTATTGAATAGGAAGAGTTTTAAGCATATCTTATGTGCTTTGTTGAACTATCACCTGTCTGAATGTTCAAAAGCAACATTTTATATTGTATTTGGCTCTTATTAGCCTCAACATTTGTAATTTTATTCCCCTCAAATATAGCAGGCAGTTCATTAACTTGATAGTTTTCCAATGCATTTCTGTACTGAAATGGTTAACAAGGGAGCTTGGAATTTAAGTGCTCATAATTAGGAATCAAGGTTTCTCATCACAAAACCATAGCTGGCACTAATGGCCACCCTAGATGGCAGGTTCAGCAGAAAGATCAAGAACTGAAGTGAAGATGGAGGGATAGTGAACTCAACTGACCAGAGAGGGACTCTGACTGACTAGTTTGTGAGAAGTAGGTTTCAACCTCAGGTCTTCCAGAACAGTGTTTGTTCATAAATGCTAAATCCATTTTGAGAAAAGGATGACAAGACAACTCAAAAGCTTGTTTTTTAAAAAAAATAATACCTCTGTAACCTAAAGCCATACATTAAAAGGAGAAATCTAATTTCCTCAGCTACGTATGGCAGAAAATAAAACCTATTTCCAAAGGCAAATGCAGTGTGGCATTTTCTATTTGGGAGATGAAGAATCACAATATTACCGGTTTTCAAGCTTTTTCTCATTGGTGCACTGGATTTTTTTGTTAATCTACTCCTTGCTTTTCATCCAGGATGATGGAAGTACAGAGTGAGATGATTAAATAAAAAGAAACATGCACTTAAAATGTTTTTCTTGTAACGATTTCTACATCATGGTTCAAATCTTATAAGCATTTGCACACAAAACACCCATTGGCTTTTAGTGACAGGTCTGCTTGCACAGAATGCTTTCAAGATGAAAACTTTAGTTTGTTTGTGTATGAAATGGAGGAGGAATTTCATGGGGAAGAAAAAACATCCATGGTTTCTCACTCAGCAATTTATAATGGTCGAAAATCTGCCAGCTGTACACACTCAGTACTTTTCTCCATGGCCAGTCAGTGGCCCCATGAAATGAAATTGCTGTGTTTTAACTCTCAGCCTGAAAATATGGTTTAATTTTCAGTACATTTTTCAGACGACCAAATATGTACATTCATTGCTATCTACCAGCTAACTTCCCTGCATTATAATTTTTCTTTAATTCTGTTTTTTAAATTAATACTAGCATGTTCAGAATTTGGTTGCAAGCTGTTTTAAATACTCTAATTCAATATAGATAAGCTATATATATATATTTTTAATGTTATCGTTTATGACACTGTACAGCTGTTCACTGATAGCATTCAAATGTCAAGGTGCGGGAATGGCATAGGAACCTAAACAGAATGGACTTCCCTTATTCAGTGTTAAACCTGCAACAGAGAGTTTTATGGTCTACTAAATAACATGTGTTGTCACGGATGTCTCATTGAAGTCATGCTGACATGGCAAGAGAGGTTGGCAGGGAAGCAAATAAAGGTAACGATAAATGTTGGAATTGAGTTGTAGCAACACGAACTCTTTATCTAGCATTGATTAAAGGGCATTTGAGAGGCACACCAGATTCTTTGGTCTGCTGAAAGAGAGTGAAATATTTACCAAACAATACCATTTGTTTCTTCTGGTCAATAGCTAATAGACCCTGCATTATAATTATGATGAGGTCTTTCAATATGTATTCTGGATATTGTACACTCTGGACCCAATTTTCAATCCTTATTTTGAATAGAATTTACACAAATAGTCCCATTTATGTCAATAGTACTACTCACGTAAATAATGCTCAACATGAGAAATGGTTGCAGAATTGGGAATTCCATTTGAATTTGAAAAAGTAAAATCTTTTTGATCTCTATTGAGATCTTTTGACTCCCCCATAAGAGTGTGGTAGAAAAAAAAAACAATAGCAAAGTGATCTTTTTTAAACGGAGCAATGTTCTCGCAAGAGAGAGAAGATACTAAGTGGATATATGCCCACGGGTAGGAGACCAGGAAATCACTGGCTTAGATCTAACTATACATAGATTCCCCCATACCATTAAGGCCATTTCTAGTTTTGTTTTGGCATTTTTGGGAGGGGATGAGTGGGGGTGGGTTGGGGGGGAGAGGGGTTGATGCCACTGGAGTACCCATTAATGTGTCAGTGTTTTTGAAATAGTTTCTGTTTTAGTTCTCACTTAACACTTTCTCTCTGCTGTTTCAATACAAGATTCAGGACTTTGGTTGGCAGCTGTGATATAAATTCATCCCTAAGGATTCAACTCTTTGGGGGGGGGGGGAATCGCAGCTTTCCATCAAACAAGTCTGTGGATGTTGTGAAGGTCACAGGTCTTGGCTATAAATCCTGTTGTATGCATCCCAGTAAAATAATCTGTTTTCAGAAGCTTTGCCCTCTCCACCCCGCACCCGCCCTTCCCCCCTAGAAAAGAATCACACAGTGGACCTGGATGACTGTTATAAGAGCAAAAGATAATGGCAACAGACATGTCCACAAGAAACCATCGAAACTTTGTGGATGACTATTGGCTGCATTAATTGCCATGAGGTTTCTGTTCACTGTTGTATGGAAAAAGCCAATGGGAAAAAAATCCAACCTATCTCAAAATAGATATTTGTTCCTGCTGAGCCTGGTCCCGATAAAGTGAACTATGAAAATGCCTCTAACTATAGGGAATAGGCTCAGTCCCGTTTGTCACATGCTGCACACAGGTAGGTATAGACGTGGAGTAATTTCTCTCTGTGGCATTGCTGTAAGTGAATGCATAGTTTGGCCTACTGTGTCTAATGTCATGGTGATGGAGTTTTTTCAGCTATCATGGATATCATCATTCCCTCATTCCTTTTTGTCCTGTCTGCTTTGTTTTCTAAGGCTCACCAAACAGCTTGGCTAATGTCAGCACCCTGAGATGAGCCTATCCATAGCCAGTAATGTTGTCACTGGAATCTATTAATTTCATTCCAATTCAGTAAACTTAGAGGTTCTGAGGCATCTTCTAAGGCACGTGTGTGGTGAGGGATGACAAACCCAAGCCCTGCTAATCCTCCCTTTGCTATGCCCTGGGCTCCTATGACTGTATTTTTGTTTTGTGTACTCAGTAACTCAGGTTTTCTGAAATATTAATATTTATAAGGGACAGTACACAATAAAAATCTTCTTTTAAGTTCTTTGTTTCCATTCCAGTGCTGTGGAATCTCTTTTATTCTTTTAGTAACAAATTCAGAAATGCAATAAAATAGATTTCTAAGATCTTGTTAGATTAATATTTTCTTACCCAATCAGCTAAATAAAAATGTATGTGGAGAACTCATCTTGCAGACTAAAGAGAAGCTCTTCATTCCCCTCTGGCATAGTACAAATTCAGCATGTAGAAATGATCTCACCTCCGCAAGTTTGACCATAAAACTGTTATTCTTCCATGTTAATCATCTTTTCTTCCTTAGAAATAGCACATTTAGGATGAGCAGCTGCAGCACGGCAGTATACTGTAAATTAACAAAAATATTCTCTGGAATATGAAGTCCTCTTCTTAACTATGCATGCAGTTTTGGCAGTGATACGGCAAACTCTGTTACACTGGTGTGCTGTGATAATGACTAGAAAAAAGATTTCCTCCAATATGTGTGGAGCACCTTTTTGGATTCTCTTCATTGCTCTGTAGAAGGAAAGAAGACCTGAACAGCTCCCACACTACTGGCCTGGTTACCAGATATTGATTTAGGTGCTACTTGTAGCAGTACCGTTGCTCGGCTACAATGCACATGGGGTTAAGAAGGGCCTGTGTGTGGCAGCCAATCATCTGGAAGGAGCTGGGAGCCAATCAGAAGGCTGGCTGCCAGTATAAAAAGGGAGCAGCAGAGCTAATTGCTGAGTCTGCATTGAGAGCCAAAGGGAGATGGTCTTCTGCTTATGAGGCTGGCTGCGGGAGCCAGCACCCCAGAGAGCTCCAAGCGTGTGGTGCACTGGGAGCTGACCGGGTGCTGTGGATCCTGAAAAGAGCAGACTGTGGCAGGGGCTGGAGCAGTGGTCTGGGGGCAAAGAGCCAGGAGCAGACAGCAGCTGGACTCCGGACTGGTGAGCCACTGTGCATGAGCGGGGGCAGCGGGGAAATCAACCTGGGGAACTGACTGGAGGAGAGAGTGACTGGAGGGAGGTAGAAGGCCTCAGTGGAGTCACATAGGGTCACTGGTTTGGGGCCCAGAGAAGTGACTGGGCTTGGGCACCTCTCCACTTCTCCAGAGTGACAGGAGTGGCACAGATGCCAGGAGTCGCAAAAAGCTTGCTGGCCATTGACTACTTTATTTTTGTGGCCAGGATCCAAGTGAGCTAGACTGTGCGCCAGGATCAGCACAGGACTCCCTGACCATTGACTGGGTAGTGGCCAGGAGAAGGGGGAGGATTTGTACCCCCAGAAGCAGGGGGACTGAGGGCTCAGCTGGAGGGCTGAAGGCCTGCAACCGACTTCAGAGGAGCAGTGAAGGGGACTAGAAGCAGCCACTGAGGCGGAGTGGGCCAAGCTGGATTTGATGATACTGTGAAAGGAGTGAAGTTCAGGGACTTGGCTGGAGGACCAGGATCTTAAAAAGAGGACTTGGAGCCAGAGTCTGGCATGAGAGGGGCGTATGGACCACCTCAAGGGGACCACTTGAGTGAATTCTCCAGTGAAACCACCAGGAGGTGCCCTCCAGGTGGGTCCAGTGCAGCAAATGTCTACATTGCTCTTGTGAGAGCTAAATCTAGGATTGCGAAGATCGCCATGTGATTTTTCAACTGCAGTGCATCACTGCTACGTGAGGGGTTCACTTAAAATTCCAAAATAGCTAATTAAACCATTGACAGATTACTGCCATATCAGAAGTTTTTTTAGCAGGACCCACCACTTTTCTTCAGCCATGTAGTGTTGAAAGGATGATAAAATTCTCATGCAGAAGCCAGTCTTGTATCCTAATACTAGCAACACAACAGTCCAGCAACATCTTTTAAGGCATATGTGGGGTGAGGGATGACAAATCCCACTCCTGCTAATCCTGCCTTTGCTATTCGCTTGTGCATTTAGGGCCTCTGGACACTGCTGACCTCTGCATTCTTAAGTGGTTTTAAACCATCTGCTGTTTAATTCAGTGCCTCCCTCTTCTCTGCTTCACCAGTTAAAATGTCCCTGACCTCCGTTCATCTTTCTTTCTATGTTTAGTATTGCCAAATCTTGCCATTTTTATTGCAAGTCTTGCAATATTTTGTTGTATTTTAAGTGCTGGTACCTTAAGTCAAAATCTGAGCTTTCATTTAAAATGTGTCTAGTCCTTTTGGTTTCAGAGAAAAGCCTGAGAATCTAATCTTCTAAATGCTCAAAAACCAGTAGTCAAATACAAGAATTGCAATTTAAAAAAAATGTGGTTTTTTTCAAATCCAGTTTTAGGTTTCATGTGGGTGACCTGAGTCATTCATTTTGAACCATTGTTTGGCAATATTTCATTCTCTCCTACCTCCTAATCTGCACAGTTGTCTTTCCCATTTATGGTGTTTACTATTAATTGATTCCTTTGCCTTTTCTCCTCACCCCACATCTACTTCATTAGAAATTTCTCTCATGCACGTTCTGTGTGTGTGTGTGTGTGTGTTATGTGGCATTAGCATAGCATTTATTAAGTTATTCTGATAGCAAAGTTTGCACATCATATCCTGTCAACAGACAAGACAAATGAGCTGCCACCCTTTGTATTATGTATTTCGATAATAAATTATTATTTCTATTTCTTATATTTATATAATTTAGATAATTATATGTTTCTATATGTAGTATATTTAGGTAATAAATTCATTGAGACAGGGACCATCTCTCATACATAAACATCCAGCACATTATGCTACAGCAATGGAAATTTTATTACATAGTAATAAAACAATATTATTGAAAAGTTTATTTGTAGCAGTAATTAACACGTTCAGTAACTCATAAAAAATTTGGTGTGTTATGTGAATTCCAGCATTTTGTACAGTATTTTTGGATCTCATCCTTACTTCAGTATAAAGTGGTTGAAATTACAGTTGAAGATAGAGATATAGAACACTGAAACTAACACGATGCTACAACAAAGGACAGGGGGAAATACCGCTTCAGTAGATGAAAGTCATGCCCCACCAGCATACTAAATTTCTTTGAAGGTGTCAAAATATAGTAGTAAAGAAGAAACAGTGTCTATAACTTATTTGGACTTTCTGAATCTGTGAGAGTCCCTGACAAGGGACTATTTAGGAAACTAGTCATGGTGGATGTGATGCAAGAGGTGAAATACAGTCATGGATTAGAAACTAGCTAAGCATCAGAAAACAGGTAAATTGTAAACTGTTAGCATAGCAAGAAGTGTTACTTTTTTAAAAAATTAATTTTAAACACTCTGAGAACTTTAAAAGGAAAGGGAGATGAATGAAAGTGAAGTATATTAATGGTGAGCGTATAGTTGTACTATAATGTGACAAATGAAATGGGTAATATCATGATTCATAGCAAATGAACTTGTTACCTAGTAAGTAGTATTTATTACACAGCAAAATCCTACAGTCACTACTCAAATAAAATCTCTAATTATTGTCAAAGTACATTTTCTCTGAATTAGGATTGCAGGATTTTGATCCATATATATAACAGTATTGTGACCTGGAAGTCCTTGAAGACCAGCTGATTGAGGGCATACGCTATGCCATAACTCTCATCCTTGCCTGATCTCACTACCTCATCACCTGTATCTTAAAGGTGAAGTATAAGGTGTTATGCACTGGTAATTAATATAATTGTGTCATGTATGTACAAGCAGTGTATAGCAAATTATACATGTGTGCTAGAAACATCTCCTCAAGTGGGTTTGACAGACGGTTCCTAAACACAATCTGTCCTAGAAAAGGTGTTCTTTTTTCCTTAGGCTTGACTGTCTAGCCTCTGTAGATTAAGCAAGGTGTGACCTGGCACAATAAAGAGCACACATAAATGTAAAGTAAACAAAGCCAACAGGCAGGTGAGGGAAGATACCATTTAAGACTTTCAGTGGGATGGAGATTGCAATGCCAAAAGCCTTCCGGCCTCTTGTAACAGGGATAACAAACTTCAGGAAGATTGAAGCAGAGGTAAAAAATAATTTTCCCACTTCAGCCATGGAGACGGAAAACCAGGCACTTTGGTCCTTGTTGGATCCTGCCTAAAGATTGGCCAGCCATGCTGAAAGAATTACTGTGGTGAGAAGCCTACTTTGAACAGGCTCAAAGGGGTAGTTCTGTTAGTCTAGTTCAGTGTAAAAAAAAAAAGGAGTCCTGTGGCATTTAAAAACTAACAAATTTATTTTTTGCATAAATTCCCCCATCTTCAAAGCATCTGATGGAGTGGGATTTTCTCCCACGAAAGCTCATGCAAAAAATAAATCTGTTAGTCTTTAAGTGCCACAGGACTCCTTGTTTGTTCTACTTTAAACAAATGACTATAGGTTGTTTTCTTAGATTTTAGTCTTAGAAATGTTGTCTTTTTTTGTTTACTTGTCATTTTTATCACTATTTTTTCTACTTGGTATCACTTCAATCTAGATTCTATTAATAATCTTGTTTCACTTGTACAAAACCATTTCAGGGTTGTAGATTAAACTAAAGGTTAGAATCCTTGGCTTAACCAACAAGCTTCTGTCTCTTTGGAGGCAGCAAATTTGGTAACTTTCAAAGGGTCTCATGAGAGGGACTGGACATGATAAAGGAGATGGTCTGGAGGTATTCCAGACTGGAGGGATTGTTAGGGTCACCCTGTAAATACTAATCAAACTGGTGGAAGCCAGAATGAGGCGGTGCTACTGTTGACGGGGATCAGAGCTAAATCTGCACAGCAGGGAAGCACCAGGATTACGGAGCAGGCAGTGACACAACCCCCTACTGGCTTTGGAGAACTGCCCCCCCCCACCTCTGATCCCTCTGAAGTATCACAACTGTTTATTAAAAGTTAGCTTCAGAAGTTGTGGTGGAAGTTAGAAAAAAGTGATAATTAGCATTGCATTCTCACCTGCATGTGACTGCAAATTAGATCAGTAATAATCTCTATGAATTAACATTCTTACAAAGAGCCATCTGAGCTTCTTGAAAAGCTTCCGCAGTGTGACACCCTCTAAATATGATTTCTTAGACAATATCTTGCCCATTTGTCTATTCCTCCCCCTGTGGGATCCTTTTTCCTGTTCCTTCAGTTATGGTATCATGAAGCATACACATTTGATATACTGTAATTAACAGATGTGTTTTCTTTCTAATATTCTAGACTTAGAAGAAAATATTCACTGGGCTAAAACTTGATGTGCAAAGTCTCACATGAAGAATGTAGATTTCTTCTCCAAGTTTATATCTTTCTTTAAATAATAGGAGTGGAGAAAAATTAAACAACAAATTTATGAGCCTTTGTTTTCTAGAAAAAAAATTGTTTCAGGAACAGCTCTGGGGAATCCGTGGTTCTAAACGTACTTTAAATCATTTTGGCAGCTGAAATGTATTGAAAGCAAACAGTTTCAATTTTCTTACAATTGTTATAAAAAACTGCTTATAAGAGCTCATTCCTGCCTTTCTTCTATCACACTGAGACACGGAGGCCAACAAGAAACAGAACTGTGGAGATTCCACGACAGTGTAGAATAGAGTAGAAATAATCTAAAGATGCTGCACAGAGAAACTTTATGTGCAATAGAGAACACTTCTCTGTGTCCCAGTAAGGGGTTTGGGCAGTAAATCTGCAATAAAAGAATCAATTTGTTAACTCTCCAGATCGATGAGGTTCTGTAGGCTATAATAGGAGCCATGGCATATCTCTGTCAGCTTGGAAGTGGAAGGAGCATTGATGTATCCCATCATACATGCCCCACATCCACATGGTTCCCATGTGCTAAGTTTGTTGCTGGATCCAGGACTTAATACGTCACTAATGGCTGTTTAGCAATGGTGATAGTTCACAGAAGTTTCTGTAAATATTCTTTTCAGCTTTGCTTTGCTAGAGTTCTTCCTTTGAGCTCTAATTTGAGATTTGTGGGTTAGAATGAACCTGAAAGGCTGAAAGTGAAACTTTACTTAACCCTCACTTCACTGTACCTTTTACGTGCTCTTGGGGAGGTTGTGTGGCCTGAAGCCCTCTTATCTATCACATCTCTTTCCTAGTTGTCTTTGTTTCCCAGTTAAGATCCAGTTTCCTCGTCACTGGATAGCAATGGCTCCTATATCAACTCTGGCTGACACTGTAAATCTCTGTCTGGGGCATGTGAAGCAACACGTCTACCTTTCCCCACTTTGCAGCCATTTGGAGCCCTGACAGCCTGCTGTTTACTAATACCATTCTCAGCTCTGTGCCCCCTAGATTTATAACTGGTGGAGTTAGGTGACACAGAGCTGAAAATGGTGTTGGCAGGCTCCAGATTGTCTATACTGTGCCTTCTAATGTTGCTAATGATGTGAAAATTACAGATGAGGCTACAGAACGCACAGTGTAGTAACTAGGGCAACCTTATACAAGTGCTTCTGGAGATGGGGAAGCTATGGGAGGAAGTGACTATCTTCCTAACCATGAAAGTACTAGCAAAAAGAGATTTAGTTGGCCTGCACTTAAAATGGCACTAAGAGAGGGAATTGGGTAAAGGACCTGAAAGGCACAAGCAAGTAGGAGAACTTATAGGCCTTGAACCTGTCCTCAGTTAATGTGAAACTTGGCTCAGGTTTCTGAAAGGCTGTCAGATCGCCTCAAATGAGATGAGAAGCTTTGTGTTCCTTTGTGGCATATGCTAGCTCAGCTCTTATATTTACCAATAGAAGGCTAAGCGTAGGAAGTCACTATTTCAATGATAGTAAGTAAAACACTATGTTAACTTACTGCAAAATATTTTTAAAGGAAATTAAATTTTTAAAAAAAGTAATTTACATAGTGTAATTGTGATGTACATTGGCAAAGAGCAAGAAATTCAGGTGTCAGGGGTCAAAATCTTTCCTTAACTCTCCCTACAAAGTCTAAGTTGTCAACCATGAGTTACAGTGGTGCAAATTGTACATTGTCAACCCTCAGTGAACATCCTGTCTTTGCCAGTTGGTTTCATAGGTTTTATATATATATAGTTTTCATAGGTCTTTCTACTGACAATCAAATTTGTCATTTTGAACTGACTGGCTTTTAACTACCTTGAGTCATCTGTTTGTATCGGTTAGACTTGAAAATGTTGCTTCTCATCCCTCATAATGTATTTCTCTTTTTCCAAAATCTAGAACACAATAGAAAGAAGCCAACATTTGGAAAGCCTATTGCGTTTGTAATATTTGAGGTTTCTTCCCCTATTCCCTAAATCAGGGATTGGCAATATTTGCTGGCCCCCATGCCAGCACTGCCCCTGAACCATCAGCAGGTGCCTGGGGTGGGGCCAACAAGGGACAGAAGTCATGCACTCCTTTTCTCCGCTGACCCTGCCCCCCAGCTGGGAAGCAGGGCCAGCAGGGGACAGGAGCTGCATGGCGGGACCAGTGGCAGGGAGCATTTGCACCACCGCAGGGCCAGGAACCCTGGGTGCCGCTGTGCATAGGTCCACGTGCCAGGTTTAGCCTGCATGCTGGGAGTTGCTGACCCCTACCCTTAAATAAAGGTTGTCTGGTTGAGTGATGCAGAACTGCAAGTTTCAGGAAGGAGGGTGTTGAAATTTTCTAATACAAGCGAATGCTAAAGCTAATTATTTTAAATTCTCAGTTTCATTTTTGTCTGCTTTTATGTAGACAATTTAGTCCATCTGCTCTATCCAAATTAGTTGTTCTCCATTTAGGAGCATAAAAATTACAGTATATACCAGGTCAGATGAATGATACATCTAATTCAGTATCCTCTCTCTGCTAGTCACTAGAGGAAAGTACAGGAAATTACATAAAGGGCAATTGTAGAATGACCTGCCTTTAGGGAAAGTTTCTTTTAAAGTCAGGTGCAATCTGATATCTGACTGAGGTCTGAAGCATGAGGATTTATATCCTTGTATCTTTTATTCTTTCTTGTATAACTAAAGTCTGCGCGTGTGCGTGTGTGTGTGTGTACACACATGCTCAAATGCAATGTTCTTCATTGTTAAATTTCTAATGTATTATGCTGTTTCACGTAGCACTATTCTGTGGGAAACCTTTAAAACGTATATGTAAACAGAATATGAAATCATGATATAAAGTTTTGATCAACATGTTGGCAATGGACATCTTATTTGTGAGAAGCATGGGGGAGAAAACAATGTAATTGAGGGAACCGTTTTTGTATGATTTTAAAGGCAAGTAGGTGGAGTTTCATATTGAAAAAGAAAAAACAAAACGGTTCTGTTAAAATAGACATACACTGCGTGGCCCAGTCTTTCAGATCCGAGTATCTTCTACCATTCATTTGCCTATGTTTTTAATATATTCACTAGGTTTATTTTGTGAACCTGTTAATTCTCCTTACATTTTGGACATATTACTGCACAATTGGTGCGTGTTTCCTTAGTCTTGCCCCTTTCTTGTTCTCCACTCAGGAACATTCTGGACCCAATGGAAGGTTTCTCACTATTTCCTGGGGCAGAGGACAACACGCTTCATTTGGGCCACGATTTAGGTGATTAGGCCCCAAGTAGATTTTACTAATCTCAGGTGACATTTAGGAGTTGGGTTAGGACTGACAGAACACAGGAGTGGAAGTGTCTTTGTACCATTTGTGTACTGTGTAGATTTTTCTCTATAAGCTTCAGATAATGCTCTGTATGTCATTGTTTGAGACAGGCTGGATCTACAGCATCCAACTGGTTGAAAATCACTGCATGCAGAATATGAAGCAGCACCTGGTGCTCTTCTGTCATGTGGATTCTTGACCATTAGCCAAAGAGAGTCTGATTAACAGCCTTGTAGTCTGCTTGCAGGTTGGGAAAGTGAGTACCCTCCCTGTGGAGATCCCCACAGATTAATCTGGTTGTGCAACATGTCAGTGTCACTCACATAATGTGGAATACGTCTGTGACCTGTTTGTCTACTTCATATCTATTCATTCTTCTTTGAGCAGTGTCCCTGACTGCTCCACCAGAGATGTTTGGTCGCTCCCTGTGCACCGGACCAGAGATTTCAGAGCAGTGCCCATGGGGGGAGGCACACGCCACAGGAGGCTCACGGCATCTTCCTGCCGTTCGTGGCTTGCACGCATTTCCCCCCTCCCACCCTCAGTTCCTTCCAGCTGCCTCACAACGGTCAGAAAAAGAACAGCTCTTAACTAGCTCATTTTTCCCCTCAAGAAAACAAAATAAAACAAAATAAGAGAAGGAAAGAAAAGGAAGAAGAAGAAAACAGCAACAACAATGAAAAAAGGAAAGAAAGAAGCCGAAACTGACATGCCAAGTCCATCGGGTTTCAAGTGTTGCGCTTCATGCCGCGATGCTATTCCTGCCTGGGCATGATTTATGTATAAGGTGGTTGGGCAAGGGTCACATCCCTCAAAAGTGCCCACACTGTAAAAAGCTTGCCTCAAGAACAAGGAAAGATCAGCAGATGAAGCTGAAGCTCCTCCTAATGCAAGGCTCTCTCAGGCAGCATCAGAGCCCGGTTGTTCTCTGGCGACTACAGACAGATGATAAAAAAGACACTCCTCCAACCCTTCACCAGTCGCTTCAAAGAAGTCTAAATCTAGCCACTCGGAAGGCAGTACCATTGAGGCTAAAGGACCCTCAGATACTTGTTGCCCTGTTAAGGGAAGCTGCTTCTCGAGCTCCAGGAGAGAGTACAGGCGTGATAAGGAGACTAAGCTCCAAAAGCTGGCTCAGGTTCTGGTGCGGACAGCTGACTCGGCGCAGACAGCAGCTGCATCCACAGCACCGGCTGCTCCACTGGCAGCCATGCTGCCGATTCTGAATAACCACAACCCAGTGCCAATTTTCTGTTCTCCATTGCAGTCGGCAATTGCACACGGGGTGCCTCAGCAATCCGTGCCTATAGATAACCTGCCGCTGGCTCTTTACATGCTGGCACCGATGACACTTGACTGCACTGCAGTTCAGCACTCGGCACTGTTACAATGCACAGTACCGATACAGCTGCAGGGGGTACCACCACAGCCTATTGTTCCTCAGGAGACAAACAATTTGGAGTCAACCCTGAAGAACAGAGAGAAAAAGCCCCTCCATTGTGAGCAGCACAATGTCTCCATAGACGGCTCTTCTCCTATCTCACCCCTTTTTGGGGTTGATTCCTTACCAGGTCATCTGACCTCTTACTGGATTCAGACATGTCCAAATCATCAATCCCCAACTATCAGCATACTCAACAGCCTGCTCAGGTTCAGTCTCACACTCCTAATATGACTTATACACTGCCTCCTTGGTACATGAATGCACCCTATGCCATGCCTTGGCTTGCTTAGGCTAGTTGCACTAATTATGGGATACTGCAGGGAGTACCTCCCACCTTTCAAATGCCCACAGTATGGCAACAAGGTAATGTCCCCATGCCACAGTTACAACCTCTGAACCCAGAGCCACCTACTGTAATTCAGCAGGATCAGAACAGCATATCATCAGCTCAAGACAAATCTACAGGACAGGAAACTAAAACTGATGATTCAAAACACTTCCAGGATCTGTTCAGAAGGATAGCAGAGAGTATGGACATCAACATGCAGGATATCTCTATGACACAGCACAAATTGTACAGAATACTACAATCCTCATCATCAAAGGTCGCATTACCCATGGATGATGGGATTATGGAACTGGCAAATACTATCTGGCAGATGCCGGCTTCTGCCACACCCACCCATAAGAAAACAGACAAGAAATATTTTATTTCTCCCAAGGACAATGAATTTCTGTTCACTCACCTGCAACCTAACTCGTTGGTTATAGAAGCTGCCAACCAAAGATCAGGACAGGTCCAAAATAAGTCTGCTTCTACTGACGAAGATAAAAAGCTAAACCTACCAGGCAGAAGGGTTTATACCTTAGCCTCATTGCTTCTAAGAATTGCCAACTACATGGCTGTATTATCAAATTATGACCATCACAATTACTCCAAGTTCAATGACTTCATTTATTCCAGAAGATAAGGAGCTATTTAGCTCAGTAATCAGAGGGACAGTTAGTTGCAAGGAGAGCATTGCAGGCATCCCTCGACATAGCGGACACAGTGGCATTCACCATAGGGACAGTTGTGGTCACAATGAGATCATCCTGGCTTCACTGTGCTGGTTTGCCGAAGCAGCTCCAGACTATGATAGAGTATTTGCCCTTTGACAGGAAGAACCTATTTGGGGAGAAAACAAATGACATCATGCATACGCTAAAAGATTCCAGAGCAACATTCCGCATGTTGGGCATCTATTCCCCCTCATCATGGAAAAGAAATAATATCCATTGTAGATATAACAACAGATACTACCACTACCAGCAGAACAGGAAATTCGACAATCCTCGAGCTAGACCGCGGCAGCAACAATGCCAGCAGCAATCTAGCCAGAATTCATCTAACAATCAAGCATCCAATACTAAGCAGCAATTTTGAAACTATGGTCAAGGGAGCATCGGACCACCTAATTTCCAAGTAGGAAGAGACAACTTACTCTTCTTTACTTTAAGAACCGACTGCTTCCTTTTCTCCATTGTTGGGAGAATTTCACTTCCAACAAGTGGGTATTAGACATCATCAAGGATGGATACATTATCCCATTCTTAACAATCCCTACCTACCATCCCCCTTCCCTGTTCCTTTTCACGGACTCCTCTCACATACATTTGCTCCAGCATGAGATAAACAACCTGTTAGTAATGGGAGCAATCAAAGAGGTTCTGATACAGCACAAGGGGAAGGGATTTTATTCCTAATACTTCCTAAACCAGAAGAAAACCAGAGGCCTATAATAGATTTAAGAGGCCTAAACAAGTTCATTGATACCTGCAAATTCAGGATGGTCACCTTAAATGTAATATTTCCTGCTTTAGAACAGCAGGACTGGTTAGCCTGCCTCGATCTCAAGGATGCCTATTTTCATACAGCAATCCATCCTGATCACAGAAAATACCTGAGGTTTGTCTTCATGGACAATCACTGCCAATATTATAGTTCTGCCCTTTGGCCTGTGTACGGCACCAAGGGCTTTCCCAAAGTTGATAGCAGCAGTTACAGCTCACCTGAGAAAGATGGGGATCATGGTCTTCCCATATTTAGATGACTTCCTTTTAAAAGGGAGCTCATTCCACGCAGCAGAACAGGCAGTTCGTGTCACAAAGGAGTTATTTCTACATCTGGGTCTAATGATAAATTACAAGAAATCATCATTAATCCCTACACAGGAGATTTACTTCATAGGGGCCAGGTTGAACACTTTGACTGTAAAGGCTTTTCTCCCACAGGAAAGATTCAAAAATATAAGAAGCCTAATTCACACCATATAATCCACCCCTACTATCCCTGCCGGATTATGCATGCAAATATTAGGGCACATGGCAGCTACCACATCCCTGGTTCACTACGCCAGACTTCACATGCATCCTCTACAGCTGTGGTTTCTAAGGATCTTCAACCCGCAGAGACATTCCCTTCACCATCTATTTTCTATCCCAAGGGAGAAAAAGACACATTAAATTGGTGGGCAGATCCAGACAATCTCCTGCAAGGAGTTCCCTTCATCAACCAGAAGCCATGCCTGGTTACGATAACAAATGCCTCCATGATCGGTTGTGGGGCTCACATACAGGGCTTAACAGCCCAGGGCCGATGCTCATTAGAGGAGAGAAATGTCCACATAAACCTTTTGGAGCTTCTGGCAATCCGGAATGCAAGTTGTCATTTTTTGCCCATATTCGGATCAAGAATGTAATGGTTCGGACAGACAACCTGGCCTTGTTGTATTACATCAACCATCAGGGTGGAGCTCAATCCCAGTCCCTTTGCATCGAGTCAATGAAACTGTGGGATGGGTGCATTAAGAATTAGATAGCAGCCGTTTACTTACCAGGCAGGGACAACTCAGCTACAGACTCTCTCAGCAGAGTGTTTCACCACAATCACAAATGGGAGGTAAAGGACGAGGTCATCCAGCAGATATTTGCTCAGTTGGGATTACCCCTTGATTGATCTGTACACCACAAGGGAAAACAGGAAATGCAAACTGTTCTGCTCCAGAGCAGGGATCAGCTCCCAATCCAGACAGAATGCATTTCTCCTCAAATGGGGAGAACACCTACTGTATGCCTTTTCCCCCAATACCATTGATTGCCAAAACACTCTTCAAAATTCATCAAGACAGGGCCAGGGTAATAGTGGTAGCATCAGCGTGGCTGAGACAAACATGGTATACTTACCTTCTTCGCATGTCCACAAAATGGCTGATCACCCTTCCCTTGGTTCTGGATCTTCTCTTACAGGATATGGGCAGAACGCCGCACAACCAGTTGGACTGACTACGCCTAACAGTATGGTACCTGGATGGTTCAACCACGTCGAACTGTAGTGTTCAGATCCAGTGAAACAAGTCCTCCTGAATAGTAGAAAGCCTGCAACAAGATTAACCTACCTTCAGAAATGGTGTAGGTTCTCTATATGGTCCACCAAACATGATGTAATTCTGGAAACAGCTTCAATTTCTTATGTCTTTGATGGTACTAACAGAGAGTTTTCTCTCTTTCAGGTGTAGCAGATATTCAGAGTCCACCTAGTGGCTATTTTCACCTTCCATTATTAAGCCACCATTTGAACTCTTAGTGACATGCTCATTACTACACATGTCAATGAAGGTGGCTTTCCTTGTAGCAGTTATTTCTGCAAGGTATGTCAGTGAGCTAAGCACTTTAATGGCTCACCCACCTACGTGATTTTTTACCCAAAGTTTTTCTATGACCTCATCCCAAATTTCTACCCAAGCTCACCTCACCTTTTCATATCAATCAAGTGATCCACCTGCCAACATTTTTCTGAAAGCTGCATTCTTCTCCACAACAATCCATAGTATGCACTTCGGATGTTAGATGCACTTTAGCCTTCTATCTTGAAATAACGACATCATTTCATAAGATGCCGCAACTTTTCATGTCTACAGTGGAGCGATCTAAGAGTGAATCCATTTCTAAACACCGCTTAGACAAATGGGTCTCATCGTGCATTCATACAGCCTGTACATGGTCCAGAAAATGTCCACCCGAAACCAGTTCACGATATCTGTGGCGACATCACTGGCTTTTCTGCAGAACATTCCAGTCGTGGATATTTGCCAAGCTGCAGCTTGGACTTCGGCAGATACCTTTGTAAGGCATTATGCCATAGAACAGCTTTCCAATGCCAATGCTTTAGTTGGTCGAGCAGTGTTAACAACTGTTCAGAACACGAACTCCGAAGCCCCAACTCCATTTGGGGGAACTGTTTGACAATCACCTACGGTGGAGCAGTTGGGAACACTGCTCGAAGAGGAAGTGAGTGTTACTCACCCTTGTGCTTCAGGTTCTTCGAGATGCCTGTCCCCAACATGCTCCGCTACCTGCTTTCCTCCCCTCTGCTTCGGAGTACGTTTTTCTATGTGTGCAATAGTTCTTCCATGATAGGGAAGGAACTGAGGGTGAGAGTGGGGAGATGCACGTTAGCCACAAATGGCAGGAAGATGCCATGAGCCTCCTGTGGCATGTGCCTCCTTCCACGGGCACTGCTCCGAAATCTCCAGTCCAGTGTGCAGAGAGCGACCAAACATCTGTGGCGGAGCTTGTCGGTAAAATGCATCTCAAAGAGCCTTGGCTACTGCACCAGGGTGAATAACACTCACTTCTTTAAAATATGCTTATTTTAGGACTTCTGTAACTGCTTCACCTATTCCTATTGATCCTACACTCCTCTCTCTGTCTCTCTCTCTGACATCTGTGGCTTATTGTTTATCTTGTTATTAGACCTTAAAACCAATTCATAGATAGCACCATCTCCTAGTAATTCAGTACAAATGAAAAAAAAAAAGGAAGCCTGTTTATTTCTAATTTCTGTGCCTTTTGCTTTTACGTGTATCATGATTTGCAAGCCGGCTTATCCTTAAAATATGCCACTAAGCCCCGATTAAACTGTTTTTGTTCAAATGGCATTTTGATTTGAAATAAATCTCTTCTATTTTAAACATGGCAAGCCTTTCTCCAGCTGTTATGTTTCTCTTTTTAAAACAAATTCTCCACTTCTGTCCTTTGAAGATCTATCCTAGCAAGTCGCTCTATGCTGTGTTTTATTGTTATACTTATCATGATGTCTTTTAAGTATTAGCTTTCATTTTGGGCATATCATGCTCAGATAAAATTCTCTAGTCACACTAAGCCTGTTTCTAATTGATATGGAATATGTGTTCTTCATGTAATATCCCTGTTAATGCTCCGCTTCAGGTGCTTCTACACCCTGCATCTTTGACTGGAGATTTTTGGTCATGGTACCCATTCATCCTGTGCATGCTCCTCCATAGGCTATGTGACTCTGCCTGAAACAGAGTTACAACAGGGGTCTCAAACTCAAATCACTATGAGGGCTGTATTAGGACTAGTGTGTTAGCCTGATGGCCACTGAAACCTTTTCATATAACAATATTGCAAATATTGGTAACAATAGTGTTGTTGTGGGTTGCAGGAAATAACTTTAGGGGCTGCATGTGGCCCACGAGCTGCATGTTTGAGAGCCCTGCTTTACATGTGCCTGTTCTCTAGCACTTAACATTGGTCAGATAGTTTACAGTTACTTCTGCTTCTTGGGGTTGTCATCTTCATGTATTTTGATTGGAAATGCCAGAATTCCTAGGATTCAGAGCTGTATCTCCAGGACCGGCACTAGGCAGTAAGCAGCCCCTGCGTTGCAGGGGGGCACTGGCATTTGAGGGGTGCCAAAAGGGAACAGTGCTGTGGCACTCCCCGATGACATCACTCTGTGCCGGCAGCGCTCTGCTGCGGGGGGGCACGACAATCCCCAGCGCCGGCCCTGTGCATCTCCTGTAATGGGGCTGTTCCAGTCAGTGACTGAAATTTCTTGTGTTTCTGCTGTTTGGGTGATTCTCAGATCCCAACTAAGTGCAATTCCTTCACTGAGTGATGTCCCAGTAGGTGTTGCACTCTACATGTTCAGAGCATCCCCATGTCTGGATCAGAGATTTCAGCTATCAGTGCCCACTCAGGCATCCTTCATGGGCAGATCCCAGAAATATAGGGTGATTAAGTTTTAAACAACAAGGAGTTGTGTGGCACTTTAAGACTAACAGATTTATTTTTTGCATGAGCTTTCGTGGGAGAAGATCCCACTTCCTCAGATGCTTCGAAGATGGGTGAACTTACAGAAAGGAATGAAACTAAATGCCAGGGGGTGTAAAACATAGGATCAGGTCATAAAGTAACAGCAAATCAGAGCAGTTTACAGGCTCAAACCATGGGAAGCCATTAGAGCAAGTTATAAGTCTAGCTCTTGATCCAAGGACAGAGATCTCTCCTCCCGTCCCTCATCTTATGTAGACTGCACAGTACTTTTAGTGCACCATCCATATCAAAATCTTGATCACTGATGGTTGTTAAAGGGAGGTGTTGCTAGCACTAACTATATCTGTGTTCCCAAAGTTCTTGTCTGCATCTGTCTCTAAACAGAAGGAAGTATAAGGAGAAAATTTAGAAGATCATCTCAGGGATCAGCACATAAGAACACTATGGAGACCTCAGGTCCCAAGGAGCATTTATGAAGTCTCTGAGTGATGCCATAACTGTAAAGGCAGTACCAGTATCACGAAAGTCAGCATAAACCTCCTGTGGTACAGAGCTGATTCACTCCCAGGCAAGGCATCTGGCGCTGACCAAATGCAACCTCCACAGGCCCTCTCTTGACCCAGTCTCTATTCCTATGGATACCGTACAAGAGTTCAGGTAGGTACCATGATGATCTGACAGTCTCTCTGGAGCCAGAGTCTCCTCTATTAATTAGTGTTGTGGGTTCATAAGCATCAGAACTCTGTCACCAGTCCCTGTATCAAGAGAACAATGTTCACCTTCATCTACTTTGCAAACTGAATAGGTGTCCCTTCCCTGGAATATGTGGAAGAGGACCCTTCAGATTCTCAGGTTTTGGTGCCATGCTCTTTGCCTATTCTAGGCATGTAGCTTTTCCTCCTAGACTCATGTTTTACAGGATGATAAATTTCAAAGTGGCACTCATATGACAGAAGCACAAGTGGATGACTCCACCTATCCTTTCCTCACCCCTTCCTCTGCCAAATAGCCTTACAGGAATCCAGTGTCGTTCATACACTTAACCAGAATTTCCAGCTCACTCTCTTCCTTTTTTTGGTGTTGGATTAGCTAGTGGAATTGAAGACATTAAGTCTTTCTATAAATTCCATTAGCTTCACTTTCTAGCAATAACTGTCTGTCTTGTACCTAAAGGGTTTTTTTTTTTTCACTCATCTACATCAAGATTCCAAAGAGGTTTGTCAAATACCTGCCTATAAATTAGAGACCCTACTCATAGCTGGGACATGACCTTAGTTCTTAATTGCCTTTTAAAGAATCTGTTTCAGTTATTGTGTTCATTATTAGATTTATCTATGCAAAGAGCCTTTCTGGTAGTGATCACCTCTGTCCACAGGATGAATAAATTGGGAACTTTAATGGCAGGCCCAACATTTCTGGTATTCACCTGAAAGCGTTAATATGGTCCCATCCAAGTTTCTTACCTAAAGTGTCCTAAGAATTCTGAATTAATTTAATTTAGGAATTATGGGGTGCATGCTCTGTCTGAATGAGCTCTCCTACCAAAAATCTCTGATTCAAAGGCATAGGGCCCAGGTGCACCTGAGTGTCCACAGAGAGAGCCATGTCAAAGAATTCCAGTTACTACACAAAACTCCTCTTATATGAAAACATCTCTCTAAAAAATAAAAAATCATGTACCTTGTAATGATATTTGATTCCAGAAATTAGTATTGAAATAAATTTAGTTTTTGAACATAATTTTTCTGACAACTATTTTATATGACATTAGTTATTTAAGATATGATGATGCCTAGTGTTTTGGCAAAATCTAATTAGAACATTCTAAAAATATTCAGTAATTTTTTAGAAACATTTTTAAAAATGGCTAGAGGATGCTAGCATATCATAAATACTTCATATTTATTATCAGCAAAGATACCTTTTAAGGTTTGGAGCAGTATAAAGGTGAATATTAAACCTCAGTGTTGTTTATATTTTCCTGTTCATATTCATTGTATAAATCTGGCTAGAAAGGGTGGGGAATGTGGCTCGAAAGAGTGAGTCAAATAGTGTCTTGGATGAAATATGAAAGATTTTATTTTGTCAAAGCCTAAGGAGACTGCCAGTGTCTTTCATGGGTGGACCACTCATGCAAATTTTAACTACACTGCATTTGACATTTGTTGAAGCTTGGCAACGTGCATTACTTTTGCATTTCTGATGGTGGATGATTGGTAGAAAGGCTGGATTCCGAAGTGCAGCAATAGATACCAAAGATGTGTAATTAATAGCCATCACAGTTTGTTCAAGTGCACTGCTTGTATCCCATTTGTAACTTTGCTGAAGAAATGCATGTTCAAATAAGTTACATGAAGTAAACAAACTGGAAAATCTTGTAATCTCTTGGTTTTGGAAATGGGTCACTGGCTAAGCAAAATGAAGAACTAAAATCATCTTCAACTGGTCCAGACCAAACCAAAAGAAAAGATATTTTTCAATGGGAAACTAGGTATGTACAAATTTTGGGCTTTCTATTTAACTCCCGCTGCTGAAGTTTGTGAGTTTTTCCTGCTAAGGACAACAGGATCAAGTAGTTTATTATAGGGATATGTTAAATTTTATCCATTGACTGAGTTATTTTCTACTTTTTACTCCATCCCAAAATTAGCTGGGACATTTTTAAAGTCAAGAAATAAGTAATTATTTGAGCTTTCTCACCGCCTTTTACTACCTTTTACCTGTGCCTGTTTTTTTCACAGTACTTTAAGGCCAGCTCTGTTTTAATCTACAGCAAGTTATAACAAAAAAAAAAAAGTTTGAATTTGTTTGGGAACTGTGAATAAGATAAATTACTTTCACATTGTCCTTCTAATTACCAGTGCCTTATTTTTGGCAAGCCTATTTCTATAAACTGCACATGTTCAATTTCCTGTCAATGAGGTGAGAGAAAAACATTGTCAGTTTCTTTATATCCAGCTGAGACCAGGTGCTGTTCATTAACATGTAAATAGTGCAATTAGTGCCAATTATGATTTTTTAAAAAATTAAAATCTTTGGGAACAGTTGTATCACCCATACTTCCTTCTCACCCTCCTCATCCCATTTTAACTACTCTCATTTCTTTCTAGACATCTGGTAAAACTTTCAGTCTTCATTGCATTAGAGCTTTGAGCTGTCATTTTCTTCTGACATGTTACATAGAAGAAGAGAAGTAGCTGCAAATGATCTGGAAAAGTTTGTCATAGAAGGAATTCAAGTCAAATTTTCATGATCATATCATCTGAATTAAAGTCTGAAAAACAAATGGCTAAAGGCTGTAGAACCTGTCCCCAAACATAATGGGTACCCCACCCCGTCATCTTCACAGAGCCTTGTACCTCTGCATAGGCTTTAAGGAGTTCAAACTCTGGTAGCTCACTTCCACTGGAAATGCACTACCAGAAAATCCCACTATCCCAGTAGCCTTGAGAAACTGAATAGGGCTGTGTAGTACCATGTTGTATTATCTTTTTCAAGGAATTTAGGTGGGGCCAGAGAAGAGGACCAATATGCAGTCTCATTATTTCCCACTCACTCCTGCCCAACTCAGTATGCACCCTGCAGGGAAGACCCTTGCATTATATAGGACAGAATTGTGCCATGGAGGCAACTGTCACATCTTGTGCACAGAAAAGCCCCTGCCTATGGAGTACCTATGGAATATGATCTGACCCATTACAAGGACTTCGGAGAATGATTTCACTGAGTATTATTGAATTTTAGAAGAAAGATGCTCCTAGATTTTCCCCAGTGTATAATCTTAGTAGTTCCCAGTTTGGGAAATACTTGCCAAATGCTGTATAAATTGTTCAAAAGAATATTTGTATGGAAGGGTGAGAGGTTGCAAATTGTGACACATGTACTTTCATCTCACAGTTTTCTACCCCTGGGTTAGAGGATGTGGGAGGTGTGAGGTAGCAGATTGTGACAGGCAAAACCCCGCACACATTTTGCTAGGGCTGGACCAGAGGATGGGGAAAGGCAGGAGCAGCATGCTGTCACAGATCTGCTGGAAAGAACACCCTGGAGATGCTGGTAACTGCTACCCAGAGCAAATTGTAATGGCAGTGGTTAGTAAAATTGCACCTTCCCCCATCAGAGCAAGAGCCCTTTGGAGGAAATAGTCAAAGAACACCCTCCACTCACCCACCTTCACACAAGCACACTTCTCTCCACCCTGTCAACCAGGACCCCAGAGGGACAGGGACAGAAATTCTTTCTCTCTGCCTGTTTAGCTATAGAAACTTGCGGAGCTCATTCCACCCAGTCACAGAAAACAGTGGCGCAGCCACACCACCACTGTAGGTGGGCTTCCTAGGTCTGAATCTCATCACTACCATGCCCTCTGGAGAAATCACTTTTCCTCCCCCCTCTTGGAGTCAGGACAGTCTCCTCTTTATACATTCTCCTTTGACAGGATTCTGTGCTAGAACAATTACAGTTGTCTAGTAATTATATAGAGTTGCTGTGAATGCAGGGAACTGGACAAATTGACCTCTGGACATCTTTCAGCCTTACACCTCTATCATTCTGTGATTTCTGATCCTTTTATTTGTCAGTTGCCATTTTGCTGGATACCACCATCACGTGTGACACTGGGAATATCGGGAGCCCAATGTCAGAGATAGTGAGGTAGTCTCATTCAGCCATACTACGGTATTATTGTAGCTTTTTTAGTGAGAGAGGAAATTCTGATTGCAAAGTTACTACTACATCAGGATGGAATGGAAAATTGTTTAATCTTTGGTGCTAGGCAGTTTTCTATACACTTCTAGACTCACATTCTGCACAGTAGGAAATCCTTGTCATTGTGCAAGCTTTCAGGATCTGCTGTGAAGAACATTCTTTTAAGTAGCTGAGAAATTTGCAGGTCATAGTTCCATATCCCACAAGGCAAAAGCCAATGAAATCTAACTCAAGCAGATTGTTAGAATTTGTAGCGGTATGCAGCAGTCAGTTAAGATCTGTATGTTTCGTAATAATTGTATTCTCCCTTGCGTAGTGCATCTTGAACTCAAGAATTTTTCTGCTTGCCTCTTGGTTTAACTGATAGGCTCACATTTCCAGAAAGTCATTTTAACTGGTTTCTTTAGGTGCTCTATATTTAATGTAATAGGAAGTGGTAACCAGTAAAGCATTTTTTGTTAATTTTTCATTGCTTTTTGCATCTCATGCTGTTCTCAAAATCCTGGTGCTCAAGAAAATTTTGTATGATGACAGCTAAAGGAGAACATTTTTTAAGGATAAGATAAATTGACGTTAAAGAGAAGCTAACTAAGTTTAATCCTGAGGTCATGGGGTCTTCCATCTACACAAGTATGTGATCCCATGTGGAAAAGTAGTTCACTGTATCCTCTGAAATGAAAAAGTGTTAGACCACAGTTCATAAGCAGGAATTCACATAACTGAGTTGCACAGCTGTACTTCAGATTAATATTTAATCTGATACCAAAAGCACTTAAAGGAACCTGGGATATGATTTCCCTGTTAGAAATGGCTTCTTAGTCTCAGCAAGCAATTACCACCCAGATAGATAACAAATACAAATAAGTTTGTTCTACTATCAGTAGGTTTGAGCAGTGTTTCTACAGGGAAGGATATTGTGCTGCCTATTTTCTGGCTTTTAGGGGTTATTTTCTTCAAACAAAAAAAAAAAATCACAGCTTTGATGTAAAATGCCAAGGGGCAAACATAAACTAATAAACTAGTTTTAAGTGAGTCAGTGAAATGAGCCTAAATAGACATCTATTCAAGAGTACTTCTTGTATCTTTTAGCTATAGAAAAAGAGTTTAAATATTTAATAAAACAAGCCAACTTAATGCTAATTATTAGCCATCCATATTTCAAGAAAAGTGACAGCAGTTGAAAGAATCAGGCTGGCTGTCCAGTCCAAAGGAGCAATATAGTACAGCCTCAAGGTTATTCTAAATTATGCCAACGTGTTGCACTTTTTTGAGAGGCAGGGGAGAGAGGGTGAGCGAGACTCGGAGCTCGGATCATCACCAAGATACACGGGGAAAAGACACTGCAAATTCCTATAAAACAAGCAAGGAACTCTGTGGCAATTTTGTGGGAGAAAATCCCACTTCATCAGATGCTTTGACAAAAGCTCATGTGATAAATAAATCTGTTAGTCTTTAAGTACCGCAGGACTCCTTGCATATTTCTATAGTTGGTGCAAATGTGCAGTGTTTCATAGTTTGCTACACAAGAGTATATGCAGGTCCCCATTCAATACCTACACCAACAGTTGTGAAGTTATGCAAAAGAGCCAGTTAAAGGAATGTCCTGGCTCCAGACCCGTTACTCCCAGCTCATTACTTTGTCATAGTCATAATCTAGACCAGTGGTTTTCAAACTTTTTTTCCTCAGGACCCAGTTGAAAAAACTCATTTATGCCCATGACCCGACAATTTCATCTTTGAGTAATGCATTCTGATCTTTCGGTGGCAGCACCAGGGGGTACCACGAACCAGTGCTTCAGGGTCTGCAACCCAGTATTGGGTCCCAACCCCGTCTTTGAAAGCCACTGATCTAGACTTCAGATCATTTAGAACATGACCTAAGTAATGTGTTATGCAGAGCCAGCTCCCAGTTTTAACCAAGAGCAGGAGGGTGCCAGTAAAATGGCAGTCATCACCATAGTGCCCTTCACTGATGTGCTCAACGTGTTATGGCAGAGGTGGCAGGACAGAATAGCTGTTTGTTGGATGCGTTGAAGAGCATGAGGCAGATTGCAGTGAATGTGAAAGCACGGCCATGTCCATTGTCTGCGTTTGTCTAAGCAATAGCTGCTGCCTGGTAGTAGTCAGAGATTTCCTTTTTCCAGTGCCAACACATATGATGTTGTTATTGGTCTCATGATCTTTTAGATATTAAGTATAGTGTTGTTATGAGTCTTGTGATATTAAAGCCCTGGTTTTTAGAGACATGTCATTATGTGAGAGTCTCAGGTTTTTAAAGAAAAAGTAAGTTTCTAGTTCTCCTTGTGGAGAAAAGCTTAGAAATGTGTCTCCTAAAGGTTCATCTACCACATGGCAACTTTTATTTATTTTTTTACAGTGGATTTTAAAGTCTCATGATTTTTAAACCAATTTCATGGTTTTTTAGTTGATTCATGATTTTTAAAAAAACAACAAGGAGTTGTATGGCACTTTAAGACTTTTTACTGGACTAGACTAACACGGCTATCCCTTTTGAAATTGTCATAATTTTTAAACACTTGAGGTGGGAAATGCTTTCCCTATGGTGTGTTCTGTGCCTCACAGCTTTAGACCTCTTGAGTTGTCAGTGCACAGCTACTCAGATTGGTAGCCTCTTAGTTCTGTGTCTTCTAGAATAGACTTTGCCACTGTTTGTCCTGGTTCCTGTAAATCAACACTTTTGTTAGTGGATGTAACTTTTGTATAGGAATCCGTTGCCAGGAGGCTGGTGAATTTTGCATGTGTAAAAGTACTATTTGCACTTGCAGCAATTCTTTCCCCAGTTCTGCCACCCACTCCCGCTCTAATACACACAGCTGGGTATCTAACTACAATTGGATATCTCAGTGTTGAATAGTATTCACTGCAGTATGCTTGCCGTATGGGATATCTTTTCTAGCAGAATTACTCCTTGCTATGTGGAACACCTCTGTGCTTCAGTGCAACAACTTAATTGAGGCTTTGTCTTGGGTTCTAGACATTTTCTGCCTGGAGTGTTTTAAATTGTTATGGGCCTAATGGTTCAAAAGTCTTGGAGAATTTTAAACTGAGCGATTCAAATGATTTTTCTCTTTAAAACAAACCAGCTGTCCACACTTAAGTGGATTCTTTGCAGAGTTCCAAGGGGGTAGCTGTGTTAGTCTAGTTCGGTAAAACAAACAAGGAGTCCTGCGGCACTTAAAAGATTTTCCAGTTTGTTTATTGCATGAGCTTTTGTGAAAGAAAATCCCACTGCTGTAGTTCTTGATGCTAAATGAAAACCAAAGGTGAAAAGGTTTTAGGATCTACACTGGTAAATCATAGCAGTCCAGTCAAAGTCATTGGTGATGTGTATTTACTACAGGTGAAGATTTAGCCCTTTGGCTCTAATTCCTAGGCAGTCAGTTTTTTGAATAGCTGGAGCAGCTTTTATTGTTGGTAGCTGTGTGTGCTTGCTTGAATTCGAAGGTAGATTGTTTTATTCTGTTTTATTGCTTTTTAATGTGTTTTTATTCCCTTGTACGAAAGCTTACGTGCCTTATCATTTGAGTTCTATATAAAATACATTTATTTCATTAGTACTCGTTATTATACATGTGTTAGTAGTAGCTTAAAAGTCTAGTCCTATTACTGATTAGCATTCTGTTTTTAAATATTGGTAAGAATCAGTGTGACTATTTTAATCTGTCATTTGAGTTGTCTTGTTTAATGCAGGAAAGAACTGAACTATTACTGTCAGCCACAATATTTATGGATAACATCCTTCAGATTTAGAATTAAAAATAATTAGGTGTTGTCATAACACTAGTTACTATACATACAATATCAGATGGGGTACAGACTGTCCAAGGTGCATTCTGCTCAGAATGTATTAACCATCACTTGCTTAAATGTTAGCAAATAATTCTACAAAGCAATAGCAAGCCTTATGTCTAGAAATAATGAAGAGGTAAATCACTTTTACATATCATTACCATAATGTTTATATGATATGAAAATGCTGCATTCACTTTCATACTAATAGTCAAGATAGTTTTTCTTTGAGATGGTAGCATAGTACAATGCTTTACTTTTTCTTATTGTTTTCTTTGTAGCTTTGTTACAATCAGTCATATTAGTGAACTGTGATACCTCTTTGACTGCCCACGAAGCCAAATTTTCTGTTTCACTGGTACAATACCAAATCCAATGTAAAGCCATTGACCTCCGTCCTGTGCTCTGTATTTATATGGGCATGGGAGTGAATTTTGTTTATAAAGTTCCTTTTGTGTGGTACAGCAGGAATAATGGCAGAGATGAGTATTGCATATTGAAAGTGGCTTAGCCCAGATCTTGAGTTGGTGTAAATTAATACAGTTCCACTGACTTCAGTAAAGCCACACCAGTATACACCAGGTGTGCGTCTGATCCCATGCATTTTGTTTGGTTCAGTTCTAATACTCTGTTCTTCAAGGACAGAATTTACCCAAATATACTAATGTGCATTCTAAATTTTATATAAATGATGGAAATAAGCTCACCTCACCATGTGGTTACTCTCTTACAAGGAAACTAAAGTAAGCACACAAAGTTTTCAAGATCTGCTGTGGTCTGTGTTTTGTTTTCAGTAAACTCTTGGTGTTTTCTGGAGGGAGGTAATAGAGAGATTGTAACACTTCAGAATCCCATTCATGGATCAAGATCCCATTGTGCAAATGGCTGAATAAACAACATAAGATATTCCTTGCTCCAGACTTAACAATCTAAGTGTCACGCAGATGATAACAGGTGGATATAGACTGCAGGAGGAGCATAAGGGAACACAAGATTGGTCAGTGTGTGAAAGGGCGTGATCTTGGTATACCAACTGCCCATTCATTATGAAGGGGTTTTTTAATAGGCATCATGACAAAGGAGGGTTTTGAAGGTGGGTAAAGAGGTAGCCTTGCAGCTGTTTATAGGGAGTGCTTGCCAAGGATGGGAGAAGGCAGAAAGTTTCTGGTTTGAAAAATGAGAGTTTGTCCATGAGTTGTCCTTCACCACAAAATTGTCAGCCATTTGATGACTATCATCATGTTCAAGTATCTCAGGGGAAGAAGTTTAAAAAGTGTTTTTATAAACAAAGTGAATAAAAGTAAGAGTAATAATGAGGGTCTATGTTTGTCAGCTGCTTGCTGAAGTGTGCCATTCTTGTTGCTATGATAATGGAGAAAATTAATATATCCTGTCAGAACCGTATGACAAGAACAGTGAAAAGCTGTGAAGTGACTGTACATAGCTGAATAAAGGAAATCCACTTTGATCTACCATTTTTGATGTTGTATAATTGCACTTATTATCAGGTCCTTTACTCTCATCTTCTTTGACACAAGATCCATTATCACTGACAGCATGAGTGTGAACATGGGCTTGATTTGAAAAACTACTTAGGATGAGGTAATGGGAGAGAAGCTTTTTGTCCCTAAATGTTGGGAAAAGCAAAATAATTTACCTTAGCAATACTTTCCTGGAAATGTTTCTCTTTCATTTGTGGTATTAATTCTATGCCGCATTTGAGTGCAGCTTGTTTAATTAGTTCCTTAATGAAATATTGTGCAACAAAATCGAGCTTTATCATTTGCTTTTCTTGCTTTTGTTCTGCTACAAACTAGGGCAGGTCACTGTGCCCAACCTGAACTAGACACCATTTTCTTTTGTGCTGCATTTGAATGCAAGCCATTGAATTTAAAAAATACTCTCTGTTGAGAAACTAAAGTGTTGTTCTTTCGTTTTCTGTGCTACCTTTTTCTCTAATATCATTGGGTGAGATAGAGAACAATATTGCTTGACCAGAAGGCAGGTTGCAACATCTCCAGCTTTTGTTGGTTACATGATAGAAATAGTCCATCTTTATTTCATCACCACCAGAACGAGTGGATGGATAGAACTGCAATACTGTGCCGTCTTCATGCCCTTTTTTGTCTTAATGAAGGGTAATTAACATGTTTACAAGTTACAACTCCTCTGTGTAAAACTGAACTTTAAATTCCATCCTCAGTCACTCACATTCACTTCTATTTAAGTCAGCACACGTTCTTGTTGACAGTATCTAGCCTATATTTTTCTCACCATATTTCTGGTCTGGTGAGGTGATGATTGTGTTCCCATAAATACATGGGTAGAGAGATAGATGTCAAAAGCAGTGGAAGCAGGAGAGTTATTAAAGTACCTATGCAAATTGACATGCAGAGTGTATTCAGAGCTGCAAATGTACAGCAGGAGATAGAAGCCTACTGAATGTTCCTCAAATAAGATAGCAATTCCCCTCTTAATTTAAGGCTACTGCCAAGGTTCAGGTGAGGAAGAATCTTCCTCTGCGATTCCTATCTTCCTTTCAAATTATATATATATATATATATATATAATTTTTTTTATCATTTTAAGTGTTCTCTGACTGGTGTAATTATTCATTTATGCATTCAAATGTTTTGGAGAACAGTAGTTCCAATGCTAGGCAAAATGTCACCTTGCATTCTCTACAGCTGATCTTAAGAAGACTTAGCACTTCTGAAGTGCTTTCTCATGTTGTAAGCACTCTAGAAACATTAAACCAAATTCTGCCCGACTCAAACTAGGAATACAATCTACTGCATTGCACCAGGAGAGATTATGGGAGGAGGAATGTGCCTGTTGTTATACCCTTTAAACATTTTTATTTTGTATTTCTCTATGCGCACAGTCAGCCTCGTTGGCCAGCATGGAGAGAGACTAGGTCATAGTACCACCTTCTCCATCTTAGCAAAAACATGTTCCAGGTGATTTTATACTGTCAGTGCTGGCATGGACAAAAATCCTTTACTTTATCAGTAGATAGATGATATACTAGGAGTCCGTTGTCCTCCTTGGCTAACACCTTAGGAAATTTGTATCTGCAAAGTCTGATGTTTTTAAGGAAACCATTAGGTCTTTCTAGGAAGACTAAGAATTGTTCAGTTTTTATGTGAAAACTATATAAGTCTAAGTTCATGTCTACACTTAAAACACTATGGCAGTATAGCTGCAGTTGTGCTGCAATAGCACTGCCCTGTGTGTAGGCACTTTCACTGCAGTGCCAGGAGGAGTTTTTGCCCACCGCTTAGAGATGAAGCTGTGTCAGTGTAACATTTCAGTGTAGATCAGCTCTGAGTTCTGTCTTCAGCAAGTTTTGGAATAATCAAACAAAACAGGAGTTATTCTTCACAATGAATGTGAAAACACATATACATTGTGCTGTCACACTCAAAAGATCATCTCTAGACAGATTAATCAGTGACTGGATAAACTTCCAGACCTTTTTACTCTGTTAATTCTTCAAGCCCGATCAATAACATAACTGTCAGCCACAATTTCAGCGGTTTCTTAGCTTGGTGCCACGTGCACTAAAAGCTGTCTCTGCAGTAACAATGCTGTCGCATTTCATGCACAGCAGTGTTTCCGTGTAAATGATAGAATGGTGTAATTGTACTACCATGTTGCTGGTATTTCTACAATGGATGAAATTTGCACTGTGCAGATGTTCCAACTGATAATACTAGTCCTTCCTCCACAGATGCAGTGGGAGCAGTGTGGTTTCTCATCACAGGAAGAATGACAATCAAGAGATTTTTACATCCTTGTTTTTCTCTATGGGTTCCTGTGCCCCAGCCAACAGAAGCAGTGATGGTGCCAGATCCTCTTTTCTTCCATCACTTAATGCAGTTTTTCCAATCCTGTGCTCCGCAGACCCCTGGTGGTCTGCAAGGCCACTACAGGGGGTCCACAGAAAAGAGAAATATCCTTACCAGGGAAATGATTACTGAGTGCCACTGTTCCCTCTAAGCTGTGCACGTGTGCGCGCGCACACAGGTCATGAAACCTGCACTCACAAACAAATAAAGTGCACACAAAAAAATTCAATAGTGCTAATATTGGTGCTCACAAAGAAATGTTTTTGCGCACACAAAGAAATTGATTGCGCACAGTCTACGAGTGATTAGAGGGAACATTGCTGAGTGCCTATTATTTCTTTGTTATTGCATTAGATTTCCATAACAAATGGAATGTGAAAAACAACTAGTATCAATTGGTGGTCCAAAATGTTTGCCGTTTGCTAAGGGGTGCCCACACTTGAAAAGGTTGGGAACCACCATGTAAGGAGACGAATTGATGTTTCTGCAGGCATTCCATGACCTGTGGGGAAGGGACGTTAGAAGGATTCCTTCATCTTTGACTCCCCCCCACAAAGCTATCTGGTGGCTGGGATTTCACCACAAGGGTTGAGATTTGGACATGAGGATGTCCTGTATGTGGACCTTAGTACTACTCTCAGACTTCTGGCTCCTCATAGATCACTTCTTTTGAAGATGCATGTCTCATTCTGACTGTGTTTTTCCAGTCTACACAGTTCCCTGCCTACTCTGTGAGTTTCCCAGCAAGAAAGACTGCCTAAACAGGCTTGTGGCTGTGTGACTTTACTTTTCTCCTCTGAGTCTATAATTAGTTGCAGTTACAAGAGTTATAATTGCCCACAGTTAATAAGCAACTGCACATCCCTTTCTAAACAAGCAAATTTACTTTTCAGATAGAAGCATAGCAGAGATCGCCTCCCAACTCCAGCAACAGTTGGAGACAGTTCTTGGAATCCCACACACAGATTTTTTTTGTGGTTATAAATTCATAACAGCTTTTGCTTAAAACAAGATAATGCGTGAGTAAGTCAGTGTATTCTTCACACAGCTTGTCATGCTGGGTCAGACCAATGCTTTGTTGAGCCCAGTATACAGGATCTTCTGTAGGGATGAGTGGGGGCCAGAGCCAATCAGCCTGTTGTCCCCCCCACTTTGGCTCTGGGGATGGGCTGCCAGTGGGGGTAGGGGGAGCAGTGCAGGGCCTGCCAAACCGTGGGGCCTGGGGCAGTAGCCCTACTCACCCTGTCAGTATGTCATCTCTACTGGTGGCTGTGTCAGATGTTTCAGAGAGGATAGAAGAGTGCAAATAGAGTAGAACATGATAATTTTGAGTCAGCCATCCCATTATGTAGTCCTGGCTTCTGACAAATGGATATCTGGGGTACCTGGAGCATGGGACTGCATCCCTGACCATCTTAGCTACTATTCATTTATTACTTACTTCATTTTTCTTTTTGAAGCCAGTCAGATATAGATTCAAAAGATTTCATCCAGACATTGGAATTTGCATTCTCCTTTTCTCAGAAAGCCACTTAATTTTTTTGTCTCAAAGTTTTCTTCTTGTATGGCACATTGTTAAAAACAGTCCTTTGATGTTCATAATATTTCTCAGGGTTTATGCTGGCCACATCTCACCCTTAAAGAAGTTACCTACAATCCTACAATGATACGTAAATGTTTATTTAAGATATTCCAAAGGTGATGAAACTTAATTCAATAAGGTTTTTCCAGGATGTTATGGGAAATTGCCGTATCTGTCGGAGACCTTGTGTAGGCCATTTCCACTGAGGAAAATTTTTTTTAGTGAGAAGAGTTAAATTAATATATTTTGATTCTTTTTAGCTGTTCATCTTTTCTAAAAGAAGAGAACTTTAATTAGCGTACAGATTTGATGCATCACGTTATCTGTGCCGAAATACAGAAATGGGTCTTATACTGATGGAAAAGAAGCAGTAACTTGAATGATTCCTGTTTACTGTGGTTCACAAAACACGTTTTCTTTCCATAACCAACAGATCACTTCTACTTTATATGCAGGCAGAATACAAAGTGGACATGTTTAGCCAAATGCTAAAACCCAGCCATGAGAGTTAAAATAAAATATTTACATTTGTCTTACTCACAAATTAAGGTGCATAAGGTAATAAATCTAAAATCCAAGAAAGAAACTGAGGTTTACATACCCCTTCTGTTATCTCAATTAAAAAGTGCCTACAACAAGCATCTTGTGAAATATTTTCCCTGATTTTCATAATATACGTATGTGCTTGGTTCTTGTTTGGTCTGAATATTCCATCTTGAAGAAAGACAAATGTAAGATGCATATTAACTGGTCTTATGGGATAGTATTTGTTCTTTGTCTGTCCTTTCTGTTATCCAGAATATGAGCTGTAGGTTTGAAACTGGACAGCTTAAGTTATCTTGCAAACCGTTCCAATGGATTGTTTGGGTATGACCATTCTGTTTTATAATGTTCTCAAATTCTGTATAAAGTAATCTGCTGTGTTTGCTGAGAGCTATGCATAATAAAGACTATTAGACAAGTAAGGATCCACATTATAACACATATATGTAAGAACAGAATGACAAATTATTATTTGTACTATGACAAGTGACTTTGTAAAAATGGAATCATAGGCTTTCATATATATTTTTTTCCTCAGTGACTTCCAGATCAAATTTGCTTGATTTATAAGCAAGTGATGTTTTAAGTGTAAGCATCATTGAATTGATCTGAGATAAACAATTTCAGGTGGGCTTTTCTAGGTAGTAGAAAATCATCAATAATAAGCTTTCTGCAGGCCAGATTCAGCCTCCATTTACAGCTATGAAACCCTGTTGTATTCATATTCCACTGAGAGTTACAGATGAGCAAACTCTGTCTTCAAATCTGCCTTTGGTTAAAGTTGTGCAAACACTTCTCACTAGAAATGGGATTGCATAGGTTCATCAGAGAGCAGATACTAACCCAACAATTGAAATTTGGTTAGCAATTCTTTTATCGTACAAATCTATGAAAAGAGTGCAGTTCACTCTCCATAGCTGTGTTGGGTCTACAAACTAAAATTTAATAAAAACGTAGTTTTGTCAGATAGTTATGCAAATCTGACTTCCATGGAATCTCTCTGGATGCACAATACTGTAAATGTGAGCAGAATGTGTAATGCAGTGTGCGTGTTCGGATATTTTAGTAAGCCATTAATTTCTGATAATCTACAACATGGCTAAGCAATTTGGTTTAACTAATTTTGTTTAATATTTTACATAACCTTTACATTTCACGCAAAATAAAATTCATTTTCTTTACTGACAGCATTCAAAATCTGATTGAAACTACAGATAAATTTTTAAGAGAGACAAACACTGGGAGTTTGAATATCTCCTGCTGTGATGTAGCTATATTTCTTACGGTAGGCTAGTGTACTCCATCATATTTTCCTACTGAAATTTATAGTTTGAGGTACACAGCTCTTAGAGGTAGTAACTTTATTCAGGAATATTTCAGACTAAATTATAACCTATAAAGTGTAGCATTTAAACTGCTATACATGCTTGTAGTAGAGACAAAAAAAAACTACATATAAAGCTTCTTTCAAGGCTGGGAGACAAAACACAGCAAAATTGTATGGCAAAACACTACTGTTGTTTCTTGAAATGTGACACGTGTGTGTGCGCGCACACACATGCATGTGATTTTGTATACATCATATATGCATATGTATTTAGAAAGGGGTGTCATAACATCTGTTCATAAATGCAATATATAGTTAAGTGCTGACTTTGCATGGGTGAGTTGATAGACACCAACCTGAGTTAATCAGAATAAACATACGTGAGTACACTGCTGTGTGGACATGATAGGGAAGTTTTCATGTTGGATTTGTATTTTAAGGCAAATTACCATGGCTAGTAATGTGATGGTGGTTTTTTGAGTGTTTGCCAATAACATTTCACTGTTGGTGTACATGTACCACAAAACTTGAATTGGTATTCTGTAGGTCAGTAGTGTCGTTGGAGGCTGTACCTGTGCACCAAGTGTCTTCCTGGGAATGGCTACACTTTAGCTGGGAGGGAGAGTCCCAGTGCAGATGGACAGACTCTCACCAAGTCTGCTTGAACTAGTGCACTGAAAATAGTGTGGACATTTCCACTGAGGCCAAGCCTGCCCCATTTTCTGGATCCAAACCTGGATGACTATCCTAAGCCACCACCCATTCCACAATGGCCATCCTGTTATTTTTGGCATGCTAGCTTGAGCGGGGCTACAGGGAGTCTGTCTCCTCATGCTGAGATTCACACCTTCTAGCTGCGGTGTACACATACCCTGTCTTCACATGCCCCTCCGTTTCTTCCCATGGCTCGTCAGAACTCTGCAATAAACAACCCATGGCACCAAGTCTCAGACCCCAGGTCTGCTGATGCATAACTAAAAATTGTGGTGTAGACTTTTGAGCTCGAGTTGAAGCCCAAATATCTATACTGTGATTGCAGAGCCCTGTAGCCCAAGCCCCATGAGTCAAAGACAACTGACTTGACTGGCAGTACACTGCAGGTATTTTATTGCAGTGTAGACTTTTTTTGGCACCAGTGGCCAGGCCTCTTTGCTCCTTACACATGCAGAGGGCTGCAATACCATAGCAGTACTACTAAGGAAAATATTTCTGATGCTGATGTGCTGTTTTTTCATACACCTGAAGTGGAATGTATATCTGCAACACTTTGCAAAGGCCAACAATTAGAAAACTGAGCATGAGTTCTCATTAACATATCAGTTTAAGGAAGGTAAACAAAAGTCTGACTATATGAATTATTTTTTGCAATCCAAAGATGTCATTCATTAAGGAAGGCTGTCTTTTATACACAGCTGAATTTGGAAACTCTACAATACAGATTTTGGGGTTTTTTTTAATATCAGTCCAAATGGACTGGTATTATTTGAAGTCAAAACATTAATTATTTCAAATTAATAAGTGTCTTGATAAGCCGCTGAATCTTTATTAAAGATGTGTTTTCTGTTGATGTTCCATTCTGTTTAGGCTTCAATTATTTAATTACAGGTCTTGATATGAAACTAATCATGCATGCATCCATACGAAGCTGGCATACTGACAGGATAAAATCATTAAACAGTCATTACTATAAACTGACGTTGGCCTCTAATTTTTGCAGTTAACGGGGGAGTTGATGCTTGGTGAACAATCCAATTAAAACTGGCAACAAAGGACCTAAAATGTCAGCCAAATTGCTTTTTAATAGTCAACGCAGCCGTCACAAAACATAAACATTGAAGTCCCCATAGAAGCATAAAGCTTCATGGTGAAACAATTCTAGAAAATGAATAATAATTACAGCATCTTGAGAATTCTTTTAATAGATGTGCACTCATTAAAATAGTTTGTTGGTTAGATTTGTATGAAAAAGTATCTTTCCCTGGATGCTTCTTTATGCATTTGTTACAAAGAAGGTTTTATTCAATGTTTTATAGATGGAATTTCTCATATTATTCAACAAATGCGTGTCTTATTTACAAATAGCTTAAATGACAATATATGGTAAGCCTTGGGTGAAAAAAGCCAAATAACAGAAATGTGTTGTTGAAGATGGTCACAGACGTGTTGTGATCTCTTATTTCTCTAAAATATTGTTTAATTTATTAATCTCGAATTGCAGCTGAATTGTTGTACAAGTGCAGATGGCATTCATCCTGTCAGTTGAATAATGAATAATGGGGCTAATGTTTTCAAACACAGGTGTAGTCAATTGGGTCTATAAATCCACCTCTGGAAAAAATGTCCTGATTTCAAAGATGCTGAGCACTCAGCCTCTATTGTCTTCAACAGGATTTTGTAGGTGTTCAGCAAGTGTGAAAAATCAGGCCACCTATATTTAGGTGCAGAAATTCGCATTTAGGAAACTGACTTTTGGCACCCATCTTGGAAAGCTCTGGCCTGGAGCCATTTATAATGCCTAGGCTATTATGTTCATTTACAGGTGTAGTATTGCCTGTTATTTCTTGTTTTTTCCATCCCAACATGAATTTTTCCTTTCATTTACAAAAGATAATCAAGTTCCTTTTGGCTCTGTTACATGTGTAATATTCTCTTTCCTCTCAGTTAGTTTAATGCTGTAGAAGTTTCCAGAATCCTCAGCAAATACTAATTGTTAGTTGAAAGTTTGTTCCTCTGTCAAACATAAGTTGGTCTAATAAATATTACATCGCCCAACTTGTCCTTCTATCAAACATCAATGGCAACAGTAGATCTTTTCTTAAACGCACTTCTGCGTTATATAGAGGAAACAAACTTGGTAGCTACCAATGTAATGGGGAAGTCGAAAAACCATCCAGAACAAAATGCAGATCAACTTAATCAATGCTGAGATTTTTGCATTTACTTTTGTTAATAGTTTCTCCTTAGATGCAGAACTGAGTGCTCAAGCAGATGCTGATATTGGGGAAAATTTGTTAGCTTCCTCTATTATACTTACGCAGTTATAGTTATTGGGAATTAAATGTTGTCTCCTTTTGGAATCACACAGCATACTTTTATGTGTTACAAGGGCTAAACTGCAGCTGTGGTTGCCATGTTTCTTGCGTTTTTTAAAAAGAGTCACTATTCTAAGGAGCTCTGTGCTACATTTGAAGTTTTGATCATTTTTATTCAAGACAAATTAGAAGCTGAAGAAAAAGTAATTTTATGGATACCATATAATGGAAATGAACCTGGAGAATACAAGCCTACAGCCTGCCTGATGCTCTTCCTGTTGAAGTCAGTGGGCATTTTGCCATTGCTTTCACTGGGAACACAATCAGAAAGAGCACTGTATGATACAGTAGACTCCAAAGATAATCCATATTATTGTGTTTATGTGTTTCTCTATTTTATTTCTTCTTCTGCATTTTGTTACTTTCTTTTTGAAATCCACATTACCATACTGGGACTCTTCCAGAATCTAATTTTTCAACCCTGTATAAATTGAAAAGTACTTTACTCTCTGAGTAATCTCACTGAAAAAATTAGGGATATCTGCAGAGAACAGCTGATGCATCCCTGCCCAATGAGTAGTTTGTACTCAGGCAATGACACTTACTCACTGAAGTAAATGTTTACAGGTTAGATACATTTTTGGTTGCTAAATGTAGGAAGTGGGGGGAATTCATGAATAAGTAAATAATCGTTAGCAACACTCAGTAATACATACTTAGGACTTTGCCCTGCATTCATTCAGGTCAACTGCAAACTTCTTGATTGCAGTGAGAAGCGTATCATGCCATTACATTATCCATCTAATAAACTATTTCGATCATAGTCTTTCAGTAATGAATCAAATGTAACCATCATCATAGCCTGTAAAAGTAGTTCAGTGTAGCTTTTACTATTGTGCTTCTTCGTAAGGTCTCATTCCCATTCTCTAAAACAATAAGCAATTAGAAAGAAAATAAATAATAAAAACTCAGCCCTGCCGTCTGCAGAGGAGAAGTAATCAATTTGAAATGTTATAATTAGCACCTGCACAGACAGGGCAGGGGCCATGACTTTAGAGTGACTCATAGACTTTAAAGCCAGAAGAGATGATCATGGTCATCTAGTCTGACCTCTTAAATGTTGCAGGCCGCAGAACCTTGCCCACCCACTCCTGTAATAACCCCCTAATCCTTGACTAAGTTACTGAATCCCTCAAATCATGTTTGAAAGATTTCAAGTTAGAACTCCACCATTTACATTAGTTGAAACCTGCAAGTGATGCATGCCCCCCACTGCAGGGAAAGGTGAAAAAACCAAGGGTCTCTGCTGATTTGACATAGGGAAGAATTCCTTCCCAATCCCAAATATGCCATCAGCTGGAACCTGAGGATGTAGGCAAGATCCATCAGACAGACACATCTGTAGTAATTCACGTCCCTCTCCATCTAGCATCCCATCAACAGGTGCTGAAGATATCTGTAGCTGCAAATACTAGCAAGCGCAGATGGGATAGTGGGCTATGTGCCATTGTAGACAGTCTCATATACTGTCCCCTCCATAAATTTATCAAGCTCAGTCTTGAAGCCAATTAGGCTTTTGTCCTCACTCCTCTCCTTGGAAGGCTGTTCCAGAACATTGTTCCCCTGAGGGCTAGAAACCTTTGCCTAATTTCAAACCTAAACTTTTTGATGGCCAGTTTATTTCCATTTGTTCTTGCGGCAGCAGTGGTGCTTAACTTAAATCCTCCCCAGTATTTATCTCTCTGAAGTATTTATAGAAAGCAAACATATCTCTCCTTAGTCTTCTCTTGATTAGTTCAAATTCTCTTGTCCAAGTTCAAATCCATTTTTCTTAAACATGAAAGAGCAGAATTGCACATGCAATTCTAGATGTTCTCAACAGTACCTTGTATGATGGTGAAACAAAATAGAAGTCCTGTGGCTACTCCTTTGGAACATGTATTATGGTACTCACAGTTCCCTATTACTCCTGGAAATATCTCACCTGATGCATTTTAGGAATACAGTAGCATTTTTTTCATGGCTGCATCAACTTGGCAGCTTAAGGGTGAATTCTAGCCCAACTCTCCAAACCATGAGGCTCCTATGTAGAACATCTGGCCATTTGTACACAGTCCTGGTGACCCATGCTCCTGGGTAGCCGAGAACTCTGTGTGGCCTCATCGCCGCTGGTTCCCTGGGCGATGACTTAACCTTTAACCTCCTACCCAAGGAGGCAGAGGGTATACAGTGCATAACTCCGATTAAAAAACAGTGACATGATTGAGACCCACTGTGATTTTCAGCCCCCTTGCTGTGTCGTCGTCATATGCTTGTGCTCATCTGGACCCTGTGGTTGACTGTCTCTGACTTAATGTAATACTCTTTCAGCTATGTGTAATCTATTTAACTACCTATAGTATTTACACAGAAAATATTAGTTACTAATTCATGTCTGAATGAAGGAAGGAATAAATATCCCAACATTAGTAGTAGTGAAAACATACTTCTGTATTTGTATTATTTTTATTTCATTTTTAGGTAGTTGTGTACGTTGCTGACATACATACCTATTATTAAACTCCATGGATATTTATGTATTCTGAAGACACTTGACAGATCTTGTCATAGGCAATCAAATCTATTAATAGCTTGATGCTGTCTATACTCCCATTGTTGCAAGAGATGCCATTAAAGATATTAAAATCAAACAATGATTTCTACGTGGTAATTACTAAGAAAAGCAAGTGGCTATGGGCAGGGGGAAGTAGTAAGAAAACTAGGATTTTTATTCTTATCTATGTGAGTTGTAAACACTTCCTTCTGAATGAGCAAGGAGTAGTCTAAGCATTTTGAACACGTACAATAATATATCTTTCCATTGGTGTTACATCAGAGAGATCTACTTACAAGGGTTGTCAGAAAAATGAGGTAAATACATTCAAAAATTTATTGACGGGTCTGAAAATGCTGTAGATGCCTGTCCCTGTAAATTTTATTGATCATAAAAACGATAGGCTTAATCCTATAAATTATACTGTGCACAGTAACATTACTCATTCCTTTAATATTTTGAATGCATTCTCTTTCAAAAGCTTCCTTAAAGGCATCCATTCAGTTAGACAGAGTACTTATATAGCTATAAACTGACAAATTGTTCTTTGTACTAACTGGTACAGATAAGCGATACAAGTTCAGCAAGGTGCTTGTACCTTGGAAGGTAGGGCTACTACAAATCATTATCCCTAAATCCCAGAGGAGACGTGATAAAATAGAAGTGAGGATCACACAGTCCATCGTTACATAATGTACTCAAGTGGCTCAACTCTGTTTCGCAGGGCGTTAAGCTGACTTGTATGATAAAAATGTTGCAGGCTAACAAGAAAAAATATCTAACAGCTAATAGGCAGGCAGGGCAGGTCATCCATTGTGGAAAAGATCTATTAACAAAGTGACTTAATACATTCATATTTACATTATTTCTTCTGAACTACTGAGCTAACAGTATGATTCATAGTGTCCTGTTCCATTACCTGTGGAACCCCTTATCTCACAGCTAATGAATTTAATGGCATGAAGGCTGAAACGTCAATAAATATCACTCAATGACTTTTGCCTATTACTTCAATCATAAACTACCTTCTGATCAAATTTTGGTGACCTCTGAAGTAATCAGAAGTGGCTGCCAGGCTACTTGTAACTGTCTGGCCCTTGCAAAATTGAACAACGGTTTTAAATCATAAGCTGTAACCTGTGAAGAGGGGTAGAGCAACCACTATGTATCCCCTGACAGTTGTCACTGATGGAAGTCAGTATCCATGACAGTGACTTGACCCCATCATTCCCCTTTTAATCTTGGAAATTAACAGTCCCTCCTCTGAAATCTCAGTCACAGACTGGCCCCTTTCCCTTCTTCCCCATGCCCCAAAAATACTAAATCATGCTATCAGATACAGCGGGCAGCTGCTTGGCCTATAAAGTGAACTGAAGTGGCCCTATTAAGTCAAAAGCTAGTGGTGGATGTCAGATTAAACATACAATAAACAGTGTTTGACAAATGCACTTTTTTCAGAGCAAAATCTCTCTGGCAGTCACACAGACCTCCTGGATGGCTTCCAGAGGTCATCACCATGGTTGTGTAACTTTAAAGTTAATAGCATATAATGACTGAATTGATATTTAGATAAAAGTATAGAAAAAGAAAGCTATACTTCAAATAATTCAACGAAAGTTGAAAATGTATGACAGATCACAGAAACAAAAATTCTACAAAACAAACAAGAAGTCTGCTGGAACTTTTAAAGCCTAACAAATTTATTTATCTCATGAGCTTTTGTGGGGAAAAAACCCCACTTCGCCAGACACTTTGAAGATGGTGAGAACTTAAGACCCGCATCTTCAAAGCATCTGACAAAGTGGGATCCCCCCATCTGAAAGCTCAGGCAGTAAATAAATTTGTTAGTCTTTAAAAGTGCCGCCAGACTCCTTGTTTGTTTTGCTGGACTAGACTAATGCGGCTACCCCTTTTAAAAATTCTACACGTTCTCTAGTTCTTCACTCCTCTTTTCAAGTGTTTATGTAAATAAGCACTGGTGTAATTGTATCTTTCAGTGTTACTATACAGTAGCATTTAAAACTTTCATTCATATATAATATCATTAATAAAGTATTATTTAAATTATATAATACAACATGAAGAATGACACCATATTCATGATGCTTGTGTTCCAAAATGATGCTTTTCAAGCCATCAAGCTCCCAAATTAATGGTGGACTATATTACAATTGTCACTATCTAAAAAACAAAAACAAAAATAATTCCTTATTTTCTATTGTTTTTCTATTTTTTAAAAATCCACTTTTATTTTGAGAACTTCATAAAGATTGAGTTGGCTTGCCAAGTGCATACCTGAATGAAAAGAAGAGATTTCTTCAGTATATTTTTTTTTAAATGCCTGAAGGTCAGGCAGCACTTTGAGACAAATATGATCTATGGCTGAAGTTCATGGGAAAATAAGCAGAATAGCAAGGTTAAAAGAGAGATGTTTGGTAGTTCCCTGGTGCAGTGGTGTGACAGTCTGCTCCCCTGATCCAGTCTAGTGTGCTGCTTTGATCTCTTGATTCCCACTCCTGAACACTGATTCACCCCACTTTGTCCCGTGACCACTCACCCCTGAGTCAGTCCACTTCAGCCTCTCGCATGCAGTCGGTCCCAAGCAGTGCGCATATGTGCTCTGGCTACTCAAGGGATAGTCCCCAAGTAAGCACCCCCAGCCCCAATTACCACACCGAGAGACTGTACAGAGACGTGGACCTACTCCCAGTCACCATACACTCACGTCCATCTGTTTAACAAAGAAATGGATCTTAGTAGAGCTGCTTGTTAAAATGTTCATATCTCATCAGTGTTACATTTTTATAATATTCAACCATTGGGGGAGAATGTGAAGTTGGCACCTAGGTGATGCAGAGCATTACTCCATTCAGAGACCAAATGTGCCATAAAAATGGCAACATGGTATGAAAATCTGTTGTTTTTAAAAAAATCCCATGTTGGAAAATCTGTACCCTGTAAAAACTACAAGCTCTACAACCCACTTACAATTCAAGCAAAGAAGAATGATGTATTTAAGCTATTCCCCCGGAACAAAATAAAAATCACAAATGTGCTTTAGGATCTTCTCCATTATTTCCTTGGGTTTGCTTTATTTACCTGAATTACTAGGCAGAAGTTAAGAATCAATGTTTTTAAAACCTCTTAAAGCCATTATCTTTCTTCATAACAATTTAGCTACATGGCCTCTAATTATAGCTATATTTCCTTGTGATATTAACCAAGAATCATCCCCTAGGGTTGATCAAAAACAGAACAAGACCAGAACCCAAACTCTAATAAGAAAAGGCTAAGTGGTTAAGAATCCTACAAGACAGTATCTTCAGGGAAGCAGACTTATGGGGAAATAATTTTTTCTTCTTTAAAGATGCTATCATCACAGGATTCTCACTCTTGGAGAGTAGGTAGCTCAAGTATCTCCCCAAATAAAAAGCTAAATGATGCTTAACACAGAACAACATGAAAATGTTAATTTTTTTATATAGCAATCAGGGATAAGATATTTTTAAAAGACAAAGAGGTGTTAAAACAAGCATATCCTCAAAGGTTCATTCTCAGAAAAGCAGGAGCTTTCTGAATTTGTGGTCTTGAAATGAGAGAAATCCTGAGAAGCAGCAAACTCCTTGGGGACATAGAGGTTGGACACCCCCATCCTTTATACTGGTTTTTCTATGACTGTACAGAGCAGGGCTGGGTTTTGCTGCAGATTTGAAATTCTCTCCACATGGTGCTGCATGGCTGAGGCCACAGAACATTTCACCTACCTTGGACGCACCTGCAGGTTTTCCTGTGTAATCAGAGCCTAAATATCATGAGAGAATTTTGGGCATATTGGGTAGAGGCTGTATATTTTATAGTTCTGTTTTTAGCTAAACAGAAACTTATGTCATGCTAATAACTACAGAGACAACTGATCATACTGTGTATATTTCATACATGGACTTCTTGAGCTCAGAAATTAAAATATCTGAATGGTATTGTATCAGTAACGATTAAGAATGAAGACAGGTACTGCAGTGGATAGACAGACTGTATTATGTGCAGAATAACAGTAGGATAAAACTTCATAGCTAAGCTAATTCCCATATCAGATCCACACATTTTAGGTGCTTGTTAGCTTCAGACAAATTTTCATGCATAATTTTGCTTTTGAGTTATTTAAATGCTTCTGTATTAAGTTAGTTTGCACAGTCTACTGTGCATTCAGAGCTCTAAGGAATCGTTGGTATGTGGATTTAGACACAAACTGTTTTATCACAAGCAACATTTTTCTGTGATATGAAAATAAAGTTAATGAGATGTAGACTTAGTCGCAAAGTAAATAAAATAAAAATAACTTCAGCAAATTAGAAACAGTCTGTAGAAGAAACTACTTAGAAATTCAAGGGCAGATTTTCAGTTCAGTCCAGTGATCAGCTGAGGCTCTGTTCCTAAATCTCTCCCTCAGATTCTGAAACTGGGTTTTAACGCCTCCTATCCACTGCAATAAAAATGGAAACCCCCACAGAATATGGTGCGTAAGTGAATTTTGAGCACTCAGTTTGCTGGGGCAAATACTGCCCATCTTCGAGAAGAGCTAGCAAGCCGTCAGAAAAGTACTGGCATGGACAGAATCCCAGATCCACATAGCCAGCATAAAATTTACATGCGATATGGAGTACACTGAGCTCTGAGGCAGGTAACTGTGCCAGCACAGGAACTAAGTGGTAGTGAGGCAAAAGGAATAGTAGTGGACGCTTAGTAAGGTAGTTTAGTCGGAGCTAATTTTGTCCATGGTTATACTAAGCTTTTCCTAGTTTGAACTAAGAAATTTCTTAGTTTGAACTAGGAAAAGCTTAGTTTGATCTAGTTAGTACTGGCAGTTAGTTCAGACTAACGGCGTTAGTTCACACTTTAGTTCAAACTAAGTCCAGCCAAGACCCAAGCTAAGGCTTAGTTCGAACTTAAAAAGTTTGAACTAAACTGGTTAGTTTGAATGAGAATGTGCGGCTCATGGTTAATTCGAACTGACCGGCTCAAACTAACCTTGAACTTCTTAGTTTGGACTAGCAAGTCCGAACTAAGCTTGGCAGATGTAGATATAGCCTGTGTGTGCAAGTCCTCATGTATAAAAATAGGATGAAAAAGTTCAAAGGTTTCACTGGGGTAAAAGTGATGTAAACACGAAGACGTAAGTTGTCAAAACTTAAGGGTTAGCAATGTATTATTTAAAAGTCATTTCATATCAGTAGCATTGAAGTTCCTGGTAGGAACTTATTCAGATTTTTGTCAGGCATTTGGTGGTAAAGAAATAGTTACAACAATCTTTAAAAAGTAATGGTAGCATCTTCACACTGTCTCTGAAGGATTTCCTTGCTTAGCAGCACATGGCCCTGCATAACAGTTTTTGGAGTCTCTCATGGCTGAGCAGTAGAAACAGGTGCTTAGTGTCCCTTTGAGGTAACAGCAGTAGCAGGAAGACACTCAAGTTGTCTTGTGTGACAAAAGTACTAGAAAGAAATGGTGATTATACCAAAACAACAACCTCTCCTTAGAGCTCCTATTGTAAGAGCACCGTTCATTTGAAAGTCTGGTCTGATGTTGACTGCCAGCTCCTCTGCTTTTAAATACCTTGAAACCTTCTCTCCAGGTGTGTCATTAATTATTTTACTACCAGTCTCTCCTAGAACCTTTTCCCAAGTCTAATTGACAAATACATTAACACACTAGTGTAAATCTGTTAACCTTATTTCATGGAAGATGTTTATTACTTAGTGGTTTTGAAGTGAGCTTGATTGAATTATTCTCTGTTTTGATTTGAAGCTCAAGATGTTTGTTCTTGTAACTGGCCTGTTTTTTCACTTAGGTATTTTCCTAAATGGGATTTACAGCTGATGCAATCAGACGGTTTCTGTGTTAATTCAATGTCACTCTGATTTATTTGTTATGAAAATTGCTATGAAAAGTTACGTCAGTGCTGCTTCATTTATTTTAACCACTGCAGCACTGAAGAATTTACATACACATTCAAGTTTGTGAATATTCTTTTTCATAAGGATATTTTAAATAAATTCATATGTTACAATAACATTTTACAGACAGACTAAAATTAAACTCTGCTACCTGATACTGTAATCCTGTTGTGTATAATGATATACATTATATATGTATAATGCTGTGCTGATCATTGTTTGAAATAGTAACTCTATGGATTTATTTGTATTTTCTTTCTCTTTGGCTTTTTTAGATATGCCAGGCAGTCCACACAACCAGTTCACATTCAGACCACTCCCACCCCCTCCGCCACCACCACATGCATGCACCTGCAGCAGAAAACCACCTCCAACAGCTGATACTCTCCAGAAAAGATCAATGACGACTCGCAGTCAGCCCAGTCCAGCTGGTCCAACTCCTCCAACCAGTACACAAGATTCCGTACATCTGCATAACAGCTGGGTCTTGAATAGTAATATACCACTGGAGACCAGGTATGTACAAAATGGGTCTACAAAATGTATGAGTGCTATTCTTAAGAGTTTAAAAATAAGGCAAGAAGTATGGGATAGAGATGAGCAAAAAATAAGAATGAGAGAAAGAAGGGCTTTTGTAATTCAGGACACACAAAACTTTTAGATGTGAAACCATGGTATCAAAAGCATTAGTATCATCATGTTATTGATTAACCTAGAATGCTAATGCTCAGAGAAACACATTTTGCAGAATGCTGGGGGTGAGAGGTAACTGAACTCCGAAGATGTGTTCAAGAAGTACGCATTCTGCGCTTATTAGTTGTAAATTTGCACGCACACATCTGTGCACCATGCTGTCTGTCTTGTGTGGCATGGAGAAATGGAAGCATTTTGCCTTAGGGACACCAAAGAAACTCAGCAAGCAGACCATGTCTTGGGAAATCAGTTCACTCTATAGGCACTGAAAGCATTCAGCCTGTAGTCTTTGTTGTCTTGATAAACTCTAGGTGTGACAAAATCTTCAGGAAATTATCATTGTATATTAACATCTGGGATATTTTCAGATACATATACACAATGGAAGACCTCAATGGATTGAGGTTACAGGAGTGATTACAGACCTAGCTCAGCATTCCATTGATGACCTGGGGCATGATCATGAAAGTCTTACTGCTTCCGAAAACAAATACTAACGTCAAGGATTGATCCTTGGATAATTTGCTTGAATAGTATAGTCTGCTAAATGATAGAATAAAATACACATCTGATTCAGAAAGAATGTATACTTTGGAGAGTGAGACTGTGTCCCCTGAAGTACATGCATGACTCTACTTGACTTTTTCTTATTGAAATCTGAATAGTTAACTTTATATCCATTAATCAGAGTTGGGCCAACGTTTGTTTCTTTCTACTTATCAACCTGACATATGGAACAGCTTACAGATCTTTTGAATAATTAAGGCATTGAATTTTGCATAAGCATCCCCCCCTCCCCCGCAAACATTGTGGGTCTTAATCTTAGTAAGTCTTGGCTGGAATTTCCATTTGGTTTTCAGGTTTTGTTCAAAGCACAAAGAAATGTTCACTTTACCCCACATGTACTAAAATCAATGAATTTCACACAAATCTGACAATATTTAACATAACTGGTACTTTCACACTAGTATTTTCCTTTCATACATTTATGTGCAGCTGCCAGTAATTTCAATTATTTAACCATTATCTGAGGGCAAAATCTGGTTGTTTTGCAATGAGATGAAATTGTTTTGGCTTTACTCAGAACAGAATGTGCAATATACTTCTCTGTATGATTTGGATGGCTTCTACAATATAGCAGTGTTACTTTGCATAAGTAACTCCCTTCTGAAAGGGTGTGAAATTGAATTTAAAGGAGGGGCTGATTTAAGCTTGATCATAATTTCTGAGTTAAGACTTTGAGTTAAGACTTTTGATATGTTACGCTTTGAAAAATGAATGCCAAAGAAGGAATCAAGGGATATGTCAACTCCATCAGATGAATGTACATTGTCAGTTTTTGGTCAGGAAATGAATATTTTAAAATTAATACATAATATGGTCCTCATGATATTTTTCTCAGACATCCATTTGAAATTTACATTTAACTACATTTGTCCAGATTTTACCCACATACCTTCTGTAGCCAGCACAATATCTTTAAATTACATGTGAAATCCATAGTAGAATTTCATAATGTAGGCTTTTATATAAAAACTGAGGCCAAAGAAAGTATATTTAGTTTACTCTGAAACAAATTCACCAGTTTAAAAAAGAGAGCAAGAAAGAGAGAAATTGCAGAATGTTCTCCCCAAATATGTATATTTCAGGTACTTGGAACATATGCCACTAACTTTCCAATCTGATTCCACTTCTGTAAATAATCATTAAAAAAAAATCAATGTGCAAAAGATGATTGGTATCAGAAGTTATGGTTACATTATTTCAAGATGAAAGATCCAGTGGTTCCTCTGAAGCAAGGGCTGTTGTTTAACTAATATTTCAGTGATAACATATTGCCTGTGGGGCCAGTCCAGTTGCTCATGAACACACTGAGCCCTAGTCCTTTGATTTCAACAGGCCTTGGTTAGGTTTTATGTAGCTTTCCTCCATCGCAATAGCTCCTTGTTTCCTCTCCAGACTTGCATATTTGGGGGCAGATCTTTTGCTAATTTAACTGTGCTCTCTTTTAACTCCCTTCATTTTCAGTTATTAATTTTACAGACTTTAAATTAACTATGAAATATTCCTATGAAGTATATTATGCAGTCTAATTGTAAGTGGTTGGTAAATTGATGACAGTGCTATGCTCTGTTGGAGATTGATGATGGAAAGACTCCTCTTCTTTGAGTGGCAGAGTCTGCTTGGGAGCTTTCCATGACCTCAGACTCCCAGCATGAAATGCTAGTTAGTAATGGCTGTCCTTGATTTCCAGTGTCCCCTAGCATTTGGCTGCAACCTCTTAGTAAGTTGGATGCCCTTGACGACTGCAGGCCAGTAGAATGGAATAGAATTTGTACAGCTGTTATCTGGGATAAATCTGGTGTTATTTGGGGACAAAAATATGGCCCAGAATGAAGTTGTGTTGCATGAACACAACACAGCCTTTGAAAAAAAGCTTGTTCTTATCCCCTTCCCCACAGGGTGATCAGAAGGGAAATGTCCATTGCGCGCGTGCGCGCGCACACACACACACACACACTTTCACCCCCCCCCCATCAGTTTAAATAGTCTTAGAAAATACAAGAAAAAATAGTGTGGCAACTATATTTCAATGTTAAATCTTTCTTGTATTATAGTTTTGAGATCCACCTAATATGAATAAGGAGGGGGGGGGGTTAGAATACTTGCACTGAAGGATAGATTTAGAGACATTAAATAATGGCCTACTGTAATAATTGGAGAAGAATCAGAATGCATGTGTTCGTTGCTTATATCCAACATTGTTTTACATTAATCCTTAAACTTTGCCTGGATTTGTATAATCTAGCTACAGCCACTTAGATTTAGAGATGTTTTCCAGCAGGAAAAGACTTCCAAGAACTAATCACATGGCCTATAAATTATGTTTACTACAGATAATCAGAAATGGGGCAAGCTTTTCAGCCTATCCATAGTGATGGTTATATAATATTTTGCATTTACGTGAAGGAAAATTCCATAATTCTAAAAATATATTCACCATATTGATATTAGAAGTATACTCTTAGGTAATTAGAATTTGAAGATCTAAGTTGAAGTGAAAAGGGCAGACCTATAGAAGGAGTAATGAAACAGTATATGTTGGAAGTGCTTTCATATTGTAGCATTTTTATTTATTATATTTTATATAAACAGATAAAACAAAAACAGTGCTAATACTTCTTATTTCCAACTAAGGATACATGTAAATAAATTATTCCTCATTCAATGTCTGCGCTGGGTTGTGTTATCTCAGTTTTCTGGATGGGTAGATTGAGAGACAGACCTGTGAAGTGACTCGTTCAAGTTCACAGAAGAAGTATTTAGCAGAGCCAGAAATAGTTTCAGATCATGTAGGTCACGTTGCCTTAACATCAAGACCATCCCTTCTCTTGTACTAATCAATGTGATAGGGAAATGTTTCTGTTAGTCATGAACCTAGTTCGGACTAAAAAGTTACGAGTAGGAAATTTGGGTGGAGGAGGTATAAGAGAGGCTGCTGACGAACTAAAAGGAAAAGTGAATCTGCAAAGGGTACAGCAGGATGGACTGCCAGGTGATTGAGAGAGAGGCATCCAGTTGTGTGATATATGAGCATATATACAGTTGCATGATATGGGTTCACATGCTACTGAGAACAACTTATTTACTATTAAAATTACTTATGAACATACATTAATTTCATTGCAACACACAGATCATACTTTTAACTGTTTTCCACAAAAGACTGCAAAGATCTCACATAACATAAAAACATAGGTACCATTAATTTTTAGCAGCATAATGTTATTGGCCTCTTTCATAAATTGATTTTTTCTCTCTGTGGATCAAGTAATCACAACCTAGTGCTTGTTTCTTCCTTCCCTCTAAAATAATAGTATTTCAAGTTTCATAGACACATTGCTCTAATCTTTCAAATCTTATGATTTACAGTGCCATATATTGTCATTAATTTTGGGGGTCCCATCTGAATATGTCTTACTGGTTTTTATAGGCTACATTTAAAACTCAGGCAACTCAGTAAGGTATATTTCCCTGTTGTCTATGCTCCCTTATATCAATATAATTGTATGTATTCCATTTTTGGAATATTTTCTTGTTTTCCTTCTGCTTCACTATTCCTTTATGTCAGCCAGCTCCAAAGTAAGAAGAAATGATGCCCTTTTCATAAATAAGTCAGAGAGATTAAGCTTTAGATGTGTTATTTTGAGTATGACTTTGCACTTGTTTTTCCAAGAAACTAGATTCATAATAATCAATAACTTTCATTAATTTGCTGTTAAAGGAAACAAATCTTTTTTTACCCCAAAGTGTTTATTTTCCTTTCTCTTTTTTCTATCAGATTATTTTACATGTTTGCTTATTCCATTACCTCTATTAACTTTCTTTCTAGTTCCTCTAACCCATTTGGCACATTAGCAATAAGAAGCTGAGTAGACCCTAATCCAGTTCAGTGCGCTGTCTGTGCCCCAAGCACTGGGCAGTGGAAACTTCATTTAAGTAACCTTGGCATCCTGGTGAGAGGCCCTCTGAAGAGGCCTTTGAGATACGAGGCCATGGACCCGAGAGTCGGTTATCATTAATTCATATAGGTAACTTTAAAGTGTTAGAAAAATAGGAAAAGCACTTGGGGTTCAAGTTGCCTATGATTTTTGGTCATACTCTAATTAGCAGTATATGGAAGCAATCAAGTTTGGATTTGGCTGTAAAGCCTCCTCATGTGGGGATGTTAGGCTCTGATGCACATCCGCATAGAGACCTAGGCCTGGCAGCCAGGATGTGAATGCGAAGCACTCGGGTCTGCCACTGGATTAAATTTCCGTGTGGGTCCTGCTACTGTGACTAAAAGTTTTAGTGTGTGCTTTGACATACTACACTTTTAAACAGCAGCACATCAAAGTGTACTCTGGAACTTTTAGTGGGGTAAGAGAGTCCACGTGGCAACTTAGTGCTCTATGGCTTAGCTTGTTGTGCACTATTCAGTCAAGCCATAATAGATTTGTTCAACCCTCACTACAGTGTTCATAATAGATAGAACCAATGCTCAGAAACATTGTAGGATCCATATGTATGTGTTTTTCTGAGAATAGCATCTTGTTTACGATGTAGTCTAGTTACACTGCAAAGTTTGACTGTCACTTACCAGGATATTTACTCACTGCTTCCTTCTTATTTAAGTATATCCATAAAGAAACAGGATTTGCCCTAATTAAAGGAACATGTAAGTGGCCTTTTAAATCCCAGAAAACTGCCTGTGCTCACTTTGGCCAGGCTAACCTTCGGCTAGTGTTCAAAGCTGAAATAAAGAAACCTCTGCCAGGAATGACACTGGCCCCGGAAGAGACCCGGGGCACGGAACCAGGCCACACCCCCTGTGCCTAGGCCACGCCCCCTTGACCACATTCCAGTGCCCGGGCCTTTTAAGTAATCGGGCTCCTGCCACTTCCAGCCTGGCCACAGATTCCTGGCCGGTGTCAGGGCCAGGAGAGGCAAGCGCCACTGCGGGTTTCCCAGCCTCAATGCCCGGCTGGGGCCGGGGCCGAGAGAGGTAGATGCTGCAGAGGACGTCCCAGCCAGGCTGGGGCGGGGCCGGCCCAGACACTTGGGGCACAGGTGCCGAGACTCGGGACACGTGCCCCATGTGCCAGGTGCCAGCGATGCCCCTGAGCTCTGCACTAAATTTGAAAGTAGCAGAATGGTTGGGGAGGTGAAAGCCTAGCATGTCTTTTTATCCTTGATCACTGGCTATGACCGGGTATGGATCACTGCCCCTGAGGCATTTAGAGGGTCCCAGAATAAAAGGATTCCTTTTTTTCATCTCCTCACTCTACGCTAATAATTGTTCCAGAAGGGGAAGAATCTGGTCTTTTGAGATCTCATCATTCTTGTTTGCCTAAATTCTGTTCTTGAGTTCAACGAGGACGGTAGCAGTTTTAAAAACTCTTACGTGGCTGACTGACTAACATGCAGACAAGATGAAACCACTTCTTTTGAACACCAGGGAATCCACCGTTGAGTGATTTCTCCATCTGTCCACAGGACGGAACCACTACTGACCCTGTAAGTAAAGGAGCAGGTTTGGATGATTGAATAAAGTGAAAATAAACATTACACAGCCTTCTCCAGGGAAAGAGGAGCAGCCTTTTTGGAAGCTGTGTAGACTACTTATGAACCAGCAGATAAGGAAACAATTATCATCTAGACAATATGTTTCATTAATAAATCATTTGTAAAAGAAACTTACTTTTGAGTAAATTTTAACTTACTCTTTATGATTCTGAAAACAAACGTAGGGTGAATTTATTTCTTTTTCTTTTCAGCTGCATTGTTCAATATCTGTTGCTCTGACATGCCTCTTGTATCTTGTCATTTTCTGTCAAATTAAATAATAAATGTAACCTCTCTAGAGATCATATTTAAAACACAAGTTGTAGGAAGAGTTAGAAACTCATTTGGTAAGTCTGCTGTCATCACTGTGCAGAAGAAAGGATCTGAAAATATTCAATTTCTGTATTTTTAAAGGGCTATATATTTGACCCAAAACTTATAATAAAAAGCTAGAAATATGACCCTAAATTTAGTAATGCAGGAATACACCCTGTATTATGGAAATAAAAATATAAACATTTGTCATCTACAATGAGATAGGTATGTATTTCTCCATCTATGACACTTGAGGTGCCTTCTTTTGAACAATTTAGAATCCATTTGCTATGGGTGAACCATATTTTAAATTGTTCATATATCCCACAGAAGTTTTTCTTTGAGAGAGGGTCAAGTTGCAGGTCTACTAGCATACAAAGAAAATACTTTGGACATATTGGTATTTTAGTCCTGTCTGAATCTGGTAACCTAGACTATAATATGATGTTGAATATTATGGCACCTCATTAACTCATATAATGGATCAGCATATGAAGTCAGAAATCAAGGGAATATATGCAATTTTTATATAACGTTTAGTGGCTCGGCACAACAATCTTAGATCTTAAAACACAAAATGAATATAAGTTAAGAAGAAAAAGGAGAGATTTTAGATTAAAGACAAACAAGGAGTCTTGTGACACTTAAAAGACAAATTTATTTATTGCATGAGCTTTTGTGAGAGAAAATCCTCATTTGATCAAGTGGGATTTTCTCCCACGAAAGCTCATGCAATAAATAAATTTGTTAGTCTTTAAGCACCACAGGACTCCTTGTTTTTTTTTATTGAACTAGAGACTAACACGGCTGCCCCTGTAGAACTTGGCAACAGATTAAATACAGAGGGTCTGTTTTGATGTGGAGAACTGCGGTATCATATACAGAGACTCGAAGTATAGATAGAAAATTTTGTCTGTGTCTGTGCTTTTTCATGTAGCCTGAGGCACTGACATTAGAGGAAGCCGTTCACAGAAAATATATAACCCTTTGAAATCTCACATCCGGGAAGGATATTTGGGAAGCATAATTTTCTTTAGCTGCATGCTGTGCTGCGTCCCTTGCAAGCTTACTAGTCTGAAAATATTTGCATCAGTTACAGCTCACCATGGCTTTTTGTTGTACCTTTGAGTATATGGGTATTTGGGGTTCTGTATTTTGGACCTAGTCGCTCTGAAGTATTAGTGTATTTAACTAAGATAAACTGTTAAATTGATTCATATAGAGACTGAACTACAACCCTTGTGCAGCTCTTGAGGTAGAGATTTCTGATTGCCTAGTGCAGCTCCTGTTGAAGTCCATAGAAAGACTACCACTGACTTTTGTGTGAGGGTTAGGTCAGGTCTTAAATCAAGTGGTGAAGACAGGGTGACTGAGCTATCAAGGCTACTGAGGGATGGCCTGCTCTAGCTAAGTTTGAAGCATATTGACAGACTTTCGTTATCTTTAATAATAACCAGTGACAGACCTGAGATTAGCACTCAGGAGTTCTTGACCTGCTGAATTTACTAAATCATACTGGCAAATATAGTTTGTTATAAATGGGCAAAGTTAATCTCTCTGATGCTGATCATTCTATCTATAGTATAAGCATTACAGTATACTCAATTGGAAGCCTATATAGCATGCAACATTTTCAAAGTAGCCATATCTTCAGTTCTCTTGGCTTACGCTACATTTTTGGGCAGCAAATTTTACATTCTTACATTTTGGCATGATCAAAACATCAAACTGATGTAGACATGGGAAAAAAAAGAACCTGAGTTCCAATCCATTCCTCTTTTCAACACTTGAGATATGGTATGTGAGATATGAAAACATATACCCCCTCACCATGCAATATTGTGCTCAGGACCTGTGCCCAGGTAGTCCATGGGGTTACTGGGAACTCCCACTGAATCCTTTTTTATCGCATTCATTCCCCAGGAGTCCTCCCACTTTTAGGATGAATGTAATAATAAATCACAGAAAATAACTTTGGAATGGAAACACACAAGCTTTAACACAGGTCTCGACAAATCAGTTTCTGGTCACCATGTTGTCCATTTTTAGTAGCCTGTCAGCTAGTTCCACAGCAAAAATACAATTGAGGAGCACCCTCTGGTAACCAAAAGTAAAATTGCTATCATCTATCTGTGAGCCAGTTTTGTCCATATTTATTTTAACAGTAGTGGTGTTGTCAAATAGCTTTATAATAAACCCACATTGGTATTTTAAAGAGTACTTTCAACTGTCTTCTGTGTGGCTTTTTTTCTTGGCTGTTTCTTCACTGTATTGCCAATGAAGACTATAAAAAAGACATTGACTCAATATTGTTTTTTCCAGCATTGCCCTTCATAGAGCCTATTCTTGATTGATTTTGGCTTTGTCCTGCATTTATATAATTGTCCCAGATTCTGTGTCAGTCTTGAGATGCTCTCACAAGGTTAACAGAAAAAAGCTTGTGTATGGTGTCAGAAATTTAACCATTTGAATCAGTAGCACATTGCTTTTTATTGCATTTTGTAATGCAGTGATAAATGGGTGACATGGAACATTTCACATCCTTAACACATCCACAGGTTCACGAGGCTGAATCTTCCAAGAATAAACAAACATAAATATAAAAGGAAACATTTTTTATGAGAGCCATGTTAAGAAACCAGACCAATTTGAAATACCTATTTTGCATGAAGGTGTGATGGAGACAAATATTTGTAAGGAAACAAGATGGCAGCAAATCCATATTTACTGGGGGGTTATTGTAAAACTAGATGTGTTTGTTATATTCTGTTTAGGTTCTTGTGCTGTGCTTATCACAGTGGTGTGTAGAAACCTCTATGGCACATGCATACCTACATTTAGATTTCTAGAGTTAAATGATTCAGCTCAGACCCCAAATCTACACGCTGGGGTGTAATTCCCAGATTGCATAGACATTCTTGAACTAGCTCTCCTCAAGCTACAATCTAAAAATAGCAGTGCAGCCGGGGCAGCACAGGCTAACCCCCTCACTTAAGTACATACCCACAGAATTTAGGTGGGTTTCTTCTAGGACAGTGGTTCCCAACCTGAGGGGCATCTTGCTGGGGCTGCCTCTCCCCGCCCGTGGCCGGATCCCGGCAGGGGGATGAGGCAGCAGCAGCTCCCTGGGAGGGGCAAAGGGAAGAGCCATAGCTACTACAGCTCAGCTCTGCAGCGGCACGGGCATGGTGGCAGCAGTGCCACTTAGCGGCTGTCACAGCAGCACCACCAGAGTAGCGCAGACCAGATTATGTAATCAGCCAGGGGGGCCGTGAAGATTTTTTTGTTTTGTTTTGTTAAAAAGGGGTCCCCAGCATGAGAGAGGCTGGGAACTACTGTTGTAGGAGCAGCTAGCCTGTGCCTCCACTCGCTGCTGCCTTTGCCACCGTGGTTACACTACTAGTCTAGCGTGGTAGTTCAATTAGACCTAGCGTGAGTGTGCCTACACAAGCTGGGTGTTGCACCTTTCGTTTCAAGCGTAGGAGTAACTAGTGCATCGGCGGCTCTGTTTTTAGTCTGTGCTAACCAGAGCAAAAGAGAATGATACTGAAATTCTCCAGTTGCCCCTCTATGGGAACCTCAAGCAAATTCTGACAGTATCAGGGTGAATTTCTCCTTGTAACCTCTGCAGCTGTGTCCCCCCTCCCCACCTCTACTTCATCTCTCTTGGTAGCACCTAGTTCAGAATTATTGTAACAACCATGGCTCCATTGGGAGATACGATTAGATGACTATGCTGAAAATGAATTAAAATGCTTCGATGACCAAACTGAGGCCTTCCCAGGTTTATCATCCAGATATACGGTAGTTTGTTTTGCTATTAATGCATTGCTTGTTGAAATTGGAAAGTATGTGCAAATGCAGGTGTGTGCCCTTTTAATTATGCAGTTGACTTTTATGTTTCATATGTGCAATACTGACTAACTTTATGGGCAGTTTAGTCCAAGGCATCTTTTACATTCTTATTTCCTCTAGCTTTACCATTGGAACATTTTCAACTCTGTCCTTTACCCTGCGTTTTTTTCTCTTACAAAATCAGACATTTTAATGGAAATGAAAGAATGTTTTAGATAGACAAATGAACACAGACACTTTTAAACCTGGAGATTTCAACATAGGACATGGGGAGTAGCTACCTGCCAGCCGCAACACTGACATCTGGAAGTAATACAGTGACCTTTACTGAATCCAGGGCCATTGCTAGGAAAATTAGGTCACTAAGAAACTTTCTCAGAAGGTTATTTATAAAATAAGGGAGATTTAATATAGTGTTAACCTGCTTTTATTACAATCACAAGAGTTATTACTATTGATGATTCAGTATGGGCCTCCAAAAACAGTGCCAGAATATAATATGATGCTATTGCTTGCTTTAGTTGTTAGGAATTTTCAGTGACTTCTTCTCCCAAGAGCACGAAGGGAAAACTGAACAGTAAATGTCAGTAGCCATTTTTCTAAATCGGACTGCATGTCACCTGAAATCCAAGCACGTTCAAAAAATGGGAGATTATATTTAGTGGTGGTGGTATTGGTGATTGTGCTAACAGACAGAATCCACAGCACTGATCTCAGACTCACTCTGCAAGATGTGATCAAGCTTAGGGGCAGACGTGGTCTTACCCCAAAGAGCTAATTTGATTAATATATAAAGGAGTGGAAGAAGAAGATCATCATTATAGTTAGATGTAGCTGATTTTAATATCCATGTGATTCTGTTTTGCAGTTGCATAAATGTAGCCTTTCCCTAAGTGTCTTCGACATTGGTTCTGATTCCAAACCAGAACCATATTCAAACCTCTTTAAGAGCATCTTTCCAGATGATGGAAATGGTAAATCAGACTCTAAACCCTACCCTTGATTTTGCCACACATCCAGACCTTGATCTCTAGCTTGTACCCAGTATAGACATCACTCCAAATGGCCATCTCTGAAGTGACAGAAGTTGCATTTTCATTCATCTGAAAATTTCTACTGTATCCGATAATAGAAAACCTTTAAAATAGAAATCCTATCCAATATCTCCCCAGTGTTTTTGAAGAATGGCATTTTAAAGACACGCATGTTCTTCATTATGGTCTCCTGAAGTAATTAAGGATATGACGGCTAGTCTTAGGTTTTGCAAGCCCCTATAAGAAATAATACCTGCAAAACTGCCCAACTGTCACCCATTATAGCCACATCCCCCATTCATTTTAGTATACCCACAGCATTCTAGTGCCCACTTCTTGCCTGCAATCAAGACCTTCTGTGCTGTGACAAATATCCACACCACATTTATGAAGCTTCATGACTCCCTACATTCACAAAGTAGAATCAAAGAGGAAATTTCAGGGCAGCAGACAGCAGTTACAAAATTCCATCTGTTGTGGGCTGCTGGCACAACAGTCTGGTGGGACCAGGAAGGGAATGATGGATTCTGCTTTGGGCTAGCAGGTAACGTTTGTATTTCAGGTACAGCAACATAAACAGATTGTGCAGAACTTAGGGTGCTACTATAGGTAAGCTCCCAAAAGCATATTAACAGAACATCGTTATAAACACTTGTGTAAATCCCATTAAGTGTTTTTCCTTAATAACGAACATGCAGTGCATTTTTTGCTCTGAGCGTCAACCTCCTGGAGTTATGCACAGGTCCTCAGTAATGTGAACCTGAGATTGAGAAATTTTAGTTTAGTGTAAGAAAAGTTAGGTGAGCCATAGGAAATTGTTTCATTTGCTGCAAAAGGAGAAAGGCTTCAAGTTCATGTTTGATACAGTGAAATTACTGAGCAGTAACTATCTTCTTTTGTTTCTTGGAGTTATCAGTGTAATGTTATTAAATGACTTTTATTTCACAAACAGATGCCTTGCAAATGATCTTATGTTGCATTTTTTTTGAATGAGCAAACATTATCTCCCAATTTTTGACACTTTTGCATGAACATTTAAAACTTTTCTATTTGTTATCAGATGGTTCCATCAGTCATGCTTATAATTTTTCTCAATTTCCTTGCATTCTGAGTCTTTGAAAAATGTCTTGCCTTTGCTACTGGATTGAATATGAAAACACATATCAAGCTGTACTTACATATAAACTCTTGAACTGCAGTTTTTAATCATTTTGCTCCGTAGATAAAGCCCAATCTTACAGAATTGATTGCGACATTTTAGTATGTCCTAAAGTCCTTTGGGAGAAGCAGTGCGCTTAGACAGATGAATAGTCATCTAAGTTTATGAGAACATAGCTACAATCTAGTGTTGCAAATTTGTCATTATGCTACCGCTGTTTTTCAGATCCTATGAAAATGTGTTTATGTAGTCGTTATAGTCCCCCAGCAATGGAATGCATAAACTATTACAATTTGTAACATTGTTTGATAGTACATCATTTGTAGATCCCTTTTAGTAAAGCATTACATCATAATCTTAGTTCTGTAATAAACTAGAGATATGTAAATCCTCCTAGCTGCACAGATAGACATCTGTCTGTCTTAAGGGATGAGAGTTGAATTCAGCTCAAATGTACTTTAATTCAGATATTGTTCTTAAGTCAATATAAGAGATATTCTGTACATTGAATATTTTATCATCAAGCTATCAACCAACATTTTAAGATCTCATCATCAAAGAATGAATGATGCTGGCTATTGATTACTATACCATTATAGTTTTAATAAAGCTTTTAGTCCAGCATATCTTTGCTTTTTCTTCTGATCTTTTTGAATATGTACCGTATAGAACAATCAATATTGCCCATATTAGACCATTTACATTAACTCTCAAAAATCAATAGGACTCCATTTTTAAAGAAAATAACAATTTCATCTCATTGTGTCCAAAGTTGTAAACCATTTAAAGAAATATTGACTGGGGAAAACAAGCAAGAATTTATTATATCCTTTTTCCTTATTTCACGTTGTGGTCCTGATCCTGCTCCCATAGAAGTGAGTGGGAGTTTTGCTGGCCCTCGGCTATGGAATTCCCTTCCACCAGAAATCAGGATGACCACGTATCTTGTCACCTACCAAGCGAAAAGTAAGACCCACTAACTTCTCACCATAACAACATAAAAGATCTCATCATTACTTGCAAGCTAAGTGTAAGAAGTACTCCAAGCAAAATAACACGCACATTTTAGTAATTGGGAAGGAGATGGGCGTAGTCCTTCAGGTGGTTTGATGTTTTATGTGATGGTGGTGGTACCCAGAGGCTGCAGTGATGTGATGCCTGAAAGATGGACTACATAAGCAGATGCAGAATCCCATAAATAAAGCTCCTACTATAGACCAAAACAAGCTTCCCAATGTATTGCTGAGGAGTCCAGTCCAAAGCCAGATGAAGTCTTTTCATTGTCTTCAGTGGGCCATGGATGAGACTTTCTGAAACAATATGATAAAAAGCTTGAACTTGATATCCCTACACAGAACATTAAAAAGTAGTATACTGAATTTAACCATGGAGTTATTTGATTTTTCTCTGGCATGACAAGCAAAGTGTTAGGTCCCAAAATATTTGTGCTGTTCAGTGCAATGTACTGCAGAATTAGGTTCGGTTCTCTTTAAGTATATACAGCACTCTTTAATCTAGACATTTTATAATCAAATATTTCCTATAACATTATTATATTCAGTCGTTGCTGCATTGTCATCTGTTAAGAAAGGTGGTGCATAAAGGCAAATGTCACATATTTGATATGAAATTATATGCGCACCATATTATGATGTCAGTGCATAGTAAAGAAAATTCTAAATGTATGTCAATACTCTGAGCAGAAAAGTAACATGAGATGGTCATCTGTAAACACCAAATTCTTTACTCATGTTAAATAGTGTCTGTGAGTGAGTAATCCCACTGACTTGCATGAGTGAGAGCTACTCTGCATAAGTAAGGGTTTTAGAATCTGGCTCTGTGGATCATCAAAAGATTCCCTAATGTCGACTTTTCCACATTTTCGAATGTGAGAATTTATATTCTCTTTTATTTTCTCTTGCACAGAAGAGATTTCAGTACAAAGTCATTTTTGAATGACTTAGCATCTTAGAGAATTGTAATCTTTCCTTTAAAAATCATACAAGGGAAATGTTGAATATTATACTCATTGCCCTATTGTACATTTTATCGTACCTTTGTATGAACATGTATTTACTATATACTTAAGGTCAAATGGGTTTGTTGCAGTATAATAATTTCTTAGCATTCTTAAGCCATAGAGTACTGTTCAGAATGCATTTCCTCTGTCATCTTTTACTAATAAATAGGGCTTCTGATTTTTGGGGTTAGCCAGTAAACATCAATAGAGCACCCCAAAACCAACGTATAAAAAAATTGGTGTTTACCCAGTGATCACTGCAAAAACAGTGGAAATGATTACTTGTACCACAATGCTTGTCTGCACAGGCCAGTAATGCAGATAAGGGTGTTTGCTTTCTAAAGCACAGGAACATGTTGCATTGTGTAAAACCCTGCTGGTGAGCACTAAAGTGCTGTTTGAAACAGTACATTGAAGTGCACTCTGGAGAACATTACAAAGAGAGTGCTTGTTACAGTACACGTTCTGTAATGAGTGATATTCATTACCCACTGCAGTATATACAAAGATATACTTGAGCCACTCACACCCTGATTTTTGAACATCTACATAATTTCATTTTTGAAGTTTATTTTGAGTTTTAATAAACTGCCCAAAACAGAAGCCCTACTAATAAATGACTGAAGAAGTGAGAATGTGATAAAAGACTACTCCAGAGTCCAAAAACAGTCTTCTCCTGTGCGTGCATCATCTGTCGTTTTGTGTATCTGTATAGGAACGTGCAGCATTAGTCACATAATGTTTATGCAGTTCGTTCCCTTTCTTAGAGGATGAATCTGGTTTTTACAACATGATTCTTTGTCTTCTTTTCATAGGCATTTCCTATTTAAACATGGATCTGGTTCTTCAGCTATCTTCAGTGCAGCCAGTCAGAACTATCCGTTAACATCCAATACTGTTTACTCTCCACCTCCTAGGCCACTTCCTAGAAGTACCTTTTCTAGACCTGCCTTCTCTTTTCACAAACCTTACAGGTGCTGCAACTGGAAGTGTACAGCTCTGAGTGCTACAGCTATTACAGTTACGCTTGCACTGTTGCTAGCCTATGTTATCGGTAAGCCTTCTCTTTCCTTTCTTTAGCCTTCTCTTTGCTTTCATAGAAACCTCATGCTTTACTGATCACATTTACAGGGACTGGGTGCTTCATAAATCCTAGAAAGCAAAATATAGCCTAGGCCAGAGATTGAAAATAACATGCAATTCTAATTAATTTATATTCTGTTAACCACAAATGTTGCCTATTGAAAAATATGTATATTATTCAAGACAACATCTTTACACTCATAGAAGATTCCAGTTGTTTTCATTGCTGTCATTGACCATTTTCCCTTAAATTAAAAAGTTTAGTCTGCTTTTCACGGTGCATTATAAGTTTTGCTGCTACTTCTGTTACTTTTAAATGATGTTGATAAAGAACTTTCAATTGGATTCTGCCTTGCTCACAATTTTTAATTTGTCTGATGTGATCACAAATTAAAATAGTGATATAGTCTCTTTAATCCAGCTGCTTTGACTAGATTTGCCACTATCTTTAAATACATTTAATATTTGTGTCGTATTTTCCTTCTACAATATATTTTGTTCTTCCTTTATTGAATTCGTGATTGATTAAAAAATGTTCCATAGATTGAAATGCACTCTCAAATCATTTCATTTTTGCTTAGTAAATAATTCTGCAAGGTTTCGTTGTTATAATGCTTGGCAGGATTAATCAAAATGTCTAAACACGCCCTTCCCCTTCATGAAAGAACAAAATTGCAGCAGACTTGGAGTCCGTATGATTAAGAATCATACTCACTTGACAGTAGATCTTACTGCTGTTCTAAATGACATTTTACTGAACATTAATTCACGTATTTTGATGGTTTTGTAGTCAAAAATTTAAGATATATGTTTGCTTGTATCTTAAACACTACTGTAATGTTATCCAAACAAATGCAATTGTTTCGTGAATTTGTGCAGACACGAACACATATGCCTGTTCGTTCTGTTATTTCTTAGCTTATATAATGATTGTTTTGTGTCTTGAGAATGAATACTAAAAACAGGGTCATCTGAAAGCGTGGACACCATTTAGTGCAAAAAAAAAAAAAAAAAAAATGGAAATGCTCAGATATACCAGCTATCTGAAATACTGCCAAGCCATGGCAGTGTGTCTAAATCAGGGGTCTCAAACTCAAATCACCTCAAGGGCCGCAAGAGAACTAATATAGGGCCGCATGAGGACCAGTACATTAGCCCAAGGGCTGCACCACTGAAACCTTTTCATACAACAATATTGCAAATATCAGTAATGATTGTGTCATTGCAGGCTGCAGGGGCCGCATGTGGCCCACAGGCTGCGTGTTTGAGATCCCTGGTCTAAATATAGTTTTGGATAGTCATTGGACATACTCCCTTCAGGATCAATAATTACAAGAATCATACTACAGTGCTAGAACATACAGAACGAACTAAGGGCCTTGCACCTCTCGACCTGCTGCTCACAAACAGGGAAGAGTTGATCAGGGAGGTAGAGGTAAATGGCAAGCTAGGCAGTAGTGACCATGACATGGTTGAGTTCAGGATGCTGATTAAAGGAAGGAAGGAAAGAAGCAAAACACAAACCCTGGACTTCAAAAAAGCAGATTTTGGCTCCCTTAAGGAACTGATGGGTAGGATCCCTTGAGAAGCTAATCTGAAGGGGAAAGGAGTTCTAGAGAGTTGGTTATATTTTAAAGAAACCCTGCTAAGGGCACAGGAAGTTGCAGTTCCAATTAGGAGAAAGAACACCAAACATGTGAGGCAGCCAGAATGGCTTAGCAGAGAACTCTGCTCTGAGCTTAAATATAAAAAGGAAGCTTACAGGAAGTGGAAGCTTGGTCAGATGACCAAGGAGGCATATAAAGATATTGCTGGGGACTGCAGGGATAAAATCAGAAAGGCCAAAGGACAAATGGAGCTGCGGCTAGCGAGGGATGTAAAGGATAACAAGAAGGGGTTCTACAAGTATGTTAATAACAAGAAGAGGATCAGGGATGGTGTAGGTCCCTTGCTGAATGGGGCAGGCATCCTTGTGACAGAGGATGAGGGAAAAGCTGAAGTGCTCAATGCTTTTTTTGCTTCAGTTTTCACAGGCAGGGTCAGCTCCCAGCCCACTACCATGGATATGGCAGGCTGGAGAGAACAAAAGAGGCCCTTGGTGATGGAAGGTCAGGTTAGGGACTGCTTAAGGAAGCTGGATGTGCACAAGTCCATGGGGCTGGACGAACTGCATCCAAGGGTGCCAAGGGAATTGGCCGATGAGATAGCAGCACTGCTGGCCATTATCTTTCAAAACGCATGGAGAACAGGGGAGGTGCCAGAGAATTGGAAAAAAAGCAAATATAGTACCTATTTTCAAGAAAGGGAAAAAGAAGGACCCGGGGAATTACAGACCTGTCAGCCTCACCTCAATCCCTGGCAAAATTATGGAGCAGGTTCTCAAAGAATCTATCCTCAAACACTTGGAGGAAAATAGTGTGATCAGGAACAGTCAGCATGGATTTACCCAGAGTAAATCATGCCTGACCAATCTCATTTCCCTCTGTGATCAGATGACTGGTTTTCTGGATGCAGGAAGAACCGTTGATGTGATATACCTTGATTTTAGGAAGGCTTTTGATACAGTTCCCCACAGCATTCTCACTGGCAAATTAAGGAAGTATGGGTTGGATAGGTGGACTATAGGGTGGATAGAAAACTGGCTAGATCAACGCTTTCAGCGTGTAGGAATCAATGGATCCATGTCTAGCTGGCAACCAGTCACGAGTGGGGTGCCGCAGGGGTCAGTCCTGGGGCTGGTTCTGTTCAGCATTTTCATCAATGATCTGGATGATGGAATAGACTGCACCCTCAGTATGTTTGCGGATGACACCAAGCTGGGGGCAACAGTAGACATGTTGGAGGGCAAGGACAGGATTCAGGGAGACCTAGATAAATTGGAACAGTGGGCCAATAGAAATCTTATGAGGTTCAATAAGGACAAGTGTAAAATCCTGCATGTGGGATGAAAAAACCCCATGCGCTGCTACAGGCTGGGGAACATTCAGCTAAGTAGCAGCAGTGTAGAAAAGGACCTGGGGGTCATGGTGGATGGGAAGCTGGATATGAGTCAGCAGTGTGCTCTTACTGCCAAAAAGGCCAATGGCATCCTGGGCTGCATCAAAAGAAGTATTACCAGCAGATCAAGGGATGTGATCATTCCCCTCTATTCTGCACTGGTGAGGCCACATCTAGAATACTGTGTTCAGTTTTGGGCTCCCCACTACAAAAAGGACAGGGACATGCTAGAGAGAGTCCAGCGGAGGGCAACCAAAATGATTAAAGGGCTGGAGCACAAGTCCTATGAGGAAAGACTGGAAGCATTAGGCTTATTTAGTCTGCAGAAGAGAAGATTGAGGGGGGATTTGATAGCAACCTTCAACTACTCAAAGGGATGCTCCAAGGAAGACGGAGCTCAACTATTCTCGGTAGTAACGGAGGACAGAACGAGGAGCAATGGTCTCAAATTACAGTTAGGGAGGTCGAGGCTGGATATTAGAAAAAACTTTTTTTACTAGACAAGTGGTGAAGCATTGGAATGAGCTGCCTAGGGAGGTGGTGGAGTCTCCATCTTTGGAGGTGTTTAAGGCCCAGCTGGACAAAACCATGACTGGGATGGTTTAGTGGGAGTGGTCCTGCCTCTGGCAGGGGGTTGGACTAGATGACCTCTGAGGTCCCTTCCAACCCTAGGATTCTGTGATTATCTCTTAGAGCAGTCCTACCAAACCAAAAAAAATCAGGTAACTTAGGGTTTCTCCTTTTTATTTAAAATTTGACAGTCTTTTATTATTGGGCTACATGAGCTTTTATGCAGCCTGCCAAATGCTGCCGCAAGAGCTGGGGAGATGGGGCTGGTTGGTGCTTTCTGGAATACTCCGTATTGCTACATCGAGTGTGCAGGCAGACATTGACAATTTGCGCAAGCAAAAGCAATGCCAAATATCACACTAATCATTATTTTATTAAAGTTTATTAACAAAGATCAATTTGTATGTCTTATCTATCAACAGTTTTCTCACTGGTCCCCCTCCATCTGAGATAAGAATTGCAATGTGGCACCTCACCCAAAAAAGTTGGACACCCCTGGGCTACATGATGAATTTGTTTTCAGTCAACTTTCTAGTAAACAGTTTCCATTTTACAAAAATCTGTCACCGGTGATAGTGTCCTTGTCAATCCCTGTAGCAGATTCTTTCACTGAAGGGACACAGGCTGAACTGCCCTCTCATGTAAACCTAAAAGGTCACTTTACCAAGCCAAAGTGGTTTGCATTGCTGCTGTTTGGCTTTGCACTGTTTCCTGTGTTCTGTAGGAGTTTTGTGACTAAATAATGGACTTCAATTTCCTGTATCAAAAAATACTACTCTAAGAATTTTTACTTCTGCGTGTCTTTCCCCTCATTTTGGTTGGCTTTTTTTAAATTGATTGATTAAATATTTTCTATTAAAAATGTAAGATATTTTTTCTTAGTGTACCCTGAGAGAGAGATGAAAAACAGACCATTAATGTGTGAGAGCATACATGGGAATTGGAACAGTGCTGCCATGTATGTTTCAGGTTGATGAACAGCATGTTTTGTTTTGCGATGCGAATTTTGTCCAAGAAGCCTTGAAGAGCCAGAATCCCCAGGGAGGAGCATACCTTCAGCATAAACACTTCTTTACAGTGTCACAAAATAATCTTTTGAATATGTAACTGCTCTGTATAATAATAATATTAGGGGTATATTCCAACGATTTGCCAGAACCTTTGCTGCTGTTGAATCCATTGAAAATATATGAGAAAAGGCCCTGGTTTTGAATAATAAAAATGTTTATTAGAATTTTAAAGTTCATTGAATTTCAAAGTAATTTGCGAGTCTAACTACTACAAGTGTAATTGAAAATCCTAGGCACTGATATGTTTCACCTATTCATAGACTTTAAGCTCAGAAGGGACGATTCAGATCATCTGCTCTGATCTCCTGCACAGTGCAGGCCACAGAGCCTCACCCACCCACTCCTGTAATAGACACTTACTGTGACTGAGTTATTGAAGTCCCCAAGTCATGGTTTAAAAATTTCAAAGTACAGAGAATCTATAATCAAGTGATCTGTGCCCGGTGTTACAGAGGAAGGTGAAAAACACCCAGGGTCTCTGCCGATCTGCCCTGGGGAAAAAAAAATCCTTCATGAACCTGAATATGGTGATCAGCTAAATCCTTAGCAGGTGGGCAAGACTCACCAGCCAAAGGCCCAGAAACAATTCTCAGTAGTAACTCAGAATCCAGCTCATTTAGCATCCTATCACAGGCCTTTGGGCATATTTACTGTCAGTAGTCAAAGATTAGTTAATTGCCAAATTAGGCTGGCGCATTATATCATCCTCTAAGCAAGCAAGCTGTGATAAAGATGCAAAGGGCAAAGTGAAACCTGCAGCCTCGGTACCTACAGATCCAAAAAGACACTTATCACCGAACAACTCAACCTCACAGCAGTCAGTGGCAGCTTCTGTGGTGCATAACACAAAGTCTGTGGCACTATCAGCAGCAACTTATATGTCAGTACCACCAGTTGCAATATAGGTACTGTCTCTTCTGGTACTGCAGCAGTTTCTGAGACAGAGAGATCTATTAGTCTCAACTATTCCAGGAGCTCCTCTTTTCAGTACCAATTTGCCTGACTTCCCCACTTGAATCTGCTGATTTTTCCCTCCATCCTGCCCCCCTCCAGTGAAGGTGAGGAAGAAGAGGAGGAGCAATATATTTACCCTGTCATTCATCTCCTGCTCATTTACCCAAACCAGGACCATAATGCCAGCGGTGCCACCACTCAAGCTCTTGAGCACCCAGTTGGTATGGACACCCCCCCATACCATTCCCATCACAGTGATAGGACTGGGATCCACGGGCTGTATGAAGGACAAACAACAAAACCACTCCAGCCCACCAAGATCAAGGACACCACAGTCCCCAGGATCAACAATGCCACTACCTTCAGAACCCCAAGAGGTGGTCATGGAAGAGATTGAAGAATGTCTGTCTAGGAGTTCTTTTTCTACAAGGACTCCAACGATGACAGTCACCATGGATGCCTCCCAAATAGGCTGGGGAGTGCAACTACTCAACAACACAGTCCAAGGTCATTAGTCCATATCTGAATCCAACCTTCACATAAACTTGCTAGAGCTAAGAGCAGTCTGAAATGCATAGTCACTTCCTTCCACTGATAAAGAACCAATCAGGATCCTAATGAACAATGTGCATGCTTGTTCTACATAAACTTCCAAAGAGGAGCAAGATCATATCCTGGAAGCAATGCTACTCTCTGGAATTGGTGCATCTGTCACAACATTATCATGTTGGCATCATACTTTTCAGGATGTCAGAACAGAAAGTGCACTAAGCAGAGACTTTACACAGAACCTCAAATGAGAAATGGATCCCAGAGTCCTTTTACAAGATATTCACGTAGTGGGGATTCTCTATCATAGACCTCTTTGCCACAGCAAAGGCCATTGAGTGCCTGGAGTATTGCTCCAGCATGGGTCTGTGGCTCAACTCCCTAGGCTATGTTCTCTTCATCAAGTAGAATGCACCCTTAATATACTCTTTTGTGCCTATTCTGCCTGTAGCTCAAGTCATTCCCAAAATTAGGAGGGACAAATCCAGAATCATCTTAAAAGCACCTATATGGCCCAGACAAACTTGTCTTCCATACCTCTCACAAATATCTCTGTGATGACCTAAAAGTCTTTCTCGAACACCTCATCTCCTTTCCCAGGATGCGGATCACATCCATTATCCCGACCTGATGATCTAGGACCTCAAGTCATGGTTACTCTATGGCTCAGAGAAAGTGAAACAACCTGCTTAGAGGAAGTAAAAGATATCTTGTTAAGCAGAAGATGACCAAATACAAGGAAGGCACTCATCCATAAATGGAAAAGATTTTGTACATGGCACTAGAACAAACAGCTTAAACTGACTTCCTTTCCCTTTCCAAGAGTACTGGATTACATATTGGAATTAAAAAAAAAAATAGCAATCATTACAAGTTCTATTAAAGTATATCTGGCAGTTATCACAGCTTTACTTGATAAGGTGCATGAGGACACAATATTTGCTTATCCAATGTAATGACTCCTCAAAAATATCTATCCTGAAATAAGGACTTAACCACAAATGTGGGACCTCAGTCTAGTCAGACGCTTGGACGCTGTTTGACCCACTTTTTCTTTCTTTCATCTTTCCATGAAAGTGCCTGTCCTCTTCACCATCATGTCTGCTAAATGCATAGGAGAATTAGATGCCATAATGACTCAGCCTCAATACACAACTTTCTTTATGTGCAAAATTACTTTAAGATCACATCCTAAATTCCTACTTAAGCTCACCTCCCAATTTCATTTCACTGAACCCATCCACTTACTTACATTTTTTTCCCAAAGCCTCACCTGGACAAAAGAGAAACAGCCTTCTGCACTTGGATGTCTGAAGAGTATTAGTAGTCTACATAGACTGAATAATAATTTTTAGAAAATCATTAAGAATATTTGTTTCTATAATAGAAGACTCAAGAGGGAATTCTGTCTCAAAACAGAGACAATCCAAATGGGTATTAGGATGAATTCTCTTCTGTTATCAAAAGCATCAGTTACAGGCCAAACTGGAGACCCACACATGCTCTACAAGGGCACTTTCAACATCCATCACTTTCCACAACTATACCCATTATGGACATTTGAAAAGCAGCCATTCGGTCATGTGCCTACATCTTCATAAAGCTCTGTGCTATAGAACAACAATCCTCTTCAGATGCCTCATGCAGACTCATGGTTCCATTAACCATCATAAACACAACTTCAAAGTTGCTTCCTTCCATGGGGGGGGGCACTCCAGCAGTCACCCAAAGGTGGAGCACTCACAGGGACACTCCTTGAAGAAGAAGAGAGTTACTTTCCTTGTGCAGGAACTAAAGTTCTTGGACATAGTTATCCCTGTGAGTGCTTCTCTATCCTCTCTCCTCCCTGCTACTTCAGAATTTTATGTAGAAATTACTTTCCATGGCACGAGCAGAGAAGGTGGTTGATGGCTCAGTGCTATGTAACCCCCGAGGCGGTTCGACATGGTGACAAAGTGTGTGACCCAGTCAGGCACTACTACCCTAAATCCCTGATTACAGGCACACAGACATCTAAAATGGGGCACCCACAGGGGCAGCTGACTCAAAGAACCTCAGTTTCTCTTAATTCAGGCTAGCACCATATTTGACTGAGTGAAGTGTCTGCCTGCATCTATCTGGCCAACATCTCCCAAAGCAGAGTTATACATAACTGAACTGCCATTGGAACGGCTTTCAATTTTGCAACTGAAAATTATCTTCACAAGACTCATTTATATGTATTGGGATAGGCAGTAACCGACAACATTTATGCACAAAGCCCAAGTAAGCAGGTTTTGTGTGGAAAACTGAGTGGGCATTGCTACAGTTACTATTCTAGCCTGTCAGTAGTAGAGTCCATTTCTCAAATAGGAAGTTATGATCCATGTGTAGGACACAAAGGTATGACCAGGGGAGGCACAGCAAACAGACTGAAATACCTAATGGCTGCTATGACCCAGGAGAAACAAACTATGAAGATGGAATGAGGGGCAATTCTTCCTCCTTTCTCTTGCTGTCCCACTCCTACTGGTTTGTATTCCTCCAACCCTCCCGGGCATCACTACACTCTGCTCCGGGATTAGCATCATTGAAAGATAATGAGCTATCTGCTCCTCACAACTTCTCACTATTTTTAAACAGTGCTTCCATGAAGCAGAGAATACTGCAAATGAATTGATAGGAAGAAGAAGAAAGGAGAAAAAATACTTCCCTTAATTGTTTCTCAGCAACATGCAGCATCAGCTCCCTCTCAGAAGAAGGTAGGGTATGTTAGATGGGGCTGTCAGCCCATGACCAAAACCAGCAGTGGTAACTTCTTGAAATCACGGTTTCTCCGCCCACAATATGCTCCTCTCAAGAAAATCATTTAGCAAATGAAGCAGCGTTCTTTATGGACTAAACTTTCTGACTCCTGATTCAGTGTATAGTCCCAGGAATTACTCACTGAAGTAATCTAGCCAGCAAGTGACAAAAGCCTACAAGTTTTGACTTTTTCTGATCTAAGCCACTGCTGATATGTGACTGTTTGAAACCAGCTGTGTGTGTAATAAGTTACCCTTATTGTGAACTTGTGTGACAATCGGGGGCATATAGCATCCGTTAGAACAGTCCCTATGTTTTTTTTGTTGGTGTTGTTTTCAGTCTCATGATTGCTTTCCCACCAATACCATCTCACTTTTATTTGTATTAACCATCAGTCACATCATCCATCAACTTGCCATCAGGCAAAGCGCTCAACCACACTTTGTGGAGCTATAGACCTGGATGTCATGAGGTAGGTGCCATAAGTCCTGCCTCCTCCTTAGGCCTGCTAACAAAGGGTAGACAAGTCCCCCAAAATCTCACATTATATATTTATCATAATCTTCCCAGCAATGTCTGTGATAGAACATTGCCTTCTAACTGTATGAGAAATATTCATTTCTTTATTAGATAGTAAATGTTTTGTAGGGAGGGTAGTAGAGAATAATTTCTCTTTAAATGTAAGAAACACTTTTTTACATTTTCTGTTATAAAACACATGCGTATTACATATCTAAATTAGAAAATGTGTGTGTTAAATTAGGAAATTGCCTAAGGTGCATCACTCTCTTTGTTTATCCAGGGAAGGGTTTCAGTTCTAAAACTTCTGTAGTAAATTCAGATACTTGTTAACTGGGTTATTCAGATTTAATATCCACCATTTCCCTATATAGCAGATTAAATATTTAAATACGTTCAGAGTTTGTTCTTATGAGTCAGGTTCTTTAATTCTTTCCTTTTGTTAGGAATGAATAATAGCATATAAGCTATTTGGAAAGTTCATCCATTCACTGGGGTTTCATATTTGCATATCTTTTCATGGCAAGGATTTAAATGCTCATGTTTTAAATAAGAGTAGGTGAATGTATGAAAAGATTTTTGTAGTCAGACCTTGTGCAATACTCTGCAATTAACATTCTCTCAGCAAATCTTTTTCTTACACTCACAGTGATTCACACTGGTTTGAATCCTGTAGTCTTCACTCGAGGAAAGTCTTGTTAAAGTCTTGGGCAGCTTTGCCTGAGTGACAGCTACCTGTTTGGGTTCAAAGTGTCTAGCTCTATCACTAATACAAGTGTGTGTGTGTGTGTGTGTGGTGGTGGTGGTATTTTTACTATTATGAAGGATAAAGAGAAATGTGCAAATGACAAAATCTAATTACACATCTTTTATAATAAAGTACCTGTTACCATGTGAGAAGCTGTGATTTGACACCAGGTGAATGTAGATACTTCATTAATATATAAGCGTACTCTTATACATAAAATTCAGAAACATAGTATGCTTTTGAAACTGTTTTTCCTGTTGTTAGACCTAGAAATTATGTATCACAGTTTCAGGTGTATCCCTACCTAAACCCCAGATCAGAGCAACCCCCACTTTTAGCGGGTTTTGGAAATCCGTATGTGATTCCAACTCAAAATTTTGCAATTGGTTCCTATAGCCAAAAAATTTGGTTCCAGACCTACCGAATTGTGGTTGATTTTTCTCTAATCAAACTATGATCCATGTTTATTCTTTTCAATGTTCTTTTTCAATAGCTCCATGTTTATTCTTTTAGACTCTTTATACCAGTGGAATGACCATAGGGGAGGCCTGACAGATTTAACTGAAAGCACCCACTTGTTTCGTGTTTTTCTGTCTTTTTAAGTACAAGTCAGTAAGATGTTCTTACTGTATTTTTTCTGTTTTCTCATTTTTAATCTATAAAACCTCTGAACGTAGTCTTTGGTTGTTACCACTGAAATAAATACATCTCCTACAGAGATCAAGGGGAGTGTGGAAGTGATTGTTTGAAAAGCTGCTCAGACTGATTTCCTGAAAATATATAAAAACAGTGTTCAGTTTACCAAATTTCTTGAACTACAGAATGTACTTTTTAGCGTTAGCAGGGGAGCACCTATGAGTATGTTACAAACTTGTAGTAATTGTAGAGACCACAGAAAAATGGTGGGGGGGGGGGTGTGCGCGCGCGCGCGCGCTTACTTTTCATCCATTCTCTTATTAAACATTGTGGCGGTCAGTGATGCATCGGTACAATAATTGAACATAATTATCTGAATTTAATATTAAGCCATATGAAGGAATCAAAAAGACAGATCAGTGTATGCAGCACACCAGAAAAATTGCAGAGGGGCAGCTGTGTTAGTCTGTATATAGCAAACACCGAAAGTCCTGTGGCACCTTAAAGACTAACATGTTTCTTTGGGCATAAGCTTTTGTGGGCTACAACACACTTCATAAAATGCATGAACACCTGTGTTCATTCATCTGACAGTTGGCTGCAGGCCACGAAAGCTTATATCCAAAGAAATTTTAGTCTTTAAGGTGCTACAGGACTTTCATTGTTTTTACACTAGAAAAAGGTGAACTCAATACTAAATCAGCATTTGAGGGCAATGTAGCAGCTTCTCTTGTGATTCTTGAGCGTCTGATCAAGCTTTTGAGGAGTTTGCAGTTTACTAAATTGCCAACAGGATGAAAGATTGAATACAGAAAACAAGTTATCCATTAATCTTTGGGTCCATATGTAAGATGACAATCTCTTTCTTAATCTTGATGCTATCTGCAGCACGTGTAAATAGTCCATATTTTAAAGGATTATCCATGTTGCTACATGACAAAAATTTAGTATATGGTGTTTTCCAACTTCATTGGTTTAGGCAATTTAAAAATTAAGGAAACTGAATTGCAAAGATATTTCACACAGTAAGTGCTGTATAAGTTATAGATGCATAGCTGGAGATAATCCTTCTGAGATCTATCCTTCATGAATTGTTTTACAGATGGTGAAGCTCAAGCAATCTAGAAAATCATTCGGGTCCTTGTTGTACTATAGTTTGTTTTAAGATTTAAGAAAGATACAATCAAACTATCAATAAACATTGAGTCTGCTGCAGGGTGAATATTAGCCCGGTTTTACCTTCTTTCATTAAAGCTACTTTTTTTCCCCAACTAAAAGAATATCTGTGATAAATTATTAAAGATATTAATATTTTTACCTCCCACTAATGCTGTTGTATTCTTTTGGAAAAAATGAATTTATAGAAAATTATTGTCTGCTAAACTGCTAAGTAGAACTGATTGTAGGTGGAAAATTTGGGAGAGAAAATCAATGTATATCATTATCCCTGGGAAGATAGGAAATAGTAGCATACAGAGTCATGAAGTTATGTACCCTGATCCCAGTGATTCATAGGGTGATGTGTGTACTGACTTCAAGAGGATAACTTGCAACTTCATAAATATAGGTATTTTGGTTTTTTTTTTAAATCTCTAAACTTAGTACAGAAAAAATAAAGCATAAGCCTTGACAAACTGCATAAGACAACTTTCATGATGGAACATAGATCTCAACCGGGCAGAAATACTAACAGTCCCTTCTCAAACATTTAAGAGGTCTCTGATGTAGTTTCATGCATAGGTATATAGAAAGGGATAAATAGTCCTACTACACATGCAGCAATTTCCTGCACCATCCTTGAAAAACCTTAATACAATAAGTTTTTGTGTTACTGTGGGCTGGGATTCTATGTAACATGTCTGGAGGACGGAAGAACTAGGAATTCAATATATATTGAAAATGTGTCAAACAAGTATGGACTTATGGAATGTTAAGAGGATTTCCTGGGTATTCCCTAGGAAGAGGTTAGTGTAAATTATGCAGTCATTATCTGTTTATACCAAAACCAAGCATTTTCAAGCTAGCTCCTGAGGAGAGGATTGTCATCCGCTGGTTACCTGCCACTGAAGGCCCAGGTCAAAGACCTGAGCTGTATTTAAAAAACAAACAAAATAACACCAACTGACCAACCTTATCTCATCGCATGTAAGCCGAGAATTTTGTGCCTGAAAATTGGCTTCAAAACAGGCTCTTGGCTTACACTCAAGGGAATACAGTAGACAGCCCCTCCCAGGAGTTTCCCAGACCATGTGGCAGGCTGGAGCCCCAGTGTTGCCGGGCGGCCATCTTGGGCAGTCGGCTGGGGCCGGGGCTGGAGTGAGGAGGGGACCCCGGCGTCTGGAGCGGCCACATAAGGGGGCCAGGGGGGGTCGGCCTGGACATTGAGGGGGGGATTCAGGGACCGGGGGTCGGGGAGTTGGGGAAAGTGATGGGACAGCCGGGAGGGTTTGGGGGAGGTTTCAGGGAGGCCAGGCAAGGGGCAGCAGGGCTTGGGCACTGGGGGGGGGGAGTCCAGGAAAGCGGCAGGAGGACCCAGGGTTTTTGGGGAGCCCAGGGAAGCAGCGACAGGGACTGGAGGAGCAGGTGGCCGCCGGGGGGACGGGGCAGAGACGGGGGGCAGCAGGGGTGACGGAAGTGAGGAAAAGGGAGGGCAGGAGTGAGGAATGGACAGCAAGGGGACAAGGGAAAATCAGCAGCAGAGATTTTGGGGTAGGGAAGCTGTCAGAAACTCCAGAGGAAGCCAGCAGCAGTGGGTGGGGGTTAGGGGCTAAAGCCAAAAGGGGACCTCGGCTTATACCCGGGTCACCAATTTTAGCTTCTTTTGGGGGCTCAGAATTGGGGGGGTTGTCGGCTTAAACCCAGATCAGCTTATACCCAATTATATATGGTATGTAGTTTTTGTTCTAGATCTAAGACCGATACAAGCTTGTAACCTTGGAAAACCTAACTGTGAGTTTTGAAGGGCTGAAACCTTTCACAGCCCAACATTGGTACTGAGGTGATATCTACTGAGCTTTTTATCATGCATATAGGTTTTGGGGGGGGGGGTTAGTATGTTTTCTTTGTAACGCTTTTACCTTAAGAATAAATGTGCTGTTGAAGGATGGTGGAGGGGTAACACAGGCGCAGTCTCCTTGAAATTGTGCCAAATACACTTTATAAATCTCTAGAAATTACTTGAAGATATTAACAATGCATAACAATAACAATAAAATGATTTTAAGGTCTTTTGTCTTGAGTTATACTGTTGAAAAAGGTTGAGTTCTACTTTTCCTTTGAATTATATGTCCTGACATGTTTCAGGACATTGAACCATAAATCTGTCACTTGTCTATATGGACTAAAGCTGCACCTCTCACTTGTGTAATTTAGGGAGTAAGGAAGAAACAGATCTTTGACAGTTCTGGGGGACTTTAAATGGCAAGACAGTTGTTTGAAAGCATGTTTGTGACACCTTAGGAGTAATCCTGCTGGATGTGGTTAGTGGATGTAATACAGATCCTCAGCCAAAGGTGAATTATAAGTGCAATTTTCATCATGTGGCTCTAGCACATGGAAGTCAGCATCACAGAAGTATGATTCAGTACCTTAAGAGACCATGTATTTCTTTGTCTTTATCTCTGGCTCTGTGTTGATATAGATGATATTAAAACACATTATGATTCTATAATGTTGTCCCTAAATACTCTGTTTTTATGATGCAGCATCTGATGCTTAGATGAGCCATCATAAAACTAAAAAGCTAAGCAACAATCAGCAGTTATGGAGGAAATTCAAATGAGATGTTAAAAATAGGGTGAGATGAATCTATAAATGAATTTTTACTGGCATAAGAACATATGGCATTAGTTTCTGTTGTTTTCCACTAAATCCTTGTTTTTGTAAGGCATGATACAATAGTTGTTCTTAGTTGATGATTTGACTGTTTGTTTAGATGTCATTGGATTTGATGAAATAACCATTGGTCTGCAGCACATTGCTTTCATAATGTTGAGCCTTTTATTGACATGTTATCTGAAAGTGCAAAGTCACTGAGCCTAGTTTTTCAAAGGTGCTGAACCCAGGCAGTTCCAGTGACTTCAATAAATACTGCAAGTCCTCAGCACTGTGAAAATCAGACCCATCGTTCTTAGGTTTAGATGCCCCCCAATGTGAGATGCATGATTTATGTTAGATACATTTACAACTGTTCCATGAAAACTAAATTTGGTGTTATGTGACTGTTTATTATTAGAAATTAGCAGACATCAGGGATGGGAGTTGGGTCATAAAATTAAAATTATAGAAAATGTCACACAAATTCAAAAACTCTCCTGTCTTCCATTATGTCCTGTCCTTTATTTCAGTCTCTTCTCACACATTGTAAAGGGCAAGCTTGGGTGTTAGCAGATTGTAAGGTTGGGCAAAATTTTGATGAAGCATATACCTCAGCAATATGTTGATCAGTTGTGTAGCTTTCTACACAATTCAGAAAGTTTCATGCAGGGGTGGAGCAGAAACTCTAAATCATTAAGTAAGAGACGTGGAAATTATGCTGGGAAGACTGAAAGAAAAAATGTTGATTTTATATTGAACAATAGCATGGTAGAAAACACGTTGCTAAACTCTTCAGATTGAAACCCAGTTGTACAGCTTTAAATCCCTTTAGTGACTACTTCAAGTGGATTACTTGTGCCAGAGGGTGTATCAAGAGGCGTAAGGGTTTCACAGCTGGTTGTTTTAGGCTTCTTTGCTGTAGGTCTGCTTGACAGACACTAATAGAGGTTTGTCTTTTAAAATTTTGTACCTTTCCAGTGCAGTTACAAATCCCTGAGAACCAGTTGGTGAAAGCCAATCAATTACATTATATTGTGCTGGTTGCTAAAATTATTTATTTGTCTGCCCTTAACTCTATCAGAGGTTTTATTATGAAATGTAAAACCATGTTAGTCCTTATGACCGACTATAAGAAATGCTACATCTTTTTAATTGTCCTAAAGTTTTTACATGTTACTTATGAAGAGGAATGCTTATGAGTCAAGAGGGTTATAACAATAGAGTGGCACAAATCTTCAGCACTGTCCCTTTCTTCACCTTGATAAATCATATCCAAATGAAGACTATAGCATGTGTAAGGCAATAGTGAGCCCTAAAGTAACAGAATCTCATAACGGTCATAGTGCAATGTTATTTACGGATTACTTGGAAGGTAAAATCATTTAATGGAGGATAAGCCGTCCTCATCCAAGTAGTGCCCAATTCTCATTTATAGTGAGCCATTTTACATTACTCTGGCAATGTATGAGTTACATTTATACTGTATTTGTCTTCTTTATACTGCCAAAGTGGTGTAAAGTGCCTTAGTGCAACTGAGAATCAGTCTTATAAGTTTATCTTTCAGCAGAATACTGTCACAGAACTACAGGATCTGTGCTACATTCTAGCTTTTGAAACATTTATTGGAGGGACCCCTTTAGCTTGCTAGATTTCCCCCACCCCACCCCCAACTGCTCTGTCAGAATAGGCCCCATGGCTTTACTGCCTCCTAGATACCGGACTTCAGCACTCTTGCTTCGCACCATGAGCTCTGCTCAACAGCTCCAACTTAAACAGACTTCAGGTAGAGACATGTTCACTCTTCAGGGACTAATGCACACTAGCCAATATTTGCAGCAAATCCCCAAACAGTTTTCAAACTAAAATAGAATCTGTTAGTACTGGAAGTGCATAGATAAGCATAGATAAATAAAGCATAGTCCATTCTGGTCAAGCCACAGTTCACTAACCAAAATGTAGTCTCAGATTCTCTCTCTCTCTGTCTTCCTTCCTTAGTCGGTTCCCAGGTGAGTGAGTTCCTAGCTTCTTCCAGAGCATGCAGTTTATTCTCTATTGGACGCTCTGTTCTTGGTTTTGTTTCCAGGCTGGGTCACACTGAGTTCACAGCTGCCCTGCCAGAATTTCCCACTATTGAGAGTCAATACATAAATCAGTAGAGCTTGAATTGTGTCTCTGGACCTGTGCTGATCTGGGTCGGTTTCAGCCAGTTCCTTAATGGCTCTATTCATTGCAGCAGAAGAGGGAGGTGACACATGTACTTAAGCCATTTAGACTCATAGACTCTAAGGTCAGAAGAGACTAATATGATCATCCAGTCTGACCACCTGCACAGTGCAGGCCCCAGAACCTCACCCACCCACTCCTGTGAGAAACCTCTAACCTATGACTGAGTTAGTGAAGTCCTCAAATCATGGTTTAAAGACTTTAAGGTACAGAGGATCCACCAGCAAGTGAGCAATGCCCCATGCTATGGAGGAAGGTGAGAAGGAAGGTGAGAAACCTTCAAAACTCTAGCCAGTGTACCCCAGGAAAAAATTCCCCCTCAGCCCCAGATATGGTGATCAGTTAAACCCTGAGCACACGAGCAAGTCTCACCAGCCAGCCATGCAAGAAAGAATTCTCTGTAATAACTCAGAACGCAGCTCATCTACGCTCCCTTCTTAGGCCACTGGCATAGCCACCACCAGTAGTCAAATCTCAGTCAATTCCCAAACCAGGCCATCCCATCGTACCATCCCCTCTATAAATTTATCGAGCTCAGTTTTGAAGGCAGTTATGTTTTTGCCCCCACAGCTTGCCTTGGAAGGCTATTCCTGAACTTTACTTGTCTGACAACAAATGTAATCTTTTCTCCCCTACTAACAATGCAAAAGTATTAAGAAAATCCCCCTTTAGTCATAAACACCAAAGCACATCATGACTTTATAGCATGGATGAAATCCAACTTTGTACAGGGTCAGTATTCACTTGCAGAAAATAAATACTTTTTGGGTAACTAGGCAGAACCAAAGAATACTCTTTTTTTTACTGCTATAGGCAGAAAGAATGATCAAGTCCATTCTATCAAAGCTACTGTTGTTCCTAGACTTGACAGAGGAAGCTCTAAGAAGATTTTCTAAAATAAACAGGAATAGCATAGAAAGCAAAACAAAAGGTATTTTGTGAAGGTCAGTGATTTGGAATGCTGTCCCCCTAACATTAGTTGTAGTTTAGATAAGTGCTAATTGCAAAACGCTTTTTTTTTTTTCTTTTTCTTTTTTTGTCATCTCTTCACTCTTGAGAGTCTGTTTTGCACTTGAGCCAAACCAAACATTTCACATACTGCCAGAATGGCAGCACACAAGCTGTGCTTACACAGAAGGTAGATACAAATGAATTAAATTAGATCATTTGCTTTGTAAGCAGAAGGGTGGGGGTTAAACCAGTTTATAAAATGAAATCTGAAAATCCCTCTTTGTGTATTTGCCTGAGTATGTTGGCCTTGGCTGTTTTGAGTACCTCGTTGACGCAAAGCAGTGAGAAAGTTACCCTACGGAAGCAACCAGGGATTCCCTGGTTCCGTGTAGGTGGTATGTTGGAGGCAAGGCAGAGTGTACGGAGCTCCACCGTATCCCCAGCCAGCACAGCAGTCATGCGGGACCAAATGCAGCTGGCAAAATTTAGAGTGGCCGTAATAGGCCCATGATTGAGAGAGTAGAAAGCAAGCTTAGATCCATCTTTGCCACACAGCATCCTGTGCTCTTATCTGTTCTACTGACTGTAAAGTCTGTGAAACTTAGCATTGGACGACAGTCTTAATTAATCATATAACATATATACATATATATGTGTGTATATATATACACACACACACACACACACACTCTTATCTTTTGCAAGGAGGATCTCAAATTATTTTAGAATGATTTAAATATGAGATGTAAAAATACAATACAATTACAATTTGCTCTTTAGCATCTGAAAAATAAAGTGTATCCCAAAATAGAGAGAACATCAAGTTTTTACCTCAAATGTTTCATATTTCCAAGTCACGTCCATAGGAGCTATATACAAGTCCATAGGGGCATAGGGGCACAATGTAGCTCATAGAATGGCAAAACTAAATAATAAAATACTAGTGGAGGACTGAATAAATTGGGTGCAGGCACATCAAGTAAAATGTTTTCAGCTTAGACCTCTAATAAGGAGACAGAGAAATCGGGCTGGTTCCAAGAACAAGAGAGAAACACAAGAAGGTGCTTGCACCAACAGTAGTGAGACTGCAGAGAGGAAGTGTGTGTTATGCTCGTAAATAAGAAAGGAGAATGCTTCAAAAGATAACATCCTATGTGGTGATTTAATAAAATCAAATACACACTTTTGGCATGGAGCTTCATGATCTTCTATAGGGGTTTGAAAAAGATTTAAAATAAATTTTCTTGAATACAACTTGGTAAAATTGATGTATATTTAAAATAAAATGTAGTTTTATTGTGCATACTGCAGCTCTGTAATAGGGCAAACAGAAAGGCATTTTTGCAGACATATTTAACTGAAAGAAAAGAAAAATATAATAAAAATGTGGTGAGCAAAGGCACTGTATGATAAATAAATGTGCTACTTCCTTTAGTGAGCCCCTGAAATATTCTTCTCTAAGACTTAATGGCTTCCAGTGCTGTCTGTAATCTGGTTATTACCAGAGTAATACCTAGCTTTGAAGGTAATTTGTCAGAGCTGTAGTTCACACACATACCAACTTGATGTTTAATATAATGAAAATTGGATTTATTTTAAGATTGCAAGATAACCAGATTTGTGTAATGATAGGAGCCATTTAATTTAATTCAAGTAGAACTTATTTTCTCAGTGATGCACTTCGTTGTTCAAACATCCAGCCTTATACATTTTTCAGCATGAAGCCTAGTGTGGTATCACGTGTAATCTCTCACAGGCTACAAGTCAGGAGTCTGACGTTGGCAGAGGCCATCATCTCCGTAATGCAGTTGGTGTGTTTCAGGAAGGAAACAGACTGTCAAAACATACAACAGTTCAGCTAGCTTGCCAAGATTTGGCATTCACTATAAAAACTACAGTACTTCCCCAGCCCGAAGGGAAGACAAAGCAAGCAAAGTAGGTTAATTGGTGAGAATAGCTGACAAAATACATAACGTAGTCAATCTAAAAAAGAAGTGGAGCAAGGAAAAACATATATTGCACATTCAGCCCTTGCTTTGTGACATAAACTGTATAGCAGCATATAATATGGAAATGCAATTTATGAGTATATTCCTGCTACAGAATGTCACTGTATATTAGTTTCTCCCTATTGAGCCCTGCAAATAATGTAGTGGCTAGCACCTCTGCTTAATATACAGAAGGTCCTGGGTTCAATTCCCAGGGAGGTTGGACTCAATGATCTCATGAGGTCCCTGCCAGCCTATGATTCTATTCTATTATAATTAATTGCCAGCTCTCTATTTTATATTATAACCCACAGCTCTAGCTAGGATTGGGGCTCCATTGTGATGCATGCTGAAGAAACACAGGAGACATGGTGTTTGCTACTGCTTCCATTACATGTACTGATATTGGTGACCCATGTGGTGTTTACAAATTTCAAGGCCAGAACCCTATTCCAAGGTATATGAATATCAATGAGGTCCTATTTTTGAGATGTAGAGCCAGATACTGATTTCTGATATATCTGATTCATACTTATGAATCCAGAGTATGTCCATTGAGGCCAATGAACATACTCTGAATTCATATTAATGGAAGTGAATAATTATTGTGACTAGACACTCAGGCCAGAATTTAGTCCACAAATAAGTTGTATTTTGTAACCTTGTCAGGTAAAGGAAATGAGAATTTGAGCATTCTGTTTGCTGTGGATGTATTAAAACATGGTGTAAGGACTTAAGATACCTGTGCAATTGGTGTATCTTATATTTTATTAGCATTAGCTATGCAGTATTCCTGTGTCCTTACTGGACAAGGCCATTGTATGGCCATATGACTATTGTTAACCTTTCTGTTCAAGAAAGTTTAAAGATCTTTCCCATATTTCATCCTCTTGGTGAGTCACAGAGTGCTGAGTTTATGTAAGAAACCTTGTGTTACACTAGTGGAAATTACGTCAAGTTGAAAGCTAATTTATGTAGTTTCCCAGTCAACACGGAAGAATATTAAGTCCTTTGTCACTGATCACATCCATAGATCTGCAAAAAAAAAAAAAAAAAAAAATCATCATCTCAGGAACTCAACATCACTTATGTGTCACCATCCTGCAGGGGGCACACTTGACATCACTGCAGCATAGGGAGCACACTTGCTAACTACAAACTTTTGATGGATGCTGCTTGTTTCCCGCTGTAGGTGGTTGTGCTCCCTGACCTTTTCATTCTCACTTTGGAGTGTGCCTTCTGGAAAATAAGAGCCCCTGGTCTCCCTTGAGCTCCAGGACAAATTGTGCCTGGCCTTTTAGTGTGATGCATGGGAGTGGGAGAGGTATGCACTCACATACTCGTGTTCAGTGATTAGGCATAAACTGGCTGAAAATGATTTAGGAACGCAATAGGAAGAATATTGCCCAGAACTGGACAGCAAAAGGTGAACAGCTTTACTTTGTGGTACTGTATCCATCCAGCACAGGGCTGAGCTCTAGTCAGTTGATACAGGAGAAACCTGGTAAAACACTGGAATCTGACATGAAGTACCTTATTCACACAACCATTATCCTTTGAATTGCAAGCATTTCCATTAATTCTGAAAAAATTTATCACCCATCTCTAAGACGAAATGTGGAAATTAATAAAACATTTGGTTTTAGAGTAAAGTTAGGATCTTGGAATTCTGATTTATTCGAAACAGAGACAAATAGTACCTGATTTTTGCAGAAACAGGATTGCTACATTCTTTTGAGTCTAATCAAAGGTGTTGTAGTTTAGGAATAAATTAATCGGTTTTCATTTTTTTTTACAGCAGTACATTTGTTTGGCTTAACATGGCAACTGCAGCCTGTTGAAGGTCAGCTCTATGAAAATGGAGTTAGCAAAGGAAACAAGGGGACAGAATCCATGGATACCACTTACGCACCAATCGGAGGAAAAGTGTCTGATAAAACAGAAAAAAAAGGTAGGTGAAGACTGCACAGCAGGAAAAAGAATTGGGAGGATTTGAACTTCAATACAGTTTAATACCATTCGGATTACATATTTGGCACAGTTTGACTGTTTTTAATTAAGTTCAGTCTCCTTGCTGAAATTTTAAACCACTCAACAGGTCATATTGTGCCACTGTTTTGGTTTGGTTTTGGTTTTGGTTTTCAAACAGAGCTCCCAAAGTCATTCAGAAAGTGGTCCTCATGGAATAAAATACAAGTTCTCAGTTTGAAAAAAGCGGTGAAATTTGGCAGATATAGAAAAACTCTAATATATTTAATAAATAAAATAATTTAAGAATACATTTTTTCACAAATAAAATAAATTAAGGTTCAAAAAATATAACTCAGGACAACTCCAGAAACTAGCACTGACATTTGGAAATTTGATATTTGTGAACGCTGTACACTGAGATACTTATATGTACAATGAAATACTTGCTTGGTTCAAAGAAAGCTAGTGCTGGAAAATCAGTAGTTAGATATCCTCCTGTGAAGTGGGGATGGTGCAATGAGTAAGAAAAGTGCACTTTCTTCAGGCCTGAGGCATGACAGTATTGGATTCTACAATAACTATTCTGTGCTATAATGATTAATTGAGGAATGTAATATTTGGACTATATGAATACTGCCACTAAACACCATTATCAGATGATGAATTATATTTCATGTATGTGGTTATTGTATGTATCAACAGGCACTTCTTTCATCTATAGTCATGTAAAACTAACCATAAGAATATATTTTTGTAAAGCATACCTATATCTATAACCTCAAAGAAGACATCCTCAGCTGAAAGAAAATAAGATCTTGTGAGATGCATTTTTTCAAGACTGTCAGCACTGACAACACGAATCAGCCAAATCTGGTTGCATCAATATTTTTGCTTGCCTAATTCATAGCATACAGACACATTTAAAACCATATTATACATTTCCAACAAAGAAATGAACATTTTTGCTTTGGTGAGAAAACAGTTTGTCTTTTTTAAGGGCCATAATCTCTTTCTGGCAATCCCATTAATTTAAAATGCAGTATTGTGTCCTTGACCTTAGTTATTGCACTAAAATCTTGTAATTGAATCTCTTTAATTATCATGTGTCAATATCACCAAAAACTTCCGTAGTGCTTTACTTAGCCTAGGGTAACTGCTTGCAAAGAGACACTAAGATCTGATATCTCTAAAGTCCTTGAAATGGGTGAGAGTTTTTCTTTTTATTATACATTAGCAAAAGGGAAATTGTATTTTTCCCCCTCCTCATTTGATTCCTAATCACACCGGAAAGCTTGAGTTCATTTTCAAAACTCAAAATTCAGGAATTTGTTTGGTAGAAAAAACTAGAAAAAAAAAATTAGTAGAGTCCTGCTGATCACTGGAGAGCCACAGATGTGGGTGTGGATAACTGCAGACCCATTGTTGCGGATTGACCGGATGCGAATTGTATTTTTATCTGCCCAGGACGTGATCCATCGCTGCCGCTGCTGCTGTGATCTGTGTCAGCAGCATGCAAAGCAACAAGGAAGCACTCCAGTCAATCCTCGCTCAGCTCTGATTGTGGTGTGGCAGCTAATCAAAGTCTCAGTAACAGCAGGCTGGGGCATGGAGAGTCACTGCTCACTGTTGATCAGTCAGCATGCTGGCCTTTGATTGGCTCATTCCCTAGACTTCCCTGCCCACTTCCTCCATTTCTTGTTTGCAGTTCGCATGCCATGCGGTCAATCAGAGATTTCACTGGTGGCCAAGGAAATCTGATTGACAGCACAGCATGCAAACTGCAAACAAGAAAAGGCTGGGACCCATGTAGGCAATGAGCCAATCAAAGGCTAAAATGTTGACTGTGAGCCCAAGGTCAGTTTTGGATGCAGTTATGGATATAAATAAAACATGGCAAGTGAATCACGTACCAGATAGATAGCGTCACTGAGTGAATGTGGAAAGGATGCAGATCTGCATGTTTTTTTATCTGCACAGGGCCCTAAAAATTAGTCTGAAACTCTCCCAAAATCATTAAAGAACAAGTCGGAAATTATTAGAACTTAACGTAATGGATTTACTTGAGAATTCTTAGAGAACTCATTCTGTACTCTACATTTAGGGAGGATACATCTGTTATTCATTCCTTACACAAATATATTTATAGTCAGAGCCTACTTAAAGCAACTGTAAAGCCAGCAGATCCAGCACTCTGACATCTTTGCAAATTATGGCCAGATTATTCTCTTTAGACTATGGAGGGAAGTTGATCTATTTTAATTTGACTTTCATTCACTGAACTGTGGAAGTCACAGGAGTGTCATCACGCCACACTCCCTGTATTGGACTTTTATGTCCCTACTAATCTTGGTTGAGTTGACATTCAAAACAATGCACCATGGGTAGCTATCCCACAGTGCGGCTAGATGGAGAAGCTTGCATGTAGATTGGTGCCCTCCAGTGATGCAACATGCTCCCTCCAACTCCCTTCTTGTGGCAAACAAATGGGAAAAGGTTTATTGTGCCATTTTTATCTACCACACCTCCAGAGAGGCATGGAGCCATCTCATCTCTTCATGATCATTGAGTGCATTATGAATATCTCACGCCTTATCCTGGAGTATTTTCAATAGCAGGACAAGAGCCACCATGTTAAAAATAGTGATGCTACTGTGGCTGCCATGCTACAGCCATTGAGTGTCATCTTCAGTCTGTGAAGCGACAATTCTGAGCCTGGGAAACAAGCGCAGATTGGTGGGGCTGCATTGTGATAGCCATGTGAAATGATGAGCAGTTGCTACAGAACTTTTGTATGTAGAAGTCTGCTTTCCTTAAACTTTGTGTCCTGGCCCTGAAGCATGTGAATACTCACTTGAAATCCATTCTGACAGTGGAGAAGTGAGCAGCCATTGGTCTGTGGAAGCTAGCAATGCCAGACTGCTACCAGTCAGTTGGAAATCAGTTTGGAATGGGGAAGTCAACCATAAGAGCTGCTATAATGAAACTGTGCAGAGGCATTAATAGACACCTGCTATGAAAGGTATTGACTTTGGGAAATATGCAGAACATAATGAATGGATTTGCTGCAATGGGGTTTCCAAATTGTTGGGAGCCGTAGATGGGATGCCTAGCCCTATCTTAGCTCCGGACCATCTAGCCACAGAGTAAGTAAACCACAAGGGATACTTCTCAACAGTCTTGCCACTCCTTATGGCCCACAAGGGATGTTTCATCTACATCAGTGTTGGGTGGTCTAGAAAGGTAGAAGACACATACATCTTTAAGAACTCAGGTCTGTTAGAAAGGGTGCATGCAGGAAGTCTCTTACCTGATCAGAAAATAAATATTGGGGATGTTAAAATGCCAGTAGAGATTGAGGTGGGGGTGGGAGGGCGGAGGAGAGAGATCCTGCCTACTCTTTGCTTCACTGCTAATGAAGGCCTACACTAGCCAATTTCCCAGTGATAGGGAGCATTTCAGAAATAGGGTCAGCAAGTGCAGAATAGTGGTGATGTGCATTTAGACATTTAAAAGGAACATGGATTAATCTTCTCACTAGACTTGACCTCAATGTCCACCCCACCCCACCCCAAAAAAACATACCAACAGTTATCTGTGCCTGCTTTCTGCCCCATAATTTCCATGACACACAAGGTGAGATGCTCCCCCAGGGCTGGGTCATGGAGGTTGATAGGCTAGCCACAAGTTTTGAGAAGCCAGATGCCAGTGTTGCAGCCAGAGCAAACCCCAAAGCGCTTCGTATCAGGGAAGCATTGAAAAAATGTTTTTGCAATGAACAGCTGTAACGTATGTGCCTGTCAGCGCTGTGCGCTTACTTTCCATCGCCCACCAGTGCACCATCCTCCCTCCTCCTGCTTTCCCTGCTGACAGCACCCAGGCTATGAGTGAATAAAGACAGATTTTTTTTAAACCAGTTAAGCTTCATTTGTGTCCTGTGTTATTGTGGAAGAAGGAACTAAAAAGGAATGCTACAGTGCAGGTCTTAAAGGGACCATTGCTGCCTCCTGCTTGCCTCAACTGGCATGGAGTACAGCATATACGGCACCCTGCTCAACCTCCTCCTGGAGCGTTTGGAGTGGAGGTTGGCAATACAGTTTGCTGAGCCCTTTGGAGGGGCTGGAGAAGGAGTCTTTCCTGCTACTGCTGTTCCTGGAGCTCTACCAGGCACCTCAGCATGTCGAACTGATCCCTTATAATATGCAACATCTCCTGTTGTGTTGCATGTTTCTGCACTCACGCTGATCTTCTGTCTTCCTTGTCCATGTCCAGTTTCTGAGACAAAGACATCCTCCCAGCTCTCAGCTCTGTATTAACTGCCATGGAGGCAATCATCAGCTTGCTGAATATGTCATCCTTGATCTTTTTGGGTTTTTTCCTCCTCTTGCTAATCTGGGAGAGGCACTCCATGGGAGCTGGGTAGCTGAAGGTTGAAGGCTGTAAGGCAAGCAAAGCACACAGTTCCCATTGTTAGGTGACCCTCATGTAGTTTTTAAAATGTTGCATTGTTAGAAGAACTCCCTTCAGTATCCAGAACACAAGGCCGTAGCCATGCTCCAATCTGAACGTACCTCAGCGGTTGGACTCCCATTCCAACCACAGTAAGCAAGAAGCAATCAGCAATCAGCTCTCCATATACAGTTAACCAAGGAGATGGACCATTGTGCTCCCATTTAACATCCCAAAGTGTACTTTGGGAGGAGATGGGCAAAATGCATCACAGGAAGCTATGGATAAATTGTAGTTGCATATGTGTATAGGATGACCAGTAAAGGGACCATTAAACTTCATGTAAATGGTGCCATGGTATCTTGTGTCCAAGGGATACCATACAGGGCGGGGAGGAAGACGGCATTGGTCTGTTACCAGTAGCATTGTGCCATCTTCCCTAGATGACCATGTGTGATATCAGTCTCTTGATGACAATGCAGATGGAAAGGGAAGATTTGCTGCAAGCACTGGCATATGCCCCCAGCCTTTATGCTGCTCTGCTCATTCTGCGATGATGCCTGCTCCTTGAATAGCAGCCTGGTGTTGTAAAGTTTCCTGCCATGGTGGAAATAAAGCTGCCCTCCCAAGAAACCTTCAGCAAAGAATTGCAGAGTAACTTCATAAAAGTTTCCTAGAGTTATCCATGGAGGATTTTCGTTACATTCCTACACACATAAATGGGCTGTTCCTGGAGTGACCCTCTGCCAAAAGCTCACGTGATAAACGAGTTAGTTTTTAAAAATGCTACCAGCATCCTGGTTTGGTTTCCTCTACTTAAGTTCATCTGCACCCAGGAAAGCCACGCCCTCAAAACAAACTCCATTTTCCCCATAAATTAGCATGACTGGAGCATAACCGCTGCAATGAGATTTGATAAACACACTCACCAGATATACCTTCCCTGTCATCTTGGTCAGTGATGCTATCCTGTAACCAGCTGGGCTGCATGGTGACAGAGTGAAAATTGCATGCAGCTCCTCATAAAAGTGGCTTGTCTTTGGTGACAAGCTAGAACTATTTGCCTTTGTAGTTCACTAATATGCCTGTCTCAGATCTTTGCTTTTAACAAGGCGCTGCTGCATATACTTGTTCTGATCCTTCTCAGCCATACCACATATCATCATCTCATAGAGATTGTAATTTATTTTGCTGACTTGAAGCTAAGCAAGAACAGATTCCTTGCTGCACAGGCTAGTAAGATCCAAGACCTCAGATCAGCTGCATTCTGGGATGCATTTGGGGAGCATGGTCTCCATAAACTGTTTTGCTACCAACTTCTTCTCTCCATGCTGACCAAACAGGAAATGGAAATTCAAAATTTCCTGGTGCTTGAGGGGAGAAGGTTTTTCTGCTTGTGTGGCCACGATGCAGCAGAGTGCAAATGTCCAGTGCAGTCAAAATAGAGAATTATGGGATAACTCTCAAAGGCCTTACATTGCTCTCTAATTCATACTAATTGATGCTGATTCAATCCATGGAATTCAGCTTCGGCACTATGCCACTGGCAGTGGTGGTTTTATTATGTTAAAGTTTGCCACTTGTTAAATTGGCATAACTGATGTGTGAGTGGAGACGCATGGTGGGGGTGGGGGTGGGGGTATCTGATGGAACCGGCTTTACATCAGCTCCCATTGTCAGCATAGACTACGCCTACTGCTCTCTTATTCACAACATTGTGTACACTTGTCAAAGCCCATGTAAGATCCCCTCAAGGATCCTTATACTAGTAATGTATTCTGTAAATGTCTGGCCACAGTTTTATTAGTCTAGTGTTCTTTTCTGTGCAGTGTGCATTATTCCATATGTATTATTAAAGGGTGGGATTCATCTTCCAATCTAGTTGTTCATCTCCGTGCTCCAGCCGCCCTTGATGTTTTCTTGGGTGAGGCTCCTGCTTCTGCTGAAGTATGAGAGAGTTTTGCAGATTTTGCAGTTTACTTAGATGGTTGCAGGATTGGGCCCCTGGTTTGCAACCTGTCAAGATGCTATCTGTTGGAAGGCTGAAAGAACATAAAGGAGTGATAGAAGCCAGCAAAGCATGTCTGTGCATAGTTGGTGTGAAAATTTCTCTCTATTACTCCTCTTTCCCCTAATATTTCACCTCACCAGTGACGAGTTATATCCTCTGATGCGTGCAGATGTATTGCTTGCATAACGACAAGATGTCAAATACCATTTAGATGGAATGCCTGTCTCTATTGTCGTACCTCACTATCTTGCATGCATCAAAGCCAAACCATTATCTTTATCAACAGTAATGTTCTTTATTTTTCAGACTGGATTAGCAATATCATAGTAAATTTGTTAGGAATAGTGGTTAAGAGAAACCGTGGCTTGGACTTTCACTTTCACTGACCAGTCCTGATAGTCTATGCGCTGTTTTCAGTGCTATCCCGTTGTATATCTTATAACGTTGTACCTACCAAGCTGCGGTCTGGAATAATTGCAAGAGGGATCTTTCCCAACTGTATTCTGTCAGTGCATATTCATTTGAAAGGTTTTTACTTGTGTTGCCCAATCAGTGTATGCAAAGACTTTCATTTTCACAGTTACATTGAGATTCCTTTGCAATCAGTAAAGTCTCCTGAAGTTTCCTGGCTGAAAGTGCCCTATAATATGTAGTTGTAAGTCTTGCTTTCTAGTTTAATTCCATTGTGGATTCACTGAATAATAATTAGCTAATTTCCAACATACTAATATATACTTAATTACCTATTATTACCTACCTAACGTATTATTTCCACTCTGTGACTATGACAAGTGATGGTTTTCTTTGTTTCTGGAAAATCAGTGTTTCAGAAAGGACGGGCCATAGACACAGGAGAAGTTGATATTGGAGCACAAGTTATGCAGACGATTCCACCTGGTTTATTCTGGCGTTTTCAGATTACTATCCATCACCCGATGTACCTGAAATTTAACATTTCACTTGCAAAGGACTCTCTTCTGGGAATTTATGGTAGAAGAAACATTCCTCCCACCCATACTCAGGTAATCAATAATAAAACCTGCGATTTTATTATGCTTTATGCTTTAAAAGAGCTGCAATAATGTTCACCCTTCACTTAGAAAGGAGGGAGAGAGATAAATATTAACCTTTTCCCATCCTTCCCCTTTCCAGTCACACTTAATGATTCTATGCTCATCTTTCTTGGCACAAGGGCAGTGGAACATTAGTATTGTTAATAATGCTTGTCATCCCAAAGTAAGTGGGGAAGGGACAAGGCATCATCCTGTTCTTCCTCTGTACCAGCCAGGAAAGAGGAAGACATATTGTAAAATACCAACTGGATCCATCCACCATTGGGATACTGTGATACTGGGCCTAGATGTTAAGTGAAAATCTACCTAGTTTCAATCTTGTTCAAATTTGAGCTCCTCCTATTTCGTTAACTTCTATGCACATCCAACAAAGTAAACTGCTCATGTGATTAACGTAAAGAGATATTAAGCAAAAAAGATATTTTAACTTCTAATAATAATGTTACTTCTAATTGTTTACTTGCAGTTAGGAATTTGCAAGAGGAAACCTAGCCAGGCCAGAAAAGCCTGATTCATTTCTCTAGCTAGGGAAATATTTTGTAGTCGTAATATTCTTGGCATATTAAGATTTCTGAAGTATAATTAAATGGTATCACGTCTCTGTGATAACTACAATGTTTCACAGTTTATACAACAAATATCAAAACCATGTATTTTTATACCTAAATGTATTTAATGCTAGCCTTTTCTTAAATTAAATGTTGTTAGATTTAATCTCAGAGGTGCTGAACATTCACAGTTCCTATTGCCTTTAACTGGAGTCGTGACTAAACATCAGGCTTCTGAATACCTAGAAATATGTAAACTCTTTTATATTTCTATTAAATGGGAATTTATAGAAGGCTTTCATCTTTTCAGATGGACTGAAGGCCTAACCAGCTTCCATTGAAGTCAACCGGATATAGTCTTACAGCAGTCAATGGTTCCAGTAAATGTTACCAATTTTCTGTAGTATGAAGTGGATTACATGTGTATTAATGCAACTGACCTGACCACAAATAAAGAGACATATGCATAGAAATTTAGATATTTGATCATTTTACAGGTCAGTCATTTTCACAGGTCAGTCATTTTCCTGTAGGCCAAAAGTTGGGCTTCTAAATCCATACTTTTGGCTCCTAAATCATACAGATTACCTAATTTAAGCACAAAGTTTGAAAATGTCAGGTCTATTCTCACTATACAGGTGTAATTTTGTTGTTAATCAGTTGGCTTCAGTGGAGTAAGTCTGGATTTACACTGACATAACAGAGATCAGGATTTATCTTTAATAACTTCCTTTTCAGAATGAAGAATGGAAGCTTAACAAACTAGGTTGTGCGGCCCCCACTCATGTTAGTGAGCACTTAATCAAGCAGTCCCTTTGAGGGTTATACTCGCATTAGTGAATACTTAATCAAGCAGTCTCTTTGAGGATAACTCTATCTGAATGAGGCATTTGCATTTGATTTGTCTGGTTTGTAACACTATAAATAATCTCAAGTTGGATAATTTTTGCCATTATTATTTCAGTTTGATTTTGTAAAACTGATGGATGGAAAACAGTTAATTAAACAGGAACCAAGAAACTCAGAGGAGTCTCAGCATGCTCCTAGGAATTTGATCTTAACATCCCTGCAAGAGACAGGTTTCATTGAATATATGGATCAAGGAGCTTGGCACATGGCATTTTACAATGATGGAAAGAAAATGGAGCAAGTATTTGTATTAACTACAGCAATTGGTAAGAACACTTACACTGCTATTCATATCCTGGTTATGATGTTAGAAAGCTGCATTTGAAAAGAAATCATTGAGCCTGAATTTCAGTCTGATTTCAACAGGTTTTTCGCTTTGCTTTAATAACACTGATTTCAGTGTCGTTACTTCTAAGCTATGCCAATGTAAGAGGAGAATCAGGAATTAAAAATGGTCTTTGTGAGTTAATTAAGCTGAACCTTTGGTATACCTTAAAATCATTGTATACTAGTGTTGAATGTCTAAGGACTTTCTGGGGTTTAAAATCTATTGCAATAAATTACAGGGGAAATGTATGCTCTTTCTTGTTTATTGCATATACACTCACAACCATTTTTTTAAAGAATGTTTTTCTTTTCCCTCTCCAGTAGGCAACAGTTAAAAAGGAACGTGTGCCCGGCAGTGTGCTTACACTGCTGATGAGGAATGGCTGGATACATAAAGAAGTAGAGGAAGCCATTTTGGCTTCTTTCTATTGAAGATATAAAATGGCAGGGAGGTGGGGTGCAGAAATGGTTACTACATGGAAAACGTCAATAGAAAAGTAATGCTAATTTGTGAGGTGGTGTTACAAATAATAGAAAGTAAAGAATAAAGCACAGTATTTTAATAGTTTAAAAAAAACTGAATAGCATTCTATTAGAAATGCTGTTTACTGTTGTTATTCAGCTAACAGATGCAAAAAGTACAGGTTTTGCTCAGTGAGAGAAACAAAAACCAGTTTTTGCACCTTTTTCTGTTCAACCATACACCGTTACTATTTGGTGCAGAAATGTCCATCTGGAGTAGGTTACTACCTGAGGATACTCTGTGGTATCCTTTTGTTGAATCTACTGGCAGTTAATCTTTTCAATTAATTAAAGTGGGAATATGTTTTATTAATTTTAAATATTGTTGGTGAGTAATTCTCATGAATTTGGTTTGTTATTTGAAGCTTAATTTAAGGCAAAGTCATTTAGTATTTCCAGCAGTTTTGGTTTGCTGTAAGATTTTAACCATTGTAAACTTCAGTTAACTTGGTAATGGACATGCTGTCTGCCTTCTCTAACCGTTAAATTCTGTGTTTAACTGATATTTAAGACCTTGGTGTATCGGGCAGTGGAGAGTGCCATTCAGACACAAGGACTTCACTCAAAGTAATCAGAAGGACAATAAGGAATTGTAGTAGTCTTAAAAAAAGACAAAATTTACTGTTTTTAGAATGGAAAGTGAGTCTCTTACAAAGCCAAAGAGACATGATTATTTAATCCCTTGGCTGTGTTAGCCTATGATTTAGAATTGGAAGAGTTTCATTTGCTTTCTTCCTTCCCAAGGAAGGTTGACAATAGTTTGCCTTCATGCAGAAATATCAGAGGCTGTACCATAGCATTTGTAGATATAGTGTAAAAATACCTAAGGAAATATGAATGTCTGTACTGAGTCAGACTATTGTCCCATCTAAACCTGTATCCTGTCTTCCATTAGTGGCTTTTGCCAGATACATTAGAGCAGTTGTTCCCAACCTTTTGGGCTTGAGGAACACAGATACCATTTTTACTACTCTGAAGGGCCACTGTTCTCCACCAGCAGCCCCTCCTTCCATCCACGGTGGACAGACAGAAGGAGTTCAGTGAGGAAACTGCCCCTTTTTTGATCTCCCATCTCCCTGGCTCCCGAGGCAGTGGCTCCCCTCTGCATCCAAGGGATCCTCCCCTCTCTTTGGCTCCAGCAGGGCACCTAGCACCAATGGTCATATGAGAAGCACTTTGCCATGTTCCCTGCTACAGACAAGGGGGAGGGGAGTGCTGATTACCCAGACCATTTGTCTGCAGCAAGGAGCCTGCACCTGTCTTTCAGCCCTGCAGAAACATGGATCCTTAGGCAGCAGGTTCCTTCTGCAGCCAGCAGGAGGGGAGCTGTGGGCCACTTTGAAAGTCACCAAGGGCCAGAGGGAGCCACTGCTTTAGAGAGAACGAACACAGCAGGGGACTTTATCTAGTGATCCATCTCCTGTTTTCCAGTTCCAGCATCTGGCAGTCAGAGGTTTAGGGACACAGAGAGGATGGCATGGTATTGTGTCACAGACCATCTTGATTAATAGCTATTGACAGAGCTATCCTCCAGGAACTCATCTAATTCTTTTTTAAACCTAGTGCTTCTTTTTGAACTAAACAACATCCTCTGACAATGAGTTGCACAGATTGACTGTGCATTGTGAAAAATACTTCTTTATGTTTGTTTTAAATGTTCTGCCTATTAGTTTCACTGAATGATACCTGATTCTTATGCTATATGAAGAGGTAAATAATATTCATTTTCTCCAATTATGGTTCTATAGCCCTTTATAATATTTTAGTCATCTCTTTCCTAAGCTGAACAGTCTGTCTTTTTAATCTTTCCTTGCATGGAGTTTGTTTCATACCCTTCATAATTGTTGTTTCCCTTCTCTGTACTACTTCCAATTCTAATATATTAGTTTTAAAATAGAGCATCTAGAACTGCAAGATCTTCAAGGTCTGGGCATACTAAGGATTTATATGGTAACACTGTGGTACTTTCTATCTCATTATCTATCCCTTTCCTGATGGTTGCTAATGTTTTGTTAGCTGTTTTGACTGCTGATGCTGCATATTGAACAGATGTTTTCAGAGAACCATTCACAACAATTACATGATCTCTTGAGAGGTAACAGCTAATTTAGATCCCTTCATTTTTTACATATAGTTGAGATTATTTTCAATTGTGCTTTTATTTGCATTTATCAGCATTGAATTTCATCTGCCATTTTCTTGCCCAGTCACCCAGTTCTGTGAGACCTCTTTGGGAATCTTCACAGTCAGCTTTATCTATGCTGCCTCATTTTGTATCATCTGCAAATTTTGCCACCTCAGTGTTTACCTCTTTCTCCAAATTGTTTATGAATATGCTTAAGAGCTCTGTTCCCAGTACAGATCCCTGGGAAACCTCACTATTTACCTCTCTTCACATGGAAACTGCCCATTCATTCCTGTACTTTGTTTCCTATCTTGTAGCCAATGATCCATGAAAGGACCTTCCCTCTTATCCTATGACTGTCTCATTATACTTAAGAGTCTTCAGTAAGGGATCTTTCAAAGTCTTACTGAAAGTCCAAATATCCTATGTCAACCAGATCACCCTTGTCCATATGTTTGTTGACACTCCCAGAGAATTTTAGTAGATTTGTGGGTTGTAATTTCCCTTTATGAAATTCTTTTGGACTCTTCATCGACATCATGTTTATCTCTCTGTCTGACGTTTAGCATTTCTACACATTGAACAGAGTTGGAGTAATTGCTCAGAGATGTCTGAAACACTACTCCACTATTTGCTAACATACTTCCTCAAAGTAGTAGGTAGCCTTTTAGCTGAGAAAACAGGAGGAGAAAATTAAGAAACACGGCTTTTTTGCTACTATTAAAGAGTGAGATGCCGAGGACTCATGCTATTTAAGAAGAAACATAGCATCTGTGGGCAAACTTCTTAGTTCCCTGAAGATTTTTGGTAAAACAGCAAAACTGAGCTGGTTAAACTACCAAGAACTTGGAAGCAGTAGAAATTACCACGTTGTTTCTCAGACTCTCACATGAGCAGTGTGATTTTGGAAAGAAGTTGCTCAAAGATGATGGAAATGAAGATTATCCAGTTGTATTTTCCCAAGAAAGTGTGTGGAGAGAGACCTGTCTGAACTGACCTGTTGACCTGTATGAACTGAAAAGAATTTTCACAATTTCATATTTTTGCCATCTAAATACCATTTTACTCCTTTGCTTCTCCATGTACAGTTGATTATCATAGTAATTATAAAAGGAATTAAAGAAAGCATAAACAAAAATATCCCATATGCAAATATGTTTAGATCCCGATCCCAGCCTTTCAGGTTGGACTTGTTTCTCATATCTGTTACTGCCTTCCTATGTATAACAATGCAGTCTTACTAGGCAGTGCTCAGAGAATAGTTTTCAAGACTCAGTAAGATTTGGATTACTTTTATTCATGTACAAAACTAACTTTACAGACACTACACCGGTGTAGCAATGCTGGCAAAACTCTATATGCCAGATTCTGTCTATATCCATGAGTTTTTCCAACAGCAGAGGAACATCACCTCCCTGAATGATAGTAGCTACGTCAATAAAGGCATTAGTAGTGTGACTGTTTCAAACTAAATTTTAAGTGTAGGCGAGGCCTACCGCTTTTGCCAGAGTTGTACTTCTGCAAGGCTCTTCCTTTTGAGAGCACCAATAAAACCTACTGTGAGTTTAAATACAACACCCCTGAAAGGCGCCATATAGGCTGTATAAGGGCCTAGAACCTACTTTTTGTGCTGCACAGCAGTGAAGTCCAGAGGGATTAACTTTCTAAAATACTATATATAATTGCTAAGATTTAAATTCATTATTTTAAAAGTGAATGTAGGAACTGTCACCATTATCTGACTCAGGAAGATTAAAACAGCAATCAGATAGAGAGAGAGTATAAGAAAGAAGTGTTACTAATAAACCGTTAAGTCTCTCTGTGAGGAAAGTTTTAGCCCTGAATATAATGTTGTTTTTTAAACCTTTGAACAGAACCTGGATTCAGATGTGGACAATTGAATGTGTGCCAGTACAGACCCAGCTACATGGTATATGCTCATTGGATGACTCAGCCCAAATGAAAATGCAGTAATCAGCAAGCAAGTTACCATAAGTGCCCCCCCAACAAAGTAAAAGAAATAGATGCTTATGTCAATTGCTTATGCAGTTGTGTCACTTAGTTTGACTAATTAAGGCTGAATTCAAGAAGGTATTGAAACATCCCAAGTATTCCAACATTTGAGCCTCTTTCCTGAGCTAAGGCTCTCCTCCTCCCAGCTGTGGTGGCAAATTGTCTTCAAGGAAGAGGGACAAGTTTTTTGTTCTACTTCTCACAAAACATCTTTTTCACACAAAAGAATATCCATGGTCCTACTCTCCATCTTCAGAAATCCTTCTTGTGGTGAAGTCGGTCCCCCTCCTCTTCCCTGCTGTTAATACCTAGAATAGCCATTTTGTAGGTTCTGCTCCTGCAGTCAAATCATGCTTGCTTTGAAGTCATCTGCCACCCTCTACAACTGGATGTTCTGCAGGGACCTCACATCCAAAGAATGATTTGGTTCCACCCTGCTCGTTTTGTGAGAGCTAGTGTAATTGAAGCCTTGGATTTATGTGTTTGCTGAGCTTGCTACAGAAGCAGAGCTATTGTATTGATCTAATCTACTGTACATATTGAAAGGTTGAGGGAAATGTGGATTTGGATAAAGAATGATTAACCATCATGTCTTTGCAGGTTTAAAGACCTGTAATCGATAATGGTTTCTTCTCAAGAGCTAGAAATTAGAATGATCTCCAAGTTTATCATCAAGATTTAAAGAGACTTATTTCTGAAGACCTGGATCTCTGCACTAATTTACTGAAGTGAACTCAATCACATCACATTCTGTCAATCAGATTAATGAGGACATTGAACTACAATATATTTATCTCTTTTTATAGAAGTGGGAACCCTTCTCTCTAAAAATGTTAACTACAGGCTTAAATGAACACACTTACCCAACCCCTGTCTTCAAACAAACAGACTGGAAATTGAATTAGTGGGACCGAAAAAAAGGACAGTGTTTAAACTGAGAATTTCTTTCTAGGCTTTTAATGTTGGTGAATTTAACACAAACAATTAATTTAAAAGCTTTCCATTGTAGCATGCTACAAATTAAATATTAATTGTTACATCTAAACTGTCAAGACAAATCTAGTATTTGTAAGTTGCTTGAACAAAAGAATTTGCTTGATGCTGCCTACGAATGCTAATGACCTTTTTATGCCTCAGCACCTGTTTGGATCTTGAGAGATGTATTGCAAATGCTTGTGCTGCAGGTGTCACTCATTTCAGAAGTCTACTCATTCCTTTCATTGCTTACAATTTTCTTTCTAAATAGAAATCATGGATGACTGCTCCACTAATTGCAATGGGAATGGAGAGTGTATCTCAGGTCACTGCCACTGTTTCCCTGGATTCCTTGGTCCTGACTGTGCAAAAGGTAAATCATCTATTAACTTATTTAAAATACAAGACTATGAGAATTATTTTTAGGGTGAATCTAGTGCTTGTGAAGGATGTCAGATTGATGACACAGAGATTAAGAGATATGAGGAGGTAATAGTGCTGATTCACTGTGAAGATTGAGTGAAGTTACAATGCAGTGGTATTTCACCTAAATGGCTGCAGTTGGTGAGTACTTTCTTCTGACTATCTTTGTGTATGGAGATTCCCAGATCCGTTCTACTATTCTCAGAAATCTAAAATCAGCTTTATTTCAACATTATACTTTGGCTCAGAGATTGATTGGAGAACTTTTCACCTCTAGGTTTTTGGTTTAGTAATGACCAAAACTTCAATAATCTTTAAGCTGGTCAGTACCATAATGGAAAATAGTTGGATGGAGTCTTATTTCAGTTCACAGTTTAACAGGTATTAACATCACAAAAACCATCTCCACATTTAGCACTAAGAACAGTAATTGTGCTATGTCTCCATAAAAAGATCAAGTGAGTAGATAGACTGAACTATGGTATCATCATCTTTATTGTCAGAGCTGCCCATTCTAAGTTAGTTAAAGTGTATTCATAGGACAGAGTGGAGAAGTGGGAATTACAGCAGAGCATGTTTGTTGATAAAAATAATTCATCTACCAAGGCTTTTAGTCTGGCCCCTTTGACAAGAATTAAAACCACTTTCCAGTACATGCAATACTATACATTAAAGAATGACAATGCAAATAAATATTAATAGTTTTAAAAATTTCAATACATCTTGGAAATCAAATTATTTGCCTTCTTCAGACTCGTGCCCAATACTGTGCAATGGAAATGGAGAATATGAGAAAGGTCACTGTGTATGTCGCAGTGGATGGAAAGGGCCAGAGTGTGATGTTCCAGAAGAACAATGTATTGATCCAACCTGCTTTGGCCATGGTACTTGCATCATGGGAGTATGTATCTGTGTTCCAGGATACAAAGGAGAAATCTGTGAGGAAGGTTTGTGCCATTTCTCTTCTTTCTGTCTTTTTAATATATTTTGTTTAAATTGATGTCAGTCATCTTTGGAGTTTAAATCCTTAGGGAAACCATGTTGATGCAGAGAACTCTTGAGAAAAATGAAGATGCTTCTTGACAGGTAACTTCACTGGGTCATGGGAAGCATGATAGGCTTCCAGATCCTAATGAAAGCCAGTGGGAATTAGTCACTTTAGTCTCATTTATCGGGGGGTGGATAGAATACTTTATTTTAAAGTTGGGCACTTGAGTTCAACAATAATATAAAATAACAGCTGTTATATACAGTTTTTCACATTCTCTGATTATTGTTGCACAGACAATCCTCTGAGAACAGTTTGTTCTCTAATGCCCAGAAGTACAGTTCTCTGATAGGCTTCAGGCAGCTAAGACTTTCTCTTTCCCTGGAGTATCAGCTGGTTCTTGGTTGGGTTGAAGGTCTCTCGTTAGCAGGCTCTGGCTCCTTTCTTCCATGTCTGGTAAATTGCTGAGCAAACAATGACTCCTATTCTTCTGAAAAGTGCTATTCTGTATGCCTAGCTGAGGCTTCTCTGTCTGTGCTTCTCCTACTATTTCTGCAGCCAACCAAGCAGTTTCCCTCTCCAGTGTAGTGCACCCGCCACTCATTGCACCTCTTGTGTCAGGATTTGATGGTGAAAGGCGTTTTCTCGAGTGCCTCCTGCTGGCTGTCAGCCTCTCAACAGGTCTTCCATGAATGAGTCTCATGGTCATGTCACATAAAGTTCAATCCCCCCTTAGGTAACAAAAGGTTCAACAAAGAGTTTAAACAGTAATTCTTTCGCCTATCTGATTCCACTGAGGAGTTCTTGCTGGTCCTTCCTCACAAGGGCATAACTTGTTTCTGGAAAGTCATTCCTCTGTTGTTTGATGAAGTATCCTTACTGGCTGTCCACCAGGGCTTCTTTCCTTGTTGGGCACAGGGGCTGGTAGGAGAACATAGGCTCACCTTGTGCACTTCCCCATAGCTTATTCTTAGTATGGCCTCTCTTTGTTTGTCAGGCCTCTGGCTTCTCCACTGTCAGTATCCACTGAAGAACTTCAACTGACCCTGTCTCAGGACCTTCCCCATGGTAACCTCACCTGCTCTTGCAGAATTATCTCTTGTTGCTTCTTGTCTTAATAAGTTTTGCCTCATTGTTTCTCTTCCCCAGAGTCTCTGGCTGCTTTCTCTAGGAACACCCCTTGTTCTAGTTGGCCCTAGCTTGTGGATTCCCTCACAGGAACATGTGCTGCTCTCTTTAGGTCTTCCTACATGACTTCCTGGCTGTTTAATCTATGTCTTTGGGCTCCCATCCACAGGAGGCTGATCCTGTGCCCTCTCAGTTCTGCCTGCCTGCTGGAGAGTTATGCCTTCTCTGCAAGTTCCAAAGGGGTAGCAGTGTTAGTCTAATTCAACAAAACAAACAAGGAATCCTGTGGCACTTTTAAAGACTAACAAATTTATCACATGAGCTTTCATGGGAGAAGATCCCACTTCTTCAAGCATCTGACAAAGTGGGATTTTCTCCCATGAAAGTTCATGCAATAAATAAATCTGTTAGTCTTTAAAAATGCCAAAAGACTCCTAGTTTGTTTTCTCTTTTCTGCAGTCTCTCCCTTACTGAATTCCCCACTCTTTTTGTATAGTTTTTTCCTAACCTTTCATAGCTCGTGTTGCTAGTTATCATTAAATTGTCATATCACCGTCAGCTGGCACTAACTGCTAAGTCACAGGAATGGTTGGGTCTGGCTTGTTTTAAAGCACCAGTCAGCCTGTGACACCCTTCTTTTTCCACAAAAGCTATTGATCCTTGTGCTGTCTCCCTGCAGGAGGAGTACTGATCCTCTCTCTCTCTTTCTCTCTCTCTGGAAACCAAAGATAGGTTCAGCAAGCTACCACTCCTATAGGTCTGACTTTGAGAGACTACTGACTCTTTTCTTTCACCTACCCTCCAACTTCACTTTCAAGTGCTCTTTTAACAGATGGATGTTGGATGTGAGACATCATGATGTAGCCATGATTTGATTCTGTGATTGGTTGTGAGGATTTTTTTTTTTCAGCCTTTAGACCCGTGGCATATCATGCACAGCAGATAAAACACCTCCAGCTGCTGTCTTATTTATAGCCTTTTCCTTTTCACTTTGAAGGTAAGAAGGGAACCCAGGGGGTACAAGGCAAAATATAAAAACAGATTTTTTGGAGTAATCAACAGATTAAGGTGCAGGCTGTTTCTTCAGTCTGTCATCTTCCAGAGTGTTCTACAAAGATCACAGTGACTGTATAAAACCAAGAGGCCAGCTAAATGCTTCAGTTCGCCAGAGACTGTTTTTTTAATTTGGCAATCCCATGTCATTCTGTAAGTTAGCACTGATTTAGTGAAATAGAAAAACAAAGTGTGTGTTTTCAAGATGCTAATATGAAAGCACCTAAAACATGGATGATTAAAAAGGAGGAAGCTCTACTTCTAATAAGTGGTAGATCAGCAGGGGTGTTGCTATCGCCTGGCACACAGCCAAGTCCCGGCACCAGTGCCCCTGAATGCCTGAGGCACTCCCTCCTCTCCCAGCCCCGGCCTTGGCCAGACATCCCGGTTCGGGCCAGCTGTAGTGGCACCTGCCTCTCCCGGCCAGGTAACCGGAGCCGCCTCTCCTGGGCTAGGCCCCCCACAGCAGCCACTGTCTCACCTGGCCTCGGCCCCAGCCAGGGATTGGGGGCCAGGCTGGTGGTGGCAGGAACCTGGGGCACCGACTCCAGATTGGTGGCAGGGGGCAAGGCCGGGGTTAAGAGGGCAGAGCCCAGGCCTGGGCCTCGGGTCTTTCCCAGGGGCAACAACACTCCTGTTTAAAAGTACACCTGCTTCAAAGAAATTAATTTAAAATGCCCACTATTCAGTTAATATTTGCACAGAAAAGCTACAAAATTAGGCAAAATCTTGAAACTCTCATAACAACGGCAAATAATACAAAAACAAATACATGCTTTGGCTGTATGGTTCCGATTTTAGCCATGATCAAATGATTATCTTCATCTCCTGGAAACCATTTGCCAGTTTATAGAAGAGTCATTCAAGTCAGTTAAGAAATACCTCACTTTCTCAGCAAAACCAAACATCAACAGTTTTCCAAAGAGGTGAAATTGAATATAATGATTTTGGTGTTACCGGCAACCAGTGTTACAAGTGAATATAGTTTCAGAGCTCTGCATCATATTCAAACACAGGTCAATTCTCAACGGGACAATCACATTCTGTTGATGTATGATTTTACATGTACACAGAGACTAAACTGAGAGCTTACCTTTTACAGATATTGCGGAAGATTTCCATTGAAACCAAGGCAAAGATCTTTTCAGATTAGCAAGTTATTCATTTTACTGTAAAAGTGATTAAATGAGTAGTTTTGTATCTTGTCTAGATTTTTCTACTTTTAATAAAAACTCTGTTCCAAAGTCAGTGTTCCCTTCATTTATTAATGCAGTCCCTAATTTCGGGGGGGGGGGGAGAGAAAGGAGTTACCAAGCCCCTGCGTTCTGTGTTTCTGCCTTTAAATGTCTCCACTCTTCTACTACCATCTGATTCCATTTAAAACATACTTTATCAGTGGCAGTTACACAACTGTAAAAAGAATCTCTCATTTTTCTATTGCAAAATGCTATTCTTTTCATGTTTATAATGAAATTGTTCTCCAAGCTTCCACTGGAAATACAGAGATAAACTTTCAGCCCACTGCCTGAGGATGTAGCTGAAGGCATCATCTCCCAGTGACATTCCTTTTGCCTAAATACACAATTACATTTTTAAGAAATTAACTGGTACTTTGCAAAGATCTTATGGATTGAGCTATCAATAAAATGAGTCTAGCTATTATAAAGAAAAATAAGTGGAAGAAGTTTAGCAGCTATATATGCTTGATTGATCCCCTATAACTTTTACTTACTTTTGAAAATGAGATCCTAAATAACTGAGCCTTGAGACAGTCTGATCAGAATTGCTGCTTTCAGAAGTTGTTATTAATTTTGAAGCCAACTACAAGATAAGCGAGGAGGCTTGATTTACTGTTACAGTGTGACCAGATCCCATGACTTACACTTCCCTGCATTAATTTCCTCCCATTCTGTAAGCTCCCCTGTTTTCAAAGCATCTGGCAAAGTGGGATTTTCTCCTGTGAAAGCTTGTGCAATAAGTAAATTTGTTAGTTTTTAAAAGTGTGACAGGACTTCTTGCTTGTTTTTCTGAACCAGACTAACACGGCTACCCCTTTGGAATGTAACTACAAGATATTATCTCTTCCCAGTTTACTAGATTAGCTGCACATCTCCCAGTGCTGAAATATCTGCATGTTTGAAAGATACTTTGATTGCTGGTGATGGTTGTATATTAATGAGATTTGGTGTCATCTGGCCTGCTAGAGAAGTAATGCACTTTTAAGTAATCTAAGGGACTGAGGTTGTGAGGTGCAACTCTCAATGCATATGGAACTCAGTAAGACCATTTAACATCTCATCGGAGACAGTCCTCTCCTCACAGGAGCAGGTCCTAATGCTTAAATCTTGATCCATCTACTTAGGTGCCGAGGGCTCTTCTACACAGAAAATACTGTGGTTCCACTGCATAGGGAGGTGAAGAATCCACAGACTTGCACATTGAGTCTGTATCCTCTGTATTGTGTGATACATAGCTTCACAGATCTCTTGGTTATGTGATAAATAGCTTGCCAGTATGAGGATCTTCCAGTCCTCTCACTATCACCACTGAGAGAAGGAGCAAAGGATTTGGAGATTACAGAATAGTTGTCCTGGAGTGGTTGTGACTGTACTCCACAACCTGGGCTGTTCCTCAGGATTGTTGTATCTGACATCCCTGCAGAGTTTCTCATCAGCCAGCTGTGTTATTCAGGCTAGGGTCTGTAGTGGTCAGTCTATAGGGCCTGCTCAAAAACTTCCTTGATAAATAAGTTCCAAAGGGGCAGCTGTGTTAGTTTAGTTCAGTAAAACGAACAAGGAGTCCTGTGGCACTTAAAGACTAACAAATGTATTTATTGCATGAGCTTTTGTGAGAGAAAATTTATGTATTGCATGAGCTTTCATGGGAGAGAAAAGGTGAAGTGTTGGATTTGCACAAAAGTCTATAAAGGCTCTACAGGAGTAACTAACACCTAATTAAAAATTATTTAATAGGATTTGCTGAGTTCACAAGGAACAATCTAGTGGAAACTTAAAGCAAATTCCAAAAGAAAAAAAGATGCAAACGTGTAATAAGAAACACTAAGAAGTATTCAAAAAATGTTGGGCAGCTGTCTGTACCACTGTGTACCCAGATCTTTTATGGAAATGCAAACTTTGGTCATTACATCTGCCAGGCAGATAATCTGCATTTTAATGATCTGTCCATATATAAAGGACATGAGTGGTGAAGCCATAATGATCTCTAGAGATGTATGAAGATTACATTGGCTTCTTGATTTTTATTTTAGAGAGTAGGAAAAAAGTCTGTGCATATTTCTGGTTGTGATTTAAAAGAAATGTCAACAAAGGCTGTCAATTAACTATATGCTCACACTGTTATGCCTGACTATCATGGAAGACAGGTAGAGTAGTTTAAACAGTAAATGTAATTAATTGAGTTAAAGAAAGATGAAGTGATAGCCTTTATTTCTTACTTTCCTACCTATTGAAGTCTAATGAACCTAAATACAGACTACTAAAGTAGGCAGTTTAAAGTACTAATGTGAATGAGGGTTCCAGGATTGGGCCCTTTTATAGCACATTTATAGTTTTGTTTCCTCTGTATCTGTTGTTATTGCTCTGCTTGAATAAAATGTTTGCACAAGAGCTATTTTATAGCCTAATTAAAACTAAACCAATTAAGTTGTATGATACTAGAAAATCAGTGTAAAAGTGTCAGCGTTGTTCTCTTAATATTTTATTTATTTCTCTCCAGGGGACTGTTTAGATCCTATGTGCTCCAGCCATGGTGTCTGTGTTCAAGGGGAATGTCACTGCTCTGCAGGCTGGGGAGGAGTAAACTGTGAGACAGCTCTTCCTGTATGCCAAGAGCAGTGTTCAGGCCATGGGACTTTCCTTGTGGATACTGGTGTCTGTAGCTGTGAGCCTAAGTGGACAGGTTCAGACTGCTCAACAGGTATAATTAACATTATTTTCTTTTTTTAAATAAAGACTATGGTATATTTTATATTTCTGTTGGGAAGTATATACTGTTGTTATGCCAGTGTTAATAAAAACCTAATTAAAACAATCCTCTCTTATGCCATATGGGGTATGAATATGGAAATTATTTTGGCAGCTCCTAGTTTTCAGGTTGAAGTGCTGCAGAGCTAAAGATTTTTTTCTGTGACACCCATCATGATTACATGACTATGCAACAATTAGAGCCATAACCCGGTGGGGACTGAATGCCATTGACTTCATTTGGAGTCGAGAGATGTTGCAAAATCAGTTCTTCAATGTATGGTTATAAGTCATAGCAGCATAGGAGATCTGAAAAACATTGATAGCCCTAAAGTGAGTAGAAGAACATTGCCTACCCAGTAACTCATGGGTAACGGATGCCTCTGGCAAAAATAAATTCTAAAAGTACAATGAATTCCTATTCTGCTGTGCTGAGATTAAAATTAACATTTTACTTAAAGAACCATAGAGGTTTAATCCCATCCAATTTGTTTTAGTGTAGAGATGATGTCAGTATGTACTTTTAAGAGAGCTGACTATGTTCAGGACAAGAAACTATTTAACATTGCAGTCCTGTAGTAGATCGTCATTTCCAAGGTGCATGTCTTTTCCATTTTTTTTATTTTTTGCTTGTAGCTTAAGACTCTTGGTCAATGATTATAGCATCAGCTGTTCTCTCTTTCTATCCACAACACAAGATAGATGCAAGGGATAGATTTTTCTAAATACTTTGCAGTACAGTGAAGGGTCTAAGAAGCTTTCAGGGTTCTGAGCACCTCCAGGAAGTTGCTGTAGACCTTTCAATTCCACTGGAGTTCAGGATGCAGAATTGGGCCCTAATTCTTCCTCCCAAATGCATAGATAACATTAATAACAATTAAGTGCTGGTACAGATGGGAAGAGACCTCCTAGTGTTTTCTATGTAAATTTATCACTAGTTGGAAGCCTCAGTTCAGTAAAGCAATTAAGCATATTCTTAAATTATATTGAAATAAAGCATATGCTAGTGTTCTGAAACTGTGGCAACATTTATAAGCAGCAATATACTGAACTGTCAATAATTCTGAACAATCAAAGACTTCAGTGTTCATGCCGTGCCATGGGATTAATAATACATTTCATCTCATTATGAGGCCACCAGATATGACATTTCTGTTAAGAGTTCCCTCTGCTGACTTTCAACAATGTTTGAAAACCCCAGTGCCCACATTTTCACCCTAACAGTGTCTTCTAATATGCTGAAAATGTTCCCTAATGTAATATACTATTATGGCCATTAATAAAAACAGATAATAAGAAGAGGTGGTTCTGTGACAGCATTGTTGTTTTCAGGGAAGTTGGCTCATTATCATTAGAGAGAATGGCCAGATCTTGCCTCCAGCTGAACTGGAGCTGTTGCAGTCCTGAGTTTTCCTCCATAAAGGTGTCACACAAGGGAGTCAGCCAACAAAAGACTATCTGCTTCATTGTTCAAAAAATAATCATCACAAAAACTTTTAGCTATTACAGCCCATTATTTCACATTGGGAATTTAGAAGTTTGGCAAATATTTGGGGGGAAAATTCACTGTTGTGTATGTATTGAATTTGTTTCCCATAAAATATGCAAAAGTATTCAGTATGGAAATTTACTGCTCAGAATCGCCAAAAGAATTAATGTCTATTGTTTCAAGGGGCCTAATTGGACGGGTAATTGGGCATGAAGCAAGGATATATGGAAGACTCCATTGAATGGTTGTAGGGAAAGTAACAGCCTTTTTTTCTGTTAGGGATCCCGATTTTCTTGTTTGCATCATACTTTGTTATTTCAGTGCATTTTTTGTAAACTGATCTTTTTTTCCCTTCCTTCCATTAAACAATAAGGAAAATACGTCTCTCCATCTTTACCATCTCCCAGCTTAGCAAGAACAAATACTCGTATGAGCACCTACATGAATCTCTCTCTATAGCGGAGCATTACTGATATCTCCTCTTAGATGCATCTCTCTTCATAGCCATTAAACCAGAACCTGGATTGATGTGACAACACAATGAACATTAGATTGAAAGGTAGACATTGACTCAGGTGGAGACTTTCTTCCTGGAATCAATGCTTATTGTGCATACTAGGAACAAAGCCTGATTTTAGTGAGAAAGGAAAGCATCAAAAGAGGAAGTCAACAGGGTCAGAACATAAAGAGTCTTTACATGAGGCTAGTTAGAAAAAATTGTGAATTTCTTTAGAATGGGTAGGTTGAGAGGAATAAATCACATACCACTCATTTATACAAAGGAAGCAGCAAAAGCCTTGTAAGTCCTCTACTAGCAATAGATCAGGCAGCTTCAGACACTTTTATTTTTCTTAGCATCTCTTTGTATTTCAAGTCAGAGAATCTCTATCAGTAGTGTGGAAATTATGTGGGTAATTTGACTACAAGAATATAGGAGCTGCAGTGATTTGTTTTAGCAAATATCAAATGTTTTCAAAACAGGTTTTCAGTTGTCATACTTCTCTTCTAAATAGAAAATTAAAACCTTTGGTTTTACCATAAGTGACAACAGCAACAAAGGTGCACTATTTTGGATTAAATCACTTCCCTGAGACTGGATTTTCCTGCCCCATCTGAGGTGGGCATTCAGCCCCTACTGCAACACTCCCCCTACCAACCTCCTCTGGCTCTTCCAAAGGTCCATGGTTTGGGGTCTACACCAGGGGAGAAAGTGGCATGGGGGGACACTGCAAATAGTGTAGTGGCTAACACCTCTGCTTAACATGCAGAAGGTCCTGGGTTCAATTCCCAGGGGGTTGGACTCAATGATCTCACAAGGTCCCTTCCAGCCCTATGATTTGATTTGATTTGATTTGATTTGACACAGACAGCCCCTCAGGTTCTTAAGGGCTTCATGGGAAGAGATGATACAGAGCCATCTCTCTGGGACCCATGGAGCAGCCATCAGCAAGAATGGAGTCAAAGTCATAGATGTGCATTCCTCTGGATTTGTCAAATTTGGAGGCAAGAGTTGATATCTAATGGAATAATTCATAGAGTAACAAATTACATACTACCACTTACTGCTATATAACTTATGGGGCTTGGACATGTGAATCAGCACCCCTCGAACAAAGTAAATTACAGTGACCTAAGCGCTGGTGTGAACAGCACTAGGTCAGCAGGAGAATTTCACCCACCAACATAGCTACATCTGTTCATGGTGGTTGGAGTAATTAAGTCAATGGGAGAGCCCTCTCCTATCTACATTAGCAGCTGCACCACTGTGAGCTCTGTAGTGCAGACAGCCTCAGTAATTTCTGGCCTGTAATTTCTGTTTGAGCTTTTACAAAGGTATCCAGTTTTGAGTTAGACTACAAGTGATAGATAAACAACCACATCTGTTGGTAAGTTATTCCAATCATTAATTATCCTTATTTCTGTTCTGAATTTGTCTAGGATATGCTTCCAGCCATTGGATTTCTCTGTGCTTTTTTCTGCCATATAAAAGATTTCTTCTCTCCTACTTGTCTTCCATAGGTTCAAATGGGAGATGATGTGACCCTGTATGCCAGCATTTGAAAGTTTTCAGATTGTTTTCCACATCAGGCCTATATTTTTATACAATTCAGTGGTATGTGTTTGGGTGGAAAGTGCTTCGGTCACAGTACTGAAACACATTCTTTACTGCTCAAGGTACATTTACTTATCTCTAGCTGGAATGATGTAAAGGCAGAATCTGCCCTTACTAAAAACTTAAGTGTGTGTGTGACCATATTTCAGAAGCTCCAAAGGGTAGCTGTATCAGTCTAGTTCAGCAAAACAAACAAGAATTCTGGTGTCACCTGGTCTGCGGAAGTGGGATGTTCTCCCAAAAAAGCTCATGCAATAAATAAATTTGTTAGTCTTTAAAAGTGCCACAGGGGTCCTTCTTCATATTTTAGAAGTTCCTACCTGTTTGAGAGAGAGTCTGTGTACTTGTATTAGAGAGTACCACTTGAGCCAGTAGTCTGTCTCGAAATGCAAAAGTTAAGTGCTGCCAGTGTAATTTTTTAAAAATCAAACCAAATATGCTCCCATGATTAAGCAACCCCCATCCCCTTCATCCTCTGTAGAACTGGGACATATTTTTGGTATTCCTTTTTCCATCACTGCTGATTATGAAAATAAGTGTAAAATAAACCTGTTCTATCTCTAATCAAGCTGATCTTCCTGATTGATTTATGTTGCAGTGCCACAAACCAGTGTTTACAGGAACAGAATCCTTCCTGTTATTCTTGTTTGGCTAGACCTTTAGAAAATATAATTACCATATAAGTGCTATGATTATATACTTCTAGTACGTCATCCAAAAAAAACAAAACTACTCCTGAGAGAACACTCAAATTGTAGGCTAATTGTTCAAGAATCAGGAAAAGACAAAATTAAGATTGCTTATAAAACCGTAACTCTTGTCATTTTTAGAAGTCTGCTTTACAACAGAGTTGTTATTTCTGGCTTAATTTTTTCTTGTATTAGTTTGGTAGACTTTTACTCTGAGTTGAATGAATATTTGGTCAAATATATGTTGTTAATGTCCACTGGGATAGGGCTTTGTTTCTGTTAGTTAGTGTAAGGGATTTTCAAAACAAAGGGCCCTCATACCCCTTTACCAGATTGTGGTGCAGTGTATGCATTTCTCCTGAAGTCCTCTGCTTGAAGAAGCTTTCTGCACAATATTTCCCAGGGTCTTCTTGGAGCCAGTATGACGCCATCTTGATGCATCTTTGGGCTAGTGACTAAATGTGTCAAATTTGGTTGCTAATTTACACAAAGCTTTTTCTGAACTTCCTACAACTACCACATATAATCGGGTTTAAGCTGATCCGGGCACAAGCCGACCCCCCAATTCTGAGCCCAAAAAAGAAGCTAAAATTGGTGACCCAGGTATAAGCCGAGGTCCCCTTTTGGCCTTGGCCCCCACCCCTCACCCACTGCTGCTGGCTTCCTCTGGAGTTTCTGACAGCTTCCCTACCCCAAAATCTCTGCTGCTGATTTTCCCTTGTCCCTTCGCTGTCCATTCCTCACCCCTGCTGCCCCCTGCTCTGCCCTTTCCTCACCCCTGCGTACTTCTCAGTTTCCTGCTGCTGCCCCCTGCACCACCCTTTCCTCACTGTTGCCCCCCTGCTCCCACCTGCTCTGCCCTTTCCTCACTGCTGTCACCCCTGCTGCCCCCTTCTCTGCCCCTTCCCCACTGCTGCCCCCCTGCTCCTCTTGCTGCCCCCCTGGCTCTTCATTGCCGCCCCCCCTACTCCCTTCTCAGTTCGGTGCTGTTGCTCCCCTGTTCCCCAACACCCTTTCCCTGTCACCCCACAACCCCTGCTGTCACTCTTCCCAGCCTGCCAGGCACCCCCCCCAATCCCCGGTCCCTGTCGCTGCTTCCCTGGGCTCCCCAAAAACCCTGGGTCCTCCTGCCGCTTTCCCAGACTCCCTGACCCCTCCCCACCAATGCCCGAGCCCTGCCGCCCCTTCCCTGGCCTCCCTGAACACCCCCTCCCCAAAACCCTCCCAGCCGTCCCATCACTTTCCCCAACTCCCCAACCCCCGGTCCCTGCTGCCGCTTCCCTGGCCTCCCTGAATCCCCACCCCCACCCCCATGTCCAGGCCAACACCCCCCCCGGCCCCCTTACATGGCCGCTCCAGACGCTGGGGTCCCCTCCTCACTCCAGCTCCAGCCCCAGCCCCAGCCGACTGCCCAAGGTGGCCGCCTGGCAACACTGGGGCTCCGGCCTGCCGCATGGTCTGGGAAACTCCTGGGAGGGGCTGTCTACTTTATTCCCTTGAGTATAAGCCGAGAGCCTGTTTTGAAGCCAATTTTCCGGCACAAAATTTTCGGCTTAAACATGATGATATACGGTAATTTTAGATCGAACAGTGCAGTCATCAGTATGTGTTTCCAAGCTTATTTCACCATCTGGAGAGCATACAAATTGTTATGGTGAACCTTTCCTGGGATTAACATTTTATATTATCCAAAATGAATGAAAGATTCTTTCATCCTATAAAAATTTTATACAAAATTATTGTTGCATAGATTGAAATGATTTCACCTGCATCCCCTTCAACTCTGGCTCAGATCAATCTATTCTTCTGAGATGTTAGCCAGACAGGGTGATTTTACTGATGGAATGTTATTGCCAAGTTGCTTTGGTATCTGGAATATACACTTTTCATTCACTTTTCCAACAAAGACACTAATCACAGATGCAGCAGGGACAAGTTGGGAAGCTCATTTGGACAACCTACAAATTCAAGGAACTTGGTTCTTCAGATCATATGGGTTACACCTGACCATCCTAGAGCTGAGAGCTATCAGAGTGGCCAGTATGATGTTCCTGCTAGCAAAACTCAGTGGCACAACTCTTCAAGATAACGCAATGGCTATGTGTGCTACATAAATAAACAACAGGGCACTGGCTTCTCTTCCCTCTGTCTAGTGCCATCCTAGTGCTAAATATCTGCATTTGGGGCCATTTAGAACAGGGTGAGCCTCAAGGCTCTTCATCTTCTTGGGGTTAGCAACAGCACAATAATCATCCTGAGCAACCAAATAATGACCTATCACAAATGATTCCTGCAGAGATTACTCCACCTCCCAGGCTGCACAGCCCCAATCATATTGCACAAGAGCCAAGTACTGTACTTCATTTAGACACTGTCTCTGCATCTGACAATGCGACTGTTGTGTATAGAAGTACCAGATACAGAGAACACTCACTGCGGGTTCAAAAAATCCTGATAAATATCAGGGAAATATCTACCAGCAGGATGTATTCATCTAAATGGAATAGTTTCTTAACATGGGCAACCCAATATGGTCTGCCCCCAGCCCAGGTCACTGTACAGAAGATCCTTCACTATTTAATTGCACTTCATACAGGCCAACCTGTTATTCTGCTCTGATAAAGTCTGGCTTATGAGGATCTCATCTTGTCTTCTGCCTTTACAGTCATGTTTGGTCTTTCCTCAGCCTACTGCATTGAAGTTCTCAAAGGGTTATTACCTACTTAACCACCTGTCAGAAAACCCACTTCTGCGTGGGACCTTAATCAAATCTTCCTGTGGCTTACAAAGCCTCTGTTCGAATCCGTCTCAGAATACTGCTGGCACCTCCTTACTATATAAATAGTCTTCCTCGGGGCTCAACAAGCAAAGAGTTCTGTGGCACTTTAAGACTACCACCATCTTCAAAGCATCCAACAAAGTAGGATTTTCTCCCACAAAAGCTCACATGACAGATAAATTTGTTAGTCTTTAAAAGTGCCACAAGACTCCTTGTTTGTTTTGCTGACCTACACTAACACAGATATCCCATTGTTCCTAGTGGCTAACACTTAAGCCAAGAAGTTAACTGAGCATCAGTGTTTATGGCTGACCCTCCTATGCAACATTTCATTAGGGTAGGGTGGGCTGTGACCTCACCCAAAGCTCATCACTACAGTGTCTCAGATTTTCATCTAAATCAGTCAGTCAATTTACCTGTCTTCTTCCCAGAGCCACACTTAGCACTGGGATAAAAGAAACTGAATACACTAGATGCAGCCTGGTTTTTTTGTTATTGTAGTGGAACCATTTGTACTGTTGCACCATCTGTTTCTAGCAATAGCCTGTTGTTCTAAAGGTCAAACCGTCTCTTCACAATGAATATTCAAATGAATAACAAAATATATATCACCATGTTACCAGCAGGATTGCCTACCCCTCTCACTGAAGATTGTGGCTTATGCCACAAGAGCACAAACAACATCTATGATCAGTTTCAGGAATGTGTCAGTATCAGAAATCAGTAAGGTATCAATGTCATGGAACCAGTGACCTTTGTCAAACACTGTGCCTTGGATTTAGCTGCTAGATCAGACACCAAGTTTGAGAGACCAGTGCCTCAATCACTGTTTGACTGATGCAGCTGAAATTCCTCACTTCCATCATCTCAAGGCGGTACTGTTTGCGAGTCACCTACAGTGGGACCCACTCTGACATACTCAGTAAAGAAAAAAAGATTACTTACCCATCATACTGTGTTCCCTTGAGAACCATATTCCACAGCCTGCTCTGCATCCCCACTTTGCAAGCCGTCGGTAACCAAGGGCTTCAAAGAATGGCAAGGGAAAATACAGTGGGTCTTAGTCTCCTTTTATGCAGATGGGAGCATGAGGAGGCATAGATGCATGTGTAGCTACAGCAGATTATACTTAGTGTTCTTTAAGAAAGAAAAAAAATCAATTTCACACACATGAGATGTATGAGCACCTGCAGGGTAGCTGCACTGATCACAACATCTTGAGGAACCACAGCTACTGTAAGGTAGGTAACGGTTCCTTTTAGCGTCCTCATGACTGTATCCAATGGTTGTAAAAAAGTATTTTTTTTCTCCTCGGTCTTGTAAGCTAATTTTTTGAAAAACAAAGAATTCCTTGATGTAAAACAATGAAAATTAAAGCCCTGTAACATTACACAGAATATAAATTTGAGTTTTTATGTTCATAATTCTCTTTACACTATGAATTTTTATTCCTTTTTTCCTTCATTTTCATCCATAGGGTTTTTTTTGAGGTGGGGGGGGTTGATTATCAGTTCTATGACTACCTCACTAGTGAAGACTTCTGAAGAAGTTAGAGATACAGATTTTATCGTCCTGTATTCGTAATTTACTTAGTCATCTGACAAAAGAAAAGGCACTAGAGAGAGACATTGGACTCAGGCATCCATTTGCCATTTAATCTTCTCTTTATCCTAAGGAATGTGAACGGAACGCAGAAAAGTGATATTCACTTTCTGCTCAAACTCATTATAAAGAAGAAAACTTCTTTACTGAAAAAGTTCATTGTTCCCTTTCAAAAGCTGAACAGCTGTACACCATATTGAACTCTTATGCAGTTGCAGATACATGTGAAAATCCATTGTGTTTAACCCCACCAGCACCACTATTATATAGCTCACCTGACCTCTGTGGCATAGAGGTTTTGACCTGCACACTTGACAAAATAATAACACCACCTAACTGTCATGTAGCTCACCTAACAGAGTAGTTCCAAAGGGGCAGTCATGTTAGTCTAGTAAAGCAAAAAAAGCGAGGAGTCTTGAGGCACTTAAAGACTAACAGATTTATTTATCGCATGAGCTTTTGTGGGAGAATATCCCTCTTCGTCAGACACTTTAAAGAGGGAGAACTTACAGCAATGGATGAAAATAAATGCAGGGGAGTGTAAGACATGGGATCAGGTCATACTGCAACATACTTACAGAGTAGGAAACTAATTCAACAATAAATGACTTTTTTCTTTTTAATTATTTTAACTATAGTTTTGGATCTACAGCTGCAGTCTGATCCAAAATCCTTTGAAATCAATGGGACTCTTTCTATTGACTGCTTTGGGACCAGATGCTTCTACACAAATAAATGGTAGTTCTTCACATTCCTCAGCCATGATGCCTCTGGCTGAGTGAAGTAGAAGCATCAACCATCTATGAAGAGATTTTTCTCTTGTTTTCAGTGTCTGGAATATAGGTGTAACATGGGCCCTGAAGATTAAGGGGGCTGTAACACAGAACCTTGAGACAGGGGCAACAAATAAGGCCATGGGGAGAAAAACAGATGGTAGGATACATTTTGTGGGTTCACAATGCACAGTCCCATGTTTACTCCTCTAGTCTAGATCAGTGAAAATAAGCCAGATATTCCAAATACAGTAGGCATTAAGTCCACTGAATCCACTTAAGTTACTCCAAATTTATACCAGTGAATCTGTCCCAGTATGATCAATAAGATGATGATGATCTTCTTTTCCATGAATACACAAAGCAATTGTAATTTGTGATGTAATTACATGCAGATGTTATATACTTAGCGTATCTGTTTTGGTTCAGCTCTACACCAGAAAAATTAGTGACAATTTCACAAAGGATGAAAATGGATTGACACCATTTCTTCACTCTGTCTTTAAAACTGAAGTGCTTTGAAAAAAAATACAAAATGTTGTAATCATTGCAAATTGTAATATGCAAAGTAGAGTTATATAAAAATAATTAGAAATGTGCGTTTTTAAAAGTAAGTGCTTCAAAAGAAAATGAGTGAAGAGATAATACAGCATATTAATATTGTTCAAGACTTCTCAAATTGATTTCAAAATTAAACAGCAAAAGCTGCAACTTGAAAAAAAAATACTTAGGTGAAACCATTACATAGCAATCAAAAAACTCTTCATATTTAGGAAATTGCAAATTATGGGTGTCAGTCATTCTGATTTGCCAAGGACGAAGTATTCACTCACAACAACTCTCAGGAGTGAAAATACCCTTGAAACATCTTCCAGTACATAAAATAAACTCTTTTGCTCTTTTTCATTCAGCATTTTTGGAGTGTTCCCTATTTTTAGCAAATGTAAGGATCTTTTTAATTACGTTACGATTATTGCTTATTGCTTTGTTTTGCAGGGAAGATTGGTATTCTTATTTTTGTCTAACTATCCTCTTTAATTTGTGGGGGGGTTGATCTATTACTGCAGTGTAAATTAAAAGGATGAATGAAGTTTCCGCTATTGTACATTGTTTGACATTGTAGAAAGGGTCTTTTTACCTCTATATATTTCATTGTAAAGAGCAAGCTATGTGGCCAGCTTGATTTGCGTTTTCTGCAGAATTGTAAGAGCTTGCAAAAAGCCATCTGGTGTATGCAATTCCTTTTAAAATAATTAGTCGCAGTAAAAGAGTGAAAATGTTTAATTCAAATGCCAAAGAATTTTAAAAGGGTGAAATTAGGGCAGCATGAAACCCTGTAGTAAATAATAATAAACAACGATAATTAATAAAAAAATAACCAGTCCAAGAGGAACCAAAAAGGCCTGATTCAGCCATTTATTGATTTAAATTGTAGGGCGAAGTCAGCGGTGTGAAAGAGAAAATGAGGCAACCTAGGAGTTAATTTTGCCTGCCAACCCTTGTCTGATCCCTTGCCCTTGGATAGCACTTTATAGTAACTAAAACTTTTGATGTGCTTGGCAGTGGCACTTCATCCGCTTCTACACCCATACCCTCGGTAGTGAAAGATCTAATGTAAAAGAAATCAATGACAATATTGAAGCATTTCACAGGATTTTGTGTGGGGATGACAAAGTCTTTTCATTTTATCTCGCATACAATAAACAAACAAAGAAGCCAAGCAGTGAATCCGTATGGGGTCTGAGCTCTGCAACAGTAGTTGGTAGAAGTGATCTCTCCAGAACAGGTGATGCATCTGGTAGAGAACTGTGGAGAAGCTTGCACTGCCATTACTTATAGCAGTGGTTCCCACCCTTTTTCTCTGCTGTGGCACACCTCGATGCCTCTGGCTCCTTTTCCCAATACGAAAATCCTTCTGAAGATGTAGAGAAGAATAAATCTCCAAAGAACCTAGATGTGAATTGGTAAAGAGATACAGAGCATTTTACCTCTCAGTTCTTGGGCTCCTCTCTCAAGGATGAAAGTCCTGCTCTCAGTCAGATGTTGAGCATATGTAAGGAGAGGTGTTGGATTCATTTTACTACATAATAGCCTGGTAAATGTTTTACAGTTGCCGGTAATGACCACCCTTGTTGGCATACCAAGCTGACAGGACCAATAGTGAATGGCCACTGAGGTATAATTGACTTCGGGTCACCTGGAGAATGGGCTTTCTAGATCATGGTGGGGGCCTGTTGGCAGAACAGTGAAGAGAAGCAGCATTGCAATTTCATATTCTGTACATGTTCTAATTGTGATCGAATCCATACTAGGCCTGATAAGGGCACTGTAAAGCATAGCTTCAGCTAAGCATGATAAGAGCGTTGTATGCCTACAATCAGATGTAGTAAGTAATGTTCTGACTCCTATCTCCATGATATTTGTACAGGCAGGGGAATTAGTTCACCCTCATACCCCACAACACCAGAGAAATGACATGCATCTTCCTTAAAACTGCAACTGGGTGATCTGAAAATTTGCATCTGAATTCCACAAATAGGACTTTTATCCTGAACAGTTCAGCAGGCATTCATGGAAGCTGCTGTGAATTGTGCTGTGGCAGCACTACCAAGCAAATAAACCCAGGCCTCCAGTTAGCTGTTATTACCCTCAATATTCAGAAAACCCAGCTTCCAATTGTTAAAATGTCCTAACTTGCTTTCCAATAGAGTGCAAAGTAACATCTCAGCACAAAATTACTTATTGAGCCATGAGCCAGTCCCTCCAAACTCACACTGGGCCTAATCCCCACACAAAATCCGTGAGTTTGGAAGGGTTCATTCATTAAGTTTAGATCTCTGTCAAGAGCTTGCTGTTTCAGTAGTTTCCAGAAAAAACATGTTTTTTTTCAGCCAGGTCTTTCTAGTCATTGTCATTTTAAGGCTCTTCTGACCTCAGCAACAGCCACACGCTTTGATTATTTTTGTCCTGATTGAAAATGTCCTTCATGAAAGCTAGTGACACAGAATGACCTCCCTTGCATTCAAGGGTTTTTTCCTCCTAGTCAGAATCTTGTTTTATGAACAAAGAAGCATTAAAATGTGGCTAGGCTAAGGAAGTACAAGCACATTTTATAGAAGCATTTACTCTACGTTTCAGTGCAAGTTGATTGTTTATAAGAGGCAAGTTTATAGTTCAATCAGTAAGTTTAAATTTTGTACTTCCTCTGGAAATTAGTTTCTAAACCCTGCTATGCACTTGAAGGTATAAAGTCCCTTTTATGATGTTTTAATTTTCCTTAATACATTGCAGTATCAGTTATATTCTCCTTTAGGATTTGCTGACTAAAATTAGATTGCACAATCCCCCCAGAATAAATTTTTTTAAAAATATTTTATTGCAGTAGCATGATAAATTTTAAAAAGCTGTCATAAAAATATAGACTACAATTGGCTACACAGGCAAATGTTCTACAAAGGTTAATTTGTCTCTGAAAATAAAGCAAGTTTCATGCACTTGTCTCCTTCATTTTGCTCTATCTGGCATTTTGATTACTTAGATAATTGCAAGGGTGACAGTGCAAACATCAGTAGAATTGTCCACAATAAAGATTCTTACTTAAAAATGTAGATCCTAATAACTCTTTAAAACAAGTAACGTTAGGGTGAGCACACATCTTGTTTTTAAAGGAACAGTCCCTTATTTTAGCCCTCTGTCCTGTGTTGCAATTTTATGTTCAAAACAAATTGTCCCATATTTTGGTATTCCAGTTCCTCATGCAGCTGGCAGCTGGGGCCTGTGGAGCCACTTAAAATCCCCTGCCACACGCAGGACAGGAAATGGTATACTGCCACAGGTTCTCTCTGCCTCCGTTTTGGTGCATGTGGGCAAGGGGCTAGAGAGGGAGGAAGCAGTAAAAGGGGGCACGAGCTGCTGTGGGGGAGCCAGGCAGGGCAGCCAGGGGACAGGAGGTGCCAGAGGGAGAGGAGAGGCCTGACCCAGGTGTCATGGGTGCTTAGGGGAGGGAGCCTGGCAGGGGAGCTGCTGCCACGGGTGCCTTGTGGTTGGGGGGGGGGGAGCCGCTGCCATGGGTGCTGGGAGGAGGAATTCAAGCCAGGGAGCCGTGGGTGCCATGGGGACGAAGTCAGGCTGTGGGTACCAGGGAAGGGAACCAGGCCAGGGAGCCACGCCATGGGCGCTGCAGGGAGGTCCTGTGCGGGGAGGCGGCTGGCACCCTGACCTGCTGGGAGCGGAGGGGAAGGTGATGGGGAGAGAAGAAGGGTAACCAGATCCCTTGCCCACACCCATCCCATTTTTCCCCACTTTGTCTGGTCACCCTAAATAACACACATCTATGCATGCTGTCATCCTATGGCCTTGGAAGTCTTGGCCATTAATAGTTAATGGTAATAAGTTGAAATGCCCACACTGGCTATGTTCACACATAAACTGTTATTTCTAAATAAGTTATTTCGAAATGAGTTATTTCAAAATAAAGTCCTTATTTTGAAATAAGTTAATTCAAATTAAGAAGATGTTAATTCGAATTAAGCGAAAGCCTGCTATCAAAACGGCTGTTATTTCGAAATGGCTATTTCAAAATAAGGGTGTTTGGACATGTTGTTTCGAAACAGTTGTTTTGAAACAATGGTGTTGTTTTGAAACAACGTGTCCAAACAGCCTTATTTCGAAACAGCTGTTTTGAAACAACGGCTATTTTGATTTCAAGCGAAGTTTTACTGTTTTGAAATAATGGCTATTATTTCGAAACAATGGGTTCTGTTGTTTTGAAATAACGGAATGTCGTGTGCACATAAATTTTATTTCAAAACAACGGCCGTTGTTTTGAAATAAAACTCTCATCTGAACACAGCAACTGTGGTCTAAGGAGCACTTTGAGGGGGTGCAGAAGGCAGTCAGTCAATACCATGGTGGCTCATTCTTGGTTCTGGTTATTTCTACAAGCACTGGAGTTCTTGACTGCAGCAGCTACTGCTATGTAAGAGGAAATAAAGAAGAGACACAAGACACCTTGGGGTCTCATATGGTTGGTCAGCCCGTCCAGCAGAGAAGGAAACTAATTCAAGGACGCAATGCATGCAAAGAAGGAAGCAAAGGAGCTGAGAAGAATGGAATACATGGAAAAGAAGCAGATGCAAAGGAAAATGAAGAGACAGAGGAACCAATGGGACACTGTGATTCACTTTTCATAATATGCAAAACTGCACAGAGGACAATTAAATGCTTTCCTAAAGTTAATTTTCCTTGTAAACAATTGTAGCAGCTAGAGTAACGATGTGTGACTGCAAAAGGAATGGTGATGTGACAGTCACTTCTCAGATGTGGTTTTTGTTATGAAAAGTCTGAAATGTTTAATGAAGTTGGATAGCCCTCAGCTGTGAAGTATGTGCTGTTGTCAGAAGAATGGTAAAGGATGCTGTGCTTGGAGGGTAGGGTGCAAGTTTTTTTAATCATGTGTGAGACTGAGATGGAGCTTTGTAGCTAGTGATAACCTATGGCTGTTTGAGGATGGCTTCTTATATGTGTTTGCTGAAATACAAATACTATGTTTAATGAAATCACAGGGTAAGACTCTCTTAAGGCAAATTATAGTTCTTCCCTGAAAAATGACTGTAACGTACTAATGTGGATACTCTAGGACCTCGTTTCTTTGTTTCTCTATCAAATTAGCTCAGTTTACAAGTAAAACAAGGTTTGGGTTTTTTTGACTGCCAGTCCTGAACCCTCAACTTAAGCTGTGAAATCACACTGGCTATGTCTGTACTGCACACCAAGCCCAGCTCTGTGCAACCCAGACTTATTGATTCAGTGTTTCCATTTCTCTGCTTGAGCATCCACACTGCACAGTTCCCCACCTGGGTCTCGTACTGTGTTAATACAACTATACTGCCCTATAGAAATCTTCTGGCATGGTCTGCTCACCTCACTGCAAAAAGATAGCGCTGGCATCTGACTTGGAGCAGGATTTGAGTTCTGACCCACCGCCCCACAGGATCCTAAAACTTAAATCCTCTATGCTTGTTGAGTTGAGTCAGATGATTGGTAGGTAAACTGAAAGGGGGCTTGGCCTGAGTCCTAGTCTGGGCTTAGTGCACATTTTAGATTATCCACTGTGCTAGATCCTCTTCAGTGTCATTTCCACTCCAAGTGTGGCCATCCGCCACACATGTGCAGGCCTAAGGCTACATCTTGGGTTTGCACAGGTTCAGCTAAATTGAAGTTAATAAATAAGTTTCTTGATTATGTCTGATAAGGAATAGCATGCTCTATCTCAGCAGTGTTGGCTCGGCAGGTGTAGCAGGAGAAAACCTCAGTAGAAATGTATTTTTGCTATTATAGTCTGCTGATAAATCTTTGAAGGTTGCATGCAAAAGACATGTCCATTGAATAAGTTAAATGTGTGCATAGCTTGTTGCCCGGTCATAAAAACCTAAACATTTTCTACAGCAGGATAGCAAGTCTCATGGATAAGAGGAAAATGATAGATGTAGCATATCTTGATTTCAGTAAGGCTTTTGATACTGTGTCACGTGACTTTCTCATAAACAAACTGAGGAAATATGGCCTGGATGGAGCTACTATAACATGAGTGCATAACTGATTGCAAAACTGTTCCAAGAGAGTAGTTATCAGTGGTTCATAGTCAAGCTGAAAGGGCATATCAGGTGGTGTCCCACGGGGATTGGTTTTGGATCTGGTTCTGTTCAATATCTTTAATGATTTCAATGATAGAAAAGAAAGTACACTTGTGGACGATACCAAGATGGAAAGAGTTGCAAGTAGTTTGGAGGATAGTATTAAAATTCAAAATTATGGAAAAGAGCTCTGAATTAAATAGGATGAAATTCAGTGAGGACAAATACAAAGTACTCCACTTAGAAAGGAGCAATCAGTTGTACCCATTGTGACAGAGTCACAGTACAGGGCTACAAGAGAGTAGCGGAGGGCAGGAATATCAGCCCCAGGCTCAGCAAAGCCCTGTTTCTGGGGTAAGTAGGGCGGAGCTGCTCTAAGCCAGTTAAGATGCGTGGCTCCAGTTAAGGAGTCTTGAGTCAGTTGAAGCACCTGACATCAATTAAGGGGCAGAGGATAAAAGCTCTGGTGTAGCCAGGCAGGGGGCCCTTTTGGTTGGTAGCAGTTGGAGAAGAGGGAGCTAGGAGGGGAGTGTGTTTGGGGTGTGGCACTGAAAGGAAGGAGGAGACAGCAGAACAGAACAGCATCCAGAGAAGTTGGACCAGTGTAAGATCTATGAGCACCTCCGGAGCGTCCAGGTCTCCAGGCTAGTGAGCCCGACGGGCGTTGGGGGAGAGAGTGCAGGTCCCACGACCTGGGAAGTGAGTGCAGGGGGCTCACCTAGTGGGACAAGGACTTATGGGAGCACACTGCATTGGGAACTGGGAGAAGGGGTAGAGGGGCTCCAGAGACCGCAGACCCTAGAATTGCACAACCCTCGGGAGGACCTTAGGCTCACTTCATCACAACATACAAAACCGGAAATGACTACTAAGGAAGGAGTACTGCAGAGAGGGGTCTGGAGATCATGGTGGATTACAGGCTAAATATGAACCAACAGTACAGTGCTGTTGCAAAAAAAAGTGTATGCTGTTTTGGGATATATTAGCAGGAGTGTTGTAAGTAAGGCATAAGAAGTAATTCTTCAGCTCTACTCCATGCTGATTAGGCCTTAACTGGAGTATAATATCCAATTCTGGGCACACATTTTGGGAAGGATGTGGACAAATTGGAGGAAGTCCAGAAAAGAGCAACAAAAATAATTAAAAGTCTAGAAAACATGACCTATGAGGGAAGATTGAAAAAACTGGATTTGTTTAATCTGGAGAAGAGAAAATTGAGGTGGGACATAGTGACACTTTTCAAGTACATTGATGTTTGTTACAAGAAAGAGAGAGAAAAAATGTTCTCTTTACTCTCTGAGAGTAGGATAAGAAGCAATGGGCTTAAATTATAGTGAGAGCAGTTTAGATTGGTTATCAGGAGAAACTTCCTAACTGTCAGGGGATTTTAGCACTGTAATAAATTAGGTAGGGAGGTTGTAGAGTCTCTGTCATTGGTGATTTTTTTAAGAGTGAGAAAGACAAACATCTATTGTCAGGCGTTGTCTAAATCGGGGTGGACAGATGTTTCAGCCTGAGGGCCATAGTGAATATATGGCAGGCCACAGGCTGTGGGTGGAGGGGGCAGGGTTTGCCTATTTTCGTTTTCCTAATCTGCAGCATGGTCAGCTTTCAAGGCCTCCTCTGATGCAGTTCTCTCCAAATTTACTATCAAGAACTTGTTTCACTGATCCCTGTCTGCATCTCCTGTTACATAACACTAACTCAGAAACCTTACTTCTTCCCCCAGTTGCAATGTCTACCTGGCTTCTGGCTTTAATCCTGCATCTGTGGACCATGTCTGAGGAACTCTGTATTGAATTTTCTCTCCATGAGTGAATTTCTCCATGCAGCCTTGTCTTCCTGATATTACAACAGTTCTTCTATCCACCTCATTACTGTCTCAAAATTCCCTTTTTGGCATTCCTCCCTCGCTAGTATTCAGATGGAACAAGCCATATGTAGAAAATAATATGCGCTGAGAGAAATTTCTTCCTGTTGTTCCCAGTTTATTGTGAAGTAGTTTACAGAGTTTGTTAGCCAGAGCGTGAATCTCTAGTGACTAGTCTGTAGCTGCTCTTCTTACAGCATGGAGGGCTAAAACAAATAATTGAGATAACTATGAAAAAGGACAGTATTTGGCAAGGGAGCCTCACATACATTTACTTGAGAAGCCCAGTGAAAATGAGTTAGTCTGGACAGAACACTATGGGGGTTTCCTTTCACCCCTGTGTCAGTGTAATCTTCCTTGCTATTAGATTAGATTTCTGTTCATTTATTTTAAAACATTTCCCACCAGCCTTATTTGACCTGTCAACATGTATTATGTCTAAATCTAAAAACAGAAGAAAGAGAGAAGTTCTGCTGTTAAAACCCCTTGAGAAGCAGGCACAGCATAATTGTATTTCTGTTTTACACCAATATCATGACTTAGTAAACAAAGTTATACCCAATGGTAACTGTGTTAGGTCTTCTCAGTGGTATCAATTTCCACAGCTTTGGCTCCATGAAATGAAATATCTATTGGTATGTTTACATTACCAGTCCAGATTCGTAGGGTTACATTGATTAGATTTTTGCACTGTAAAAATACCATTTTGAATCACAGAGAATCAATACAAGGTTTGTTTTTTTATATACAAATTGGATTTGGTTCTGGAAGAAAATATTCCTCATAACAAATAAATAGGACAGAAAAATGTGATTAAAAACATTAAATGGGGTAGAAGGGGTATTGTATCAGTCTGTACTGACTTCTTTGTCTGTCCAGTGATTATTTTCTTATACAAATCAATTGCCAAGACAGTTAAGGCTTGCAAAAGGTATCTTTGAAATTAATCTAATGTTATGAGTAATTACGTTAACATTTTAAAAATCCACTTATGTGCATGTATTTTATAAGGTGAGCCAACTATACCCTACAATAGCCAATGAGACTGTTGATGGCAGCAGTCCTACTGGAAGTCAGGAAAGCTGGATTTTGAGTATGTAATACATTAGAGATGTATCCATTGATATGGAGTAAAATTATTTCCAGAAAGCAATCAACACAGCTACTCCAGTGTTGGGGAGGCATTATCACGAGTAATGTACTAGAGATACAGCACCATTAATTCCATTTTTTTTCCTTATTTTATGCGGCACGTGTGGGGGTTGGATTGTGATAGGATAGTCTGCCCCCTTCGGGGAAGTGGGGCCAAGTGGTCAGCCCACACCCAGCCTAGATATAAACACAAACATGCTGGGTCTAGGAGATACTGATAAAGAGGAAGCTGTTCTAGGAAAAAGTAGAGCTTGGCTGGAAATTTCATTCCTGTGTCTCTAAATGCCTGAGGCTAGGAGACTTCCAGGGAGGGGACAAGGCTCCCCTCTCACCCACCCAATTGGTGATAAGCTGTGGTGGGTTGGGGACCAACATAAATGCTGCTCCCTCCTTTATAACAGGGCAGGAGGAGTCTGGTCTGCTGAACCCCTCTCACAGCTGGTTGTGGGGAAGGAGACAGCTGAGGGAGAAGTAGGCTCAAATACTACAACTGGCTGATTTCAAACTGGGATTGGTAGAATTAGATTTTTGATTTTTTGTATGTTTGATAGATAATGATAGCTACTTTTTCATCATTTTTTTATTTGTATCAGTAGAAATTTTCAGTTTTGGGAGCTTGCTGAGGGAAACAGGCAATGGGAAACAGACAGTACTTATTTAATGACAGTAAATGTTGAGATTCAAAAACTTAAAACTTTATATGCATTAAAACACAAATTGACAGCATCACAAATTGAAATATAGGGAGTAAATATTCTTAAAGCAAACAGAATTTTCCCAAGCAGAATTTTTCTTACCTTGCCTATCTGTAAATTTCAATTAAAGGGACTAATTTTTCATAGTTTGTGTGCATGTGGTGAAATTGACATTTACCAATATTCTCAAATGCTCCCAATCCTACTTACAACCCAGCTCCAAGAAGGTGAGCTGGGACTCCTGACAAAGAAACAGAGGGACAAGCTAACTTACAGTTCAGCTTCAAGGAGCAGGGCTGGGAGGCCTTCTGTGAGAGGGGTGACATCTCTGTGCACCCAGACGGGAGTGATCTCAGTGAACTAACAAAGTGAATTGTATTAGGTGGAAGTAGTTATAAATTAGGCTCATGGAAGAGTACATGTGAACCAATATAGTCTGAGTAACTGAAAGAACCTTATTTCAGAGTATCTAAAGAGCCATGACAGGCTAGAAGGAGGTGTGTTTATGGCAACACCCCCTGGCAAGTACCAATATAAGAAATGTAGCTTGGAAGTCTGCAAAACAATATGTAACAAATATTTATCTGCATAAAGCTTAAAAGTGAAAGTTAATGCTAACAGCTAAATTGAAGGCGAACCTGATTGATAGTTTGGAGTAATGTTGGCTTCGCCATATGGGCAGGACAGGTGGTCAAGTGGCACTGATGGGCTATGTTGTATTGAATGAGAATTTGATTAATGGTTTTCAAGGGAGAAAGAGTGAGAGGGTTTGTAAAAACTTTGGATGGTTTATGAAGTTCAAAAAGAAGTCCATCTGTTTCCATCACAACCCTAACAGGCACAACTATTTCAGCAAAAAGCTCAACGTAGACACAGTTATGCCAACAAAAAGTCCTTTTGCCAATCTAGCTTATTTAATTTGGGGGACTGGAACCATCTTTAGTGCAGCCAGTGCCTCCATTTAGTCACATTCAAAAGTAGCCACATCACTTCTGAAACTTGCAATGTAGGTTTTTTAACTTTGGAGCAGGGGCGGGAAGTATATTAATAGAGTCAGATGCTGAAAAATGAAAGATAAAACAGGGTTGTCTTCAGGACACAGTAAGAAGGTAATTTGAAAAACTTAGGAATATTGTTGAAATTGTTATGCAAGCTTATTAAATGCAATGTATATTTAAATTAAAAAAAAAACTTTCTTTATTAGGCCTAGATAGGTGAATTTTTGTAGCCTCCAGCAGTTGAACATATTGGGTAAAAGTCGGGTTAGATTAATTTCTAATCTCTTTGGAAATCCATTTATTAAAACTGAATAGCAAAGTTATGAATATGACACTTATGGTCTTAAAATATCTGTAGCACAAGGTTCATCATGTAAGTATATGGGGAAGTAAAATAATATAAAATTGTTTATTAAATTATTTGAAAACTTTCATTTACATACATTTTTATATTTTAATAGTATTCTAGTTGAGTTATTCCAGAAGTGTGTTGAAATAACTTAGAAGTCTTATCATTAGAAACTATAAAATATTTAGCTTCAATTTTCTGTTTTCTATTATGCAAGTATAAACTTATTATAAATCACAGTTAAGAGAACTCTTTGTTGACTTAGATAATTAAAATAAAGAATATGAAGTGAATTTTTAATACTTTTCAGATTAGTCCCAGAATGATCGACCTATTTGTCATCTTTTCAAGATTATCTCCCAATAATGCTTCAGAGTGCGTATGACTTCCTCTAACAAAATTAATGAACATTCAGAATTAAGGACGTGTCAGTAAAGACTCCTGACTGCCTCAGTTGAACATGTTTTTTTAAGAAGTCTCTTGCTCATTAGTTAGTGTAAGTCATAGGAATCTGAATTCTATATGTGATGTGCATAAGACTAGATCTCATAAAAGCCCATAAATAACTTGAGGGGTCAGTTTGAGCCAGGAGCAGCTCATCCACAGAGGCAAGCGAGGCACAAGCTAACCAAGAATTCCCAACAGCTACATAATACATTTTAGCTGTTCTGTTTTATTTAATTACTAACTGTATACAGATAATGAAGAAAATGTCAGAACTGTCTATAAATGGGCCTGGCTCTCAGCTGAGCTGCCTTCGGGTGCGCAGGTCCTGACCCTCACTGGGGTCGGACCAAGGTCCCCTATTTCCCTTGCCTTCTAGCCCCCATGAGGGTGAGGGAAGGTCTGAAATTTCTTGGCCTGCAGCTCCTTCAGCAGGGTAAAGCTGAGCCCAATATCAATTGTCCAGGGGCCTTCAGCCCCTCAGCAGAGTAAGGCAAAGCACAGGCGGGGTATCAGAGACAATTCAATGCCGCTGGGTCAGTGGGCTCCAGCCAAAACACTGACCCTTCACATGCAGATGGATATTGAGCTACTGCCCCTGAACTAATTCCTCCCACTTCCCCTCTGGGTGACCTGCATCCTGCCATCTTCCAGGTCCTTGCTATCCACCGGCAGCACTGCGGGTAGCTCCTCGAGTCCATCAGCCAGTGGGAACTCCTGAGGTCACGGGTTCAGGGCAGCCGGCTCGCTGGCATCCTCGGTGGAAGGAAGCTCCTCCAGGTCTTCGTGGGCGTCTGGCTGGTTCCCATCATCCAAGCTCTCTGCTGAGGGAAGCTCTTCCAGGTCCTTGCCTGGGGAAGGTGAATATGGAGGAGAGTCCTGCCGGCGATCACCCTCTTGGTTCTACCGGGGAGGGAAGTCTGCTAAATCCAGCAGCCATCCCCCTTTCTGTTTCCACCTGCGCTGGCCTGTCCATCCCCTTATGTAGTCCTCCCTTTCCCTCGGCCCATCTCTTGGTTCCAGGCTGGGCTTTTGGGCAGAGTATTCTCAGGTGAGCAGGGGGCGTGCTGGTGACCGGCTGCCTTCCGGCTGGAGGGTAACTGCTCTCCCCTGCTACGCTTCCCTCCTCTGTAGTGAAATGCAATGCCAGAAAGTTTGAAGAATGCAGTGCTGGATGAGGTTCACACTTTGATATACCTAATAGTGCTTCAAGAAGTTGCATTGCCACCTTACTGTGCCCAAGAGTCACTTCATAAAGGTATTGCTGTAATACCTGCTGCTTGGCAAAGCCACCACTGGATTGTAACATTTAAGTTTGGGCTGCAGGGTGCTCATAGGAGATACAGATGGGGCCTGTGCTCCTCTGGCCCTTTCCCAGCAGGGAACCCTGTGCATGGACCCAGGGAGCCACCACCAAGCCCTATGCCTGCCTTGTGCTCTGCCCTTGATGTTGGTAGATGAGGGGTGACAGCTCCAGGAGCCATGTCCACCTGCTGCTTGCCACTCTAAATAATCTTCAATGACTACTCAGTTGTACACAGGATGGGAGTGGAAGTAACTATTTTGTGATTTGTACCTCATCTCTCAAAAAAGTCAGGAACTGCCACTGGTTTAAGCCAGTTCTCAATACTCTTCCAATGTTTTGGTCACAGTCATGTCTGTATCTGCAGAATGGAAGGTTTTCTCTAATAAAAAAATTAAGTTCCTAGCTCTTAACTTTGCAGATATTTGTTTCAGTTGTGAACTGGTGCCATGCAGATAAAAAGCCTGGGCCGGTTCTTCAGTTTGTGTAATTGGAGTGGCTCAGTTGACTCAGTGGAGATCACGAATTTTATACCAGCTGAGGATCTGGTGTGTTAGCTATTAGAACAATTGTTCAGCTCCAGCACGGGTACTGAGAGTCCAAATACAGCTGAACTGTTGCTCTTCGGTGCAGAGAGGCCGATCATGCAGGAAGACACTACACAGAAACTGTGACAAGGAAGTGCGGGAAATTGGCCACTCGCTCCATTATGTAACATCACAAGTGCAGAGAAGGAGCTTCACATATTTAGTGCGTTGCTTTATAGGTTGTATCAGTTACTGACAATGGCATATAATATACAAAGCCTGAGACTGGTAGGACATTGCCCAATAGAATTCATAGTTTGAATCCAAAGAGAATTTTTTTAAATGATAATGGTTCGTTATGCGTTTTGAGGAGCAATAGAGCAGAAGGAAATGCAGTGTTTTTCTACTTCTTCCCTTCCCCCACTACTTTACCTCTCTGTTTGGCTTTTTCTCATTTGAATATAGATAATCTCGGTTTTGCTGAGCTATTGAAGCTGACACTTGCCTGCGAGGTTCAGGCATGTCTCAGGATACTTTGTGTGGCTGCTCTGGTTTTTGAAGCACTGTTCATTACAGGTGCTTCTGAGTCTTTAAAGTATCTGTTGTGGAAGGAGGAAATTAATAAAGGGTCTTGTACGGCAATTTCAGGCCCTTTGGGCTTTTTATGCTAAGTGACGTTTATGCACAGAATTGTTTGGGCCTATCTATATCTAGTGGAGGGTTTTACATTGAGGGCCATCCGCTGTGGAGTATTCTTTTGCTTAAGCTCCTAGGCCAGTGTGGTTTGCCAGCATAAACAGAAGTGTGATCTGCTAGTGTTCTTCCAGTTTGAGGGATTTTTTTTATATGTTTTCCTACTAGAGGAACTAAAGAGTTTGTTGTGTCTTTGGGTATTCAGAACAAGCTTGTTCAAACTGAAAGCACATGCTTAGTCATATTTATTAGTGTCACAACTGGATTTAAATTGATGTCTGTGCTTGCGCTCCCTTGCTGTGTTAGGATGATCGTCGAGTTTGATTTCTGGTTCCTTGCCTGAAAAAAAGTATCTATGGGTAATCATAAGAATGGCACTTGGATCCTCCAGGCTGAAGACTCCATTTCCAGTGTTATCTTAAATGGCTTCCTTGGGGCTGGAATCCTGAGTGCAAATGCTGCCCACAGAGCGCAGATGTAGAAAGCAGCTGAGTAAGAGGAGGCAACCGAATGATATAAATAAGCTGTAAATATAAATATAAACTGGTATAAATTAGCGTAGCTCTACTGAAGTCAGTGGTGATATGCTAATTTATACCAGCTGAGGAGCTGGTCTGCATTCTCAGGCTAGGTGGGTGTGTGTAATTTGCTGCTGTGGAAGAATTTATCTGAAACAGTACATTTTGTGGACATTGCCCTTTCTGGGAGCCACTGAAAGGTCTGTTGTTGAATATTTTTTTTAAGGTGAGTAAAGGAGAAATGATGAACTTTATTCAGATTTTATTTATATTAGTGTTGTGCATTGTGGCATGCTGAAGATACTTAGTAACACTAAATTATTTCAATAAAACTTTAAAGTCTGTCTATTTTTTTCATGCTCCCTTGCAATAAATTCCCCCAAAAGAAATATTTTTGTACTTTAGCATAACTTTGTCATTTTTATAGCCTGTAAGATTTATATATATTATTTTTCTGCATAAAATGTTATTTTAAAAATTATTTCTGAATAAAACTATTTATGACCTGAAACATTAAAGCAAACTGACATTCCTAGTCAGGTATTGTAAATCACACCACTGTCTCCATCAGTTGTGTTATCGCATAGTTTAGTTTTTGTTTTTTTCTTTCTGTTGAAAGATTAAAAGTGATAAAAAATTAAAATATATACTTTTAAAATATTGATGTACGGTGACACCTTTTTGCCATTACAGAGATTTGGTATGGTATATAAGCAATAGTTAAGAGTAAAAAATGATCATTCTTTAAAAGCTGTCAAGAAGAAAAATCTTTCCAATACTGGGTTTGTTAAACTTTTAAAATCAGAACAGATATGGGTTTTTTTGTTTGTCCTTTATATGCTATCAACTAAGTTCTGAGAAGGTGGAGGAAATATTCCTCTGTCAGAGTAGCAAGCAAATTCAGTCTGCTGATACTATTATTTTAAATAATTTGAAACTAACATTGAGCCATCTTATATTGAATCCATTCTTTGCACAGAACTTAATTCTAAGGCATTGTCTACATTAGCACTTACTATAGTAAAACTTCTGTTGCTCAGATGTTGAAAAACACTCCCCGAAACAACAAGTGGTATATCAGCAGGAATCACTGTCTCCTGTCAACCTAATGCCACTACCCATCCGCTCTCATGGCTGTACAGCTGTGCAGATACAGCTCTGCTGCTGCAAGATTTAATTGCAGACTAGCCCTATGTGAAGTTAGAATTGCAATTGACATCTTGTGATTTACTGAAACAATTCAGGCCTTTAATCTTGACTATGAACAGAATTTCAGTAGGGTCTGTCAATGCAGAAGAATTTGCTGTTAACAGAAATGACTTGGAAGAACTCATCTTGTCTCCACTAAATAGTTTTTTATTATTTGACCAACGAGCTGTTGATGGACAGGTGAAGACAGCAAAGCTTTTTAAACACAGACCTGTGCAGAACTTGAAACATATTCCTGCAGCGAGGGGCTTATAGGTGGTAATACTATATTTTACCAGGGCTGGGTGTTGCTTGGTGGTATTATGCTATTTTATTTTTGCATATCAGCTCATTGTTGGCTTTTGTTGCCATAAGTGAAAGCCATTATTGTGAGTACATACTGATTAATATCCCAGTGATCACTTTGCTGCTGTAGATTTGTCACACATTTTCTTTAAACTCAATACAGCTGGATCCTGTACTTTGAGAATGGTTTTAATAAAAACTGTATTCTAGATTTCTGAAAACACCAGACAGAATCAAGAACCGATGTGTGCTACACTGGCTCAGCACCTCACAAAATATCCCACAGGAAATGTAAGGGTTTCTGTTAGCTACAGTGGTTTGGATCAGGTTCGACTGTGTGCAGTAATGTCTCCTGCTAGTGGCTGGTCTTAACAAATAAAAGGTTTGCTAATTATTCCTGTGTGATGGCAGCCTGTATTCCTCTATAAAGTCCTGTATTCAGTCACTGTAGATGATGGGTGTCTGTCATGGGCTATGCATTGATAATATATACAAAACATAAAATTACCATTTAGACGTATGTATTTTTTTAATCCCATGTAGAATTATGCACTCTGGACTGTGGTAGCCATGGTGTTTGTTCAAGAGGAATATGCCAGTGTGAAGAAGGCTGGGTTGGACCAACCTGTGAGGAACGTACATGCCACTCTCACTGTGCTGAACATGGCCAATGCAAAGATGGGAAATGTGAATGCAGCCCTGGATGGGAAGGAGACCAGTGCACCATTGGTAAGATTTTATATTTTGGGGTATTTTAAAGATGACTAGCTAAATGGAAAAGCTGCTACTGCCATCATTTTAAAGATATCTTGGAAAAATTACAGAGCCAAATTGCAGCCTGTTGTACAGAGATGCCTCTCCTCTGGTTTTGTGGAATTGGCACCTTCTTACACCAGATCTGTATTTGTCATACAGAATGCAGTCAGAGCAGCTTTTGCTTTACATACAGCAATTCTCATGTAATAGTTGGAAAATATCAAGTCAAAGATGCACAGGTTATATTATAATGCACATCTGAGCTACGTCCCTATAGCTACTGAGAGTCATAAAAATTACTTACATTTATTAATAAAAGTTGTGAGAGTATAAAATTATCAAGCAGCTTAAATAATTCTATATCTGCTGCCTTCATATCAGAGGATTTAAATATTTTGCTTGTCACAAGAGGTGGCTTTACAGCAGCAGACTTCTATGATATTCCTAATAAAAAGTTAAAGCTTATAAATCTTTTCAGAAGTCATTAGTCAGCTGTACAAATGTTAATTATTGTATTTTAATAAAATGTGACACATTTTTGCAAAGCTTAATAGTGTTTCTTGCCAAACTGTCATTACTATTTTTCCAGAGCATTCTTATTCTTAAACATTTTAATTGCATGTAAGAGACCAGAGAACCCAATTTTGAGAAGTAAGTAGTCCAGGCTTTCATACTTTCAAAATACAGTGCCTTCTATTCAATTCGGTCATTGCCTAATTGTCTGCCTTTTAAAAACAAAACCAAATCTCTTGAAGAAAATAATCTTTACTAAAATTAATGAAAATTTCCTTTATTTTCATTTTACTCCCTATAAACAGGTATTTTGCTCCCCATAAGCAGATATTATAAAGTAAATTAATAACTAGCTGTAGAATTTTAACATTTAATTAAATAAGGAAGAGCCTAATTTTCAAAAGACAGACGAGAGGGCAGAAAGGACCCATATAGTATTAAAACATAGTTGCAGTTACATGTGTGCTTTCCAGTCATTGTTTTTGACTATATAGGTACTACTATGTGTTATGCATCGTGGTGGTCATGTGGCTAACAAAAATTAGCAATTTGTTTCATTCTAAGTGGTAAGAATAGACCTGATTGCAGTAAGAGGGAGACATTTTATCTTAACCAAAGTATTAACTATTAGCAAATGGTTTCTGTACTTTCATTCTGGTGCAGTTTTTCAATCTATCACAGTTGTGTTTTCTTTCTTTTTTAAGCTCACTACTTAGATGCTGTGCGAGGTAAGCTTTTGGTATCAGTATTGCAAAGGAATAATGAAAAACTAAAGAAGTGTTGGAAATAGGGGTATTTGTGTGATTTGGTCCCCTTTAAGCCTCCCACTTCCTATACTGTTAAGGTACAGTATCTAATCCAGGATCGATCAAATGGACGACTGGATAGATAAGAATATTTTTACAGACAAATGTAGTTTGTGTCTAACAAAATATCAGTATATTCTGCATTCTTAGCTCTTTATATCATCTCAGTATTTCATCAGAACCAGAAGAGTCTAATGTAAGCCTGACTGGAATGTTGCTTTTGTATTTGGTTACCAATTTCCATATATATATAAAATATGCTATGTGCAGCAAGTCAGATTTCTGCTTCTGGTTTCCATTCACGGAGTGATGACAGCAATGAGGACTTGCTATTACCAGAATAATTTGTGTCAATCCTTCCTTCTGCTAGAACAAAATTTCCATATTTTTGTCATCTGCAACTAGAGAGTAGTTTTCATTTTTAAAAAAATGCTTCTTTAAGAATGTGGAGATGGAGTAGAAATATAAAACAATATGTGTTTTAAAATATGGCATGGTACAGGCCTGAGTGAGGTTTAGAGATATGTGCGCAATTTATAAACGTTTGCTGCATCCCTCACCCACCTTGGCTGCTGCTTTGAGAGGTTTGTGTTTTGGCCATCTGGTAGAAAATGCTAGCTAAGCTAGAGTTGATTCATCAAACCATTCCAGACCCAACAGCCTAAATTCTGTGTTGATTTGCACTCTGTGCATGTCATTTAATATGAGTTTGCTCTTCAGAGCCTATAGTTTGCTTCTGCGCCTACATGTCTGTGTCTTTCATGGCTTTGGCATTAATCCCTCTCTTAGTCCTAGTCACACTGTTCAGTATGAACTTATGCACTGTCCCCTGGGAAATGGCTCTCAGCAGGATTATCAGACCAAGCAGGATTGTAAAAAGGATTGGGCATTTTGTGTATATACTTATTAGTTTATCTCTTTGGAGTTAAATAACAATAAAAAAGCCTCCATACAAAAAATCCTAGGTGATCTGAGACTTGATTAGAATTACATTCATAATGGACAACCATTCTGCACAAAATATAGTGATACACTAATAATGAATTAAGTTAGTTGGCAAATAAATCACAATAGGAAAACATCCCCTTTAATCTCCAGAGGAAAATATCCTCAACTTTCCCCCAAAAATCTATCAAATAATTGGCTTTGACTATGTGCCGGAAGATCGTCAAGATCAAGCTATTTGAGGCCCAGGAAGAGCAAGTTCTTGAGGCCCTTCAGAAAGCACCTTGCCAGCAGACCGTCTCTATTTTGTAATGAGGAGGACTCTAGCTCAAGCCTCTATGCTGATGGCAGTTGTGGCAGCATGTCTGAGGGAGAGAAGTGATCCTTCAGTAGACGGTGAAGATAAGGGAATTGTAGGACCAATTTCAACTCCCTGGAGACTGTAGGCAGCTGTTACAGGTCTTGGCGTACTGGTGTCATGTATAATTTATGTGGATAAAGTGAACATCCAGAGCCATACAAGTAAGGAATGTTTTTTTAATGGATTTTGGAAAGAAACTGTCCTCTGACATCTGGGAGTTAGGAAAGCATTCTGTATGCTGGCTCTTTCCTCTGATGCTTGTGCTCCTGGCCATGCTACTAGCCAGAATACTGGACTAGAAGGACTGGTACAGAATATATTCCAGTAAAAGATATTACCTCACCCATCTTGTTTCCCTAGATAAACCACTTGTATTCATTCTTTGGCTGGCTGTTCATAGAATCATGGAAACTGGAAACTGGAAGTGACCATGAGAGGTCATTGAGTCCACTCCCCTGCACTCATGGCAGGACAAAGTACTGTCTTAAACTATCTCTGACAGGTGCTTTTCTAACCTGCTCTTATAACTTCCAGTAATGGAGATTCCACAACCTGCCTAGGCAACTTATTCCAGTGGTTAATCACCCTGATAGATAAGAATATTCTCCTAAAGTCCAATTTAAACCTCCCTTGCTGTAGGTTAAGTCCATTGCTTCTTGTCCTATCATCAGCAGTTAAGGAGAACAATTTTTCTCCCTTCTCCTCATGACAACCTGTTAGATACTTGAGATTTCAAACACCTTTTTTGGTGACTCCTTTCATGGCTGTCAGAAACCCCTGAATTCCTGTGAGTCCATTCTAGCAAAGCGAAAGCACTCCTTTTAGAAGGGATGCTACCTGTACTGGCAAGTTGATTGTTTAACTCCCACTATCATCCTTTGGCTCCCTGTGTACTAAGGTAAAGATAAGACAAAAATCTGAACTGGTGCCAAACTGTACAAGTAGATGAACATGAGTGGACACATCAAAGAAATTATCTATTCTTTGGGCAAAAAACCTAGTTGGAAATACCCAAATTACTATTGATTCAGAGTTTATACACCCTGGGGATGATGCAATTGATCCATTTTAGAGATGGATTCCTAATTTACAGAAAGAAACCAAAACATTTCCTACAGCTGCCAGAGGGCATGTGTTTTTCTTATTTGAATTGGATATAGTGTTGTGAAGAAGTGGGAACGAGGCATTATGATGACAACAGCCATTTTCCTTCCCTAGGAAAGAACTTCAGAAAAAGATAAAATAGGCTTCCCTCATCCTGCTAAATTCATGGGGATTTCCACACCTACAATGTCTGGGATTACATTTTCAGCTGCCGCTTCCAGAATTGCTCACCTAAAACCACTTGCCTACATTTCATAGACTCATATTTTGTGTCAGATTTACGTATCAGAATGCTCTCATAAGCACACGATTGATTCTCGGTGCCTAGATAAGTATGGAAATTGAGAAGTTACTTGTATGTCCAAAGCAAACAGAGTTCTCATCACTCAGTTTGTACAAGCGCATACTGTTAGTGCAACCACAGCAGAGTTTTTGCATGTATAAAATCTTAGGTACTAAAAACAAGTATTAGACATGCTTTGCTAGGCAGGCAGAGTTAGGACAAATTAGGTTGAATATTTTACCAAGAATGCGAATAGAGTACAAAGTAGACCAACTCTAATAGTATTTGAAAGTAGCAGATATTGTTATGTAATTTTAAAGATTGTTATAGTACAATTAATAATTTAAAGAAAGGGAAAGAAATGCTTGCATGAAGCCTTGTTCTTTACATTTTCTTTTCTAGATGGCTGCCCAGGTCTGTGTTATGGAAATGGGAGATGCACTCTTGATCAGAATGGATGGCACTGTGTGTGTCAGGTGGGATGGAGTGGCACAGGATGCAACATTGTCATGGAAATGGTTTGTGGAGATAATATGGATAATGATGGAGGTACTGTACATGCTTCTTTATTTACTTTTTAGTTCTTGTGTAGTCCAGTTTCCTCAACTGTTGTCCCATAACTTGTTTTTACATGAGTTCCTCTTTTCTATCATAGACGCATGATGCTATGTCCCCTTCTCATATTAGTAGTCCCATTGGCTTCACTTGGATTACTTCACTTGGAATTAGTAGTTGCAGGGTATGACCTTTATAGTGTAAGCTCTTTGGAGAAGGAATCTATTGCTCTGCTTCTGTGGTCTCCATTATCATAGTACCTGAATCTGTTTTGAAAAAAAAAATCCATGTTTTAATAACAAATAAGCTATTCTTTTATTTCTAAAACAACTAAAATAAGTCAGTTGGCTATAAACAAGCCTTAAGAAGAAGTGTGGCCTTTGTCAGACTAAGAATAGATGCAAAATAAAAAGCCTTTATAATTTTACCTCAGCTCACTTGTGTGACTTAACAGCATAAACATCCATTCATTATCATAATAATATTAAAGAAAATCTTCAGAAAGTCTTACATTGAGACATTCTCTTATTAAACAAATTAGTCACTTAATTTTAACAGAGTCATAATTATAACAAGAATTGTGGCACATAATTTTGAGACAGTGCTGAGCAAACCAGTAGGAAGTACATGGCTATTCTCTGTGCCAAAGGTAATATTTAAAAATATCATGTGACCTAAACATGAAAACATAACCATTTATAATTAAAGTAGCCTCTCACGCTCTATTTTGCCTTGTTTGATCAGTGTATTCACAGTTAAGTATTCTCAATATGTCAAAGCCACTGTAGTGTTGTTTCACTGCAAGGATTCTTGGATGTTAAGGGCTAATAGGAGTTACTGTGATCATGTTTTCTGACACCCTTTGTAACACAGGCCATAGGACAATTCATACTTAAGTTTATCAGTTGATTAAACTCAAAAATAACTTTTGGAAAAATATCCAGTCTTAATGTAAAGGTTTTCCATGGTGGAGGAACAACCACAACTGTTGGTATGTTCTTCCAGATTAATTACCCTCACAGTTAAAACATACACCTTATTTATAGTTTGATTTTTGTCAGGCTTCAACTTGCATTCCTTGGATCTTGTTATACCTTTATACGGTACATTGAGGTGCCCTCTGTTATCTCCTTTATTCAGTTATCCATGTGGGTACTTACAGATAGTGATCGAGTCACCCCTTACCTTATTTTTGATAACCTAAGCAGATTGAGCTCCTGAAGTCTTTCACTAAAGGCATGTTTTATAATACTTGTGACTCCTCTCAGGATCTTCTATAATTTCTCTACATTCTTTTTGAATTGTGGACCCCAGAATTGAGCAGAGTATTCCATTAGTGCCAAATGCAGAGGTTATATAACCTCTTTACTCCTACCCTATATCCCCCCTGGTTATCCAAGAATGACATTAGCTTATTTGGTCACAGCGTCACACTGGAAGCTCATGTTCACCTGATGATCTACCATCACCCAAAAGCTTTCACAGACTCACTGGTTACCAAGACAGTGACTCATCCTGGAAGGATAGCCTGGTGTTCTTTGTTCTTAGATTTAGGATGTTACATCTGGCCATTTTGAAATGATTATTATTTACTTGCGTGCAGCTTTCCAAGTCATTCAGATTGTTCTGCATCAGTGACCTGTCCTTGTCATTGGTGATCCTTCCCCCAATCTAGTTATCTACAAATTTTATCAGTAATGATAGCATGTTTCCTTCCAGATCATTGATTAAAAATGTGTAATAGGATAGGGCCAAGAACTGACTTCTGAGGAGCCCCCACACACACACCTCTAGAAACACACCCACACAGTGATGTTCCCCCACTTATGGTTAGATTTTGACACCTTAAATGGATTGTAATCCACTTAATGCATTCATTTTGATTTGTACCTTACAGAATGTGATGACCTTTGGCACCACCCTCTTAATATCTGAATACAATTCAAAATAGTCCTCCTGTTGTTCTAATTTTCCCTCCCTCATCCTTTTTTTTTTTCTTTTTCATTTTATTTCCCTTTTAAAGGTAGTGGTGCCTAAAGATCAGCCCAGCCTGTCACATAACATGGCCCTTAAAGCTTGGTAAGACCTGATAGAAAGGCATAGGTGGCCCTGGATTAAGAAGTGTTTGGCAGAAACGCCTGAGATCAGCAGCCTTGCAGAGTGGGTGAGCAAGGCTTCCCTCTCCCCCAACTGACTGGGGGTGAGCTTTAGTAGAGGGCCCATGTATATGTTGCCTTCTCCCTCATAACAGAGCAGACAGCAGTAGGGGTAGTCAGCATGGTGAACCCTCCCAGCCTAAGATGGAAGGAATGGTTGGGAAAAGGGCCAGCTACAAGCTGTTTGAGACTCTACAGTTGGTCTGAACTCTGGCACCAGAGAGGACTGGTAGGAGGTTTCTGTTTTAAGGCAAGGGACAGGTGGATTGTTTGAAGTATAATCCACTTGCAGAAGGAGGGCTGTAGCCTTCTGGACGCAGGGAGGAGTCTGATGAGGACTTTCACAACAACCAAGAGTTGGTGTGAGCTTGAGCTTCTAGGTAAGTGAATTGCCCTCTACATAGAGTAAATAAACCAGACCCTACAAAGGAGGGTTGAGGGCATTGAACTAATCTGATCTGGCTAATTGTCTGAAAGGATCCAGGCTTTGCTGAATGCAACACAACTGCATGGCCCTGGGTGCCATTAGAGGGTGTGCCAAAGATGCTTACACCATTACACTCCCCCATCTATGACCCAGAAGCTCACAACCAGTCTATGTGACCTGACCTCTGTTCCCTTCGCACAGCATTGTACTGTCAGGGTCACTGTCGTTTGTGTTTCCTGTCCGTCTAGTACTCTGTCCAAACCGCTGACCAACTCACACTCTCTCCCTTTGAATCTGTCCACTGAACCCTGTTTATCCTGCAATATATGTAAAGTATTTTCTGATACGCTGTGTGAACTGGTTCTGTATAAATTGAATCATGTTATGGTTTTTGCCTCCTTTGCATTCTGCAGTAACCATGAGTTACTGAGAGTTGGCAGCCTTAACTCTAAATCTCCTTGAATTTGTCAGTTTAAGGCAGATGCTTAATGTCGTTTCTCTGTAGACTTTAAAACTATTTTTATGGTAGTGTAAGATATGGGGACAGCGCCATTGAAATTAAGATTGGGGATAAGCGTATAGGGAAATACTTAATTCACCTGGTTGCTACTATTGAGCTAAATGCCATTAGTTTCATTTTACAATCAGTTGTTTTTTCTACAAAAGGAGTGTTTTTTTCACATTAAAATCATTTCTTTGTCCATCTTAAATTCATAGAGCCAGGCCTGATTCTGCTCTAACTTGCACAGGGATAAATCAGGAGAAGTTCCACTGAAGTCAATGGTATTAGACAGTTGTTAAACTGATGAGAGATCAAAAGCAGGATTTCAAGCCTTGTATACATAGTACAGAAGAAATTAGATCTGAGACAGATATGTTACAATATCCGTTCTCTCCCCACAGCCACTATAGTTTCTTGAAGCACACTCGAACTCTTGGTCTTTTCTAGTTGTACATGTTCCACATCATGAGGTTTCAAGCAGAAAAGGTCCATCAAGACTGATTGTGTACAAATTAAGGGTTTATTTCTTTACACAGAGATCTTTGGAAGTGTTCTGAGGTGTGAGATTATTAAGAGAAACATACTAGTGAAGCAAATCTAGTAGAAGTATATTAATATTATACCAAACAATCAATAACCTTAAGAATTGGGCCCCTGAAAATTTAGTTTGAATTCTTGTTTGAAACTTAGGTTTGGTGGATATGAAAAGTATATTTAGAGTGAGAAAAAAATCAGTTTTCTACTTAAAATAATTAATGCATATATAGAGAGAGAGAAAAAGTCCATTTTAAATTTTAATAAAAGAATAAAAACACATTTCCTTAGCTCCAAGTGTCTACTAATGTCACCTGTCTAGAACCGAAATGTCTTGGCTCAAGTGTGTGATACATAGTACTCGTGCATAAGCCTCCCACTTCTGGATAGAGAACATCTTGAATTATTTTTTTAAACTACTGAAGTATGCAATTTGTAAATCAAAACATCTACTGATTTAATATGAATGTATCATAACCACCCTTGCCATTGCATCTCTTACCCCCTCATTAGCCTTTTCACCACTTGTGGTCTTATGTGTATGTTCACCTATTTAATTATCTGTAAAATCACAGATAAAAACTGACAACATATAACAGATGTACAGCCACGTGGTTTTCATTGGCTTTTGTGGAGTACATCTGTGGCATGTTGGCAGTCTTTAGGATGTCAGTTATATAATGCTGGGATCTCCAACAGATGTCCTCTTCGGTGTGGAATATGGCTTTCTGTGGGATTACAGTAATTCCTAATCTCATTTTCTGTCATCTTTCCTTGCCATTACTTCAATGCCATGAACCAGCCTGATTTCAGTTTTAGTTTATAAAATGACCACTCAGCTCATCTGAACAGGTTGTTTCCTTTGTCTTGCCATTATTTTAAGAGTTCTTTTGGAAACTTCTAGCTACAGGAAATTGCTTGAAACTCTCTGCTGAATTCTATTAATTAAGACTATCTCTGATTAAAGCCTGAGTAGCTAGAATACACAGCATCTGCAATATTGGGTACAAGGACGTTGCACACTCCTCCACTTGCAGAACAGCCGTCTCTCCTGCCCAGTCACACTCTGCAGTATTCTTTTTACCATTATATTATTTTTAACTCTTAACTCTCATTATGTGATGGTGCAGGCTGTCATTTCCACTCACTCATTTGATCCTGAGCCCGCTAATCTGGTTCTGTCTTTTCTGATATTTGCTTTCTTTAAATGAATCCCTGTGCTTTGTTTTTGAAATAAAAATATGGTTAGGTACTACAGACTTTGGGCTCATCAGTCAGTTATTGTACCTGATCCAAATACAAGAAAAATACATAGTTCAGTTTAGCTTTTGGTTGGTGGCCAGTGCTGTAAAAATATCAGCAAGTGTATGAGACCTATCCATTAGTATTTTAATAGCCCATCAGTCATAAAGACATTGAGTCCATGTACGAGTACATACTATTATTATATAATGGAAGTAGTTTTCATTGCTGCTGACATTTCTGAAAATCAGGCTTGATACATTTTTTTATTCATTTTATGTTCAAGGCCAAGACCACTGAGTGCCTGAACAACTTAGCTAAATAAGTGATCTCTAACAAACAAGACTCTGAAGACTTCCTTCTGCAAATAGGCTTTGTCTAGTTTTAAGTGTATTCCTGCGAAGCCCAGAATTTTGAATTAATGACTTCAGGGAGCTGTTGTTTCATTGCTACATGTTGTGGCTGACGCTTGAGGAGCAGTTTAGATTTTTTCATGCAGTCCTGGAAACTCTTTAGCATTATAGCTACTTAGTTTCTTTTTCTGGTCACTATGAGTCCTAGCAATTGTGTTTGAACTAAGCCCACAGTGAAGCAAACTGGAGGTACTGAGGGGCTATTTTAAATAAAAGAAAGCAAAATTAGTTTGTGTGCTATTGAGGATTTGTTTTACTCTAGTAAGGAGAAGATAAAATTATTCAACAATCTCTCCAGCATGGATGAAATGCTCAGATACCGTTAGCACCTCATGCAGCTGAGATGTATCTAGTTGTCATGCATGGGGGCGTTGAAAAAATGAGATCCACTTGCCCACCTGATATATGTCATGTCCCTCCACATTATGGAGCGTCCCAGCCGCATGATTAGTCCTTGTTGCTGGCTTGCCCCTCCTGCTTTCTTTTGCACAGGGGTATTGAGAACTGGAGTATTCATAGCAGTATAGAGCAGTGTTTCCCAACCGGTGTGCCCCGGCACACGCGTGCCGTCAGGTCTGAGCAAGTATGCCACAAAATTTTGTGGAAAAAAAAGCTTAAAGAGCTCTAGATTGACTCATTGGCTCATGAATATTCATGAGTTCATTTGAAAACTATATGTTGGTGTGCCTCAGATTAATTAAAGCCAGCAAGGTGTGCCACGGCAGAGGAAAATGTTGGGAACCACTGGTGTAGAAGCATTTCTGTGTTACCATGACCTCTGGGATTCTGGTTCTCTGAGCCAATAGACGACTGTCATCTCATCACATACCAATTTTGGATGCTTCAGGTACTATACTGGCTGAAACGGTCACTTTCATATTTAATTCATAAAAACGTTCAATATTTCTGGTACCTTTCACGAGAGTACTGGAGAATCCGCCCTGCTGTGGCATACATAGCACTTTGTAATTCACTCACTCATTCAGTTGCTTTGCACTTTGGTTCCTGTAACCTCCTCGGTTATGCTCTTGGTATTTTACTAGATATATTTATAGACTGGAGAAGATGGATCATGTTTACAAGAACATTAGTTTGTGGCACTCCCATAGTTGCCAAGATGAAATGTAAGAAACTCAAGGACAGTTGTGAACAGTAGAAGAGCTAGGATTCAATAAGTGGTTGGCCGTGTAGCTGCTCATATGGGGACTTCTGCATTTCATTCCATTTATATTCTTTTTATTAACTTTTGTTGTTAGTGAATAATACAAAGCTGCAGTTAACAAAATACCTCATAATTTTCAAATGGCATTTTATTTTCTTGGGGAAGTAATAGAAATATTAATGCTTCTCAGTGCACGTGAAACCCAAGTGTGATAAATATGACATACATTTACTACACAGTGCTTGCCTCAAATGTAGTATAATGTAATACTCTTTTACAGTGAAAGAACTAGGACTAGGTTAACAAAAGTATTTCAGTTTGCTTGCTGTGTGTTTATTTCTGGTTCATGGTCATATGTTAGGAATTTCCCTGAAGGGTCTTTATAAGGTTCAACCAGTATTTGAGACCCTTCATTCCCCTGACATCAAAATGCTCTTGTCAGAAGCACCTTTCCAAAAAGTGAGCAGTGAACTGGCCATGTCTCACCCTCAATGTGTCAGGCCAGCAGAGGTAGCCAGCCATGCTTGAAGGAGTGAGCTGAATTCACTATGTGTGTGTCTACACAGGAATTAGAAGTCTGTAATCATTCATTCATGGGAGGGAGCCTGTGAGGTGTGAAGGTCCCAGGAGGCGTCTACATTGCAATTAAACAGCCCCTTAGCCTCAGCCCCACCTGGAGTCAGGTGGCAATAGCCACTTGTGGATTTTAAATTATAGTCTAGACATACCTTAAGCGTCACTCAGATTGCATGTCTCCCCCAGTCACTTTCTGAGCCTTTAATGGCCGTGGTAGAAGCACATCTACAGTAAGAGGCAGGTCCTCTGAAAAAGAGTTAACTTTCACCATGGCCACCAAATCCTGGTGATGCCTTGTAAAGAAAATGGGAATGTTCATCTAATAATATAACATGTACTTATTTAATAATATCAGTTACTAATTATTGGATAATATTAAATGAGTAGTGTAATGATATAGTCTGGTCTCTTTGATCAACTTTTGTATGAGCACCTTGGTGCAAACGTTTAAATAAATACTTATTCCATTTCCTTTAGATACGTGCCCAAAAGCATCATTTCCCTAGCAAGACAATGCAAAAATGTCCCAGGTTCTCTTAATTAAAATGGAGCAGTTTGACTCTGAGAACATATTTTGGCCTCTTATGTTTGCCTACTGCACCTTTTCACATAGGTTGTTTAAATTTGGGATGCTACAAGTGTTCCTTGTCTAATAGCACCCAACCTATGCTTAGTAGACCAGTGTGCTAAAAACCCAGGTCAGCTACTTATTAACAGCTTGAATTCCTACAACAGGCAATCAAGTTGCTCTTTGTAACTTCTTTTTGGGAGTAATGCTAAGAGTACTTTGGGAAGTAAAGCAGGTGATCAGTTCCACATGAAACTGAAGGCATTTGGAAGTTGTATAAGCATGGTACCAGCCACCTGTGGTTGTTCCTTTCGGGGTTTGATTACACAAGCTTTAATCACTCCTGATGTAAAGAATTGACTGTAGTGTACTGGCAGTTTTGTTCCTCTGTTTCTTATATAACACAACAGTAGAACTGCTAATATCAAATCCAAGCAGTTTACACTTTAGTGCTACACTTTAGTTTAGCTATATGCTGTTTTGAATTGAATCTTTGATATAATGCGTGAATTATAATTTTTACTCCATGTAATTGTGGATATCTCTGTGCTTGCCTTGAGATTTAATAGAAACTTTGCTAGTCTATTTTTTTATCCTACTGACTAACTACCATGAAGATTGATTGTTGAGAATTAAAAATAATTTTGGAGACATTTTCAGACTCTGCAGTTTACAAATAAGATTTCTGGTATTTTTCTTCTTATATTTCAAATCATGATTTTGTTGGAGTTCAGAGACTGGCATATTGAAACCGATAGCCTTACTCTATATATGAACAGGAATTGCGTTACCAAAAGCTTCTTGTCATGTAACTTGAGATACAGCATCTGACATTCTTCCCTATAAATGTTGAGTGATTGCTCAGCCCATCTAAAAATCATGTCCTGGCTCAGCCTGTTGAGGATTTTGTTTACAGATTTCTTTTAGTAAATGTTAATGTTGTATTACAAAAGTAAAGTGCATCCCGATAATTGAACAGATTTTTCAGAAAAAGTACTGAGAGGAAAGGTGTATAAATTTTAAGGGAATCTGGAAAATAAAGGGACAAATCTTGGAAAGCATGGGCAGTCTTTCTTCCTACTGCATTAGTGGGTCTAGCTAAAGAGTTCTGACAGAACAGATTAGCATAGTAGGGGCATGATGTGTGGAAGTGGGAACCATCCGTAGTAAGAATCTACAAGCCCCAAAGCCAGTGTAGGAGGGTGTGGCAGGCTGCATGTATAAGACACACACACACACACACACACACACACACACACACACCAATAGCCTGAGTTGGCTGACCTGAGTCAGCTACGTCAGTTTAAAGGCCGGTGGTAATTTTTTAAAAAAATAATACAGAGAATAGTTATTTTAAAGGAAACTTTCAATTTCCAATCATTTTGGAATTTTCTCTGTTTTTCCTTACACAAATAGAAGAACAATATCTGTTCAGATATGGTGTCTCAGGTTTGCATACAGAGGGAAATCAGTTAGAATAATTATTGCAGATGTGGTTATTTTGGAATAGGTCTCTATTTCTCTCCATTTATTCTGGAATAAGAATGTTTTCCTCTTCCACCCCCCAGTTTAGCTTAATTCACTTTCAAAACTTATTCTGCAATAGTAGTTCTACCAGTTTCCTCAAGTAGGTGAGCTCTTAACTCCCAACCTAATGGGTTCTTCTAGAAAGTAACTTTGATTTCTTTTTCAAGACTTTGCCCTGCTTTAGTTTGCTTTTGTAGCACTCCAGCAGAATAAATCTACCTTAAAGCAAGTACATACAACTGACAAAAACTTCCTCCAGACTTGAGGGATTTTCAAGGGGTTTAGATCCATGAGGGATTTCTTTGGCTGTCCACTCAGTGAAGATGACAACTGACTGCAAGAATACAAAGATATATTAAAGTTGCCTTTAAACACACGTGCACTGAGCTAAACTATTCACAGTCACATTTAAATGGTCATGAATTCACTTTAATGTAGGTATAAAATATAAGAAAAATAAAATATCTGAAAACACTAATACTAATAAAACATATAGTGTTTAAAAGCTGGAGAATTTTTACCAGATCCCTTTTAACTACCATATGAAAGATGTGTATTAAAACTGGATAATGTTTTCAGATTGTACAGGTTGTTTTATTCACTTAAGCAATCACATATTTTTCACATATTTAACAGACTATTCATTCTAACAGTATTGGACTAGTAGAAATACAAACTTTGTATCTGTGGATCATATACCCATTGGACTGACAAATGCTAAATAGTGTTTTTCTTCTCTTATCTATATATGAAGATAAATCACGCTCTGATTTAATTTATGGGTTCTGTTCTCTCACTGATGTATGGCTTTTTTGTGAGATAACATTTGGTATTAATAACCAGAGAGAATTCCAATACCTACTTTAAGTATGTGCTTGAGTGCTGTGCTGAATCTGGACCTACAGAGCTTTAAAGTCATCATTGCTTCTGGTTGATTAGATATTGTTCTCCCATGCTTTCTAGTAGAAAATCCTTTAATTTCTTCTAAACATCATTCTGTGTACTGAATTTTTGTTTTATCCATTTTCAGATGGTTTGACAGACTGTGTAGATCCTGATTGTTGTCAGCAAAGCAATTGCTACGCAAGCCCTCTCTGCCAAGGTTCGCCTGATCCCCTTGACCTCATTCAGCACAGCCAGCCTCCTTTCTCTCAGCATCCTCCAAGGCTCTTTTATGATAGAATCAAATTCCTTATTGGCAAGGAGAGCACTCATGTAATCCCAGGAGATGTCTTACTCGACAGCAGGTAAGTTTAGTTTTTAATTAAAATGGTTTGGACAGTGAAAACTGTATTGATAAATTATTTTAATAGAAAGAAACATTGGTATCAAGGTTTTCCTGGAAATCTTTATTGCCTTTGTTCTCATTAATGGTAATCCAAAATAGTGGAAATAAAAACAAATTCTTTGTTTGGGATTCAAGCAATTTAAGACTTACCCTCCTATAAGACTACACCCAGACCCCTACAGCCACTCCTCAAATGTAAGACTTTAGTAAATTATTTACTATAGTAAACTGTGTAACTCATGAGAAATGAAACACTCTGATGTCTACTGTCCTGAGAAACAATTTAGTGCACTTTTCTTCCTGGAATGCTCAATATATGTTGAAGGGCAGGGTTGGAGCCATCAGTGTTCTCTTGAGCTAGGTATATGTGGCATCAAAGTTATTTGCATAACATAGCAAACATGTTTTCCTTATGTGCTAAATGCCCGTTAGACTGATTAGCAACCATAGTCAGCAAATTATAGTAGAACATACAGTTGCTGTTTTTTTCTACAGGTTACCTGATAATTGACGTGCAACTGGTAGTGTGATTTCAGAAATCAGAATAATTTCTGTTTATTTGTGGTGTTATCCTGTTCTTTAAAGGGAGAGAAATTTGTGACTAGAAAAGGGCAAACATTTTGTTCAAAAGACCCAATTACCAATAGTTTCCTCTTGAAAAAAGGCAGCAAATTTGAAATGTAGAGGCACGCAAGTTTTACACTGCTGTTCATCCTGGGAAGCAGCAACTTATGTACTTATGAAAGCATCCATAAATCGTCCCTCCAAGGCCTGCACATTAGTAGTAGTTATTTTTTTTTATTTTAAAAAAATGCAATAAATAGCACTTACATTGTAGACTAGATTTCATTCCTTTCTTCACTTCAAACACATCCATGGAGGGAACAAATTCAAGGTGTTCTCTTTGATTTATTACTTTTTACTAATGTGAATATGTAAACAGTTTCTAGTATTCTGATGTACTTAAACATTTAATCGCCATTAATAACATAACAGGATTTTATAAATACATAGAATAATCATACATAAAACTGAACAAAACTAATCAATTGGCAGCACCAGGCCTTAAAGTGTAAATCACTAGTGGAACTGTGCAGTTAGCTTGTTGTCTTATCTGAGTACGTAAGATACACTAAATATATCTGAGTTCATAAGATGCATCAAATCTTTAGCTGCATGTATATTTAACACAGCATATGGTCATTTGAAAGAAAAGTCATAGATGATAATATCTAGCTCTTGTATGGTACTCTTTTATCACCAAAGCTCAAAACGTCCCTCAGCAACAATAACTAGGCACCTTCCTGCTTTATGCCGCTTGGAAGATGAGCAGTCAAATAGCCTATCTATCCTCTGTACTATGGCATTGAAAGAATTATGTACAATTCTACTGATAGCAGTTTTGATCTGTTTTTATGGGTAAAAGGAATGGATCTTTCGAGGCTGTCATGGATAGCATTTAACTTGGTCTTAAAAGCCTTTGAGTGTTTCAGTTTTTGCCTTATTGCCCAAAATGCCTTTGGAGTATGCGAATAAAGAAGTTTCACCTGGGTAGTTCATCTGTCTTTGGAAGCTGATGGACCTAGAAAGGTTACAGAGGCCTCTGAGAGACCAAATTGTTCCTCTGACTGCCCACTCTATCCTTTGGTTGGCTTTTATAATTCATTTACCCTCCTATCAGTATAGTGGTCCCTTGCATCTTCTATTCTGGATTCATTTTCAAAAGTCCCCATGGTTTGTGATGCTTTGCAATAGCTGAAACAAAAGGAAAGGTGGCTAGAGCACTAATAGCACAAATGTTGAAATGAAGGTGATCAATTTAGTATAAAATTTTTATTTTTTAATTCCAGTGCTATGAAGAGCTCCCATTGTAGCATCTGCAAAATTTCACCCAACGGATGTGTTTTGGATGGCAGATAATTGGTCAGTTGTGGCTGGTTCAGCACAGAGGCTTGTACAAGTTCCTACTATTGTGAGGAAATTATTGGATTTCAGAGGATAGTGCTGGGCGATTGGTCCTTTTTCCTGATGGTGCTCTTCTGTAGCATTCAGTCCTGCTACCACCCTGTTCCATATGTACCTGAGGCCATTAGGAAGGCTAGTGAAGAGTTACGATCTACAGCATATTTAGTATACGCATGACACTGAACTCAATGTCATCTCTTCTGAGTCAGATATTGCAATTTTGATGTCTTACCAGCCTCTGGGTGGGCTTAGGGTATGGATGAGAGTAGGCTGAGTCTCAGTCCAGATAAAACAGAAGTGAAGATGGTAGGCTGGGGAAAGCAACCAGAAAATACTGATTACATCTGCCCTTTAGGCTAATGATGTTTGCTTGCCCTTTGTTATTCATGCAGGCAGTTTTAAATACCCAGTTAGTGTCATATTTCATGTTTTAGCAAGAGCCAGGACATCTTTTCTTTTCCATTTGCATCCAGCTGGGAGATTAGGATCCTTTCTTTTGGACTGTGGATCTTTTGCATGTTTGGAACTTTTCTTTTTTATGTGGATCTGACCACTGGTTATGCCTGTATGATTTCAAGAGCTGCTACAATGCACTCAACTTGGGGCTCAGGGCTTTTCTACATAAGTGATGTTATGTACTTTATAGGGGTATGATTTTTAAAGTGCAGCCATGTGTTGTGCATTAATTACTCCATGTGGATTTTGTTGGTGTGCAGTAAACCCTAATGTACTTAACTGTAGTAATTTCAGAAAGAAATATGTAAAGCCAGCAGGATCTATGTACACCATTTAATGCAAGGGTCTCAAACTCAAATCACCATGAGGGCCACATGAGGACTAGTATGTTAACCAGAGGGCCACACCAGTGAAACCTTTTCATACAACAATATTGCAAATATCAGTAGTGGCTGTGTCATTGCGGGCAGCAGGAAATAGCTTTAGGGGCCGCATGTGGCCCCCAGGCAGTGTGTTTGAGACCCCTGAGTTAATATATAACACGCGAACATGTTTTAGAAATCTCCTTCCCCCCATCCCCATAGAGCACATTACCCCACATTGTAGACAAGCTGTGAAGTCGGCAATGTACTCAGAATTTGAAGCTTGTGCAAGGCATAGAAGCCTGCAGGATATCCTGCTATATGTTACACTGAATGTTTATATTTTGTATTGGCTGCCTTTATACTGGAGGATGTAACTGCTACATATATAAAGGTGAGTCAGATGAATTCCTGATCAATGGAATTGCATCTGCTTCCACCAGAAATCAATTTGGCTTTCAATATTTAAAAAAGTGAAGCATATGACAATATTTTATCAATCTCTACCCACAGGAGTTTAAAAAATGCATACTGCTGGCAAGCTATTTGACTCACTGCAAATTGCCTGCAAAAGAAGGTCCAGTGCTTGGTCTTGAATTAATGACCCACCAAAGGGTATCAGCAGGAGAAAATTAATGTATCTTAGTAGCCTGTAGCTTAATTTCTGTGATTGAAGATTTTAATCAGAACTATAATATAATAAATTACATATTTTGGTATTGTGACAATTGTGAATTCACTCAAGTTTTTCTGACAGAGTTCCACATCTGAGGTTAATGCCACAGCCTGAGGTGCTCCATGCATATTGGAAGTTTAATACAGAAACAAAAGACAGAATGACAAATAAGGGAGTGTGGAGTTAGGCAAAATGGCACTGGAGTGGTAAAAAAGATTATAAAAAATAGTCAAAGAATGCAGTGAGAATAAAAAATACAGAAAGACCTAGATGTTTTAAATTAGAGGTGTCAAACTGCCTGATGGTCAAATAAGGTCATTGGTTATAGGCGGAGTGATCCAGCAGCATTTACGAAGAAATTCTACTTCTCAAAAGATACTTGCAACACACAGAATCTGTGCCTCCTCGCAGAAAAAACAGTTACTCTTTCTGGAGTTGTAGATTCAATATAGTCTGCCAGAGGCCTAGAAGCATTTTCAGTGTATTTGAAAAAAGACAAAAGCTGCAGCTCATCAGAGAGATTTCCCCTCTATGGCCATCATGCAAAACAATGTATGGGTTCTCCAGCTGCCTTCAAATAGTTAAGAAGCTGCTGTACTTACCTTTTAGGTAAAGTAACTTTGACACACAAGTTCAAAAGACTTAGTTCAAGATAATGTCATAATTGCAAATGAACAATTCATATTAAAAAGAAAAGCCTCAGAAATTGTGAAATAAAAATGTAGCAGGGATGTGTCTACAATAAAGTTAGTGAAAATAGAAGAAGGTGTGGCATATGTGGAAGGCGTGGAGGTTAAGGCTGCTCTGTTACGAATAGGGAAAGTAATCAGAAGTAACATGATCTCAGTCCATCAGAAGGAGAATGACTAAGGTGAATGGCAAGTGACAGCCCTTCAAGAAAGAGCTGCTGAAAGCCCTAATATAGCAAAGACTACGCTGCAAGAGACAAGATCACTGGGAATCTGTGAACTGATATATCCTGTGACCTTTGTGAGATGACCAGGCATTTCAAAAGGAGAGAGAATCTGCCTGCTAAGTAGTTTTTTTCCAGAGCTCTTCAGGTGCTGGTCAAAAGCAGTGTAAATGAAAATGCTTTAGTACATGGGCTAAATACAGGAATTAAAATTGATTTTGGACAGTGACTGTTGGTTGAAGATTTACTGTAGGTGTTGTTAATCCAAGAGAGGATTGAGGACTGTTCTAGTCAAAAATGGATGATAGAAAGACAGTCAATAATGAGGACAAATGTAGCAATACACAGAAAAGCTTAGAATATTTAAAGTCTAATAGCTTACAAAGACATTTCAATACAGATGAATGTAGAATAATGAGTTTTATGAGTCTTTATCACATATTGTAAATGCATGCCAGTTATAAAATATGAGGAATAAAAGAAGTAAGAGTTGAAAGATAAGTATGAATATTATTTATGAATAATGAGGAGCAGAATGAATGAGCAGAGGAAAAGGAAGACGATGTATGGCATAATGAAGACTTTCAGTTGTTATCACACAAATCTGTGTGCTCCATAAAATATGAGGAGTCCAGTCAAAAGGCAAGTCTGCGTGGAATGAAAAACAGAATGAACAAACGGAGGAATGCTAGTATAATACACAGAATAATGATAACTCTTATGAGACTTTCTCTCTCAAGTCCATGTGTGCCATAAATAAAAGGCATGCACAAAATAAAAGGCTTGGAAAGGGAAAAGACCTATATATAGGTGCCATAAAATGTGAGAAAACAATAGAAACTAGTGGCTGCTGTTCTAACACAACAAAAATAGTTGAGACTGGTATATTCTGTTTAAATACATGGAAGGCCTGATTCTGATCTTCCATACCAGTGTAACACAAATTACTTCAGTGGAGCTGCTCTGGATTTTTATCAGTGCAAGATCAGAATCAGGCCCAGATTGACATATAAAACAAAACATAGATGACGTAAAACTATTTTATGTATATTGAAAGAGAAAAACAAGTTAATGGCAGCTCATCTCTCTCTAACTGGGGATGTTCTCCACAACTTCCAGATCACTCACTCTGACAGAGGGAAATCCATGTTGGCGTCTGTGGATGTGTGACACCCATGGAAAAGTTAATTTGTAAATATCTTTAGTAACGGTTTTATGCCCTCAGGGTATGGTCTGCCTGGTGATCTTCTGCACCATGTAAGTTCCAGAGGGGCAGCCGTTTCAGTCTAGTTCAACAAAACAAGCAAGGAGTCCTGTGGCACTTAGACTAACAAATTGATTTATTGCGTGAGCTTTCATGGGAGAAAATCCCACTTTGTCAGATGCTTAGAATAATAAGAACTTTGAAATTTTTTCTCATTACAATAGGTGATTTGACCTCATCTCTCTCTCTGTGCTGTTCCCCAGTGTTAGAATCTTAACAACTGCTTTAATCTGCTGTTAAAGAGTGACTTGGTGCCATGACTTATACCTTCCTGCATTTATTTTCCTCCCATTCTGTAAGATCCCCATCTTCTAAGCATCTGAGGAGGTGGGATTTTCTTCCATGAATGCTCATGTGATAAATAAATTTGTTAGTCTTTAAGTGCAACAGGACTTCTTGCTTGTTTTGCACCCTGCAAGACTCAGGCTCTAATCCCTTCTCCACATGAGGCAGAGAGGGCAATTGAATCAATGTCTCTTGCACCCTCGGAGTCCTAACTGTTTTGGTTTTCTCAAAATCCCTGAAATCAAAACAAACAAACAAAAGTCAGGTCAAAATGCAGTATTTATTTCAATCTAATGGAAATATTTTGACTCCCCAAAATAACAACAACCTGCTTTGAGTTTCACCCAAAACTTTTCTCCCTTCAGAATTGGCAGCAAAGCTTCCATTATTTGCCCAACTCTACTCTACTCTACTCTACTCTCTGTAAGGAATCTAAACTGTAAGTGGAGATTTAAAAAAGGCATGTTATTCTTCTCTCTCCCCCAAAAAGTGACTATGTGAAAGTGGCCTTCTAGGTTTCCATATCCAATGTGTCTTCATATTAGCCCAGTTTATAGGAATTTTTTTCCAACTTCCTGTTGAGAGTCAAGTTGCATTCTTTCTTTTAAGCAGCATCGCTAGTAGCAGAGATGCTGCAGGCTGACAGAAATAATAGCTGCATGCTATCAGCTAATCCTGTGCAACTACATGCAATCGCTGGTCATATTCATTCTGCAAAGTTCCATGTTCTGATGATGTAGGAGGAATACACAGGAGAGTATAACAAACAAGGAGTACTGCGGCACTTAGAGACTAACAGATAGTATCACAGGACTCCTTGTTTGTTTTACTGAACTAGACTAATACGGCCGCCCCTTTGAAATAGGGAGGTATGTATATTTGCTCTGTACAACAGTGCTGTTTCAGACCCCAGCATAGTCATGCTGTGGGTCTATCCGCATTTATATTATAAATGGTTAGTCACCATTTTGTAGCTGTTCAGTCTTTAAGCTGGACTGAAGTGTGGCACCGTGTATGAAGTCAGTGCTTTTTCATGTCTTCCACAGCTTCCACTTTTGTTCATGGTAAGTTCTACTTTTCTTATTCCAGACGTGCCTGTGTAATTCGAGGCCAGGTGGTGGCATTTGATGGAACAGCACTGGTAGGAGTGAATGTCAGTTTCCTGCACCACAGTGATTATGGATATACCATCAGCCGACAGGATGGAAGGTGGGACGTTTTCATCCCTCGTCTCTCATTAATTGATATTTTTAGTGTAAGGATCACTTGCCACCTTGCATCCATGCAGAAAATTCACGTTGACGTCACTTTTTACTTTGTGGATTGAGGGTAGCATCTGGTCTTCTAGTCAGGCAACACATCTGGTTAGAGTTTTCTTGGGGTAGAGTGTCCTGTCAAATAAAAAGAATTATAAAGACAACGAAAACCTCTCAGCCCTAAATAAAAACAAGAATATTGTGAAGATGTTCAAACATATAAGAAAATGTGGATGGCTGTACAAGCCAGACCAATGTCCATCTAGCCCAATGAAGTGACAGTGACCACTGCCAGATGCTTCAGGAGGAACGAATGGAACTGAGCAGTATGAGTGATCTCTCCCCCCTCACCCAGTCCCAGCTTCTGGCAGTTGGAAATTAGGGACACGCAGAGCATCTGGTTTCATCCCTGACCATCCTGGCTAAAAGCCATTGATAGATTTGTCTTATGAACTTACATACTTCTTTTTTTAACCCAGTTTTACTTTTGACCTTCATAACATCCCATGGCAATCAATTCCATGGGTAAATTGCATTGAAGTAATTCCTTATTTTTGCTTTAACTGTTGCTATTAATTTCATCAAGTGACTGTTAATTCTTTTGCTGTACAAAGGGTCACATAACACTTCTATCCTCACTTTATCGATGTCATTAATGGTTTTATAGATCTCTGTAATATCCCCGTTAGTCATCTGTTTTCTAAAATGAACAGACCCAGTCTTTTTAATCTCTCCTTGTATGGAAACTATTCCATTATCCAGTTACTTTTTGTGGCCCATCTCTACACCTTTTCTTATTCTGCTATATTGTTTTTGAGGTAGGGCAAACAATACTGCACAAAGTAGTCAAGGTGTGGGCAGATCATGGATTATTTACTGACCTTATGGCATTTCTATCTTATTATCTATCCATTTCTTAGAGGTTCCTAACATTCCATTAGCTCTTTTGACTATTGCTACACATTGGCCAGAGGTTTTCAGTTATTTGTTCACAATGAATCCAAAGTATCTTTCTTGAATGGTAAAAGCTAATTTACCCTCTGTCATTTTGTGGGTAAAATTTGGATTATTTTTCCAGTGTATATTACTTTGCATTTATCAATGTTGATTTTCATCTGCCATTTTGTTGCCCACATACCAAATTTAGTAAGATTTTATTGTAGCTCTTCTAAGTAAGCTTTGGTCTTAACTATTTTGAGCAATTTTTGTATGGCCTGCAAAGTTTGCCACTGTTCATCCCTTTTTCCATATCAGATCCTGAATACTTGGGATCAGAATGTGACAGTATTACTGTTAGATATCAATAATTCTTTATTTTAAGGTGTGCATGTTACCAAGCACCTTGACATCTCTGAGGGTTTTTGTGTAATGGACATTTTTCTTCCTTCACTCCGGTCATCCGGTGAGGAGATCATAAAAAGGCTTCTTCTGGAACTTGTAAATATAATTTCTTGAACTGACAAATAGAAGCTGAGCAACATAAGTTTAAACTGGAGATCTTCCCCAGGGCTACAGAATGGCAGATCAGCTGCTCTGCAGTCGCTGTTTGCAATATCATGGCTACAGTGAGACCGCTTGTCCTGGGGCCCTACCTATTCAAGTCAAATTCCTCCAGTTTGCCCCATCTCTTCTGGCACACAGTACACCCTAGAGAATGAGCTGAGCTCAGTACCACACAGGAGATGGGTTTGCTGTATCCTACCCCAAGGCCAGCATCATTGCATTTAGGGACCTCCACTTGCAGGTGTGGAGCCCTGATTTACTTCAGAATTTTTGACTATTTCAGGAATTTGACTGTTTGAAGACTTTCTGGTCATTGACCAGATTGTAAAACTTGTCTTCTAAATGGCTAATGAAATAACCCTTTGTTTCCAAGATTGTTATGCAATATAGTTTGTTTATTGATTGATTAATTTGTTTGAAGAGAGTAATTTTATCTACCTTATTTTCTTGAGTTTAGCATTGCAATGTTGTAAATTACTAATTATCATTTCTTATTTACACTACCCCAGAGAGAGTCGTTGCATTAAAATATGCTACCTATATTTTACTGTGGCAGTAATCTGTGTCATTTGGGATATGTGATGAGATGTGCATAATTAAGTCTGACTTCTTATCACAGTTTGTTACTATCAAAGGCCTCCATAATAGTGAGCGGAATATATGTTTACATTACCTCAAGTTACCTAGCTGTAGATGTCAGGATCTTAGAAAACTAAGACTGAATATGTACCTTGCTTTCTGTGTCAGACTATGTTAGGATGCACATTTGTACAAGGCTATTTCAAAACGCTTCTTCAGTAGCTCCTGTTGTAATCTGCCATTGCCCCACATCCAGAAACTGATTCAGTTCTCAGTGAACTAAAGGAGGGCTTTCCCAAAATGTCCTGCAACCCCATATGTTTCTTCAGTTTACTTCACCTCTTCCCCTTATTACTTGCACAACAACAAATATGGACATGTTGGAGAAGCTGATTGTCAGGCCACAGGCCAGCTACTCCAGCTACTGGATATGTGCAGAATCTAAGTAGCAGTCTTTTTGTGGTGTAGGAGTTTCTTCAGATACAAACCAAGAGTAGTAGGTTCAACATGGTTGTTAACTGGGCATGGGTAAACACCAGCACGAGAGGGGACAAATTGTAGTGCAGTGTCTCAGCTTACTTTTGATGAATGCTGGGAGTGAGCTTAGAGAGAGAGCACCACATGACTTCCCAGATGGAATTAGAAAGAAAATATTGGTGTTATTTTTATATACCAAATAAATAGTTAGAGCAAGAATCCATGTTGAATTTTGTTAGTCAGTTATTGCAAGCTTTTTTAATGTTGTAAAAGGAACAGTAGAAAACAATGTGTTTTGTTTTGTTTCTTCAGTTTTGACCTTGTGGCTATCGGAGGCATCTCTGTCACCCTGGTCTTTGACAGATCTCCTTTCATTTCTGAGAAAAGGACACTTTGGTTGCCATGGAATAGGTTTGTTGTAGTAGAAAAAGTTGTCATGCAAAGAACAGAGTTGGACCAACCATCTTGTGATGTCACTAGCTTTATCAGCCCAAATCCAATTGTACTCCCTTCACCCCTGACAACGTTTGGAGGATCATGCCCAGAGAGGGGAACTGTCATTCCAGAGCTGCAGGTAAAAAAGTCGTTTTTGAATTAATGGAAAGTGCTACTGTAGAAAAAAATGCTAGCAAGCAATAAAAGTTCTTTTCTGATTTCTATTTATACCCTTTGTTAATGAAACCTACATTGCTGTTTGATAATATTTAGTATAAATTTCTGATTGTGTATTTTATTGCATATTATAAATTATCTGAAGCTGACTATTAAATATACATGCACAATTTTTCACATCAATGTACTGGCATGCAAAGGTTTTAATCCAAGTATTAGTTTATGCAAATTATAAAATTTGTTTGCACAAATCACGGAGTAAATTAAATCCTTATACAAGTGCTGGTCCCTATGTGGATTCCAGATGTGGGTTCACGTGTGCCATGCACCAGAGCTGGAACTGTTCAGAGCAGTGACCGTTGATCCCTGTGCACACCTCACTTTGTCCATGTGGTATGTCTGAGGTCTTACGTGGCTGCCCAAGTTGGCACCCACACAGTTTCCTCTTACCCTTGCATGACCAGGGTCAGAATATTCTTCTTGTTCTTCAGAAAACTTATGTTATGAAAAAAAAAATTTGTTTAGTAAGACAGCATGGTTTAGTAGTTATAGTTAGTGTAGTAGAACTGATAGTTTCCATGTTCTCCCCACCCTGAGACAATCCACCCTGTTTGAAGGATTTCCCCCAGGCAGATCAGGTTTAAGAACTGTTCCACATGACTGCAGTTGTTCTTAGTGAGCAATGAGCACCAGTCCTATCTCTCGTGCTTCTGTGAGACCCACATCACAACATGGAGCTATACAGAGCAAGGCCTGATGTCTCCCAGAAAGGCAAGGGCACCTATCAGCATCTTAAACATGAGGGTGATCTAACATGCCTGTCAATTGCTCCTTCCCCTTGTTCAGTATAAACATGTACAAATCCTCTCAGACAATGTGACAGCAGTGGTGTACATAAACAAATAAGGCAGAACCAGATCTCTGTCCCTTTGCTAAGAAACTATACAGCTATGGAACTAATGCACTTACGAGGTATGGACTGTCTTCTGGTGGACAAGCTCAGCTGTTCATTCCATTACAACCATGAGTTGGAAGTCTGTGACTCCACTCTTCTGATAGTGCCCCCACGTCAGTGGGACCTATTCCGAAAATAACAAACTCCCCCTTTTCTGCTCCAGGGGGTGTGCTAGGACAGGGATTACAAGACGACACCTTTCTGCCCCATGGACTTGGGACCTCTGCTATGCCTTACTACCCATTCCAGTCATCTCTCAAGTTCTTCACAAACAAAACAGGACTAAAGGACACTAATATTCCTAGCCAGTATTGGTTCACAGACCTTCTCTACTTCTCAGTCCATCCTCTAACCCTGCTTCCCCCCATATCAAAATTACTCGACCAACATCCCAACCCAAAACCTCTCCACCTCCCTCCTAGTATTTGGATGGGACTTGCAAATAGATAATACGTGCTCCACACCAGCATGTGACGTACTTCCACACTGTCAATGCCCACAACTAGAACTTGCAATGAAGCCAACTGAAGGTAATTTACAACTGTTGCCATGCCTTATCAAACATATCCATACTGACCGTATTGGACTATCTACTCCACCTTCACATCTCAGGCCTCACCCATTCCTCCGTAAAAGTCCGCCTGACAGCTATTAGCACCTTCCACCAGTAGCTAGGACTTCCACATTTAGCCTCTCCATCTCTACTTGATTCCTATGGGGCCTGCTGAACAGGGAAGTGTTATTCACTTTGCCAAGTTCTACCACCACCGAGCATCAGAGCTCACAGGCACAGCCCACCATGTCTGCCCTCCTTGCAGATGTCCCATGGCAAGATATTTACAAGGCTTCAACCTGGGCCAGTATTCACACATTCACTGCACATTACACCATAAGCAACTCAACCTCAACAGACACACCAGTAGGCTGCGCACTCCTACAAATCCTCACATCTATGGAGTCCTAGCAGCCCACCTCCATGCTGGTTGCTGTTCACTGTGCTATCCACATTGGGACAGAACTCATAGAAGAAAAGGAGATTACGTACTGTAATTGCTGGTTCTTCAAGATATATGGTCCTCTTCTGGATTCCAGTCCTGCCCCGTGTCTTCTCTGCTGTGGGATCAATGCCTGTCAGTAAGTGGAAGTGAAGGGATTGTTGATGTGCACAGTCACACAAGACCCCGGACATACTGCATGGACAACATGAGGCATGCACACAGGTCAACAGGCACTGCTTTGAACAGTTCTGGCTCTAGTGTGTGGCACACATGCACATCCATGTCTGGAATCCAGATGCGGACCACACATCTTGAGGAACCATCAGTTACAAGTTACCTCTCTTTCTGATTGCACATGCAAATCAGAAAGGTTTATGTATTAAATGTTTAGATATAAAATGTTTCAGATGTGGGTTTGCATCTGGAAGTCATAACAGTAAACATTTAAAACACACACTGATAATCTGACCAGGCTGAAGTCAGTGGGAATTTTGCCTATGATTTGCGTTCTTTGCCCCCTCTCTTCTATAAAAATAAAGTCCAGGACCCAGCTATGAGAAAAGGTGCCAGAAGAGGTACCATGTAGTCTGTTGGAGGCAGTTCCATGCTGATTTCCTGCCTGCATTTTCTTTCTATAAGCAAATTAATCTATCCTTGCAGCCTCCATTATGACAACAAATGATTACGTCAGTGTGATTGCCAGTTGTCTGTGATTACATCCTGGATGGAGGCATCAGACTTCCCTTTGTCTGCAGAGCCTGTTTATTTCACACGCCAGATTTGTCTGGATCAAATATGTTCTAGTCCATGTTTCTTTCCCTATGGTACAGTCTTGTGGGCATTTACTGTACATATGCCACAGAGTATTAACGATCGCTGTGTTACTGGCTTTCCAGTGACACTTTACATAGCACCCACTAAGCAGCTAGATTATGACAGAAGTGAGTTAGAGTGTACTGAACTGGTCAGGGCAGCAGAAACTCAATGCAAAATACAGGTGAGCACTTTGTCCTCTGCTATTGGGATGCTCTTAGGGTCACTGACTAACTGCTCCTAATCCCCTGATTTAGGGTGGAAGAGGAAAGAGATGTACTAAAGTGTACTTTATAAGAATATCTACTATTTTCCTGTTTTAAAGACAGGAAAGTTTAAAACCTACTGATGTCAGATGCTTGACAGAGGCAGCAGCTGGGGTGTCAGCAGGAAGGATAGGGAACAATCAAGGGATCAGGAATTCCCTGCCAACCACAAATCTCATGTTGAAATGACAAGTGCTGGCAGGCCTTCAATGTTATTGCAGTATTTCTTTGTCAGTGGTCTGAGAGCTGTAAGTTAGTAGAAGGTGTTTGAAACTGAATGTATTATTAGGAAAACCAAAAGTGATCTAGAACAGTGGTTTTCAGACTTAGGGTCAGGGCCCAGTATTGGGTCTCAGACCCCCTGCTGCCACCACTGGAGACTGGAATGCACTGCTCAAAGACGTAATTGTTGGGTCCTGGCCATAAATGATTTTTTTTTTTTTTAACTGGATCCTGAGAAAAAAAGTTTGAAGGCCACTGATCTAGAAGAACTTGGGAAGGAAACAAAACACAAGGAGTATTATGTTGGTTTAACATCCTGGCTGGCTCATCAATTAATGACCTGAGGCATGCTAATATCACAGCCCATGTGCAGCATTTCAATGTACTAAACAAGATCCACTTGTGAGTGGGCTTTGCAGTTGTGTGTGAGGAAGTGTGCGAGGAGTTTCCCTCATTCCCTTACACACTGTGAACCAAAGATTGTCACAATAACATCCCCTCCATTCAAAGAAGCACAAGGGACAGTTTCTCCTAGTAGCCTCTAGAGTCTGCATCTCGCAAAAAGGCAAAAGCCATGACCTGAATGAGTCTTTTCTGTGCTTCTGCACACTAAGTAGCTCTAAAGGGATTGTTTTTTTCAGGAAGACATGGTTCCTTTCTGAGGTCCCTCTATAGTGGGCAAGGAGCACACAAAACATGGAACATAGTGAGTTTAAAACCGTATTTATTTAATTATAGCCAAAAATTAGTTTAAACCAATTAAGATATCCTCTTCAAAGTCAACCTGCAGCCCTAGGACAGCTGAGTTTTGTGGATTCAGATAAGACTAGTTCTCAAGGGAATCATTACCATTTCAGATTTCAACAAAAACTTAAGGCAAAAGTAATATCATGTGCAAACATCTGTGTGTTAGAGGCAAATAAGAATTGAAAAAGAGGAGGGGCCTCCTTAACAAACTGGATAGGATAGACAAATTAGCGGTCTTCCAACTGTGTGATCTTGCAAACATTGAACAGCTTTGGATGATGCTGAAGATCTTGAATTATTCCTTACTGCAGTATTTAGCAGATAATGGGCATGGGTCCCAGAAGTCAACTTTTGGCAGCAGTTAGGTTTCTTAGAGCACATCATGATTTGAAATTATAACATTGTCCTTTTCCTAGTCACGAATATTATTGACCACAGTGTACTACTGTTGGGTTCTTGTAGGTGGTCCAGGAGGAAATCCCAATTCCTTCTAGCTTTGTGAAGCTCAGTTACCTCAGCAGTCGAGCCCCTGGATATAAAACCTTGCTGCGCATTATTTTGACACATGCCACCATCCCTCCTGGAATGACAAAAGTGCATCTTACAGTTGCCGTTGAAGGACGACTAGTTCAGAAGTGGTTTCCTGCGGCTACAAACCTCGTCTACACTTTCGCTTGGAACAAGACAGACATTTATGGACAGAAGGTGTCTGGTCTAGCAGAGGCAATGGGTATGTTGAGTTACTTCACTGTAAATAGTATTCGTAACACATTTGAAGGGAAAATTCTGTTTACAGTTTTGATGGTAAATTGTGTATCTAAATTACTAGCAGTTTTTAGTCAATTGAAGTGTGTGATTATTTAGGAAGCTTTTATTTGTTTTTTCCTCACTTCTTCTCATGCTAAAGCCACTTTTTTCACATCTTTAGTTTAAAAGCACTTTTCCCCGTCTCATAATGGTTACGTACTAGTGACTACCTATACAGCTGTCTCTGTATGTAACGTGCTTTTTACAGTGACCTTCGATGTGTCATTGCCTCTGTCATTTTTTTGGCAGTGACATTTAAAATGTCATTTTCATTTAGAGTTTACTAAATTCTAACTTTTAGGCATCTTTGCTTATTACATTGATGTCTGAAGCTGTTAACTCCTTGACTTGTTATTTGAAGATGTTTATATGGAAAGCATCCACAGTCCTTTTTACTTTTAGTGTTTTAGATTTTAAAGATATTGAAGAATAGGTCTTGATTTATGACTGAAGGCATATATGTGAAAATACAATAACCGATGTAAAATGCACTTTGTTCATCCAAAATATTTTCATATGAATTTTGAATTATGCTATCTGATTTTGAGTGTTTTACTATTTTTTAAATCAAGGAAGGTACATTTGTTTGTTAATGAACTGCTATTGTAAACACTTCCTACCAGTGTATTTGCTGTTCCAGTAGTGCTTACTATATGAATTCAGTGGGATTTGAGTAGGTTTTGAAGTCTGTGGAGCTGTTCACAATGATAAGTGTTTTTAGGATCAGACGCAAAATATTAAAATTAATTAGGGACCACATTCTGGTGCTTACAATGAGTAGCATCTTGGTCCATAAGTAGTCTCGTTGACATTGGCAAAGGATAATACTATGACTATCCACTCTTTCAGGCGTATGTTCAAAAAGGGATAAATGCTGTCTTAGGGGGAAATTATTCATATTCTACAGCCTATGTAGAAAGCTATCATAAAGTAACAGTATGAGTAAGAGTGGCAGAATCTGGCTGTAACTGCTTATACAATAGAGATTCCTACATTTGTTGTACAATCCTCTGAATTCTACTGTATTTGTTCATTTTTTCTATATAGACATTTTTTGTAGTAGATAGCAATGGTATTATGCAGTTTTGTTGTTATAAACTGTAGGATGTTAGAAACTGGCATGAGTTAGCATTGCATGTGTTAATACTAATAAATATAATACAGAGCAGCTAAATATGCTGCTTCTGGATCAGCTGACAGCTGGTAATCATGAAGTCCAGCCTAGTCCAATGCATTTCTAGACTTTAAACCAAATAACTCTGTTAGAGATGTCACAACATGGTACACTGAGTTACAAAATCTTAACATGAATACTAGCATTTATCAAAGGAAACAGGAATAAAAAAGCCACTGAGCCAGTGTAAAAGAACACAATTTTATTTATCTATTAAGGTTCAATGTCTCTTTCATTTAAAGTTAATTTTAATTATTCTTCTTGCAAAAAATCTTTATATTTAAGCACATTTTTAACTTGGCTCATAAGATTCCAATAAGGCCTTATTTAATTTGACAGTTTCTAGTTGTCTGGGACCTTTATCTGCATTTATTATGTGAATTTAGTCAACATAATTCTCTGTGTTGGTGTGTTACCAATACCTGACAATGCATGCAGCTCAGACTTTATTTTAATAACATTAAATTAGAGCAGATTGAAGTCCTGTAATCTCAGGAATATAACCATCTCCCTTTAATTTTATAAACCTTATAAACACTCTAATTTTTCCTCATGATTATTGCCAACAATTACATAATGATTTACTTTAGTAGCCTATCCAGAAAAAAGTGATCCTTTAGAAGAACATGGACTTTCTGAAGGTACTCACCTGTATGGAGGGACCTGGTTGTTCAAGGGTTTTTTAGAGAAATCTCTAGTGGCATTTCCCAATTGTCCAAACCTTTCACATTGAGGCAACTTCCTGTTCTTACTTTTGCAGCAGAGATTACAACAGAGTTTCTTCTTAAGACGAGAGGGTGTTTATATATATTTATATATATAGCGTAGTGGTTAAGAGCGACGCCCTTTGAGACAGGAGATCGGGGTTCAAATCCTGGTGGGTATCTATCTACTTTTCCAGTAGGGGTCCCTGGGCAAAAGATCCCCTAATGCCTCACTTGCCTACCTTGAATATGAGAGTAACAAGAACTAGGAGAGTCATGCCGGCTTGGACATTGCCCGGATTAAAAAGGTCCCCGCCAGATACTGGGGAACCAGGACAATCTGACGATAAGTGGGCTACTGGAACAAACCATACATGGATGAGAGAAGAGAAACTGGACTTGAGGGAATGCTACTACAACAGTAGACCTAATGAGAGGGGATATATGAAACGTATGAGGGAACTATGGATGGACAAAAGACCTACATCCACACTAACTGAGAAACAGCTAGTTACCCAACGCTTCAACATAGTAAAGAGGCAGCTGCTGTCACAACTTGAGATAGACCAACTCCACATTACATCCCAGACTCAAGAAGACCCAGAAGAACAACTAGATGTGCAGCCAACACCTGAAGCTGGAATTTCACTGCTACCTCCTTCATTACAGAGCACAGCAGCTGATATGAGGCATAAGATCATGGATAAACTAGCTACAGTCAACCCTCGAGACCGATTACCAAGGCTTGTTGGAGAAGTACCATCAGATAGTATGCTGGAAGATGCCAATAGAGCACTAATGACAATTCCTACTACCACCGTAATTCAAACCAATGAACTGGTATACGCTACAGCCTCTCTAATCCTGGAGATGCTTGGCTACACGATCAAAAAGAACAGCAGTACATACCCCCCCCCTCCGGGAAAGTGAGGTTGGAGGATAAGATCAAGGCAACCCGGAGAGAAGTTAGTCAGCTGGTGGAACTACAGAAGGGTGTAGAGATTAAGGATAAGACTCGGCTACTGAAAAAATACAAGGGCCTGACTCCAGCTGAAGCCCTAGAGACTGCTAAACAAAGGCTCACAGCACTGGCTACCAGGCTAAGGAGATACAGTAGAGAAGCAGAGGCCAAAAAGATAAATGCCCTGTTCTCCAAAGAACCATCCAAGGTGTACTCCCAACTGCAGTGCAACAACACAATAACAGCAGAGCCACCAACAGAAGAAACTGAACAGTACTGGAAGAACATATGGGAGAAAGAGAAGACTCATAACATCAGTGCAAAGTGGCTGCAGGACCTGAGAACAGACCACAGCAATCTCCCAGAACAGGAACCAGTCACCATCACAACAGCAGACATCCAACAGCGGGTCAAGAACATGAAGAACTGGACAGCACCTGGGCCGGACATGATCCACACCTACTGGCTAAAGAAACTAACAGCAGTGCATGAACGCCTAGCAGCACAGATGAACCAGCTGCTAGCAGCAGGCTCCCACCCAGACTGGGTAACACAAGGAAGGACAGTGCTGATTATGAAAGACCCCCACAAGGGAACAGCACCGTCCAACTACCAGCCAATAACCTGCCTCACCACAACATGGAAAGTCCTATCAGGCCAAGCTACAGGACCACATGGGCCAGTACCTGAGCACAGCTCAGAAGGGCATTGGGAACAACACCAGAGGCTCAAGACACCAGTTGCTCATAGACAGAGCAGTCACCCAAGACTCAAGGTCTAGACAGACCAATCTGAGCACAGCCTGGATTGACTACAGGAAAGCCTACGACTCAATGCCGCACACATGGATCTGTGAATGTCTGGCACTATACAAAGTCAACAGGACACTAAGGACCTTCCTCAGGAACTCAATGGGACTGTGGAAGACAACACTGGAAGTCAACTCAAGACAGCTTGCACAAGTGGCCATCAAGTGCGGCATATACCAAGGTGATGCGCTGTCCCCGCTGCTGTTCTGCATTGGCTTGAACCCCCTCAGCCAGATAATCACAAGGACTGGATACGGATACAAGTTCAAGAGTGGAACTACGATTAGCCACCTCCTCTACATGGATGACATCAAGCTGTACGCTAAGAATGAATGAGACATTGACTCGCTAATTCACCTGACACGGATCTGCAGTGAGGATATTGGGATGTCATTTGGACTGGAGAATTGTGGCCGGATGGTAGTAAAGAGAGGGAAGGTAGTCAAGACTGATGGGGTGGAGCTACCAGCAGGCCACATAGCAGACCTACAGACCAGCTACAAGTACCTTGGCATCCCACAGTCACATGCGAACCACGATGAGGAGGCAAGGAAGACAGCAACATCCAAGTACCACCAAAGGATAAGACAGGTCCTGAAGAGCCAGCTCAATGGGAAGAACAAGATCCATGCCATCAACAGGTACGCCCTGCCAGTCATCAGATAACCTGCCAGTATAGTGAGCTGGCCAAAGGAGGACATGGAGGCTGCCGATGTGAAGACCCGGAAGCTCCTCACAATGTATGGAGGTTTCCACCCCAAATCCAACACCCAGAGACTGTACGCCAGCCGGAAAGAAGGCGGGCGGGGTTTGGTGAGCGTCAAACCCACTGTCCTGGATGAAACCCAGAGCATCCAGGAGTCCATCAGTAAGATGGCACCCAAAGATGAGCTGCTGAGAGAATGCCTGAGGCAGCAGCAGCAGACATGGGAGGAAGATCAAGCAGAAGAAGTGCCATGGCAAGACAAGACCCTGCATGGGATGTACCATCGACAGATAGCTGAGGTGGATGACATTGGGAAATCCTACCAGGGGCTGGAAAGGGCTGGACTAAAAGACAGCACTGAGGCACTGATCATAGCAGCACAAGAACAGGCACTGAGCACCAGATCCATTGAAGCAGGGGTCTACCACACTAGACAGGACCCAAGCTGCAGACTCTGCAGAGAGGCCTCAGAGACAGTCCAACACATAGTGGCAGGATGTAAGATGCAGGCAGGAACAGCATACACTGAACGGCACAACCAAGTAGCTGGCATTGTGTACAGGAACATCTGCACAGTGTATGGGCTAGACCCTCCCAAGACCAGATGGGAGATTCCACAGAAGGTCGTGGAAAATAACAGGGCTAAGATTCTGTGGGACTTCCAGATCCAGACGGACAGGCAGGTACTGGCCAATCAACCAGACATCGTGGTAATAGACAAGGACCAGAAGACAGCGTTGGTGATAGATGTAGCAGTGCCAAGTGACAGCAACATCAGGAAGAAGGAGTATGAGAAGCTGGAGAAGTACCAGGGCCTGAAAGAGGAACTAGAGAGGATGTGGAAAGTGGAGGCCAAAGTGGTCCCAGTGGTGGTAGGAGCACTCGGGGCTGTGACTCCTAAGCTGGGAGAGTGGCTCCAACAGATCCCAGGAACAACATCAGAGCTCTCTGTCCAGAAGAGTGCAGTGCTAGGAACAGCTAAGATACTGCGCAGAACCCTCAAACTCCCAGGTCTCTGGTAGAGGACCCGAGGTTGAGGAAGACACATACCACCCATAGGGGTGAGAGGGGAAATTTTTTATATATAATAGTATTCCTTCCTCTAGAAAAAATATTTTAAGAGATTCTATAATGATGCGAGTAAAATAAGATTTTAGGCATGTGCCTCATTCATAAGTATATAAAATTAGTGTATAAAAGAGAGTATCCAAATACTGCTCACTAACAGGGAGGGGCACAGAGATAACTTCATACAACAGTAATGAGCAAAGAGGACAGTGAAGGGAAAGGGGATAATGAGCTTTAAGAACATTTGGCAATTCGGGAATTTCATACATTGTCAGAGAACAGGAGAAGCATTCTTGATCCTAGTATGATCAACCCCATGATCATACTGTGTGCTCCATTGTGGAGGTCTAGGGATAGATTTTCAGCTGGTATAAAACTTCCATGGCTTCCTTAAAATCAGTAGAACTCTAGTGAGGTCAATGAAAGTATGATGGTTTATAACAAATGAGGATCTGCCCCAAAGAGCGTCTCAATCTCTGGACTGTTGCTTTGTGTTGTGGATAGTATATATGTCTGACTTTAGCTGAACTTGTTAAGAATATGACTTAAGAGAAGGTGCTATAGGATAGATGATAAATCATCAGCATAGTTGATTCATACTAAGAATTCCCCTTTAAATTCCTTTTTACAGAAAAAATGAGAAAAGCACTTGTTTTGTTACTGACCTTTGATGAATAATCCCACCAACGGAATGGCAAACGCAGTTTTGGGAGAAGTAATCAGTTCGGTGGCTAGATGTGTAGATTTATAATGAGACAGTTGTAGAACAGCAATGTTGTTTCAGCTGCTGGGACCTCTGAATTGCAAGGAATGGACAAGACAGCTGCTGGGTAACAGTGTAATGATCTGATGCCTATGACATTTTAAATATATAGCAACATTTCAGGAAACGGGAAAGTGAATTCAGAAGTTAGAAAATTTAGTAGTCTTCTTTTTGAGAGAGTTTTTGATGAAGTTCTGCTAACAGAGTAGTGATATATTCCAATAAAACATTTACCTTAAAAATGAGCCAATACAGTTCACTATAAACGGGTGGTAGTTGATACCAAATACGAACTAATAATCTTACATTACCAAAAGAAAAAAGATCAGGTAAGTGGGGTTGAATTTCCACCACTCTTCTTGAATGAAACAGAGCAGTTCTCATTTAGCTGTAATTTATTTAGGTAAGGGGGTGCTATTGAGCAAGTTGAACAAATTCCACTGGGGGAAAATGATGCATACATGCAAACGACAATACATAATTAATACCATAGTTATAGACTTGGAAGATACTATATTTTGAAACTATAATAACCATGACTATCAAAGGAACCAGTAAACTCTTAGACTTTTTTTGTATCCTCAAACAATAAAAGCCAAAATCAAATGTAGAAACCAGCATTGGGACCTAACAGATAGATGTAACAACTGGTGTGAAAAAGAAATTAGATAATAAGTGAAAGGAGAAACAATCTAATATATATCATCATTTGTTTGCAGTGTCAGTAGGATATGAATATGAAACATGCCATGATTTTATTCTGTGGGAGAAAAGGACAGCTATCCTTCAGGGTTTTGAGATGGATGCTTCGAATCTAGGGGGTTGGTCCATAAACAAACACCACATATTGAATCCACAAAGTGGTAAGTCCTTCAGTTATCCATCAAATACATTGGAAAGGAATACATTTTCAAGATGGCAATGAGGAATTTAGATGTTCAACGTTTCATTGTTAATGTTTTAGTCTTTGTGTGTCGAACTTTATTGGGAACTGCATACTTATCCACTAGCTAAAAATATTTGTCTGTGTCTTAACTATCAGGCATAAATTAAAATACTGCAAATGTATATTTTTGTTGTTTGGCTGCAGCAAGAGGATTAACAATTTTATTAAGAAAATGATATAAAGGAGCAGACAATCATAGTATTAAACATAGGGAGTGACTGGGCATCAGTCACAGTACAGGTGAAGATGCAGAATCAGTAAAGATGGCAAGTACGACCAGTACATGAGCTACGGCATCCTGGATGGAGAAGGTCAAGAGGCTGTAGGTTTAGAATACATGAGTTAGGGAACTTGAGAACATTGTCTTTATAGATGTTGTGGAGGGTGTACAAGGTGTGGTGGAATAGAAGTACATACGTTATTAAAAGTTGGTTATCCCGGATTCTGTTGTTGTTATGAAGTCAAGAGTCCATTAGAAGGGACATTCCTGTTTGTAAGGAGGAAGGTCTGTGAATGCTCTTGGTGGCTGTTCATAAAGGTGATCCCGCTTACACCTCCTGGTACTGTCGATGTAGATATCCCTGCACCACCTGATGGTGTTGGACACCGTAAGGTGGCACATCAACCGGGCACAGCATTGTTTGAGACCACAGGCCTGCAGCACGTATTAATACAGGGTGCAGAATTTTATTGGTTTCTATCCAATATAAGATAGTAGGGACTGAACGTTGCTCCTGTTCCTTGGTCTGTATGAAAAGAATTGATAGCGTGTCATTTTCTCAAAGGGAGTGTCTATGTCACAAACACACAACTGGCTTTAATTAGCATAATTATTGGCAGTCTCACCAGTGGAACTGAAGACAAAATACGCATAGAAATTCAGCTAAAAGCTCACTGTCAGGAGGCAGTGCTTCTATTCAGAGTAGATTCACCTTTCAGTATAGTATGCCAGCTTCCACTGCTCCCCACTGTGTACCTGAGCTGTGGATAAATAACACACTTCACCCTCTCTGGCAGCAATCTAGCAACTTTCACAAGCATGTAAACAAACGACTAATTTATTTTCCTCTCCTAACTTACACCTCCTGCATATGAATTACTCAAACTTTAAGACTCTAATTTGTTTTCTCATTACCATTATTTTGTTTTCTTCCCTAAATAACTATAATTAGGAGCTATTCTTAATAGATTTAAATGGTCAAATTAATACAGTTATAGTAAATTACAGTATTGAGAAAGAATATGAGTTTGCAAATAAACTGACATATTTTCCTATGTAGAGAAAAATCCAAGATCAGATTCTCAGATAGTACAAATCAGGTTAGCACCCGCTTCAGTAGAGCTCTGCCAGTTTTCCAGCTGAGAATCTGTCCCCTAAAATCTGTTTCCAACTGCAAACAACTGTAACCCAGATTCATGCACAGATGGAAAGCTGTCAGGTTTTCACAAATTCTGTTGTCAAATGTACAACTGTAGTGTAAATATTCCAAATACAAAAGGTCAGGTTTAGTTTGCAAATTATCAAGATTTTGATTTGAAATAGTTTGACATTTTAAGCAGTGGTTCTTTCGCACCCACCGTATTTGTTTGTTTAGATTGACTTTTTTAAATGCCAACTGTTGACATTTAACACAAAGAGAGATCTGACCTCAGTCAGTCCAGCCCCCAACTGTGAGCCCCATAATTCACATCCTAGTGCTAGTTTGCCACTTAAATAATTCCCTTTAAAAACTGAGTTCTTGGGAATACTGTCTTTTATAGATCTAGTTAGGAGTAGTAAACATTTGGGTTTAAATTGTGGCTTTTTGGCTACTGTCCAGGGCACATAGAGAGAAACTGTATTCTGGTCACTCCCAGATATACTGCCCATGATTCAGGGCAGTATAGGCCACAGCAAGGGCGCAGCTTGTGCTAAACTCTTTTGCCTGTTAGCACCAGCCTCAAGCAATCCTGGCACTTTGCGAATTTCACAATTCTGGTTGACTAAGCCTTATACCTAGGTTTTAGGTGCTTCTGTCTTCCTTTCCACCTTACACATGCACAGAATTAGGGAAGACTCAGACTTAACAAGAGGTAATTGTTCTTCAGCTTCCTCCTTTCCAGGAAAGTGTGTAAGCACGTATTTAACTTTAAGCATAAGTAGTACTGTTGAAATTGATGGGTTTACTCAGACATGTAAACTTAGGGCACAGACTTAAGTACATACCCAGCTCAGAGTGTAAGGTCTGATCCAAAGTCTGTTGAAATCACTGGATAGATCCCCACTGACTTCACAGGTGTTGATCTTGACCATGTCCATAAAGCTCCTACATGTGAATTGTCAGAAAAACTGCTTTATGGTCCTCGTAGTCGAATACAGGGAAATAATTACTAAATCATAGAATTCATGTACCCCCTGAAGTAAAATACAGTCCCACAAATAGATGACAAAGTAGATATTTAAGTTCATTAGCCAAAAGCTCCAAAATAAATAAAATACTTGACCACAGACAAAAGGTCAAGAAAAGGTCTTTAGTTTCAGCCATCCAAAGCACAGATTTTAAATAAGGGCAAGGTTGTGATTCAAACCTAAAACAGTCACTGTAAAGTTCAAGCTTATGCTCGATATCAGTGTGGGAGGAAATAAAAGCCATACATGTGGAGTAGCCTTCTTGAGAATTAATTTCTTGAGATCTTATTGTATTTAATTAAAATAAAGCATTCACTCTGCAGGGATGTAAGTATGACTCTTTCACGGATACTGAATTTACTGTTTTTGAAATACTGTCACTGGATTAACGGCAGGAATAACATTGGGAACACAATTCAAAGGAAGAAAGTTGTGATTTTGTTTTACTGCAAAGAGTCCTTATGTAACTTTCATTTCACTTTAACATTAAAAACCCTTGATTTGATCAATTGTATACATATTGTTCAGCTCATTGGGGCTGCTGTTGACAGAATAATACTGTATGCATATTACAAGTCTGTGTTGTTGATTCTTCAGTTTGATAATTTTCTCATGATTGCAAGGGACAGAAACTAAAAAAAACTACTTTTTTTGTTTATCAATGTCAGAAAAATAGCATGAATAAAATATAACCTGAAACATTAGCATAATTGTTTTTGTTGTTGAATGGAGTTTGCTGAAGCAATTTGATGGGTGAGTGCCTCGCTTGCCATTCTAGCAATCCATTTTTTAAAGCCAGTGCCATGCACCTTTTGGACTTTTCTGGCTCCGGCTAGGCCCACTGATGGAGAGGAAACTGCCATCGGTTTCTGCTACTGCAGCCTTCTCCCCCTGCAGACTTTCTGCCACTGCTCTCTCCTTAAAGGAGCTGCAATAGTTAGCTTGAGTTAGTACATTTGAATGAATCCATTCAAGCTGGCCCAGCTTGAGAGCCTAACCTGAATGAAGGGGTAGAGTGACAAAAGCCCATGGCACTGAGTCTCAGCTGAGTCAGGATCACAGGGCTCAGGCTGTAGGTCTCAAAATGGCAGAGTAGCTGTTCGGGTTTGGGATGAAATCCAAGCTGTGAGATCTTTTGCCTTTGTGGTCCCATAGCCCAACCTCCAGGCTGAACCTGAATATCTACACTGCTGTTTTATACCCCTGAAGCCTCAGCCCCATGAGCCAGAGCCAGTTGACCCAGGCTGGCAACAGTTCTTTTATTTCATAGTAGACATACCAAAAGAGACCACTCTGAACCAACTCTCAAGCTACGCAGAATGATGAGAGCAGTAGTTCATCAGTTTAACTGAAGCTGCTACATCTCTGCTGCTTCACCAGCTCTGGCATCAACAGCGTTAGTGCTTCAGGCCACATCCAACACCGCTTGAACTGAAAGGATTACTTAACTCAAGTTACAGATTTTTGTGTGAGAGCAGGAGTTGGGTGAGGGCAAAACTCAAGGTACACCTCCAGGTAACACTGCAGTGAAGCATATCCTACGATGACAGTGAATCCCTCCATGTGTGTTACCTAGCGGCATTCATTATTTAGAACAAGTTTAAATTGCATAACAGTAAGACAGTGAAGACACATACATTTATTCAGAAACACCTTTCATCAGTTTGTTCCCAGGTCTAAATCTTATTGCTATAAATGTTGTTTCAGGTGAATCATAAGACATAAAAAACATCTTACCATTCTACAAAGGGCCTCTTCTTTCTCTAAAGACATTTCCTGGTTGCTTGGAGCATCCTGAAAAGGAAAAGCTTTTCCATCATTCCCAACTGGCTCTCGCCACATTCTTGGCTTTTTAAACACAGCTTTTTGAGCCAACAAGCATGTTATAGGTAATAATTAGCTTCCAGGTGCACTAAGGCCATGATTGTTGTCCTGTATTTTTCTTTTTCTGGTTCAGAAAACAAGAATACATCGTTCTGGGTTCCTGAATATTCCATTCTGAAATGTTTTTCACCAGTTTGTTGCCATTTTTTCTAACATGTAACATCTTCTGACCATTTGTCATAATCAGTTAAAAAAAATGCAAGTATATGCTAGCTCCTGAAGGGATAAAGTGCTTTTGAAATAACCAGAGAACTCATAAATGCAAATGAATACCCCAATAACCAATATTTTCAGTGCATCCTTTGAAGTGGATTTTTCTTCAGATGGGAGAGTGTGATGAACGTGTTTTCTCCCTTTTAAAGCGACTTTTTACTTTGAAGTTATAGATACAGGAATTCTGGCTGTGGTCTAGCAAAGCACTGACTGAAGCCCACCCCACTGATTGAAGACTACCCATCCATTTAACGTTCCAGACATGCTTAAACTGAATAAACGTAAAACAGCCTCTCCAGAACGCTAATTATATATTTTTCATTTGAAACAGATAAACGATTCCTCATATTTTTATCCTCAATCAAAGACCAGCATTACCTATGAGTTCTATTATTTTTCCTGGAGGGGAGAGTAAATTTCCACTGATTCTGCCCCCATATTTCCCAATACTTTTTATATAACAACCCTAAACTCCAAAGAGAAATATGTATTCTGTCCCGAGTTGTTCATAAATAAGTTTGAAAAATGGATTCCTCTTTGAAATCAGCATAAAACACAACCCACTGGCTTCCAAGGGGAATTTCCATTTCAAACTTATTTGTAAGCCACAAAATAGCTTCTGCACAAAGGGAAGTCTGAGCACTAGCTTTGGATCACCATTGTATTTTAAGGATGATGTAGAGAGTAGACTAATATATACCTTACCCACCATTCAGCATGAGCAAGTTTTCCCTGTTTATGTGTACACTGCGATTGGAAGTCACATTGCAGTATGTGTGTGTACAATAATTGTGCTAGCTTTAATCTACCGAACATGAGCGCCAGGAGCAGTGACCATGGCAGCATGGGCTTCTTCTTGCTATGTCTTTATTTGTTTTAGTTGCACTGATTGGATTTAAGCTAGTTCAGATATGTCACACCTCTAATTGCAGAGGAGAAGTACACATAGAGGAATATTAGGGTGCCAGTCTTGGTTTTACTGCATCCATAATGTTCATTGGGTCTGATTCTGATCTGAATTGCACTGATGCCAATAATGAGTAACTCCACTGAAATGGAATTACACTGGTGTCAGGCTGGCATTATTTAGTTCAGAATCAGGCCTGTTGATTTGTAGGGTTCATTTTACACAGTAAGCGGATTTAGTGTAGTAGGCTGTAGAATGAGGTGGAAGAGATATGTAAGAACAATACATTCTTGACCTAAAGCTTAATGGGAAAATGGTGTTAATAGCTGGAGCAAGACTGAATGGTGTGGTGTCATACAATGGAATTAAATTTAGGCAGGTGAAACCAGTTCTGGGAACAACAAGAAAGTCTTCAACATGATCTATATTTTCATAGCATAATACAAGCCATTTATGTACTTTGTTTTATTCCTGCTTTACCCAGAAATGCTAATCTCAGTACACTGATACTGCAGTGCTACATAAGAAGGCAAGCAGCCATCATTTGTGCCAATGTAATCAGAAACTACATTCCCTTGTGTTTTATTTACTTTAATCACTCTCCTTATTTGATGGAGTGCTGGGCTTTCTAATAGGAACATGGAATTTTGGAATTGCTGTTTCATAAAAATACCTATCTTCAGTTTGAAAATTGCCATAAGTCTAGTAATAACATGTCATTTTGAGGGTAATTCTTAACTGTATTGCTGTATTGTGGAAAAAAAGTCTACCTGAGAAAATGATGTTAGTACTGGATCTGGTATTACCACCTAATAATCAGAAAGATTTTTGAATGATATCTCCTATAGTGCAGTGCAACTGACAAAAAGCTGTTTTCTGCTTTATGGCAGAGCATATTGTAGTCTCATTGGTAAGAAGTTCCCTCACTGGAATCAATCTTCCACTTTTAATGCAGTCACCAACACGTTTATACATTACCAAGCAGCTCTCGTTTAAATTTGAATGTTGATTGCATACTGCAGTTTGATGTCCTTTCTGAAAAATGCAGAGCAGTCCTGCTCTTAATTTCTCTTAATTTAATATTCAAAGTTTCTAAGAAATTCTTTTGCTACCTAATAAAAATGTATGAATAAAATGAATATTTAAGTAGAAATCCCTAAGAAATCAGATAGTAATTCAATTAACAGTCAATTTCTTCCGAGTGTTAACCAATCCTGCCTGATCATCATGATCCCAGTTTTTAAAATAACTCTTAACAAAAGAAAATGACGGGGAGACTCAGGGAGGGAGGTGTTTAGAATTGGGACTCATTCTTAGAACCTTTTAATACACTTTTTAAAAGATCCAGCCATGCTTTCCTGAAAGTGTTAAGTGCTTTTCTCCTGTGTTGTCAAATTCAAAGATAAGGTACAGAATATTTTAACTCCTGCACTTTTCTTCTGCCAGCTCATTTTATTTCAGTTTTGATGGAGCAAATGTTCTTAAGAATTTATACCCACATTTTCTGATTCTGTATATTAAATATGGCGCTTAAGTGCTTCCTGGAAACAATATGATTCTAGTTTTCTGGGATCTGCAGAAGCTGCCCATTGACCTCCAGGTAGAGTGTAGGTATAGGTTATAACCTGTGAAGACCTAAATGGTCTAGGATCAGACTGTTTGAGGGATACTGTCACAGATGCAGTCAGCAAGGGAGTTTGAGCAGAATTCACATCCTTTAAAAAAAAACAGAGAGAGAGATTGAGAGAGAGAGGTGGCTCAGGCCTGGAACTTTCTACCTCACCATTGGTCCTAAATAATCTGTATTTTAGTGATTTTTTCTAGGCATGCTACTTAAGACAAAGCTCTTTGACTGGCTTTTTGGAGAAGGCTGTGGGTATGTTGAGTATCATTTTAACGCTGCTGATGTTTAATTTTACTATCAGCCATGTATTAAATTGTCTGAAGTCTTGGATAGGTGTCTTTTAGTAATTTAAATAGAAATAAGTAGAGTACAATAAGTTATTTAGGTGAATGCAAGTGGCCTGATTTTTAGAACTGCTGAGCATTTCAATTGGAGAAGATACAATTGAAGTCAGCTTTCGCATCTCTGAAAACCAGGCCACTTATTTAAGTGACAAAATACAGATTTAGACACACAACTTTTGGCACCCATGATGAAAATTTTGAAATTGTAAGAGTGTGTCCAGATGTCTGTGGCTCAGAGAGATATTTTTAGAGAATCTTAAAACTAATTTTAACAGGCTTTTACAGGTAAGGACCCTTCCATGTGGAACTGAAGGTGGACTGAATGAAAACAAAAATGGAAGCCCTACTTATGTTTGCTGCATGGTGAAATGAGAGCAGGATTGAGCACAACTAGTTTATAGTAGGTAATATGAACTTTTTTGTCGCCTTCATTTTTCTTCTCTCGTGTCTAGGGATTGTTCACAAAGGAAATGGAGAAAACATGTTCATTTCCCAGCAGCCACCAGTCATCTCAACCGTCATGGGTAACGGACACCAGAGAAGTGTCTCCTGCTCCAACTGCAATGGCCCTGCTCTCAGCAGCAAACTCTTTGCCCCAGTTGCCTTGGCTTCTGGTCCTGATGGCAGTGTGTATATTGGAGACTTCAATTTTGTCAGACGCATCTTTCCCTCAGGAAATTCCATTAGCATTTTAGAATTAAGGTAGGAAATCCTAGAGTTCATTGATTGGTGGTGAGATCTATTAACAAGAACATGATACAGCTATGAGAAATATGGTGAAATGTTTTAAGGGGCCAACCAAATCAGACTGCTTATTAGAGATGCGTCTATCTCACTCAATATCAAATTTATCCCACAAACCTTTTAATTATCTTAAAGTGGCTACGTAAGATGGAGAATGTTGCCTATGTTAGATGTCCTTTATTAAAGGCTTCACATAATTAATCAAGAAAGCTAGAAATTGAATACTCTTCCCCCATCTTTCCTGTTCAGATTTTCAAAACAGAATAAGATTTTGAAGTATTTTTTCTTAAAATGAGCATAACTCTTGGTGGAACGTTTGACTGAGGCGCAGGTATATGTGGCAGCTCAGAGGGAGCAATAGGCTCTTTGCCCATTTGTACTCTAGGTGGACAGATTAAGTTCAGAAGTACCCAAATATAGTTAAAATTCTTCCTCATCTCTTTTAGAAAGCACAGTAGTACAGAACTGGACTGACTGTCAGACATGAAAAGGCCAAGGGCATTGCAAACTGGTATCTGTCAATCCAGGTGGTGCTATGCCACCAAAACTCTACCGTGCCACAGCTAACCACCTAGTTCCACTAGGAGGCACACCATCAGTAGCTATGAAATAGTTCTGGCCCTGTACCTTACCATAAAGCATGTCTCACATTCACCATTTGCACTCTACAACCTACCTCATTTAAGGCTTTATCCTGCAAGAGTGTAGGTGCCCTCAATTCACGTTGGGGTCAGTGGGAAGCACGAAGCATTTTTCAGGATCAAGCCCTTACTTACACCAGTATGAACCCCACAGAGAATATGTACCACATAATTTACAGAGGCTATGCTAAATCTATATTAGTCATCAAAATCAATGATCATATAACCCACTAGCCTGGTTAGAGTAAGGATGCCTGTTAATTGCTTAAGATGAGGTTGAGATATGTGTACGAAAGGTGGGAGAAAGAAAGCCAGTGAATTTGAGGGGGGAGGGTAATGAGTGGAGTCGAGAGGAGATGGGAGGTTGGATGATGTCCCTTATGTCTTTGTTGTCTGCACTGGTAGCAGACAACAGAGAGAAACTGTGTTTTCATATGGATATATGCTCACATGAGTAATAATCTAAAGTTTATTATTGTGTTGGTTTATTCTTTGATACTATTACTTTTTGATTCTTTGTTGTTTTGCTTTTCTTGTGGCTCCTGGATTAATCTGTCATATTAGGAACAGAGATACAAGACATAGGTAAGTAAATCACAGTGAAATTATGGATGCATGCAACTGATTTAAAGGATCATTTCATAAATAGCAATGGGGAATATTCCTAAACAAAGGATTTTTTAATATGAGTTTACAGAAACATTGTGTGGCTAGCAAATATGAATGTAAATCATGTTCAGCTTTGGTTGCTTTAGAGAAGTGAAGGTTTGTTCACTTTGCATGGATCAACTCTCCCACTAACCTAAGAGCACCTGAGCTTAATCAGCAAGGCACATTGTAAAGCTTTCAGCCTGAAGAGTGGCTAAGGTTATTATTAAAGATAACTCACTTATTTTATTAATTCCTACTTTATGACTTTCGAATTATATTGTAGATACACTGTCCTAGGAAATTGGGATTGGAGCATTTTAGAAATAAATAAATTTCTGCAGAAGAAGAATAGAGACGTCTGTAGTTTATTAAGAGCGAGGCTGTAATTGTAGAGACTGTCCTCAGTAGAAGGCAGTGCAAAGCTGAACTGCTCCATGAGCAGCACAGAGAACTGTGCTCAGGGGTATAACTAAACTGCCATCAGAGGCATGACTGCAGGTCACATAGATTTACCTGAATTAGGTTTTGGGTTTTTTTCCCTCCCATTCTGTGAGATCCTGCATCTTCAAGCATCCGGCGAAGTGGGAGTCTCTCCCATGAAAGAACATGCAACAGATAAATGTGTTAGCTTGTAAAAATACCACCAGACTCCTTGTTTTGTTGGACTGGCCTAACACGGCTACCTCTTTGCTTTGCTCTGACCAGTGGCATTGCTGGTGCTGGGCACAGGGGGCACATGCCTCAAGTCCCAGAGCCAGTGCCCTGAGTGCCCTGCAGCAGCAGCAGCCCAAACCGGCCGCAGCCCAAAAATGGGGATCTGGGGCTGGGCAGCCCACAGTGGTGGCTGCCTTACCGAGCCCCAGCCATGGCTGGGGATCTGAGGTCCAGGCTGGCAGTGGCAGGAGCCCAATCCAGGCCCTGCCTGGGACTCCAGGACCAGATCAGGCCCAAGTGCCGAATTGGGTCCAAGCCTCAGGTCTTTTTCCAGGGCAGCATCACTCCTGGATCTGACTAACTTGAAAAGCAATACAGTGAAGCCACAGCAAAGCAAATGGCAGCACAAGCTAGCCACTTGAACTTGTACCCAGCGTACTGAGCTTGATTGTTAATCCATCCCCCATCTATGCTGCTGTTTGAGCTAGTTCAGGATGTCTACACACATACTACTGACACACCTCTTATGGCAGCATACACCTGCCTTTGGTTAGTCACAGTTTCTCCCATTTCTCCTTTGCTCTGTAAATGGAGCAAGTCACTTCCGCCTTTCTTATGGAGCATCTCAGTCCTTGCTGCATGGTCAGTCATTCATACCAGCCAGCATGTAGATATGTGGGGAGGAGGGAGCAGCATGCAAGGGCTTTTCCCATACCTTCCACCCATTTGCTTGGAGCAAAACACAGTGGGCAAGTAGGCCTTGCTGTCCTCACCCCAGGTAGGGTCTTGGAATAAAGTGCATGCAATGCCCTTACTTCCCCTCTGTGGCTAAGATCCAAAGGGGCAGCTGTCAGTCTGGTTCAGTAAAACAAACAAGGAGACCTGTAGCACTTAAAGAGTAACACATTTATTTATTGCATGAGCTTTCATGGGACAAAATCATCTGGTGAAGTGGGATTTTCTCCCACAAAGCCTCATGCAATAAATAAATTTGTTAGTCTTTAAGTACCATAGGACTCCTTGTCTGTGGCTGAAGCTGTTATAATCAAGCCCTAGAAATGACCTAAAAAGGATTAGGAAGAACAGAGAGTTGCTGAACATCAGGCTGCTTTTGCTTGCTTTAGTAAACAAGCTTTTCAGCCTCCATATATATTACTGGAAAAGGTGGGTAAATAAACCAGGATTCATGCATCTCATTTAGATGATGTCATGGCATAGTAGGGAGAGAAATGTAGCAGACTGAACCAAATCCAGAAAAAGGATATGTTTTGAGGGTTGACATGAAAATCATTATTATTAGGTTTTAGCCTCAATGGTATTATTGAATATGATGGTTACCTTGCCATCTTCCTTATAAAAGATATCATCTTTCAGGCATTTTACGACAAACACTTAATAGAAAGATATTGAAGTGACAGTTCGTGGCTAATTGCATGCATCTACACAGTTTGTTGTAATGATTGTTTCCATTTGTCATGTTGTTAAACCTGTCAAAGTCCTTCTAAATTTTATGAAGTTGAAAAGAGGAAAATTGAATGTGTTCCTTCTGGAATGACAATTGTCAACAAAGGGCATTAATCAGGGTTTTAATTTTTGCTCCTCTTTTTTAAATGAATTTTCTAAATACCAATGCATTAATACAAAATCAACTACTTTGTTTGGATAGGCTTAAACCTTAGTTAAATCAAGTTACTTGTCAAATTGGTCAAACTTGTCCAACTAAAGTGCTGTTGGATATAAATTCAAAGTATTAATTGCCTGTCTGCAAAGCTATATTATTCTTACACATGTAAACAAAGAGATTTGTGGCAAACTGGGGGGCCTTCCTTGGAAATAATACAGACAATGAGGTGTGGAAAGTTTGTTTAGAGCTCTTAGTTGACACAGTTTTATTATAGCTTTACATTAGGTAGGCTTGGGAGTGGGCAGTAGGTTTTCTTCCTAGGAAAGACAGACATGCAGAATGCTGCCAAGAACACATGCAAGAGCAACCACTGTACCCTCTGGGACAGTCTGGGTAAACTGCAGTGTGGAGTTAAATCACCATAGAGTGAGGTCCTGGAATTTCCCCGAGCACCCTGCCTGAGCCAGCACAGGAGAGAGGAAGGCTGTGACCATGCTTCCCTCCCACCCATTTGGAGGTGGGTTTGCATATCCAAACTTCAAAGGACATAGGAAAGTACTTCCTGTGCTTCCCTAAGAGAAGGACTGCAGTTAGAGCCCACCCCTTTAGAGGTGTGATTGCGGCTCTTCCTTTCAAGGTTCATTCCCTCCTCCTCCAACACCCCTCCTCCCCTCACAAGGAGAGGTAATAATCTAGGCCCTGGATTATAACTACAACAAGCCCTCCCCAAGATGCCAAAGCATGTTGCTGACTAGTGCAAAGGGGGGACAAGGTCACCACCTCTTTCACCCATGCCCAAGCTGCAATGTTGAGTATCATTCATGGTGCTATGATCCCTATACCTTGAACTGCGGAAGCAGATGCTCCAGAATTTTGATTGATGACAGTATACATATGCAAGGGGTAAAGGTCCTCCAGATTCCAGCCATCAAGGCAGTCGTTCCTCCTGAAAAGTAGGGAAAAGAGATGAACTTCAGAACGTTCCTTGAAGGTTAAAAGACTCAGATGATTTGAGTCCTGGTGTTGGAGAGAATTCCAAATTCTAAGTTGGCACGTAAAAAATTGCCTCTCAGTAACTTCCCTTTTCTGTTTATGCCATGGAAACTCTCTTTCTAGCAATATCATGTGAGGAGAGAGGCAATTTCTCAGATAGACAAGCTCCAATATCATTTATGAGGTGGTAGAAGAGGAGGGGTTTCTGGGTGACTGTAGTAATTTGCAGGGTGGAGTGTATTCATGTAATGGATTTTGTGTCCTCTCCTAAAGATTCTTTTATGGGTGTTCAGCTGTCTCCTTTTGATAAGCACTTTATGGAGAATATTCTTTTTTATTCAGATTCTTATACCGTACCCATGTGAGCACCTGCCCATTAAGCAATGTGACTGGCACCTGTCACATGCCATATTTTCCTTCTTTCTCCTTCCCTCTCCTCAAGGGGAGATTGCCTGGTGAATGTGTTTATTTTTAAAGGTGGAGCAGCACTGTGGGGAGCATGGGAAGTATTTGAAGTCTGAGTCCTGCAGGTTAGGTAACTTGGATTTTTGGAGATACCTTATTAGTTGCATTTGAAAACATTTCAGTTTAAAAAAAAATAATATTCTTAGTATGGTTTTCTTAGTATTCTTAATCTTTTTAACTGTGTTAAGTCAAGGTGATCCTGTTCAGTTTCTTGACTTTATGGAATCGGGACCTTAAAAAGCTGTTTGGCATCTGGTAAAGTGGAATGAGAATAAAAATAAAGACCTGAGAAAGGGAATAATTTTTTCTGAAATGAACCACTGCTAATTTTGCTTTACTAATCTACTTGGTATGGTTTGTAACATTGCCAGTTAGAATGTTGGCCCAGGCCTGGGTATGATTCCAAACTTTTCATAAGATCAGAAGTATTTGATACTAGCCCACCCCGCTAGTAATATTTAAATTCAAACATTTTAGCATCTAAGATTTTAAACATGGATAGCATACAGAGGTGTCCAATAGCCAACATATTAAACCTAATCAGATGGATGACAGAAAACATATCTAAGAGGAAAGTGCATAAGCGCCTTGAGTACTTTATGATTTTTTACAAAATGCATAAAGTGCATTTATTTAACATCCTGAATTTCTTATAAGAAAATTTTCCACATTGGTGTTTTATGGAAATTCTTTTGTTTCAGCTGACCAAATCTCTCTTGAATTTCGGCTGCAAATACCAGAAAAAGCCTTTCCTAATATTTCTAATAAAATTTTAAATTAATTTCAGAATAATAACAAACTTTATTTCAATAATTAATAGCTTTTACCTTATTCTCCATCTGTCCTTCCTTCTCTCAATACCTTCTCTAAATTCCCTTTCCTTTATCTATATCTCACATCCTTCTGTTCTGTCCATCAGTATTGCTCTCTCTGCCCAACTTATGATCAGCATTATTCTAGTCTAGTTCATGACCTGATCCTGTGAGGTCCTGAGTATGCTATTCCTGTTGACGTCAATGGCAGTTGAGGATTCTCCTTCGAGTGATGTCCCTGTGGGTGCTCCACATCATGTTTCAGTGCGTCCCATTTTTGTTGAGCTGAGAATTTCAGCAACAGTGTTGTCTGAGTCACATATGCACATTGGTTGTCTCACAATGCCGTTTGTACCTCATCTCTTGCAAGGACAACCCAATCCTCTGTTTGTTCTCAACCATCCCAGTCTGAGACAGAGCTCTGTAGCAGTGTCAATTATGCCTTTTCTACCACACCAGGACATCAGTTACCATAGGCCCTAGAATTCATCCCCTTCATACCAGTAACACCCAGCCAAGCCCCCTCCCTTTCTTTCACTCTTCCTTCTCACCGGTGCCTTCTATGACAAGAAGTAAACCACCTTCTACATACAGTTAGATGCCATGGAGCAAGTTCCTCCAGAATGCAGAGGAAAAGTGGAGAATGGAGACCCAGTCTAGATTTTTCAAAAGCTCAACAAGTTTGTACAAAACAGAAGATTCAAGATGATCACACTGGTAAAGATAATTCCAGTGCTGGAACAGGAGTGTTGGTTTTCAATCCTTTATGTACAGGATACTTATTTCTGCATCATGGTACACCCAGCTCACAGAAGTTCCTTTGCTTCATGCTAGGAACAGACTGTTATCAATACAGCATACCACCATAGACCTCTCCACAGCACCACAGGTGTTCTCCAAGGCCCTTGTGGTAGTAGTGGCACGGTTATGCAAACAAATATTCCCTTATTGCTAAGAGTCTACTAAAACCCCAATTGCGAGATGCACTAGTCAATATTCAGAAAACCATCAATCTCTTTCAGAACCCAGGGTCACAGGTAAAGGAACAGAAGTCAACCCTAACTCCCATACAACAATTGGAATTCATCAGAACACATCTCGATTCCACAATCACTACCAGAATATCACTACCCATGAACAGATTTTGGCCACTGACAAACCTCACTACAGTAATCATAGACAGCCCACATATCAATACATACCTGCCTACTGGGGCATATAAAAGCCACCACTTTCATTGTAAGATAATCACTACTTCATATGCACTGCCTACAGGACTCACAGTTTGCTCTTCATACTAAACAAGCACAACCTGAACAGAAACCTAACACAGCCTATGAAAGTCAGAGTCCCTAGACTGCTGGACGTGACCAGAAAATGTATGCACAGGAATAACTTGTCAATGAGACCAAACATCAGTATTGATCACAACAGAAGCCTTCTTAATTGGATGAGGCACCCATCTGCAACATCACACTATTTATGGGCAGTGGTCTGCCACTGAGACATGGTTAAGAATCAATCTGCATAAACTCTGAGCAGTTCACAGTGCATGCCTGCTCTTCTTTTCACTGAAAATGAACAAAGCAGTTTTCATAGTGACTGACAATGTTGCATGCATGTGCTGTATAAATCAACACTGTGGAGCCCTGTGCACTGAGAGCTTGAGACTATGGAACTGGAATATACATCATAACATATATCAGCTTCCTACCTCCTTAGCTGCCAGAACACAACAGTGGATGTACTGAGCAGACAATTATTTCACAGCCACAAATGGGAACTGAAGAACACAGTCATATAATCCTTATTCCAACAGTGGGGCTTCCCATCAGTTGATGTGTTTGCAACAACAAAAAAGTAAAAATGCTCACACTTCTGTTCAACAGCAGTGCTGGGACTCCAATCACTAGAAGATGCCTTCCTTCTTAAATGGGAAGCAACATTCTTCTACATGTTTTCATCGATCCACCTAGTATGAAGGGTGATACAGAAGATGTGCCACAGCAGGACTAGAGTCATACTGATAGCTCAAGGTGGCACAAAGAAACTTGGTACTCTTACCTGAGGTGAATGATGGTCTGTGCCCCATTTCATCTTCCTCTCCAGATGACACTCCTGTCAAACAGAGATTTGCATTCTTCACCAAAGTCTGGACAGTTACTCCCCAGGAACTACAGATCATACAAAAGAAACGGCAAGGCAGGCACATATCCCTGCAACCAACCATGTTGCCAACTCTGCCACATATCTGCAGAAATGATACCATCACAGGACCTAATCAAATTAGCTGTTCCATGAAGGGCTCATTCACCCACTCATCCCCAATGAGATATATGCCATCATGTGACCCTCTGCGTTATACATTGGACAAACTGGTCTGTCTCTGTGCAAAAGACTAAATGAACACAAATCTGACATCTGAAATGGCATCATTAAAAAACCAATAGGCACTTCAATCTCTTGGCATGCTCTCTGAAAGACATTTCCCTTATAGTACTTAAACAGGTTACTTCTAAATCAAAGCTTCAGAGAAAAACTACAGAGTTAGAATTCATATGCAAATCTGACACCATTAACTTGGGTTTGAATAGAGATGTGGGCTGGCTTTCTCATTACGAGAAGTGATTTCTCTTGACCTCCCCACCTTCTTATGTTGTTCCACATTGCTTGAATCTAAACAACTTGCTCAGTTTGCTGAAATAGTCTGACCTGATCCTGTCACTCACACTGAACTGGATTTATTTTTCCTTCCCATACTGTAAGTTTTCCCTTTCAAGCATCTGACAAAATAGGATTTCCTCACAAAAGCTCATGCAATAAATACATTTGTTAGTCTTTAAACATGCCACAGGTCTCCTCCTTTGTTTTGCTGAATTAGACAAACATGCTACCTCTCTGGAAAGTGTTACCAGTTACTCAAGAAATTTTGAACCCCCTTCTTGTCTCCACTGCGGGGCATTTCTCTACAGTCACCTGAAGTGGAGCCACCCACAGGCATCACTTGAAGAAGAGATTTCTGACCTGTGCAGTAACCGAGTTTCTTCAAGATATATGTCCCTGTGGTTGCTTCACTACCTACTCTCCTCCCCTCTACTTCGGCATTTGCAGTACAGACTACAATAGAGAAGCTGCTGATAGAGTCACGTCATTCATGAGAGAGATGAGTGAAAGATAGCCAACATGCAGGCGTGCCCCATATGGCTTTTGCAGCCAAAATTCTCCAATCAGTGGTGCCAGGACCAACTGACATCTTAAGTGGAGCACCCACAGGGATGTAGAACTTCAGTTACTGCACAGGTAAGAAACCTTCCCTTCTAAACACCTTACAGGATCAAGCTCCAACTATCAAAATTATTTCATAAGCTTTTTACAGTCTCTCATCAATGAAGTAATAGTCTCACTGATCTCTGGTTGGAGTTGCAGAAAATATACAGAGTCACATAGAGCACCAAATAGACTAATAAACTATAAGAAATGGAGCAAAGAATATATATCTATTCATACCCCTTACCAATATAGTTCATAACGTACTTTTCCACTGGTCTGTAACATTACCCAGTGATGTAGGACCACCTAATAAATGGTCAATAAAACTTAGTTATCTTCTTTAGTCCATTTAAAGTGACTCCATCTACCTGAAATCTAGTCAATTTAGCAAAAAAAAAAAAAAAAAGGGTGGGGGAGGGCGGCATTTAAACTACTTTCAGACACTACACCTGCCCTGCCAAATGTGGTGATTTTACAGTTCCGTTTCCTTTATGTTGTTTTTTCCCTCTTCCATGGTGTGTGAAAGACCACACAAACAGGAGAAACCAGTTGCTAAATTCTTGTAAATCCTTTAGAAGTCCATCTGTTTTCCAGAATTAGATCAGGAATCAATTTCTGCTGATAAAAATAACCCTTTGTATCTCTGGAAATGCTTGGAACTTTTATAAAGGTTGGCTAATGCTAGTCCTGATTATGCTTCTGTGGAGGCTTCAGACCTTGTCCACACTGATACCTTCTTGTGTCCAGGACCACCATTAGCCAGTGTGTGCAGGATGCCTGTAATCTTAGCCGAATTAGGGCCATTGTCTCTGCTCCCTCCCATCTTCCCTAAATTGACATGGATTGTACAACAGAGAGAAAATAAAGAATCTGATTGACTAATGAGATGCAACCCAGTTCACCGATTAGAATTTGAACTTCATTACTTTATTAGCATATATAAATATTTTAAATAATGTTTTATAATTGCAATAAGGCAAGCCAGTGCATGAATTATGGTGCATTAATTCATGACTAGTTGCATTAATGATACTTGGCCTTCTGCCCCATTCCTGAAAATGTAACAGGAATGAATAATGCGCTGCATTTCGCACCATCATTGTCGTTAATGATTTTACATTAAGTTAAAAATAATCAGAAGTGGATATTTGTGCTCAGAATCATCTGTGGTGAACCCTGCTGTTTTCATGCAAGTTGTAGATTTGTTTTTGAATGCTGAAAGTAATGACACTTAGCACATGTATAAAAGTAACCCTACTTTTGAAAACTGTGATAAGACGGGGGGGGGGGGGGGCTATGCCACGAAAAGTAAACAGTACAAACAGGGAGAAAGATGAACAAGTTAATTTTCTCTTTTCTTTGTCTTAGCACAAGTCCAGCTCACAAGTACTACCTGGCTGTGGATCCAGTGTCAGAATCCCTTTACTTGTCAGATACCAACACCAGGAGAGTATACAAAGTGAAATCTCTTAGTGAAACAAAAGATTTGGCAAAGAACTATGATGTGGTGGCAGGGACAGGTGACCAATGCCTTCCATTTGATCAGAGTCACTGTGGAGATGGTGGAAGGGCGTCAGAAGCTTCACTCAACAGTCCAAGAGGTAGAGAAACAATATATATAGTGTTTACCTTAACTGTGGTGGTTTTTTATTTATTTTCTTGGTTACCGTGAAACTCAGGTGAAGTTAGCTGTATGAAATTGGATTTAAAGAGAAAGCTACACCTCCCCTCATGCTTCATGATTTGAGGAAGTTACCTTTTCCTTTTTTGGTATTACAGTTAATCTAAATAATCAATTCACAAAGTTCCCATGTATATTTAATTGTAGTTGTGTTTGTCATAATCAAAATATTTTCTTTACTCATATAGTGATTGCTTTTATTTAATTATCATTCAGCTATACAGTAGAATAACATAATTTAAATTTCAACTTGCAGGCAAACACCATGGGTGTAAGAGTAAATTTGTCACTTGATGCATATGAGTAAATCCTATTAATGTTAATGAAATTTAAGCATATGCACTAGGGAAAATGCAAAGCATTGGTGTACTTCAAACTGAGATCCATCACAGTTAATGCATATTTGGAGATCACTAATTTGTCCAACCTCATTAACTAAACTTTATCATTATCTTACTTGTTCTAAGTAAAATAAGTTTGATGTAGCTTTTTGTTTCCAAAGTAGCTATTATATTGTCAGGAACTGGAGGGGCATGAAGCTCTGAACCATCAATAACAACAAAATCCAATCTACTTGCTCTGTGCCTTAAAACAACTCTTAATACATAGCCTAAAGACTTGGTCCTGCAAAGAGCTGTCCACCTCAACTTTTATCCAAATCAGCTGGAATGGAGGGTATTCAGCACCTCACATGACAGAAACCTAAGTGAACTGCTCTTTGTACATGCCTCTTAGCCCTGGTCTACACTGACAGTGAAGGTCAACATAAAGCTGCTTATCTTGACCTTCTGCAGCCTGTGTTTCCACCATCAGAAAAGTAAATGTGGAAAAAAAAAACTGAGCTGGAGTTTGATCTGCTAACCCTCTTCCTCTGCCCACTCCCCACCCCGGGTGTAGGTAAGGCCCCATGGAAAGAAAATCTAACACTGAGGTTGAAATCTACAATTCAGATTTAGGGCCATGTAGCTAGAAAGTAGCTTTTCCGGCTTTTCCTCTCTGCTATAGCATAGCAACATAACTCCTTCCCTTCCTGCAGCCCTGGAAAGTTTTCAGTTAGTTCCTCCCTCTATATGCATGTGCCTCTCTGTTGTGCCTGCAGCACAGAAACAGCAAGGAAAGCTTTTCCCATTTTCTTTTCCTTTAGAAGAGGGGAGGGGGAGTGAGCAGAGGACAACTGCCTGCCCAGAAGCACTTGCACCTGCTACGCACAGTGCAATGCATTTCAGGAAGTAATGTGATCAGTGGGGACATGAGACCTCAAGCAAGCAATGTGCTCACCTTTGCTTTCTGTAATTCAACAGCCTACAATCGAATTACAATCCCACCCCCAATGTAGACAAGCCCTCAGTAACCTGCAAATGTCTAATGAATTTCTCTAAGGCAGTGGTTCTCAACCACTGTGTCGGGACACATTATTGTGTCACCACACAGCAGTAAGTGTGTTGTGGAGAGCCAGGTTGGGGCTGGATTCAGCCGGGGAAGTTGGTGGGTGGCCTGCTGTGTCCTTCGTGTTGGCACACTCCACCAAGTGTTTTGTGACATGCAAAAGGTTGAGAAGGAAACTCTCTAAGGACGATTTGGATTTTTTTTCTTGTCTGAGCCAATAAGGGAAAGCAGTAGAGCAGTAAAAAATTAAAATGTTTCAAAGCCAAGCAATGAACCCTAGTTTTCAGACTTACCTAGTAACCTATTGTAGTTATAATCGGAGCGACTTTAACATGTCTTTAATGATGAAAGATAAGTGCACGGTAAGTAAAAATAGATGTTAATCTTCCAGAACCATCTTACTAAATTCAACCAGTGATTATGTTCCTCTAGGGCTGGATGCTATTGTCGTTTCATTTTTAGACACTGATATGGAAGAAAAAATATTGTGTCTTGTTTTCTGGCTGTCTAGTCTTATTTTTGTTCTGCCTATTTCTTCTTCTGCTGCTAAGAGTAAAATTTTGAGCAGAATAAATTAAGAAAGGAATTAACTTTACACAAATTACAAGAAATACATAAAAATAAAGCCTGGAAAGGAAGCTGTTCACTATGTAATTAGGATCAGGAAGTCATGACTCATGGGTTCTATTCCCACCTCTGCAACTATGAGTCACTTATTATCTCTAAGACTCAGTTTCCCAACTGTAGAATGAGTACAGTAATACCTACCACAGAAGGGTGTTGTAGCACTGAAGTTAAGAATGTGTATACGTTTTGAGCTGGAGTTAATTCCACCTTGAGTGTAGACTCAGAAATGTAGGGCTGGAAGGAACTTCAAGAATTTATCAGATCTAAATATCTAATCTAAATCTCCCTTGCTGCAGATTAAATCCATTACTACTTCTCCTGGCTTCAGTGAACATGGAGAACAACCCTTTCATAACAGCCCTTAATATATTGGAAGATTGTTATCAGGTCCTGTCAATCTTTTCTCAAGAAAAACATGCCCATTTTTCCTCAGAGGTCAGCTTTTTATTATACTCCTCTGGAATCACTCCAGTTTGTCCATATTTATATCAAAGTGCTTAAGTCGATCTAAGCCGCTAGTGTAAACATTGCCCTAGAGAGTCGCAGAGTAGTACCATGGGGTGATAGCGGATTGCAAACTGAATATAAGTAAACAATGTGATGCAGTTGAAAAAAAGGCTAAGATCATTCTAGCGTGTTTTAGCAGGAGTGTTGTATACAAGACACAGGCAATAAATGTCCCATTCTATTTGGCATGGGTAAGGACACAGCTAGATTTCTGGGTCCAGTTCTGGGCATCGCACTTTGGTATAAACAGGCTGAAGTTGAGTTACACAGGTCCCTGGACACCTTTGGAGTTCATTAGGTCTTAGAACTGTGCACAGAACTCTAGCTATTTTTTATCCCCCTTTATCTTTACCCAGAGCCTTTAACCACTTTGCTTCTCAACTAGCCCCTTCTCCTTTTCTATCCTGCCTGTCCTTCCTGAACAAGCTGTACCCTTCTTTACCAATAGTCCAGTTATGAGATGTATCCTACCAGCTATCGGTGACACCAGTTAAGCCATAATTTAGCTGATGTACTAATATTTCTAGTTCTTCCCGTTTGTTTCTCATACTTCTTCTATCTGTATAGACCTCTAAGACGCTGAGCAGATTCCCCCACTAAGTTGTCTCTTGTTATTGCTATGACCCATTTTTAATTTTCCATGTCATCCCCAATATCTAGCCCTCTGTTATGGTTACAGTTTTTTATGCTTATTTGTGATCTTTGGTCACCTGGCCCCTTTGAACCTTGTTTCATATCTACAGTACACACCTGAGCTAGCTCTGTTTGAGATAGTGTACTAAAAATAGCACCACCAGCAACTAGAGACCTAACAACAGAAGCATTGAAGCAGGCACATACCCCTGCAACAAACCCCATTGCCAACTTTGCCCGCATATCTCAACAAATGATACCATCACAGGACCTAATCAAGCCAGCTACTCCATCAATGGCTCATTCACCTGCTCATCCACCAATGTGATTTATGCCATTATATGCCAGAAATGCCCCTCTTCCTTATATATTGAACAAACAGGACAGTCTCTGCATAAAAGAATAAATGGACACAAATTTGACATCAGAAATAACAACATTCAAAAACCAACAGGGGAACACTTCAATCTCCCTGCTCACGCCACTGTTTATTTGTTAATAGCTGTGCATAGACAAATGGATTACAGATCAAAGCTTCAAATAGAAACTCCAGAACTGGAAATCATATGCAGATTTGACACCATTGCCTCAGAGCTAAATAGGTATCTTGTATTTTTTTCTTATTACAACAGGTGATTGGATTTCACCTCTCTCTATATACTGTTCCTCACTGTTTGAATCTAAACAACTGCTTTGATTTGCTATAACAGTCTCAACTGATCCTATGACTTACATTTCCCTGCATTTATTTTCCTCCCACTTTGTATGTTCCTCATCTTTAAGCACCTGACAAAGTAGGATTTTCTCCTATGAAAGCTCATGCAATAAATAAATCTGTTAGTCTTTAAAAGTGCCACAGGACTCCTTTTGTTTGCTTTGTACTAAAAATAGTCATGTCACTCTAGTGGCTTGGGACATGGGAAGAGCTACCTGCTCTGAGTATGTTCCTAGTGTATCGGTTGTGTACAAACTCAGAATGGCTGGCCCTCACACCGCAACAGCTACACTGTTTTTAGCTTGCTACCTTGATCAGAGCTAGCCAAAGTATGTCTCCTGGAGCTGGAATTTACACCTTCCAGCTTTAGTGTCAATGTGTCCTGTTTTCAATGTACCCTAAGATGTGTAGAAACATAAAAGCACAAATGTGCATTCGTTATTGTTTATTTGCTTATTAATTTGTCATCACTGGATGAAAGCCATTTCAAAGCTTATTTTACTTTTTCAGGTTTTTTATTACTTGTGTTGACTTTCCTAATGTAATGTGTCCAACGTGCAAGCGCTTATAAAGAATCTGCTGCTGATTTTACAAATAAACAAAAAAAAAAAAAAGCTTTTAACATAATAGCCTTCAGCAGCTGCTAAAAATATTCCATTTCATTTTCCTCAGTATCATTACCAGAAGGTGACTATACTCAGATGTCCATTTATGGAAAAAACAGAAAGATGAATGCCAACAGTGAAATTTCATAGTGATGCTCCTTAGCATGTCACTACAGGCAGTTCTTTGATTTGATCTTGTTTCCACAACTTTTATTTTATAGCTAATAATAAAAAAAAAATTTCAGCTTTGTTCATCAAAATTTCAGTGGGGGGGGCAGTAGCTCTGGACATTAATCCTTGGTATCATGTGTGAGTTTGAATTGATTTTGTAGCATGCTTTTAAATATGCATGGTTAATGTAGCTGAAACCTGATCTTCAGTACATTATTTTTACTGCGACTTCCTTTAATACTGCAGAGAACGCAAACTAATGAGTCATGTTATAGATGAGCAGGTACTTAAACAGAATATGCAGTGACAGGAGGTGTGTGCTTAAAATAAAATCTGCAGTGAACTGAACACATTTATTAAAGCAGATATTCAGAACAAAGGAGGAATTATGCAAGATTATATAATTGGCTTAATTTCACTCTTGAGTGTTACCAACTACTAAACTAGTTTTCATTATATCTTTGATACAAGAAATAGGGATGATGATTAGTAGTTGCTAATTCATTGTATATACCTGGTCCAGTCATACAACTTCTCTTTTCCTACATTATCCCATCCCATCCGTAAAATGGGTCTAATAAAAAAAAAGCCACTTCACAGGAGGATTAGGCCCAGCTTTTAAAAACAGTGGACAGTTAAGTTTTACCGCTCTGCACCACAAAGTGCTAGAGCAGCTCCATTTTGGGATTTGTAAAGCAGCTTGATAGTCTCAGATGAAGTATGTTATCAAAGTGCAAGACAGGGTGGAACAGTTTGTTGTTTGATTTTTAATCATTTGTTGTTTGTTAACAGAAAAGTAATTGTTAAATCAGATTGAGTCTTTTTTTAAACTAACTTAAAGTTACAATACCCTATGGATTTTTATCTTAACATTTAAATAAATTATAGATTGTTTTTCTCAAAAAGTTACTACTGAGTAGACATGTGACTTGAATTTTACAAAACTGCCATAAGAAACTGTGATACTGGCCTCAAGCGGAACTATGCTGTGATAACTTATACAGGGCAAAATTGCAAAGAATAGAGCAGACAAACCCCTAAATGCTATTGGGTTTTTCGTTCATAAAATATACAAAGCCAACAGAAACATCTTCTGATCACCACACAGACAAAAACACAATTCCCTTTAAAGCCATTCAGCCCTCTGACTATCATCCAGACAGCCAAGACGCACATCATGAAAAACTAACAAGGAGTCCTGTGGCGCTTCTGAAGACTAATATATTTATTTCTCTCATGAACATTTGTGGGCAAAATCCCACTTCGTCAGAGGCAAGAAATGAACATGTTAGTCTTTGACAGTGCCACAGGACTCCTCGTTTATTGTGCTGAAGTAGACTAACACAGCTAACGCTCTAGAACCTGTCAGATATGAGGAAGATTACGGAAGTTTTTTATCTATCATACATTTAAACAAAAAGTTCTGCCAAGCCCGAAGGACTGCACACATTATGCACTGGGTCAATGAATATTTCAAGATCTTACCCAAATACGTGCTTAAAGCCAATGCTTATTAACTAAACTAATGTTTATTTTGAAAAGAGAGTATTCATTAAAAAATCACATAAATACAGTTCTTAAATCGGCTTCAAAGTAGAGTTGACAAACTAAACTGCAAAGTTCTTAGCATGACAAAAAATCTCTGGTAACAACTTGGAGATCATCAATTCTTGTTTAGAGCTTCCTTGTCAGAAATCCAGTCCAGAGAAATGAATACCAAATAGTCCAGGCACCGTGTTTATAGAATTTCTTCCTTAAAACATAGAAGGATGAGCGAGTCTTATGAGTGGGACCTTAGACTGGTGACTTGACCCGCCACTGATGAAATCCAAGCAATCCTAAGATAATAGGTCAGGACCCTAGAGTCTTTTAGCGATCCTTGCAGGCATTTTGATTCTTTCCTGACAGCTGATATTGCAACAGGTAATTCTTAGGTGCATAATAACTCCTCATGGCCTTGAAGTAACAGCTGCTATTTTCTATTCACTTCTGTAACTAACTGCATTAGCACAAGGCATTTGGCACCCAGATAGTTACTACTTCACTTTAAAGAGAAATAAAACCCTTAGTATTACATTCAAGTTTCATGGAAACGTCAGCATCTTTTGATTTTTGAATTCACAGAATATACTGTAGTGACAGATAGGAACTATCAGTAATTACTGACAAGATTGTAGGTAAATGCAGACATACATAGCCAGTATTTACTTCCAGACTTTTAACCACGTACGTTCAAATGTGCAAGTTTTAGTTATTTTACAGTGATAGGCTCTAATGACTATTTTTGTTTCATTTTTTTGCATTCTCAAAGGTTGTGTTTGGGTCTTTCTGCTTGGTAGGCTTACCCCTTCCTGGCCCACTGTCACGAAAACCAACAGAACATTTGAAATTAAGGCTCTGATCCTACAAATACTTAAGCAATGAACTTGTTTGTGTCCACCTTTTCTAAATAGTCCTTAACTTGCTTTTTTACCACTGGGAGCTGCACACCATCTCCCTATTCTGTGCTGACTAGTACAGTAGTCTGGGAGCTGACCTTGTCTGTGAAGACATATGCAAAAAAATCATTGCATACTTCAGCTTTTTCATACCATCTGTCACCAAGTTGCCTCCCCCTTTCAGTAAAGCAATAGGTCTCAGTCACTGTGTCAGGACACATTACTGGGTCACCGCACAATGGGAAGTGTGTCGTGATGAGCTGCAGAGATGACTGGATCTGGCCTGTGGGGTGAGGTGACTGGTGTGTCCTGTAGGGTCAGCAATATGCCACCAAGTGTGTCGCCACCCACAAAAGATTGAGAACCACCGCAGTAAAGGGCCCACAATTTCCCTGATCATCTTTTTGCTACTAACATAGCTGTGGAAACCCTTCTTATCAGCCTTCACATCCCTTGCTAGCTGCAAATACAACTAGTGTGTTTTCAGCATTACCAGTTGAAATTGTATTTTTATTAAAAAGTTCTCTCTTGGTAACATAAAATCTGTCATTTGAAAACAAGATTGCTTCATTGTTAACAGTTAAATCATTCAGACTCTCAATACATTAACAAAGTTGTTGCAAACCCTTTTTACACACACAAGACAGACTTTTAAAACTGGATCCTAAGGTGAGATTCTTTAGCCCAGATTTAAACACCGAAGAATGGGATTTTAGAAGTATCTAAGTGATTTAGAAGCACAGTCGCCAGTCAGTTTCCTAACCCTGATGGTCAAAGCATTTCAGCTTTTTTTGATTTCTGGAAGTTAACTTTATCAGAAGAGGCTGTTGATTGCAAAAATAGCATTAGCAATTTAGGTATCAATTTTTCATTTGAGTTTGCATTGTTCTGTCAGTTAGGATGTTAATAAAGCCCTGAATATGAGGGAGGGATGTTTGTGTTTGTCTCAGCATAGGTAAATATTTTAAAAGTGAAACTTTATAGAAAAAATACATAAAATCTGCAATTTTACTAGCAATTAAGAAACTAATTAAAGAACAAGTACAAACCTCCAAGAACAAAGACTAATTAAAGAACAAGTACAAACCTCCAAGAACAAACAATGGGAAGAAAATCAAGAAGCAATCATATGTAGATAAAACATTTTAAGCATGTATTTAAATAAAAATCATAATATAAATGTAAGAAAAATTCATTCAAGATGCTCCTTGATTCAGACTATTTTACTATTTATTATGAGAAGATTTATCATGAAAGATTTTTTTCTAGTCCAAAAAGTCATTCTTCTGTATCTCACTATCTACAGCACAAATCTTCTTGCTAAATTAAGTATTTAAAAAAGATCATTTTAACACCTACCATTAAATATGTTCATATTTTGTCACGTGCCACTGGTCCATTTAGACTAGAGCCTACTCCAGCTAAGCTGAAAGACACCTAGTGACTTCAGAGATACATGGTTTAAGCACTCAGTGTAGCCTATGATGAAAATGAAAACTTTCCTGGCCATAGATAATAGCAGTCATTAGTATCTGTTCAGTGGATTCCTGCATTCTAACAAGCATGTGTGTGCACATTAAGCTTGTTACACAGATGATGAAATACAAGGTTATGTTCAGACCATGAATATATTACATCGTTGCTTTATGCTAATTCATTTGAAAAACTTCCATATCAGTGAGCGAATTTATCTCATTTGATTTCTTTGAGTCCTCAGTATAGTGTTCTTCGGTTGAATTTTTCTTCTCTAATCAATTTCCAATATCTGCAATTTCAGTAACTTGGTCAACCAAAGAGATCAAACACACTGAGTTTTTTTGTTTGACCTGATTTGATAAGATATGTTTTTCCAAGTCCTGTCCTGCCCTAATTTCAATGCAAGGGAATAGATATTCATTTTTTCTGATAGCCACAGTAAATCTGAGTCTGATCATTGCAACTCAGCTTGGAGATAAGACATTTTCGTTACTTCAGAATTGGCACTTCACATTTTGTTCTTTTGTCTCTGCTTCTAAATTCATCTCTTGAAAGAGCAACAACATTCATGTGCAGGTACTGACAGAGGTGTTCCAGCTAACAGAGAATAGCTGAGCACTTTGCTTCTAATACTTTAAAAGTGAAAAGTTGACAGATCACAAAGCAAGAGACTGAAAATCACTTGAATCATATTTTGCGTAGTCTTATAGTAACCTATAAATAACTAATTGCATAAAATTGCTTTAGTGGTTTCTAGATGGCAGCTTTAATTAACAACACCAGAGACATTTAGAAGTATAGAAATGGATGGCATGTAATTTGCCCTTTTACCAACCATAAAATGGTAATTAACCAATTTGATTCACTTCGCCCTATTAAAAGTTTTATGAGAATAGCAAGTTCCTTCTAAATTCAGAGTCTCTTCAACAGAAGGTAACACATTTTCTTTTACCAGTTCTCTTGAGTACTTCAAGATGTTTTCATGTACAAATTCTTCAGAAGTTTAATTAGAAATTTTTATTCAAAGTAATATGCTTATTTGCAAAGTTCTGAAATATGCAAAAAGTATAAAATAAAAGTTCTGGAAGTGTGTACCATATTGTTCTCACTGCTGTTACTTGTTCTAGTCTAATTGAAATAATGCAGTTACCAAAATAACAATAAAGGTAGAGTAGCTGGGGAGAGTGTAAAAGAAACAAGAAAATAACTTCATAGTGGAACTAATTTGCTGCAATGTTGTTCGATTCCCCAAAAGTTGCAAAGCCTACATTCTTAGAATAAAACAAACAAGGAATCTTGTGGCCCTTAAAGTCTAACACATTTATTTATCACATGAGCTTTCGTGAGAGAAAATCCCACTTTTTAAGACACAAATTGAGATTTTCTCCCACAAAAGCTCGTGCAATAAATGAATATGTTAGTCTTTAAGGGCCACAAGACTTCTTGTTTGTTTTGCTGAACTAAACTAACACGGCTGCTGCTTTGATTCTTAGAACAGTATTCCTGGAAATGCATATGCATCAGGGGCTAGAGTAAATCAGAATGCACCAGAACACCATTCTGGGGCCCGCTATAGGGACTCAGTGTTCTGGGGCCCCTAAAAATAGAAAATGTAGCCAGAATGCTGCATTCCATGGCCTACCATTTAACAATAGCAGGCCCCGGAAGCAGTTTCTGGCTCCATTTTCTATTTATAGAGGCCTCCACGCTGAGCCCCCTAAAAATAGCAGGCCCCACCATGGCATTCCACCACGTTCCAGGAGGCAAGGGAGCTGCTCCGGCCCGGGCTGAGGTGCTGGCCTGAGCCTGCTCACTGAGTATGCTCAGAGCTCTGAGCATGCTTAGTCACAGCAGGTTCAGGGTGGAGCCCGGGCCAAGGCTGCTCCAGTGACATGGTGGCCAGGTAAGGGGGCTCCCGGGGTGGTGGTGGGGGTATTCTTCCCAGGACTTGAAATTAGGGATGGTGTAGAGGGAGGTTGGGAGGGGTCTTACTAATTTGGTATGACAGTGTTACTAGCTGACAAATGGGGGGGTGGGAAATAGAGGGGGTGTAAGGGAGATGTTAGGGAAATCCCTGCTTCAGGGACAGGTGAGCCAACCTGACAGGGAAAGGGCACAGGGACGGGGTCGGCCTGGGGCAGGAGGGGAAGACGGCACAGCAGGGGGTTGGGGGACCAGTGGTGAGACGGTGGCCAGGGCAGTAGCTGGGGTAGCGGTAGGTATTTAGAGAACAGTAGCTGGGTGGGGGTAAACATGTGGGGAGCCGTAGTTGGGACAGGGGGCAGTAGCTGGGGTTGGGGACAGGCATTTGGGGTACAGTAGCTGGGGTGTGTGAGGCGGGCCCACAGCAGCACAAGAGGGGCCTGCCAATTTAGCAAGGTTTCAGGACCTGCCAAATTATACTTTAATCCCTGATTCCCATGCAGTTGCCACAGCCGAAACCACACCTGTAGTAATTGTGCTTGCATACAACCAGTTGTCTGTCAAATATGTCATTTACATTTGTAGTTAGTTCACTTGTCTGCAAATCAGGAAAATGGAGAAGGTGGCTAGATATCTTCTGTTAGAAATGTTTAAGTTAAACCAGGGCAGCTTTATTCTATGTAGGAAAACTTTTTAAGCTGTGCAGTCTGTAGCTTACATATTGTGCTGTGGTAGCAGTCAGTCAATATTTATTTTCATTTCACACAGGGACTGATTAAGCTGACAGACGGATCTTTACTTTGGGTCAGATTTGGTGCTCAGATTCACATGCCTCAATCCACTGGAAATGGAAGTCAACAGAAGTTACTCATGTGTGTCCAAGTGCAAAATATGGTCCTAAATATGATTGCTTTAAACAGATGTTCTTGTTTTTGTTTTTGTTTTTTTTTCCACTAAAAGCAAACATTTCAATAAAATTAGGCAGCTGGCTTAAGAAAGTAGACCTGAAGACTGAACACATTCAAGGCTTAGGGCCAAATCCTTACCCAGCTCTTACTTTTGCAAGGCTCTCACAGACTTCTGCCAACTCCATCAGGAATTTGTCAGAGTTAGGACCTCAAGACACCTCCTAGTAAACTAAAATTGGAGAGGATAGGGCTTAAACTTTTATAAGATCAGCTATTTTTGTTATCTGATTTGATCTTAAAGACACAGGTTCTTCTGTCACTTGCACTGTGAATAACTCCATTGAAGACAATGGGTTTAGACTAGCATAAAAACAGCTTGAGAGGAGAATCTGATCCAGTATTGGTCTGATATTTCTGGTAGGCAATTTGACTGTTTCTATAAACTTTAAATTCATATCATAGCAGTATTAGGAATTCATGTATTAAGAGTAAAGCATTGTAAACATTGTACAGATCTGTTCTGTTTTCACTTACTCCATCCCACTAGAGACCTCTTTTCTGTTGACATCTGTAGATCAGAGCATATTCTCAACATTAAGGGTTAGGTGATTTTCTTATTCAGCCCATATTTGAAATTCACTCTCAGCTACATGGTTGACTAGCTCTGTTATTTCACTGCTGTATAATTTTGGACTTTTATCTAATGGATACCACACAGCCGATACAGCCATCTGTTCACATAGAAAAACTGCACAGAATTGAAAATGCACCTGTCATACTGCTAAGTACTGGCCGCATATTATCCATGGCATGGAGCCTGCCTAGAGCTGTCCAACCCAGATGAGCTAGCAGTAATTATCCAGCAGGTTACAAAGCTGCACAATTCCTCCTGCAAAGGTCAGAGTCCAAGATACTTGGACATCCAAAAGTGAGATCAAAGAGGTGGGACATGTGCAGGGCATCCCTGACTCCACAGAGGGAGTGCCTGTGAGCCAGCCAGGTTGAAACAGGGGCATTTATCCAAATCCCTCGCAGCATGGCTTTGAAATAGGCATAGAATGATGGCTGAAAAAATCTTCCTGCAGGCAGATTGACTCTTTAGGATGTGTAAGAACGTGTGCCTGATGCTTTTATGGCCTGTGGACAGCCGGAGTTCTGGCCCCAAGCTGTTCTACTGGTCCTAATCATGGAGTGGGGTCAAAACAACTTTCCATCTCCTCTGCATACTCGTATTGGTTGAGCAGTTGCAAAGCTAATTTATGGAGAAGTATGTACCAATTCAAACCCTCCCCACACATAATTAAGGGTCAGAATTTGGCCCTTAGTGAAGTTTTGGTGAAAAACTTAATCAGTTTTTTAAAAAGATGTTATCGCTTTGTTACCAAAGGTAGAAACTTACTAATGTGTAATTTTTGTTTGCTTGTTTGCCTTTGTGTTCTCTTGGGAATGATCCATGGAGAAAGGCTATCAAATTTGCATGTTAATTACTTTGTTATATAGTCATTAATACCAGGGGGAGGGGGAAAATGTAGGGTGAGAGCTGCAGCTCATCATTCTATTTCAAAAGAGGTTTTGTAATTTACTTTGCATATCCTGCCTTTGTTTTTAATAGGCTGGAACGCACTCCCACAGGAAACACATTTTAATTGTGGCCAGATTTCCTCCTTGTTCAAAAAATGTTGTTAAAACTCAAGGCTGTTTAGTTGAGGCAGCATGGCAGTAATGGCTTTTCCAATTTTTTTTCCCAATATTAAAAAAAAAAAAAAAAAATCTATAGGCTGAACAAGTTGTGTCAACCTTTGCCCTGACACTTCAAGGTAATGATACTATACAATAGCAAGGCCCAAATTATGTGGAGTGTCACCATCTGTGTTCTCATAACATGCAGTCACGTTAGAGATTCACCCCAGTGCAAAGAACCAACACAAAAATCTATGCACCACTCATGTCCCACTTCATCAGTGGTTTTGAAGGCTTATGCGAGGCTAAGTGCTGCATAGATTTTTTATGCTGTCCCATGTACCAGGATCAATTCACTCTCAGACAACCCTTGGGATTTGTCCTGATCACAGCCTTTGTTGGCCCAAAGCATATTCTGTGTCCTCTATATTCTTCTATTTTTTAATAAATGTTAAAATCATTTAGAGCTCCAGTGTGGCATTTGTGTAAGGAAGGCTAGTATCTGAAATTAAAATGTTGCATTATTTTGTGAAAGGTAAAAAATTTTCTTTTTCCAAAATTCAGTTTGCTTAATCTGAGGAATTGGAAATAAAATATTTTAAATATATTTTTTATCTCGAGAAGAGTAGTATTAATGCTTTCTTTACTCTTCTCTAACAGGTATAACTGTGGACAAATATGGTTTCATTTACTTCGTTGATGGCACCATGATTCGGAAGATTGATGCAAGTGGTGTGATTACAACTGTGATAGGCTCAAATGGCCTTACATCAACGCAGCCACTGAGCTGTGACTCTGGAATGGACATCACTCAGGTAGCCACCTGTGGTTTTCATGCATTGTTACTGTTCAACAGAACAAGGAGATGGGGAACTATTTTCTCCTATAGAAATTAGCCATAAAAGGATACCCAATTGACAGTGGGTGGCACAAGATTTCAGCTATGTTTTTTTAGAGTAGCAGGGATATTTGATAGGGTATAAAGCTTCCATTCAAATCATTAATATAAATCTAAGATATCTAATATAAATAGAAGATGTATGCATGTGACTTTATTGATCATATATGAATTATTTGTACGTCCAGGTGCTTACACCAATAAATGTGTACACTATGTCTGATTGCTTGAAAAAGTTATGAGTTACTTTTAGGTGTGTCCTTTAAAAGCAAGTAATATTAGTATCAGTATAAAACATTTGAGAACTTTATTTAGCCCAGCTTTCTGATACCGATGCACTTGCACCACCAAGTGAAGCAGAAGAATAATATATTGCTGCTGTGCAGCACTGTGGGAGGGTAGCAGGAAGCATTTACAAAATAGCAGATAAAGAATGCAGAAGCTACAGCTTTTCAATGTATTTTTGAAGTACATTTCCATTGTTAATTCAAAGACAGTGGAACAGAAACTGAACAAAAAATTCTTTTCCCTGTCTGGTTTATATTAAAAACCAGACAGACATTCCTGCGCAGAACATCCAGTCTTTCAAAAAAAGGAAAGAAATTAGTGTAGCGGCTCTAATAAGCAAATGACATAAGCTCGGTTCTGCTTATTCAATACTGGGTCCAAAATGAAGTGAAAGTTTGTCTGCTTCAAACAACTAGAGGGTGTCAGGGATCCAAACCAGTTACATTATGGGATGTTTGTGATTTTTACCTGGTGCCTAATGCATTGTTTCTTTCCATGACGCTACAATCTTGCATTGCTTGAAGCAGTGGGAGTTTCAAGTGGACTGGCAATGCAGGATTCATTCTTTTATTGGTACATAACAAGCTTCACTGAGAAGTCACAGTGGTGATCTAGGGCCAGATTCATCCTTATGTGGGGGGGAAAAACCTGCACAGAATGTGGGATGCTCAGACAGCTGAGTCAGTGTCTTGTCAGGGGGAAGGCATGTTTTCATCTTCAACAGAAAGTAGCAGTGGTTCATTTTGCAAAACTAGCGGATTCTCTGGAATAGACATGAACTTCATGTCATCTCTGATGACCCATGCCATCCCCACAGCTGCCTAATTTCCATGTCCACTAAAACAGAAATCATGCAGCTACTACCTGCCATCTCCATGGCTACACCGTAGCAGTCAAGAATGAGACCTTGGGGGAGCAAATAATGCCTGTAGCGTATTTTAACTGCTTGTTAGATATACATATAGCAATTGTCTGAAGTGAATGTGTAGCATTAGCTACCAGATCAGATATCACTGCAATCTATATGGAATCCCATAATGCAAAACATCTGCTCCCTGGCTGCCTTGTTTCACAGCCCTAGATCTGCTTGGAGCCTCAATCCATGGAGCTCAGGCAGAGGGAGCATCTACAGAATCCCAAGTGAGGAAAAACATGCCTCTGAGCTAGCTCTTCTCCTATTCCATGTCATCTCCTCCACCCCTTCCATTGTAACAGGTATAGCTCCACTTGAGATGCAAAATGGTGAATAAAGCCAGCTGGTTCATTGCTGGTGTATTGTAGACTCTGCTATCTATTTAAATGTTTTTTCAGCATGTTTATCACCAAATAGTTGTCCAAAAGCCACAACAAACTGAGAGATCTAGATGTATCCTTAGTGCATAGACTAGGATAATTTTGAGATGAATCCAGAATGCATACCAGTAAATATTTCACATATTAAATGATAGCTTTATAAAAGGTGTCCAAGGAATCTAATTCATAGAATCATAGAGTTAGAAGGGACCTCATGAGGTCATCTAGTCCAACCCCCTGCCAAAAAAAGCAGGACCACTCTCACTAAATCATCCCAGCCATTTTCCCATTTTTTTAAAATCAAAAGCTCTTAAATACATCCTACATATGTTTTTGTCAGTTATGTCATCTCACCCTTCAAATATTGAATGTTTCCAGATACAAGCCCTGGAATTTTAATGTCCCATTTTGAGACTGCATCTCTTATTTTTTTTATTACTTAGCCCGCTGCTTTTTTCTCAGATCTGTAGCACAATAGTCCCTAAATAAATGCCCCAGATTAGATGTCCTGAGGAATTATTGAACCAAATTCTGTTTTCAGTCATGCTGACATAAATCAGTATGTCAATTGAATTACTCTTGAGTCAAGTTGATGGCAATTAATTTACTCTTGAATTACATCTGTGTGAATGAGAGAAGAATTCGGTCTGTTTGGTGAAAGTCTGCTCTCAGATGCATCTTTACTTTATCATTGACAGTTAGGAGATAACATAAATGTAACTAAGAGCAGAGTTTGCTCCTATCACTACATTAAATTGTATTTGGCTAAATTTCAGATAATACTTACATTAAGAATATGTGGTTTATTCACAAATTATGTATTTGGAGGAACTTTTGAAACAGGTTAATAAAATCAACTCTAAAAACTAAATTTGATCTGACAAAATGAATGACTTGTTCAAAATTGATATTTTTTATTTACTGAAATACAAAACTGCTTTTAGAGTAAACACACAGTAGAAATGCCCATTGCAAATACAGCAGTAAACTAGAGCTTTCACTTTAATAGGTGAGTTGATCATTTAGTCACATATTTCAATACCCGTTTGACCAGAAATATGTCTTAGAAATCACTAAGCACATCACTTACTTATTTGACAAAGGCATTGTTATTCTGGGTTTGTAAGGAAAATGAGATGGAGTTGAGATAGCTGTGTGGTAAAATTTGATGAATTTGCTCCTCTTGTACCTGCACAGAATTTATCAGAACTCTCTGTTGGTCACAACAGAAGTCAAATTGATTTAGTATTCTCAATCTACTTAATAAGGAACAGATTTTCAATAAAGCTCAGGGCCAGATATTCAAGTGCTCAGCACCTGCCCTTGACGACAGAGGTTCAGAAGTGCTCGACTTCCCTTTAGTTACCAGATCCTCGAAAGGCTCAGCACCAAGCAGTTCTCTTTGTGATGCTGGTGGCCAGATTTACAAGCATCCAGTCTGCTGGGTTATTTTTAAAATCAAGACACATGTTTTGGAACATAAGAGCTAAGCTCTTCTACAAATCTAGCCCCAGCTGCGGGTGCTGAGCATTATTGAAAATCTGGCTTAAATTGTCATGGGCCTAATTGGCCAACTGACAGAAAAAGTGGCATAGTTAATGCTTATGAAAAGTCCTTTTCTGAAGCATCATAATTAATTAATGATTACAATTAAAATAAATCAGGGGAGCTGTTGGGGAAGCTTAATGGGAGCTGGTTCTGTTCTCCCTTACACCTCTTTACACTCTTATACAGTTCAGTGGAGTTTCTCCAGGTTGACACCTGTCAATGAGAGGTGAATCAGACCTCTATGCTTCTTTGGTTCTAGCAAATTCTAACAGTAGTTAACTCCGTAGGGGGCTAAAATTCACACACGAAAGATGACAAGTCTAAAAGAATGATACAGGGCTGCCTTCTTTCCAGTCTTCACTGCTGTGGAGAAAGCTGAACAGGGAATGCTGGTAGAAATGTCCGCTTCCTAATCCATCCTGCACCTCCCTCTTACGATAAACATGTGCCTTGCCAAGCACCTTGTTTCGTCACTTCCCCTGTACAAAGTATAAAATGCTATAGGTCTATATTTGACAGTACTCCACATCTGATAATACTCTGTACTTGGGACTCAGTTCACACAAATGCAAATGACTGTAGTGGTGCAAAGCAGTGGAGAATCAAGCACAAGTTCTCATCTTTAGCTCCTAAACCATAGCCTTGTCCCTTCATTAATGTCAGTTCCACAGGCATGGTAGTTTGCCAGAACAATACCTACTAACTGATTGATCGTGTTGGTAATTCTCAGACCTCTGCCCCAAAATGAAAGTTCTTATTTGAAGATTTTTCTGTCCTGACATTTCCACTTCATCAGACTTTGTTCAGCACTTCTCCACATGATGGATTTCATATATAGTCAGTTGCCTCACCTAAAATTCAAAGCAACACTGCAAAATATTTATTCCTTCACAAAATGTAGCGAGATTTATTTTGATGACTGTGTGTTCACACAGGTCAAGTAAAGGGCTACATATTTGAATGATGAGTAATTGAGAGAAGTCCAAGGTGGAGTCATTCTTTAAGAGCTTTTCAAGCACTGCACACCCTCCTTTAATTAATTGTAAATTGCCAGAGGGAACTCTGCTGATAATGTACTGAAGGTGAGAGAATGCTGCAAAGAGAAAGTAAACCTGAATGGATTGATTTAAAATGTGACTTGAAACAAATGCAAACACTGACAAATCTCTTGCAGTCTGAAAGGCTGCAGGCAATGCCACCAACAGTATCTGCAGAGGGACACTGATGAAAAACATGCTTGAAGACCGATTGAATGGAGCACAAAGCTTACAGAAAGCTCTTGACATCCTTTGAAGGAAAAAGTGAAAGTCTATTTTCCAAAATAAACAAAGCAGGTAAATACATGGCTTCTGTTGAGGTGCATTTAGATGCATTAGAGGATTATGTGGAGGACAGAAGAAAGTACCAGTGAGTGAGAGAGAAATGCACATACACACAGCTGCCAGTATAAAAGTCATTTGATTCTAGATGTAGCATTTGTGAACAATGTGGAATGAGGAACATAAGAAAGGAGTTGCAGGATCACATTTTTCAAGTGCTTGCTCGTGTCCATTCCATCGCAGGTGTGTATGTGCCGCATCCCACAGTACTGGACAGCTTTTTCCCTAAGCAGGGCTGGTTCTAGGCCTTTCTGGGGCCACACACACATGCCAGTAAAAGGGGTACCTCCAGGCCTTCCTCTCTCATTGTTGTCTTACCACCCAGGCTGGAACATTCTCTTGCATCAGCAAGATCTTCTAACTCAGTTGTTCTTTCTTGTAATAATAGTCTATATAGTTAAAATCTGTTAGTTTAGCTCTTGGTTTATCTGTTATAGCATAGATACAGACCCACAGAGGACACAGCCTCAGTTAAAGGATGCACCCTGATCTCTGGGCTTCAAACCTTGCACATTATGCAAGAAGCCTATACCTTCACCAGAACTTCCTCAAGTGCCTGGAAGAGGCTCACATTGCAAGTGCAGTATCTGTAACGGGTTCAGATCCCATGCTAAAAAAGAATGGGACATTAGACAGAGCTCTTTTAATGGAATTGGCTCTTAACCCAGCCTCTGAGCGAGGCCATTCAGACTCCAGCACCAAATTCCTCCCAGCACTGATCACCATCCCCATTGCCTAAGAAACACAAGAGGACACACATGGGGAGAAAGCCCTCGCTGACACCAAGGGGACACAAAAGGCAGAGGAGATGAGGTGAGACACGTGCCAGGCCACTTCTCCCGAACTCAGGTCAGGAGCAGACTCACCCCTTGGAGCTGCTGGCCCAATCTCAGACCCACAACTGACTTCTGAGAGTAGCAGCAGCAACCAGCACCTTAATGTACTGTCTGCACCCAAGGCATTCCAAGCAGCCAAGAACTTACTATCGATTTGTGTGTCACCAGTGCCTCAAGCAGGGAAACCCCTGAACCAGGAACTCTTGACAATACATTGACTGCTGAGCCATCCAGAAGCAAGCCTGCAGTGGTTCTCCACATTAATCTACAACACCAAGCTCCACATAGGTCACTAATGCCTTGCCAATGGTCACCAGACTCTCTGCAGCAGTCCCTGGAGCCACATCACCAACTGTTGGACTCATGACACTGATCTTGGGACCAACGATACCAGTCCTCAGAACACTGACACCAATATTTGGAGTCCTGGCACCAGTCCCTGACATGCCAATATCAATCGCCAGAAGACAGCTCTTGGTCTCCAGATATGTGACATCCCCCCTCCCACACACACACAGATCCTCAGAAATGGGGTACTGCTCTTCCCAGTACAGTGGGAAAGTGGAGGTGACATCTGTATCATCATGGTCACCATGAGAGGAGGACTTGGATTTGAAAGGAGATGTGGTGGCTCTGCAGGGTCACCCATGCAGTATTCATTCTTCAAGACTTCAGACGCCACTCACCCAGCACCTAACTTAAATGTGGAGTCAGACAAAGATCCTGAGGCTTCTGCAGTAGCACAAGAAGGGACCACTCCAGCGAGGGAGGAAGAGCTCATCCCTGTACCCCTATCGGCAGCATCGTCATCCTCATCAGATAAGGCAGTAGCGGGGCTTTCTGCCAGTATCTCCCTGGACGACTGTAGTGCACACCAAAAGCCACTTAACTGAGTATCCTAAAACTTGGGCTTAGAGGTGAAGGACCTGAAAGAGCTTGCTGATGAGCTTTTTGACATCCTGGCAGCAGCAGCCCCATCTAAGGTGGACCTCCCAGTCCATGAAGGGGTTGTGAAACTAGTCAAGGCCTTGTGGCAGATCCTAGCCCCTCTTTCTCTTACATCTAGTCAGGCTGACAGAAAATATGATGTACCTGCTAAGGAATTCAATTATTTGTGCACCCATCCCTCCCTGGTGTCACTGGTGGTGCCAGCTGCCAACAAAAGAGACAGATGGTGGCCGGTGAGCTCCACCTCCAAATAAAAAAGCAAAGAGGCACGGCCTTTTTGGTGGAAAGGTTTACTCAACCACAAGCCTACAACTACACATTAAACCAGCAAGGTCTGCTGGGAGAGATGTGAATGTAATATCTGGCAGTCCATGGCCAAGTTTGCGGACTCTGCCTCAGGACTCCAAACAGGAGTTTGAGGCTATACAGAAGTAGACCAAGACAATAGTCCAAGCCTACCTCCAGGGAGCCTCTGATCCAGTCAGTTCAGCAGCTAGGTCAGACAATGGTGTCGGTTGTCTCAATGGAAAGAGCTTTGTGGCTCCAGTCATCTGGCGCATCCCTAGTAGTCCAAAAGTCCATTTGCAGAGCTGTCCTTAGGGTAGGGCAGAAGGAGCCGGCTGAAGGACAGATTGGGCACGGCAAGGCAGGATCGGGGCTGTGCTGCATCTGGAGGGAGAAGCTGCGTGGCTGCGGAGTTGGACATGTTTCTGGTCACGTAGCCAGCAGGTGTGGGTGAGGCAGCACAGCTCCTATGTGCTAACCAGAAGACGGCTTCCAGCCAACAGGGAGCTGTGTGTCTTCTTTGAAATTTAAATCTCCTTCCTGCCCAACATGCTTAGGGGCAGAAGGAGTCTGTGGAGTGGTAGCACTGGCCACTACAGCCTAGTAAAGGGGGGCTGAGGGCTTGGGGCCCCATTGTGTGGTTGAGCCGAAACTAGGTCCCCCCCACCCCCCAGCTCCAACTCCCAGGCCCTGGTAGCAGGTTGGAGTCCAGCTGGCCCAGTCAAGTCTGGCAAGTGAGCAGGGCAAGCTGGAGGGAGGAGGACCATCCCCAGCCAGTGCGATGAGAAGGAGGAAGGGGAGCCCCCCAGCCCGGGGACCAGAGCTGAGCTGAGAGGGAGGGGGAAAAGACTGAGGAGCCCCCGGGAGCCCCCACACACACTGAGTGCAGCTGAGCCGGGAGGGCCAGGGCTTCGGAGCAAGGTAGATCAGGGAAGGAGAGGGGAGGGCCATGGAGCCAAGCGAAAGTGGGACAGCTAGAGGCTCAGAGCAGACTTCAGTGTCTTCTGTAGGGGGGATGGCTGAGGAGCCCCCTGTCTAGAGCCCAGCCCATCGCTTGGGGCAGACTGCAGTGCCTCTCTGGGAAGGAGAGAGCGGGGGAGGTCCACCCAGGGAGCGTCCCCCCCAGACCAGGTGGTGAGCTGAGCTTGGATGGAACGCGTGGCGGGGAAAGAAACATAGAGTCTTGTGGCACTTATGAAAGAAATAAATTTGTTAGTCTTTGAGCTTTCCTGGAGAATCCCAGTTTGTCAGAGGCTTTGAAGGTGGGGGAATTTAAAGAATGGGGTGAAAATAAATGCAGGAAAGTGTAAGGCATAGGATCAGGTCACAAAGTAACAGCAAATCAGAGGAATTGTTAAGATTCAAATACTGGGAAACAGCAAAGAGAGAAAGCTGACTTAGAATTCATATGCACGTTATTTTGTGTTTAAAGCAGAATTAAATCATGACTTGACTCTGATTTGAGTGCCTTCTATGTGACTCTTAACAGCTACTCTGATTTGCTATTACTATATGACCTTGTGGGATGTGTAGGTGATTTTATTCATGACTTGATCCATTCACAACATTGCTAGTTCATTGTGCCAATCAACCTTTGTACGTCTTTCATTAGTTCACGGTTTGATCTACTCAACTTTGTTGATATACAGCGGGGACCCGTTAACGTGCAGGTGTCTGGGGACGACCCCCCACGACCACGTGTTAAATGGATTGCGCGCACACAGGACTGTGGCAAATAAATAAATAAATCAGAGTGCAGCACTAGAAGGCTCACTCTACCTGTTTCTGTGCCCAGGCCAACTTTCCCTTTTAGCTAGCACGCCAGACTCCTTAAGTTGCTACACACTTCACACATTTCCATGCCCAGGCCAACTTCCGCCTTTAGGTACCACACGTTAGTGAGTCCTGTGCATTAAGTTGATGGCTTCGGGGGACATGACCGGAGCATGTGGAAACCGGATCCTCACGCAAATGGGTCATGCGTTAATAGGTCCCCACTGTAGTCCCAATTTGTTTCCAATTAGTAACATTTCTGTTAATGTTACATTGTGCTAATTGAGTATTTCCTATTGGGAACATCATTTCTAATGGTCATAGTCTTAATTGATTGATTCTTAGTGGTTACTTCTTTTCTGTCAAGTCTCAAAGGGTTCTAACTGGTTCGTCCCAAATGGTAGCATTTGGTTACGTTATTTCTGTCACCCCTCATGTAATCCCTAATTGTATCAGTGTTTCATGGGTGTTAAGAATTGTCTTCTCTAGTTCTGTTATGTAGCTGCTGGGGAATGCTGGATTTGAACTGCTGGTCTTTGGTGTTCATTGGGTTGGGGGAGAAGCCTGCCTTTTCCCACAGAGGTGCTCTGTCCTGGTTTGTAGTGCTGTCTAGGTCTGTACCTATCTACCCTTAGGCAATCACTATGCTAACCCCTTTTCCCCAGTTTCAGTAGCATTCAAATACCACTGTAACTTTTGTAATAGGATAACTCTCCCTCAGCCGTACTCCATGTTGAAAATGTAAAACTACAGCTTCAACCAATGTACCCCACCTTGTGTAAGACTTTGGACTTGTAGACTCAATAGGCAATAAGGTGTGGATGGTGGTTGAATGTATGCAGTATTCCTGTGGTTCCCAGCCTTTTCTTTGCCTTCATACACCTTGATTCCTGTAATTACTTTGATGCACACCAACATATAGTCTCCAACTGAACTCATGCATATTCATGAGCTGATCCAGAATCCTGAGTGTTTTTTCCATGGCATGCCTGCTCAGGGCTGAGGGCACACCTGCGTGCCACGGCACACTGGTTGGGAAATACTGCAGCATTCTCCCCAGGACTTGAAATTAGGGGGAGGTGTAGGGGGGTTGTTGAGGTGCTCACTAAATTGGTATAACACTGTTACTAGCTGACAACTGGGGGAAAGTTCAGGGGGGTGTTAGGGGAATCCCTGGACGTATGTGCATAGGTATAAGTTAACTATCAGTTTTGTTTTCCTTTGTCATAAATACAGCATGCTGCCTTTTTCCCTTGAAAAGATCTCAGGTACTCTTTTTGTATAACACCCTAATCCCATGTTTTACACTCCCTTGCATTTATTTTCATACCATTCTGTACGTTCTCCCGTCTTCAAAGTGCCTGATGAAGTGGGATTTTCTCTCACAAAAGCTCGAAGACTAACAAATTTATTTATCGCATAAGTGCCACAAGACTCCATGCTTCTTTTTCTGATCTAGACTAACAGCACTGCCCCTTTGAATCTGTACTGTTAGTTGTTGATTTCCATGGTCATTGCAGGTGAAGAGCTTTCACAAAACTTTAATAAATGTACAGTATTTGGCAGTCAGATTTCTTGCATGTCTGGCAAAGCAACTTGTTGATTTTCGTTAGGTGCACAGATGATTCTTATTTGTTTAAAATTCTGTTTTTGGAAGGCACTTAGCTATCAAATGGGGGAGGGAGTTAGTTGATTCTGTAGGGAAATGGGGCATGCATCAAAGAACAGCTTCTTTTTATGTTGTCTTTTAAATGCATCGTCCAGGAATTTTACCTTAATTTTATTTTTGTATAAATTTGTGAAAGCTAGAAATTACAGATCACACTTATAATATAAATTGCAGACATAGTAACTAAGACAGCTGACCATACATGGGTGCAAAATTATTAGGAATTAGGTGCATAAGAATCCTGTTTGTTTTGCACTTCAGTGGAATGGAATTTAATTGTCAAGACAGAGAAAATACGACTCCATCACAACTGAATGGTGAGGCAGCGTTTGAGGCTGGGGGAGAATGCAAGGCGAGAAAGGGGTCAGGCCCTCAAACAAAAATGGCAAGTGCAAGCAGGGGTAGGGACAAATTTAGAAAATACAGTTCAGGAGCAGAGAAAAGGAAACAAAAAAAGGGAGTGACGTGATTGGCAAGTGAAAAATTTTATAAGTTCAACATATTTTTGTTTACAGTATGAATATAAGCTATGATTGCACTGTAGTTGGTTGCATTTGTATTTTGTAGGGAGTGACACGTGATTGGCAAGTGAAAAATTTTATAACTTCAACATACTTTTGTTTACAGTAAGAATATAAGCTGTAAATTCCCTGATGTTGTTTGTTTGTGTTTTTATTTACGAGTATGCCTGAGGGGCATATTACATACATTAGGCTATAAAACAGGTTGCTATTTGAAGTTCAGTTTCATGTATATAAATAACGGGGGGCCCCCACACAAAGTGATTCACCCAGGGCCCCACGCCCCCCGAGGGATGGCCCTGCCTATTTGACACTGCAGTCAAGTTTGCAAGGCTGTACAGTTTAAAGGACTCCAGATCCATGCTCTCTTCTTTTGGTCTCTTCACCCCGTTGGCCTCTAAGAGACACTTCAGGCCCATACAGCCTCAGATATTTAAGAGAAAGTCCAGGCGCAAGACCACAAAGAAAAAAAAGAGGTTATAATAGCTGCCACGGTCAGGCTCTTGCTGCAGCTTCTCAATCAGGCTTGAATCACAACTCCTTTGGGATAGGTAGGCCTTTTCAAGGTGATCCTATGAGCAACCTACAAGCTTTTACCAGGCTCTAGCCTCCCCTTTATTTTCAGACCATCTTTTACCCTTCTTCCCAGTCAGGTCTGCTATAACATCAGACTAAAGGGTTTTAAGTACAGCAGCAGGCAAGTATGCCCACCCATTCATTTCACCTTCCCGCACTCCATCCATGTCCTTCTCCCGGGACCCCTCTCATGGGCAACTTCTCAGCTAGGAGATGCAGGCCTTCCTGTGAGTGGATGCTGTTGTCTTATGAGGACACAACATACAGCAAAGTTGACTTGAAGCCTGCTTTTCTCCCCACATGCAACCAAGTGGCTGTGTGAGAGGAATTGGCTCATAGATGAGGAGCAAGATATTCTGGTGCCATAAAGAGGGTCCACATCCTTGTACATCATAGAGGTTGTTACCTGCGTGCAGAGGGGCAGTAGGAGGCGTGGGTGCTGCTCAAGTCCCACTTAAGTTTTATTTTGAGGGATTAAAAAGTATGTTAGTGATCAGTAGGCCTTGTGCGGCGCTCTGCACAGGAGAGATTTTCAAATCGTACTGCACATTGTCAAGTGGACTCATTACAGCTAACAGAAATATTCTGGATGCTTGGTCAATAGAGCTGGGAGGACTCATTCCCATCCTGGCATCTGTGAGTCTCCCTTACAGCCATCATTATTACCTGAGTTCTGTAAAAGGGCAAGGTTTTGACTCTTTGAAAACCTTTGTCCCCAGAAGACCTGGATGGGATGGGAATATTAACAAAGCTTTGGTGATAGAACAACAGGTAAGAAACATTTTAACACAGAAATATAAGGGTGAGTTTTATGGAGGTATAATTGTATTCTGTGTTTTAAAGATTAGAAGGCTTGATGATGTGCACGCCATCGCTCATAAATTATCTGTATTCTTGCCAGTGGGTTTGTGGGTATTCTTAAATCAGACCAACCTGTAGGTATTTTGACAAAGGTCATCCAAGGAGATAGTGTCTTTCACTTTTTTTAAGGTAATTAAAAATCAAAAGCTTTATTCTGGGAACTGTCTTTACTGTCTCTTATCCAAGCCTTGCAAGTTGCCTAGTGTAAGCCAGTTTAGTCAGAAGCACAACAAAGTTAGGATGAGAGAAGCTATGTGGATTGATGCAATCCTAGATTTCTAAACTGAGAATCTTTAACTTGTGAACACAGCAGTTGCCAAGAAATGTCATTCTGCCCTTTGCAGAGCTTCATGTCTTTGGCTTGAAATCCTGGCTCCTTGAAATCAGTCATGAAGTTTTGCCATCAATTTCAGTCAGGACAAGATTTCACTCTTGGGTATCAGATTCTCCTTTCACATGCAATAAATCCAGAGTAACTTCACTGAAATTGGTGGTGTAAAGCCAGAGGAAATACAGAGGATAATTAGGGTTTTATTTTATAATCAGTTAGGTGAATTTTTAAACGGCTCCCAACTGAAGAGCTGCATTTGAAGGCCAATTAAATAAAGGTTAGACCTACTTAGTAATTGAAAACATAACAACAGGGTAGCTGATCAATGAAGTAAGGGTGTTTTTTTAAAAAATATTACAGCAATTCTTCTGGCCTGCAAATTGCTTTAAGTGCTAGGGGGAATGTGAAGCTCTGTATATCTTGTCAAAACATACCGTAGTATTTAACAAATTCCAAAGAGCAGGACTTATCAGCAAGAGGGACCTCTACGGAGTATTGTTTCCCTTCTTGTCTTCATAGTTCTTGGATCTCAGCATTTGTGCAAAATGAGGTAAGACTGAAGATAGATCATTACTGAACAGGTTTTTTTTTTTTTAATTAGACATAGGACTATATTCTGCCCTATGACATCCTTGCAATCTGATTGAAGTCAGAGAGATGGAGTGAGAACAGCCACATAATTGATGGAGATCACAGAGAGCAGCAACAGTATGGCAAGTGAGAGAAGAGATGTAAGGATGAAATATTGTAAAAGAGAAGAACTCCTTCTTTATTAAGGGTCAAAAGAAACAAGAGATAGTGAGATTGCAGAAGTTGAGTATAAGGGAAGAATGACATGCTATACTATGGAATTCCTGGAAAAGGTTAAAAGTTTTAGGCATGCATCATAAAATTCAAGACACAGAGAAAATGCAAATAGAACAACAGTGAGCAACATCTTGTACAATATGTTCTTCTGACAATAACCATCACATTTACAAACAAATTAGCTAAAACATCTGAAGGACATTTTCCTTTCTCAAACTGGGCCTTCATCTCCTGCTGATAGAATCCCTTGGGACAGGCAGGATATGCAAAATGATACAACACTTTGGAAGATTAATTTAAGAAGTTTAACAATGTAGGTCACATTGCAGGAGAAACATAAATGGCAGAACATCATTCAGTACAATTCAACCAACTCCTCAAAGCAAAACATAAAAGCATATGAGCTTAAACTAAAAAGGAAGCTTACAGGAAGTGGAAGCTTGGTCAGATGACCAAGGAGGCATATAAAGATATTGCTAGGGACTGCAGGGATAAAATCAGAAAGGCCAAAGGACAAATGGAGTTGCAGCTAACGAGGGATGTAAAGGATAACAAGAAGGGGGTCTACAAGTATGTTAATAATAAGAAGAGGATCAGGGATGGTGTAGGTCCCTTGCTGAATGAGCAGGCATCCTTGTGACAGAGGATGAGGGAAAAGCTGAAGTGCTCAATGCTTTTTTTTTGCTTCAGTTTTCACAGGCAGGGTCAGCTCCCAGCCCACTACCATGGGTGTGGCAGATGGGAGAGAAGAAAAGAGGCCCTTGGTGACAGAAGGTCAGGTTAGGGACTGCTTAAAGAAGCTGGATGTGCACAAGTCCATGGGGCCAGATGAACTGCATCCAAGGGTGCTAAGGAAATTGGCCAGTGAGATCTCAGCACCACTGGCCGTTATCTTTCAAAACTCATGGAGAATGGGGGAGGTGCCAGAGAATTGGAAAAAAGCAAATATAGTACCTATTTTCAAGAAAGGGGAAAAGGAGGACCCGGGGAATTACAGACGTGTCAGCCTCACCTCAATCCCTGGAAAAATTATGGAGCAGGTTCTCAAAGAATCCATCCTCAAACACTTGGAGGAAAATAGTGTGATCAGGAACAGTCAGCATGGATTTACCAAGGGTAAATCATGCTGACCAATCTCATTTCCTTCTATGATCAGATGACTGGTTTTCTGGATGCAGGAAGATCCGTTGATGTGATATACCTTGATTTTAGCAAGGCTTTTGATACAGTTTCCCACAGCATTCTTACTGGCAAATTAAGGAAGTATGGGTTGGATAGGTGGACTATAGGGTGGATAGAAAACTAGCTAGATCAACGGTTTCAGCGTGTAGGAATCAATGGATCCATGTCTAGCTGGCAACCAGTCACGAGTGGTGTGCCCCAGGGGTCAGTCCTGGGGCTGGTTCTGTTCAACATTTTCATCAATGATCTGGATGATGGAATAGACTGCACTCTCAGTAAATTCGTGGATGCCACCAAACTGGGGGGAACAGTAGACATGTTAGAGGGCGAGGACAGGACTCGGGGAGACCTAGATAAATTACAACAGTGGCCAATAGAAACCTTATGAGGTTCAATAAGGATAAGTGTAAAATCCTGCACTTGGGACAGAAAAACCCCATGCACTGCTACAGGCTGGGAAACATTCAGCTAAGTAGCAGCAGTGTAGAAAAGGACCTGGGGATGGGAAGCTGGATATGAGTCAGCAGTGTGCTCTTGCGGCCAAAAAGGCCAATGGCATACTGGGCTGCATCAAAAGAAGTATTACCAGCAGATCAAGGGATCTGATCATTCCCCTCTATTCTACACTGGTGAGGCCACATCTAGAATAGTGTGTTCAGTTTTGGGCTCCCCACTATAAAAAGGACAGGGACATGCTAGAGAGAGTCCAGCGGAGCGCAGCCAAAATGATTAAAGGGCTGGAGCACAAGCCCTATGAGGAATGACTGAAAGCATTAGGCTTATTTAGTCTGCAGAAAAGAGCTGGTTATATTTTAAAGAAACCCTGCTAAGGGCACAGGAAGTTGCCATTCCAATTAGGAGAAAGCAACATATGAGGCAGCCAGAATGGCTTAGCAGAGAACTCTGCTCTGAGCTTAAACATAAAAAGGAAGCTTACAGGAAGTGGAAGCTTGGTCAGATGACCAAGGAGGCATATAAAGATATTGCTGGGGACTGCAGGGATAAAATCAGAAAGGCCAAAGGACAAATGGAGTTGCAGCTAACGAGGGATGTAAAGGATAACAAGAAGGGGTTCTACGAGTATGTTAGTAATAAGAAGAGGATCAGGGATGGTGTGGCCCCCTTGCTGAATAGGGCAGGCATCCTTGTGACAGAGGATGAGGAAAAAGCTGAAGTGCTCAATGTATTTTTTGCTTCAGTTTTCACAGGCAGGGTCAGCTCCCAGCCCACTACCATGGGTGTGGCAGATGGGAGAGAAGAAGAGAGGCCCTCGGTGATGGAAGGTCAGGTTAGGGACTGCTTAAAGAAGCTGGATGTGCACAAGTCCATGGGGCCGGACAAACTGCACCCAAGGGTACTAAGGGAATTGGCCGATGAGCTAGCACCACCACTGGCCATTATCTTTCAAAACTCATGGAGAACAGGGGAGGTGCCAGAGAATTGGAAAAAAGCAAATGTAGTGCCTATTTTCAAGAAAGGGAAAAAGGAGGATCCGGGCAATTACAGACCAGTCAGCCTCACCTCAATCCCTGGAAAAATTATGGAGCAGGTTCTCAAAGAATCCATCCTCAAACACTTAGAGGAAAATAAAGTGATCAGGAGCAGTCAGCATGGATTTACCAAGGGTAAATCATGCCTGACCAATCTCATCTCCTTCTATGATCAGATGACTGGTTTTCTGGATGCAGGAAGAACTGTTGATGTGATATACCTTGATTTTAGCAAGGCTTTTGATACAGTTTCCCACAGCATTCTCATTGGCAAATTAAGGAAGTATGGCTTGGATAGGTAAGGTGGATAGAAAACTGGCTAGATCAACAGTTTCAGCGTGTAGGAATCAATGGTTCCATGTCTAGCTGGCAACCAGTCACGAGTGGTGTGCCCCAGGGGTCAGTTCTGTTCAACATTTTCATCAATGATCTGGATGATGGAATAGACTGCATTCTCAGTAAGTTCGCAGATGACACCAAACTGGGGGGAACAGTAGACACGTTGGAGGGCAAGGACAGGATTCAGGGAGACCTAGATAAATTGGAACAGTGGGCCAATAGAAATCTTATGAGGTTCAATAAGGACAAGTGTAAAATCCTGCATGTGGGACGAAAAAACCGCATGCACCGCTACAGGCTGGGAAATATTCAGCTAAGTAGCAGCAGTGTAGAAAAGGACCTGGGGGTCATGGTGGATGGGAAGCTAGATATGAGTCAGCAGTGTGCTCTTGCTGCCAAAAAGGCCAATGGCATACTGGGCTGCATCAAAAGAAGTATTACCAGCAGATCGAGGGATCTGATCATTCCCCTCTATTCTGCACTGGTGAGGCCACATCTAGAATACTGTGTTCAGTTTTGGGCTCCCCACTACAAAAAGGACAGGGACATGCTAGAGAGAGTTCAGTGGAGGGCAACCAAAATGATTAAAGGGCTGGAGCACAAGCCCTATGAGGACAGACTGAAAGCATTAGGCTTATTTAGTCTGCAGAAGAGAAGATTGAGGGGGGATTTGATAGCAACCTTCAACTACTTGAAGGGATGCTCCAAGGAAGACGGAACTCAACTATTCTCAGTAGTAACGGAGGACAGAACGAGGAGCAATGGTTTCAAGTTACAGTTAGGGAGGTTGAAGCTGGATATTAGAAAAAACTTTTTTACTAGGCGAGTGGTGAAGCATTGGAATGAGCTGCCTGGGGAGGTGGTGGAGTCTCCATCTTTGGAGGTGTTTAAGGCCCAGATGGACAAAACCATGATTGGGATGGTTTAGTGGGAGTGGTCCTGCCTCTGGCAGGGGGTTGGACTAGATGACCTATGAGGTCCCTTCCAACCCTGTGATTCTATGATTCTATGATAAAATGAGAAACTCAACACCATGCTGCGAAAAGTGAGGAGAGTCATGACACTCTGTTAGGTTCTCCCTCTGTATGTACATCTCTTCCCTTGCCCCAAGAAATCTTTAAATATATGCTAATAGATTTCATCATGACTGTTCAGTGCTAGATTAATTAATCTGTATCACTGTCTTCAAAAAGACAAACCTTTTTCCCACACATACAATACATTATAGTAAGCACCTTGGAAGTTTTAATAAAAAAGACTGTGTAAAGTTTGGGGTAGGGCCTTGTAGGCATTTGCAGCACTCAACTCACCTGGTATGTGCCTCCTGCTGATGGTGCTGGGGAATGCTCAAGTGGTTCCCCGCCCCCCCTGGTCTATGCTCTGCTGCTTCCCATGCCAGACTTCCCTCCCAAGTCCTCCTCTGGGATCTTAGCTCTCCAGCCAAGTCCCATCAGTCAACCCCTTCTGGGGTACAGTCCAGCTTGCCTCACTCCTGGCCACTGAAGAAAAGTCAAGAGCTAGAAAGTCTGTGCCACTCCTGGCATGCTGGGCTGCTTTCCCTGCAACCCCCAGTAACCCACAGTTGCTTATCACCAGAGTCTAGTCACCACCCACCCCTGGCTGCCACGCACAAATGGCCTCTTAACCGGTGCAGCACTGTAACAGAGCAACTACACCACTACAGGCCCAATCCTATAAACCCTGTGTGATTCAGGTGAGTAATTCTGCTGTTTTGTTGCAGCATATTTCAGATTACCACTCAGAAGAAAATTATAGGTCTTGTCATTTGCTTTGGCAAACTAAGGAAAACTTTTAAGTTTCCTGGTAAAGAAGGAAAAAAAATCGGAAGGTGAGGAGACAGAAGAATGGGGGCAAATTGGAGAAATGGGAGGGAGGAGAATAAAAGAGGTAAAGTGAGGAAAAAACAGGAAGAGCTGAAAATATAGAGAAAAAAGAGAAATGGGAAGGGGGGAACATCAGAATGCTAGAAAATGCATTAGAATTATTGTTTCAGTGCTCAGAAGTGTGTGTAGGCCCCAGTTCTACAAGACCATGCACGTCCTTAACTTCATGTCCACAGAGTAGTCTCATTGTAGGCAGTAACTTTACTTGTAAACTCATAAAGTTCTGCATGTAGTTAAGTCTTGGCAGGTTTGAGATTTTACTTCATTGATTCTGTTAATAAATTAATAATATTGAGGGTGAATGCTAATTGCTGTTGTCATCAGTTAAAGTTCTTAAGTACCCACAACACTCTGCCTTTGGCCTTGGAGTCAGGATATTCCAAGTCATGAAGAAATGTTGGTTGCTTAGCTATTAAGAAAAATCATACCACTTATTTAGGTCTCTAAATATGGGTTCATGAATTGAATGTTAGGCTGCCATTTTTGAAAGCTTTGGCCTTGAAGTGACTGGGCCTTATATGAAGTAAACTGAACATGTCTTTATCTTGACCTGAGCCTTGGACATTCTGATTATAAGATGGATATTGTGACAACTGTCAAATGGACTGTTCTATGTCTGCTCCAGGTTTGCTGTTTTACCTTGTCCTTTTAATGGATATCTATAAATATTCCACAGTAGTAACAAACTTCCTGACTTGACTTCAGTTTAAAACAAAGGGACTCCTCACTAGCTGGGAGTGTGATTCTTACATGTTTCCTTTGGCTTTCAAGGCAAAGACCTTGAGTTTAACTCTGTGTTCAGTGGAAGCTCCCTGCTATAAGCAAAGCGTTCGAGTGGTGCGTTCATAAAGACTCAAATTGTTCAGCAGGAAAATTTTTTACTTTCTCTACCAAGTTTTTGGGGACTTTCTAGGCTTGGTGGCTTCACTCCACGATAGTCTCTCTTCCACACCTCAGTTGCTTTACCCTTCCAACAACTCTCAGATGTTGCAGGAGTGGAGCATCACTAATGCAGAAGGCATTAGAGTATCCTTACAGTCGTAATCTTTTCAATTCACCCTCTTCCCACACCTCTGCCCTGTCTCCAACCGTTCCCTGAATGTAGCTATGCAAGAAACTCATGCTAAATTCTGCTTCCCAAAAGCTTCCACCACTTTATGTAGTGCAGGGGTCTCAAACTAATGGCCTGAGGGCCGCATGCAGCCCCTAAAATTATTTCCTCTGGCCCGCAATGACACTATTGCTATCAATATTTGCAATACTGTTGCATGAGAAGGTTTCAGTGGTGCAGCCCTTGGGCTGTCATACTAGTCCTCGTGTGTGGTGCAGCCCTTGGGCTAATGTATTAGTCCTCATGCGGCCCTCATAGTGATTTGAGTTGGAGACCCCTGGTGTAGTGGAACTGCCCCTGGCCTCAGTGAAAATATATGATTCCAAGAAAACTGGGAGCCAAAGACCTAAACTTAGAAACTTTTATGCAGCCTCCCTAGAATCAAGGCTTCCTCATCTCACAGAAGTGCTGGCTGCACAACATACGGCCCAAGGGAAATTGTGCAAAGCAAAATTGGAAAATTTCCATTTATTCTTCTTCAAGTAGTTGCACATGTCCGTTCCTGTATGCTGTAGGTAACTGAGTACGTAATGGTTGGAGATTTTTTTCCCCAAGCAGTACCATACTCTCCGCTGCCATGTACCACTATGTGCAGCTATAAAGGGTAGAGCTGCCCTCAGCCCTCCTTCAGGGACTTCTTACCGCCCATGTGGTTGTCAGAATTGCTGTTGCAAGTTCTTCCCTCATTCCTTATACAGATACCTGTTTTTATGTAAAGTAATTTCAACATCAGTTAGTTAGTCTAAAGCAGTGGTTCCCAACCTGTGGTCCAGGGACCCGTGGGGGTCTGCAGACGTATTGCAGGAGGTGTGCGGAGCCTCTCCCTACCAGGGCCGGAATCCAGCTACAGCCCCAATGCTCCCCACCAGGGCTGCCTTTCCCGTCCCATGGCCGGATCCCGGCAGGGGGATGGGGCGGCAGTGGCTCCCTGGAAGGGGCAAAGGCAGGGGGCCATAGCTGCCATGGCTCGGCTGCCCAGCGGCGCAGGCAATGGTGGCAGCAGTGCTGCTCACCGGCTGTCCCAGTGGCACCGCCAGCATGGAGTGGGCCAGAGATTGCCTGCATGGGCCAGATTACATAACCAGCCTGGGGGCCCCCAAATTTTTTTTTTATTAAAAAGGGGTCCCCAGCCTGAAAATGGTAAGGAACCACTGGTCTATAGTTAAGTAGTGATTAGCTAGGTATATGATTTTAGGGGGAAAGGTTTTTTAGACCTGTAGGGCAGTTCGTTTTTTGGAACCAGTGCTGGAGCCATGCCTCAATCTATGGGTTTAAATTATGTTGTTCAAGCGTCGAACCAATGCCAGGGCACAACCCAGCTTTCATAAATACTTGGGGGAGTCTCATGTGAGTGCAATATGTCACATCTGCAGAGGATTTAAGCCTCCTCTAAAACGGACAGAGCAGCCAGGCTTATACTCTCATGGAGGTGGAGCTCTGCCCACTGTCAGAGCTGTCCAGTTCACAGTGGGCACAGGGTACATCAGCACTGCTGCAGACAGCTCCCACTGACTTACGGTGCTCAGGAGACTGATCACTGTCACCAGTGCTGAGTAAGAAGCACAAGATCTCCAGGGACTCAGTTCCTCACTCAGTATGATCTGTGGTAGCAACGCTTTCTAAAGACAAGAGAGTTCTGGAATGGATGCTAAAAGAAGGCACCCCCTAAAACACTCTTCAGCTAAGAAATGGGCATCAATTCCAAAGCCTGTGCCAGGTCTGTGGAGATTGGAGTACCAACAACAACTTCTTCAGGCTATTTTCTGCTACCTCAGAGCCAAGAGGCATTACTGGTGGTGTTCACACTAGGAGCATATGCAGCTGCTAGAAAATTACTTAAGAGCCATTTAAGCTTTTTTACTGCTTTCCCCAATGGTGCAAGAAGGGCTTTATTCAGCACTGATGCCTACTGCAGCTTCTTTGAATCATATGGTGCTGATTGAAAGTGTCATGCTGTATTACTAAATGAAGATAATAGAGTGAAATCCTGGCTCCACTAAAGTCTGTGAGTTTTGCCATTGATTTCAGCAGGGCCTGGATTTCACCTATAGCCTTTAAATTGTGTGAGCAGGGGAGATCATTGAAAGAAAAGCTGTAAAGCAAGACGAGGAGTGGGCCAAAGACAGAGCCCAGTGAGGCCCTTGGAAAGTGGAGAGAACCCACAAAGAGACATGTGCATTGCCAAAGCAGAGGAAGGTGGTGCTCTGAAGAAGTAAAGATGTTGAGAAAGAGAAAGGAGCAGCAGAGGAGTCAAGGAAAATGAGAATGGAATAGAGAGCCAGAGAACTCCCTAGGAAGGGGACACTAGACATGTTGGTGAGAACAGTTTTACCAGTATAAAAGGGGCAAAAACCAACTTGGAGAATGGAGTTGGAGAGGCGGAACTCAAGGCAGAGGTTGTGAATGTGTTAGAGTTTACAGAAAAGGAGCATCATAAGACATTTAACTAAGCCATTTAGATTTGTTGTCATAGAGAATGGTCTTCTATCTAAAAGGTTTTTGTTCCATGAATATACAAATAAAAGTGTTGATTGCTTTGCAATAAATATAAAACCTGCAATTCAGTTTATTCTCTTCTCTTTAATTGCCTCATATATCAGTTTGGAATTTAGGGAACTAAACACATCCAATATCACAGAATAATATATAGGTAAGCTTTGTAGCAGGAAAAGAGGCTCGATGGACAATTCCTATGTAATGAAATGCATTCGCTTGACGAGGGTGTTCACAAGTCATTCTCTGCTTTATAGTGTCTCTGTAAAGGAGTTGCGTAGGCTGCATGGCTATGTATGGGACCTTTGCACACCAGTGTGGAAGAATGGTGGGTTCCGTCAAGATGAGGGTGGCTGGACAGATGGGCGGGTGTGCAAAGAGCCTATTTGATCTTTGTTTACCTGGAGCTAGTGGGAACAAACCTCTGCCTAACAGATGTGAAGGTGTCATAGCAGCTGTTCCAGCTAAAAGAGACTGTCAGGTAGCCCCTAATGGTTGCAAAGAGAGATTTCATTTTGCATTCCCCATTCAAAGCCTGTTTGCTTGGAACTTATGCAGAAGAGCAGTGAATGCACAAGTTTTAAATGCTATAATTGCTGTAATTGAGTTGTATAATCCTGCAATAGCCAGGGCACCAAAAGCAAAAGACCTTATAAAACAAGTAGAGGATTGTAGTCTTACCATAAGGAAGAGTCATCCAAGTGTCAGTCTGGAGTGAGTTAAACTCTTTCTCCAGACACCATTAAAAAAAAAATCTAGCTATCTGAGACAAACTAACATCAATGTCAACAAAAGGAAGGATCCTGGAAGAGACAGCAAACTGCGAGAAAATGATGGAAAATATCTGTAAATGTCAACTCTGAGAAAATGGAAGAAAATGTAGCAAGACATCCAACAGAAAGTTCAGAGAATGAGGGCTGTACTGCCTCCAACAATTGGTCAGTAATGGACTTAATGGGACTCTGATCTTGCATGAAAGAAATCAGGCAAATGGTTGTAACTGGCAAAGGTTCTGAACACAAGGAATGAAAAGCAGAACATATAAAAGGGCAGTTTGCTGAGCGAAAACAGTTTGACCTTAGTTGAAACCATAGCTATAGGTCTGTTTGAATAGGAGGAGATAAAAAAAACTAGATTACTGGCAAAAGTAAAATGGAGGAGTTTGTGATCAAGTTTGAAGAGGCATATGCAAAATGGAATAAGAACCTGATTTTGCATTAACTAAGGGCTGAGTGGTATAGATATGAAGTAATCCATCATGCCATGCATGAGAAGAACATCTTTTTGGCAGGAACGGCATGCTGCTATATGAAATTGACATAAAATATACCACGAAAGCATGGCTAGAAAACAAAGAAACAGCATCCTATGCCATAGATTTGATGTGGTCTGCCTTAATCAATGATGAATAAAATGTACCTCAGTCCTAAGAAATTCTATGTCCTAACACTTAATCTTTGGCACCGTCTGATAATTCCCATTAAGGTCAATAGTATTTTGTTTATTTTCTTCTAAGATGCATAGTGCAAAAGGACAAATATTAAAACTAAAGAAAAAGCAACCAGTTCCTTGCTAAACACACCAAAAAAATTGATGTTACTTTGTATGTGTTTTACAAGGAACTTGAGCTCTTTAATTTTAATATTTGTTCTTTTACAGCAGCCAACTTATCTGACGACAAAGACACAGTGAAGGGTTCAAAAGCAAAGAACACCATAAAGTTAGCAGGAAAGAGAGAACTTATGCACAGAAAATTACCACTGAATTCAGTGGGAGTTACCTATCCTATCTAATGTAGCTATCCCAGATAAAAAAAAATGTGAAGCTGAAAGTAAGGTTCCAGGTATGTGCCTATGATTTAAGTGCATATCACCTTTCTAAGACATTTTAATTAAAAATACATATTTAAAAACCCAGGCACCTAGAAGTTAATTTAGCACTTTTCCCCAAAAGCATTGACTCTAACTCTCCTAGCAACAGTAGAGGCAACACAGCAATCTGACACCTAAATGCAGACTCCTAAGAAAACTGCATGTTAAAATAAAAATGCAGAAAGCATCACTGTTGGAAACTTCATTTGACCTTGCATCCATTTCCATTGCACAAGGTTGTTAGTCCCTAGTGATCTAGAACTGGACTTTAGCCCAAAAACTTGGGTGTGTAAAGAATGCAGGATTGGACCTTAATACTTGCCCTACCACCTATATTTACTCCAGAATAGTCCACAGTGCCATATTCATTCAGTTCTATTGTTTGAAAGGCAACAGTCCTTCAAATAATAAAATACTAGTTACAGTTCTTATTTTAAGCAGTAAAAAAATAAATATAAAAGGTGGAACAGCTGTTCATACAGGTTTTTAAACTACCATTTCCACTTAAAGAGTATGATATGCCTAAAACTCTAACTCTAACTGAAGGGCTTTTATCTGCGCAGATTTTTAATAGCCATGAGGCACAGTCAAATCAAATGAGAATTGGAGTGGTCCTCTGTAATTTGTTTATTAGGCTTGGATGAAGCACCGACTGACTGTTTAGTCACAGAGAAATGCCAGAGGGTAATTTGATTTGATGGGAAAGACTACAAAGAGGTAGAATAACCAGTCCATTTTCAAGGTATCATTGAATGTAACAAACATGCTGCAGTATTTGCTCAAATGTATCTGAATTCCCCTGATCATGCTAGGAAAAATGAAGGTTTTATTAACTTATTTAGCCAAATTCTGCTCTGATACACCAGTGTGAGTCTACAATAACTGTTTTAGTTTCAGCAGACATTTCAGATTTACACTAATGTAATGAGGAGCGTATATCAACCCTTTGTAACCAAAATTATGAAGGTCAACCGCTGGGGATGTAGCCAGCCCCTGTTTTCTGGCAAGGCCCGTGAGTCTCCAGGATGGGCCCAGCCAGTCCTGCTTCTGATTATGCAACCACAAGCTTCCTGATGATGCTCCAGTTGCGTAGCAACTGGAGCATCAGGAGTGGGAGAGCCAACCTGGCCCCTTCCACATCAAACCCTCAGCAGAGCTGTGGGCGGAGAGCAGCCCAGCTGCACCTATTTGCCCAGTCCCCGGTTGCAGGGGTGAAGCTGGTGTGACTGCTAGGCGGTGTGGTATTTGAGGGTGAGTGGGCCTGCTGACAAAGCAGCTGGGGCCATAGCTATATCCTTGGTCTCCCCAGCTAATATATCATCTATTTATTGTGGTTATCTAATAAACGGAAAAAAAATCACTCATCTACATATGCTAAATCCTCAGCTCATCTAAATCAACAGATCTCTGTTGAAGTCAATACAGCAAGGCTGATTTATTTCACCTGGAGAGCTGGCTGCGTAGAGGGTAGATAAAGTCACATTAAAAACCACTTACTAGCCTAAAACCTGAGATGTTGATGGCTTGGACTGAATCCACTAAATGGTATCAGCAAAGTCACAGATACTTTCTCATAATTGGAAGCATTTCAGAGTAGTCACTGAGCAAAGGCAACATGTTTAACCCAAAATGTTTACTCACAAAATAAACCCAGTTTCAGGATTTTGCAGGTGTTATGGGGAAGCTTCTCCTTTGGCTCACACAAAGAAATGTAATTCTAGTGCAACTAGTTATCTCAGCCTGAGGCTAGCAGGTGATCTAGCACTGCCATGATTTATCAGTGATCATCTCTACACCAAGCCAACCTGTGAGGGTGAAACCAGGTGAACAGGTGTTTCTTTCCTCCTACCTTTAATGTGCTGTTTGCTTTTTATAACTACGTCAAACATCTCTGCAATATTAGTACACTGAAAGCATATTTTACCAGATCCTTGAAGTATTTCTTTAGGAATTATGTTCTATTCATACATATGCCTGTTCAGCTTCACAGTGATCTCTCACTTGAAAAGAGCAAACCATAGCAAGGGCTGAAGTCATGTATAAATCCAGCCTTCCTTCCTCCCAGAGAAAGCAGAAAGTCACATGGAAAATGAAATCAGCACCTCTACAACTGGAATCTGCTTCCAACTGTTCCACCCCATTCATCATCATTTGGAATGACTCAGCCACCTGCAGCTGTAGAAACCTTGAACCCAGCAACATCAGTCTCAATGCGAGTTATTATGCTAGCTAGTAAAATGAACTGAGTGAAAGAAGGAATCTGAGCGTTCAGTGAGCTTCCCTAAGTCTGTGCTGTAACCATTATAACCACACTGGCTGAGACATATTACCACATCACCCTCACTTCGTTAGAACAGCGATTATCAAACGAGCAACATACGCTTCAGAATGAGCTTAGTCAGGAAATCTTGAGTAACCGAACAGGCTTTTCCTTCAGCCTCGTGCCTCAGTAGACCTCAGGCAGGCAGATATCCTGGGATAACCATATTCTTCACCATATGTCATTCCTTAATGCTGATCTTACATTAGCATCTGCAACCTCTGAATTCATACACGTTTTAATTAGCACAGTGGAAAAATAAAACACACCAGCAGCCACAACAAGAACGAAGTAATACCACAAAAACTGCTGCATGGACTATGTTACATTTTATTGATATATTTACTTACTCTGCTTTAAATATTTAGTCTGAAGAATCGCCCTTCAGATGAAATCCCCTTTTTTCTCAGAAATGCCGACATCCTAAAGCACTCGAAAACAGGCTGTAAATGTAACCTTCAAGCCTTATTGCTGTTTGACCCTTCAGTAGAGAAACTATGGTAAAAATCCTCCCCAGGCCAGCATTGGGAGGCAGAGCGAAGCTTTTAAAATTCTGCTAACCAGGCCAAGATTCCTAGGAAGAGCCACAGTAGAGGACATGTTGTTAGGTCCTTTTGAAAAATAGCAGAATGCTACCCAGCTAACATCGCAGACAGCAGCATGTGAGCTAGATAAATGGGAAAGGTACTGGCCATATCCCCTTGTGGCAGGCCATATTCCCAGGGATTATGCATCTGATCCCATGACACTGGGCTCATTTCTCTAAGGGTGCATCTACACTTACAAGTTATTTCCAGTTAAGAGGCTTAATTTAAAACAATTTACTCTCTAGCCACACTGGCATTTTATTGTATCAAATTAAGCCTTTCCTTAATTCAAAATAAGGGAAGGCTAATTCAATACAATAAAACCTCCTTTGACTTCAAATGGTTACTTTGATGTTATTATTTCGAATTAAGCCTGCGTCAGCCAGGGAAAAGGCTTAATTTAATATAATTGTCTTACTGACTTTCCTATCTCCCCCTAGTTTGAATTAGAGAGTCTACTGTAGACTCTCTAAATTGAATTCATAAAACTTACTTTAATTCGAATTAGGAGTCTAGTGAAGACTCTGTAATTCAAATTAATAACTTTGATTTAAAGTCAAAATAATGAATTCAAAATAACTATTTCAAATTAACTTTGCAAGTGTAGACATACCCAAATAGTAGTTTGAACAGTATGTTGGAAATCTTGTTTTTGTTGCTTCACTGAAGGAAAAGTTTCCCACTGCTCCTTACCATTCCCTCCCAGATTGTACAGGGCAAAATTTAACCATAAACGTATAGAAATAACTTAATCCACCATGGAAATATGGCATTCATCAAAGAAATACATCACTATAATTAATTAGATACTGTATTGTATTAAGAAGAATTGACTAGCTAATAGTTGTGATGGTAGATAAGGTTTATTAACATTTTTCTCCTAGTAAATAAACATTGAAAAACTATCTTATTCCTCTACTCTGTAGGTTTTTCTCTTGGACTGGCAGTTAGTTAATGTTATAACATTGACCGTCCCTTGCTAGTTTTTTTGCTGAGCCAAAGCTTACTGCAACCTTGAAACAATAACATTCAAACATGGAAAAATTTAAAGTTATTGTTACATGACTTGAATTACATGTGTTTTTATTTGCATGTGTATGTGTTATGATGGTCCGACCTACATGGACTTGTGCAACTGTGACCGTGAGATGGGCTAGAATTCATTTAATTGCCCTTCTCCACTGCCAAAAAAAAAAAAATTAAACTCCAACTTCTATAGAGAAACAGCTGGAAACCCAGGATTCAGTCTGTAAGGGACTCACAACAAAGATTGTTGAGTCACTCTCCCCATGTTAAAATACTACCTAAGAACAAACATAATGAACTTTATTAACTACTAACTTGATAAACCTTATCATTAAAAAAAAAAATTTAAACAGAACAGTCCCCACAGATACATTGTGAGAAAGAAATGCAAGAGTCCCAGTGTTTAGGTGGAGTTCACCCTTATCTCAGTTACAACCTCAGTTCACATCCAAAGGCTTGAGTTGCAAGAAGCAGCAATCCTCTTCTTTAGTTGCAGGGATCTTACACAGAAATCCATGCAGACTTTTCTTTCTTTTCTGGAGCCAGCACCATGCAGTCAGTTTACTGGTTAAGCAGCAATCAGTCACATATGCATATGAGAGAGCACTGCTGCAAAATGATCCACAGCAAGGAGAAGACCTCTTGTTGTCCAGTCCTGGCTCAGCTTCTCTCAGTCAAACACTGAGCACATGGACTCCCCTCATTGCAACTCTGTGTGGTTGCTGCTCTCAGCATCTGAGAGCTGACCACAGCGGCAGCAGAAAACCTTGTGGAACATGCTGAATGCAACCACTCACTTAGTTTCCAGAAGCTTCTGGACTGGGGCAGCCAAATCTGCACAGCAACATAACCCAGCCTCCAGAGATCCCTAAAAGAGGGAGTTCCTTTAATTAGGCATATGGAATACACAAGTAGTACGTTTTTTTCTTCCACGTTTTATACTGGAAATGATCAACATTTGAAAATGCTTTGCTGAAACTTTTTCTGCAACCAGACAAAAAGAATTAAAGTTGTAATATAATGGAGCACCAATGACATCCGAAGACCTTTGGATGCTCAGATACCACAGTGATGAGCACAGTTTAAAGAGACATATATAAATGGTTTCCCAAAAGTTATTTAAATGGTGTATGTTCCCTAATAATGTTTTAGGATTGTATCTGTCACTTGTTTCTCTTTTTGAAAAGCAGTAATTATATCATTTGTGGATTTTAATTATCACATGAGTTAATCACAATGAAGATTGGCCATTCATGGATCATCTTATAGAAAAAGTTGCCAGTTTGTTTTTTGAGGGCTATTTTTGCTCATCCATCCTAAAACTTCCATAGAAAGTGGTATTGGGGATTGGGGAAGCCATTTAATCAAATCTAATCTTCTTTTTGCAGGTGCGGTTAGAGTGGCCAACAGACCTTGCTGTCAACCCGATAGACAATTCCTTGTATGTATTGGACAATAACATTGTGCTGCAGATTTCTGAGACTAGGCGTGTACGAATTATTGCCGGTCGTCCTATTCACTGCCAGGTACCAGGCATGGATCATTTCTTGGTCAGCAAGGTGGCAATCCATTCAACCTTGGAATCAGCAAGAGCAATCAGTGTGTCTCACAGTGGGATGTTGTATATTGCTGAGACAGATGAAAGAAAGATAAATCGCATACAACAGGTTACAACCAATGGGGAGATTTCCATAATTGCTGGAGCCCCTACAGATTGTGACTGCAAGATTGATCCAAATTGTGACTGTTTCTCAGGTGAGCAGAGGTTAATCGTTTCTTCTTTATTTCATTGAAAGCCCAAACTCTTGGTTTGAGGTAAAGTATCTGCAAGAGAAAAACCAGTAAAACGGTTCTTTCTTGAGCAGCTAGAAAATTTCTGTAACACTTCAACAAATCTTTTTTAATTAATTTAATGAAGCAGAAGAAGAAAGTGTAGCTTACTGCACTAAACTAGTAAAGGAGCTTCAGGGTGGGCTTTATCTATTCTGTTTTGAAGCAGCTCATTACCCGTGGATCTAAATTAGCTCTGAGCCTACTTTATATGTCAGTTTGCATACCCATGTTCAAATGTGACCATCTTCCATCAAGGCTTGGAACTTATCTTTTAATGTTAATTACTTGAATTCCTCATTGCCCTTTGCATCATGTGTCCTGAATTGCTTCACATACAATGCAAAACACTATTTTATGTCTCCACTAAGCTTAAACCATAATGTGGAGGGGAGAAGCTGCCTCTTAGCACATTTGAAGTAAGGTCGGGAGCATTTCTCTCACACAACGTGTATGGGGTGCCAGTCAACACTCCTGGCAATGCAAGTTGCTCCCTCCTTCACACACTGGAGTGGTGGGGGCCAAATTGCAACTAACTTCTTCACAAATACTCTAGGAGAGGGATGGTTACCCCCACAGGAGAACACAATCAGTTATTTCGCATTCTGCAGGAATCACTTTATCCACTACTCCAGGCCAGAAGTGCTGCACTCCAGCAGGAAACGTGGGATCAGTTAAACAATGCACAGCAACAAAGCACAGTGTTTTAGATAAGAAAATAGTTGCAGTATCTAATTGCTGATCCTGCAAGGGGAATTGTCGCTGGGCAGGCTGTAATTACACAGATTGGAAATTGGCCAGGACATTGGAATTAACACCACTCAGTGCCAGGGGATCGTTAATGACCAAAAACATTGTTTACATCTGATATGAAGTGAGGAAAAAAATTAACTATGGTCCAAAGTGGTTCACTGACACATCACACAGCAGAAGTAACGAAAGCACCTAGTGCACCTCAAAGTGACAAGTATGAAAACGGATGAGAGACCTCAGAAGTCTCTGCTTAGTCTGACCTTACTCAACTAGTCAAGGGGCAAGAATGGATATTCTGCTAGCACTGCTAACGGTGCAGTGGTCCCTGGCTGAAAAGCCTGCAGGAATGGATGCACGGTGCTGCCCTGATCATTGCTAGTGCTAACTGGGAAGGGGGCATGGCCAAAAGATATGTCAATTTGCATTTCCATGACAAGTGAGGCTTTTGTGGAGCCACGAGTACAACTTAAAACTCTCATCCCCAGCAAAAACCTCAGGAAAACACCACCATGCAAACACTGTCTGCCCTTCCCTGGCTGGCTGGTGAATACCCTTTCTATCCACTTTCAGGAGCTCCTGCTCATGCAGAGGGGATTTAATTCCACTAGGGGAGGTAAATGGAGCCCAAAACCGCCAAAATCTCCCCCCTTGACCCTTTCAATTATCATGAGATTTTTTGTCAATATTTCTCATTTGCTCTGTACTACCATGTATTACATGCTGATTGTTGGGTTGGGAGATTTGTTTGTTTGGTTTAATATAAACTAATCTCCACTTGTAATTGTATCTAGATTACTGATCTTTATTTTATGAATGGCTATTTTGTTTATGGAATTATTGTACTTTGACTACATGACAGTGGGAAAGAAGTAAGGAGAGCATCTTCAGCTGTTGTTATTTTGTGCTTTTGAATCATGCAAAGTAATAGTTTTTCCAGCAGCAGGGTTTTGAATTTAGCAAAATTGGTGTAACTGAGATAATTGCATCTTATTGTTAATCTTTAGTGATGCTGATTCAGAATTACACCATTTTAGATAATGAGTTTTAAATTCATTGAAAAAAACTGGTTCAGTAACTCTTATAAAAGATTCTGGAGGCAGAGTATGGTGCCTCGCATTGTGATAGAGTAAACATGGAGATTACTGATTACCACAGTAATTGTATTTCTTTTCCAGGTGATGGTGGATATGCCAAAGATGCAAAGCTTAAAGCACCTTCTTCTCTAGCAGTCTCTGCCGATGACACATTGTACATCGCAGATCTTGGCAATATTCGCATCCGTGCAGTCAGTCGAAACAAGGCTCTTCTCAGTGACATGAATATTTATGAGATTGCATCCCCAGCAGACCAGGAACTGTATCAGTTTACCACCAATGGGACCCATCTTCACACACTGAATCTGATAACAAGGGATTATATTTATAATTTCACATACACTGGAGAAGGAGACATTGGCACAGTCACTAACAGCAATGGAAATTCAGTTCATATTCGCAGAGATGCTAGTGGGTTACCTCTGTGGCTAGTGGTGCCTGGAGGCCAGGTCTACTGGCTAACGATAAGCAGCAATGGTGTTTTGAAAAGAGTATATGCTCAAGGCTACAACTTAGCCCTGATGACGTATCCTGGCAACACAGGGCTCCTAGCAACCAAGAGTAATGAGAATGGGTGGACAACTGTTTATGAGTAAGTCTCTTAAAACATCTTTGTCTTCACACTAAAATCTCATCAAGACTGTTATTTGGAATGAAAAATATTTTTTTTTCAAGCCAGGTTTATAATTTAAAAGACATGCTGCTAATTACTCGGCATGATAGGAGACAAGCAGGGATGTTGCATGAGCTTATACAATAGAGTAGTATTAATTCTGAAGTGTTAAAGCCTGCTGTATGTGAAAGCACTGCACTTAGTGCACATTAAGTGTTATGAAAAGTACTTGAAATTATACTTCATTTGCTGTTTGTTATTTGAAACCCCTGCTACATGTAAGGTATGTTTGACTTTTGTTAGCAGCTGCAGGAGCAGAGAGCAAGAACTTAAATCAAGAAACAGCTGAGGGGATGGAGAGGGTACATGAAAAAAACTCTTGGTTTGAAGACTGTCCTTTTTGGACTGCATCTAGAGTTGATTAGTGTGATTGAAGCTAGGCATGAGAATGAGGCTGTGGCAGTAACGTTGTAAGTTAGTAGAAAGCGGCTGAGCAGACTAAAGGAGATGAATGGTGAAAACGAACAGGGAATTTGCCTTGGGAAGGAAGGTAAGAAGGGAGAAATAGTGTTAGCAGAGCACTTGACTTAAATTTGGTTTGAATGCAGCAAGAGGACATTAAGTTGGGAATCTCAAAGTAATGAGAATACAAAGATATAAAGGAAGATGGAAAAAGTTCCCAGCAGTAGGGAAAGAGGATATATAATAACTATCAAGGGAATGAGGAAAGATCTAGGGAGTGATAGACAGTAAATATAAACTTGAAAGGACTTTTGAAGAGCAAGAAAGGATGGTTAGAGGTGTCACTCAAGCAGGGGGATACAGGAGCTATGAAGTATTCAGGCTAACTGGATGTCATCCCAGAGGGAGCTGGCAGAGGGAGAAAAGGTTCGTGTTTTCATCAAGAGATGTGTGAAGCTTCAGGAATGCTTATTTTTTACCAGTTCATTTTAGCCATTGCTGGCTGATTAGCATATGCATGTTCTCACTGCACTGATATTACAGAGGTGCTAATGGGAAGGAATGTTTTCTGTAATGGATAGTGGTAAAAGAATGAATTATAGTCCAAAACAGAAACAGAAAATACAGTGAAGAGAAAAAGACAGTAGCCAAAACTGCATAGGAAAATAATGGTCACCATCATTAGAGGGCTCCAGAAATATAATATATAAAATCTGGGCAGCATTAATGCCAAGAAACCTGCAGCCCATTTACAAAGGCTGGGATTGGCTATCCAAAATATTTCACTATCTTGACTTCTATAATTCTGTCAAAGACAGATTAAAAGGCTTGGCATAAACCCACTAAAATAGAGACTTGAACATTTTTGACAATGTGCCGAAGCATACGTGAGTGCTCTTCGGAGCTGAACCATTCATCTTAGGAATTTTCCTGATGGAAATTTAAACTAGAATGCACCAAAATAAAGCTCTCTGAGTTATCCCAAAGTGTTCACTTTGTCTCTGATGCCATTCTGAGAGCTTCAGTTGTAGATGTAGCGCATGTATATATAGAGAGAGAGATATGTATTTGTCCCAACTCTTACAGTATGGACTTGTCCCATTCCAATACGTTAGGACTGTGGAAACAGGATCTAAGCCACGGTCAATCACTTTCTTGAAAAGATTTCATAATGGCTCCAGGTCACATCTGTTGCTTCTTAAAATAATTAGCAGGGCTTTGTTTTTCATTTGAGTAGTTGATAATCTTTCATAAGCAGATTATTTTCAAGTACATGTCTCTGGGCAAGTTTCATTGGCTATTTTTACTTGATCCCGTTGATATGTATGCAGGACATTCAGTTCAAAATACTGTCATGGATTTATTACTTGAGTCTATTGCTCTCTGGCAAGTCATTTTGTTCAGGCATAACTCAGGCTTTATAGTAACATTCATTTGAAGAGCTCAGGCTTCTAAGTGGCCCCTGTTGCATATAAGGCACACTCTTTCACATGTAAACACCTGTGTCTTGAACAGATCCAGTGCTGTCTGAGGACAAGAAATCCCAAAGAGTAAAGCACACTCCAAATGAATATAATGTACATGACTAGCATTGTTTCAGCTCCAGGATGTAACCTATGTCATCACTCCTGCTTTGTAGTAAAAAGAGTAGCCTCCACTTCTTTCAGCTGCCAGTGTTGGTGTTCTGATGCCACATTTCACTTCCTTTTCAAGGCTGTACAATCCTTGACTGTGGTTTCACTCTGTTGAAAAGGGGAGGCTCTCTGATACTCTCTCACTCTATTTAGTTCTCTATGATCATTCAACAGAATATATTTAATCCCATTATAAAATAAGAAGATAAAAATAAAAAAATCCAATAATGAAATACTTCCATAAATATTTTTGTCAAATAGTTTACATGATCTTCCCAAGAGCAACTAATATTTCTATTATTTATTTACCTGCTGAAATTGTGTATTTTCCAGGCAAAGCACTGGACCACTCATAACATGTTACCCTGCAAACTCTTACGGCCATGAGTAATAGCAATAATATCTAGTCCCACTGATTTCAGTGACTTCTTGTAACTTTCTGTGGCATTACATTCGGACCCAGTTGTGTAAACCTTTTCTTCCAAGTGCAATTATTACTACTGTGAATAATCTCATGACAGATGAAATACAGCAACTACATTTACAGTGAGTGGACAAGGCCTATTAATTAGTACTGTGCTTGACAGTACAGGTTTCTGAGTGGAGGCCGTCCATTTTGCTCTGTGGCGTTTACAAGAGATGATGGTCCCTGTTCATTGTTTAACCAGGAAGTATTTTCCACATAGGTCAGGATATTTTCCACATTCTAAAAAGCACTCTGCTTTTCACTTTGAAAATCAGATGCATCTGAATTGCTGCTAAATCCTGCATAAACATAGGGTTGGGGCCAGGAGAATTACCATGAATAACTTTCAGATGAAATTGCTTGGAACTGTGTTTTCTTTTTAAACCAGATCTAAAAGTTCAAACGATGACACTGTCAAGCTGAAATAGCAGCAAGTTTGTTTAACAACATGTATCATGCATACATTGGAATTTGAGCAAAGATAATGAATAGTTCAGAACATCTACCTCTATGTCAGTTTCCCTCTCTGAGAAAAATTAAGAGGGAGGAAAACCACCTACAAAAGCACTTGTCACCAATCTACTATTATCTGAGGAAATGGAAGTGCTGAAAGAACTTTTGCATAAAACTGTAGCTAATGTACAATTTTCAGTCATTTTTTTAATATTGCATCATTACAGACTTGAAAGGGAGAAATTTTTGTGAGAGGTCTCAGTTCAAAACTAAGACAAGAAAACATATAAAAAGGGTTCTCTTTTTTAAAAATAAAATGATTTCAGTTTGAAATCATTCTTACACTTAATTGCATAGAATGTATAGAAATGAAAATGAGCTAGCAAAGTACATCCTGCATTGTGCATCTCATTCATTGGTGAGCACACCTTGATGTGAGTGCTTCCACCAAAATTGGTTAGGTCACTGCATTGTTGGTCACTGAATGAATGAGAATCATGTAACTGGGTCCTAAGTTAACATTGGTATGTCCTGATTCTACCACTCTTATTGTGTTGTGAGTAGCACCTGTTCCCTAGGGAGTTCAGCTGATTTGAAGTATGGCACTCATGATACTATACTATTCATTGTAAATAATAGTGGCAGAATCTGGTCTTTAGGAGGGGTTTTTTTGGTGTGGTTTGGTTTGGAAAGGACTGAAAAAGATCTCCTTATGGTCAGATTGTGGAGTCTTTATTCACCATGGTGATCTCACTCATGTGAGTAACTTTTTAATAATACTACTCATTTGGGTACATCGTCACCAGTACCCCACAATATGTAAAACAAGGATTTACAGATTGTTAAATGTATAATAATCATTCACGTCCACTTTTACACTGACTCGGAGTAGCAAATTTTTCCATAGTCCCATTTTCACCAGCATAGCTATGTATGTCACCAGTAAGGTGGCAGAATAGGTCCCTAAATTTTATTCTCAAATTAGTTCCAGTGAAGGGGCCATGATCCTGGAAACTCATAGTTTAATTTTGTAGAAAAGAATAGGCAATCTGAATGTTCCAGCTAGCCTCTCACATCTGTTCAGTCAGGCAGGAAATGAAATATGTTTGACCAACTTTCATGGAGAATTTTCTAATAATTAACAATAATGATTTGAGTTTGGTTAATCAGCAGATGTGGAAGTGAGTTGATTTCCATAAAAAGGATGGAATGTAAATAAATGTTTGTAATATATATATGAGTGCAGTGGAGAGACCAAGAGAGAACTATAAGATGTCTAGCTTTAGACGAATTAATCTGGCAAAAAAGCAAGTTGTTTAGCAGTTCCATCTGAAACATGTTTTCATTTGAAAGGAACATCTGCTCTATTTTTCTCTTTTTTTTTTCTTTCTTTTATGGGGAATCCACATTTTTTTCCCTCATTTTGAGCACAAATACTTCTAGAGCCACGTGGACATTGGCTAATTTAGACTTGTACCACAGCCATGATGCCAGCACGTTAAGCAAAGGACGTGGTCAGATCACTGTTGTAAAAAGAAATGGCTCCGTTCAAGTCAGTGGAGGTTACACCACTTGACATGCTAGTGGTGATCTGGCTTCATGTTGTGTTGCAGATATGGAGAGAAAGACTGGAAAATATTATGAGATAACTGTTTGTTCCTACATGCCGAGATATGCTGTTATTCCCTTGACTAGTTCTAACTCATGTAAATAGACCCATAATTTCAATGAGTTCCCTTGGATGGGTAAGAAGTATTCAAAGCAGTGAGATCTGAAGGACTGAGGTCTTACTGTGTGGCAATGTGAGGCACAGGGTGGACTTCTGCATAATTTTTTCAGAGAGTTTAGTCAACCTCTGTAGTGAGCTTGTGGAGTTAAGTCAAAAGGATATTATTGTGTACCATTTAAATTCCAAATAGTCCTGCATAAATATATGTTAGCAAGTTGTAGTGATGCCATGTGAATTTGTCCTAATTTTTTTTATTAATAAAACTGTAGAACCACCTGGGAGTCTTGAAAGAAGTGGGATTCTCTCCCACGAAAGCTCATGTGATAAATAAATTTGTTAGTCTTTAAAAGTGCCACCATAATTCTTGTTTGTTTTGCTGAACTAGACTAACACAGCTATCCCTTTGGAAATTGAAAGATCAGTGCAAATGAGATCTAGTGTCAGCCTGTTTCCTGGCTTTCATTCTGCTTTACTGCTATCCTCTACCAGGTAGCCTCATTGAAAGAGTACAAATTTATTTATAGAAGTAAAAATCCATTGGAGATGTTGTTCCAGGTTGGTGTGTTGTTTTCTTTTTCTTAACATGGAGTGATTTGAATACACATTCCCTGAAATAGAATAACTCATTCACCATTGATGAAATTTGGGTTATCTAAAATGTGTAGGGCCAGATACAGCTGCTCTTTCTCATGCCTTGAACAGAAAACAACCATTGTGAACTGAATCCTATCTAATAACTTCTAACTGTATAGGGTTTTTGAATTTCATCCTCCATATTAAATATTTTAACTTCAGCAACAAAATATGTTTGAATTTTGCAGTATCTGAGAACTAGGATTTATTTTGATTCAAATATTAGAAAATATCTTTGTTAGTTATCTGGATGCAGAGTGACCTCTGGTGGCAGCTTTACTATATCACATCATTGCACATACTGCAACTTAGCATGACGTAGGTGCATAAGATAGTGGTTTTACACTAACATGACCTATTACCAATTATATTTTATCCAGCAGTACTAAAATGTATAGTCAAATTATAGACAAAGAAATCAAAATTATCAGAATTACCAAAACATTTAACAATTAATTAAAATTAACAATCTTTACCTTTTTATTTATTGTGCCAGCATTACTTAAATTTGCTGATAGGAGCACATGCAAATTAATTTTTGTCCTCTCCAAGGTTCTTTAACAAGTGAATCTCCTGTTTTCTCAGGTATGACCTTGATGGCCACCTGACCAATGCAACATTTCCAACTGGTGAGGTCAGCAGTTTCCACAGTGATGTTGAAAAACTATCAAGAGTAGAACTTGAATCATCAAACAGAGAAAATGTGATCACAGCTACAAATTTCTCAGCTACATCTACTATATACACTTTAAAACAAGGTAATTAAGGCACATTTATTTCTCTCCCCACCATTATTAAATTTGAAACTATAGTCTCATTTGCATTTTTATCTGTTCAACCAAAAAAAGTCAAACTTTTTTTTTTTTATAATTCCCTCCCTTTAATACAGTTTCTACTTCATTATTCTACCAAGGTAACTATTAGAAATGGTGTGTTCATGGGTGCATTTCCAACTATGCATTTATTCAGGGGCCCATGGATAGACTCTGTTATTGAAACCTTTACATGCTTTAGACTTTAGGGTAAACTGCATTTGGCATCTGAGTAGCCGCACTTACTTTATCATTCTAAAAACTACTACATGAAAGACTGACTTGCTGTATTGACACTGAAACACGGAAACACCATAAGTGGCTGATGTGGTGAATTTGCTTCTGACAATGTCACTTCCTAAAAGCAGTACTTACTGCCTGACAGCAAAATATGGCCCATGTCAGCTGCTGAGTGCATGTAGGTAAATCATGAATACCAAAATTCTGACTGGACACCCGTGGTATTTCCCTGGGAACTTTAATAACATATGGTCTTCTCTGATAATGGGTCACTCTCCTGCCGAAATAGCCCAAATGCTCTGCTTCAGATTCCTGATGTCAGTTTAAAAATCAGTTCTAAAATGTTCAGTCTACTGATTTTCTTTCTTCTTGAATTTTTTTTGTTGGTGATGGTAGGTTTTTCAGAGGAACTGGGCAGTTGTCGAGCTATGAAGCTAACAATGGAAGTGTTGCCAGCGCAGCATGAGTGATGGGCAGAGCCAGCCGCCTGAGTACAGTGCCTCCAAGACTTTAGGTCTGTACTTGGCTGCTAGCTCCTCCCTCTGCTCCTGCTATTGCAGCTCCACTCTTTTTAGCAGATAAGCTCAATGAAAACTAGTACAGGTCTGTCTCATTGGGCTGGAAATTACACCTTCTCCAGAGCAGGAATAACCTTTGAGTTATTCGAAGAACTCACAGCTGAGGGAAGGAAGTGGCTTAAACCACTTTAGCACTTTCCTAATCCTGGGCTGCTTGTGAGTCTTCAGCATAATTAGGTTGTACCCAATGCCTATCTAAGCTCTTAGCAGCTTTCTTGTGGGCTGCAGCACCACTTAAATTCTCTACAACATTTCACCACTTGCACAACGCTCCTGCTGCCTGCGGCACCCCTCATAGTCACCAGGTATCAGGGTTTGTGGAGGAGGTCCTCAGGTCTGGGAGGCACCTTGTCACTGATTTCCACAGTGCCTGTGGTGGGGAAATCCACCCTCAACCAGAAATGGGACTTTTTAGTCCTTTTACATGGCATGAATAGTACAGAGTTGGAGGAGAGATTCTCATATTAGACAGTTGAAAAAATAACTCTCAGACTCAACTTCAGTTCTTCCAGGCATTCATTTAAGAGTGTGATGCTTTACTGTATCTGCAGCATATTGATCCAAACAGGCTAATCATCATCAGACTTTGAGTGGCCAAAAACCAGCCTGGTGAATTCACTTTTGAAAGCCTGTGGTCTGAAGGCAAAAGACCTTTATATTCAGCATGTAAGATTCCTATAATATAAAAATAATGAGGCCTAACTCTACTGAAAATCTGTTTACAGGTGTGAGGCCTGCAGTCTACAGGTTACAAATGAACCCCGAAGTTGTTATATATACAGTTGCTTATAAACCATGGACAAACATAACCCTTTCATACCTAAGATTTGTTTTATAAAGCTGTGGAACTGAATTTTCCCATCTTCTTGGTTTATTGACAGAGAACACACAGAATATCTATCGGGTCAGCCCAGATGGTTCACTGAGGGTCACCTTTGCCAGTGGAATGGAGATCACTCTAAACACAGAGCCCCACATTCTGGCAGGTGTTGTCAACCCCACTTTAGGAAAGTGCAATATCTCATTGCCTGGAGAGCATAATTCAAACCTTATAGAATGGAGGCAAAGGAAGGAGCAGACCAAAGGAAATATCTCAGCATTTGAGAGAAGGTTAAGGGTAAGGACACCTCTTTTTAAAATGCAGCCTTTATTTTGAAGACAACTGAATTAAATCATATTGAAATTCATTTTTTTTATAAAAATTGTAATGAAAAGTAAGTATATTTTAGAAATGGGCCTGAGCCACTGATTTCAAACATGAACTGTTTCTCTAAAGTTCATCAGAATTCTAATCCATTCTTCTTCGATTTTAGTTGTTAAACTCGACCTTCAGGTGTAATTGCCTCCCCCCCCCCCCCCCAACTTCCAACTAAGGACTTAATTGCAATTGTTGGCAGAAGCCGTAGGCAAGGGGCAACATGTACTCAGCCCCTGTAACAGATTGTAAGTCTCTCCATTCTGACTTCCCTTCTTGTTCTGGGTCGCGGTAATCTCTGCCAGCCACTCAGCACTTCACCTGGTACAGATTACTTCCGCTGGTGTGTTGCTCAACTGTGCTGCCCTGTACATATGGAGAAAGGGGGGAGAGTAAGGAAAGTTAATGCTGCATCTCTATGGTATTGTTTTCTCTCTGTCTCTCTCTCCTGGTGCCCACAACGCACCTTACATCCCTCATTCCCCTGTATGAGTGCACAAACCAGGTCACAATCTGGTCCTAATAAACAATCATTTTTAACATTGCATCCATGGTTTGTATTTACCTTCCTGAGAATTCACAGATTACAGTGACAGATGGTTGCATTCAGCATTTAATTAACAGTAAGACCCAAAGCAACTGTTAACTTGTTTAAAAAAAAAAGTGCTTTTAAGAAATCAGTTGTATTTTTGACAAAAATGCTGGTTTAAACACCTGTAAAATGAGTGAGAATAGTTAACATTCAAAACGATGATTAGCAACAATGGTCTTCATAGATCTATATTATCTTAGATCATGCCAAATCAAGCTGTGAAGGCTTATAGATGGTTATTAATCAAATATTTCATGGATGTTTCTTGATTGTCAGTTCTACATGATGTTTTCTCATCAGAAGTATAGGAATTTGTTCAATTTAATCTTCATTTTGAAACCCGAATAATGTATGCATGCATTCACTGCTTTATTATGTAGTTAATTGTTGTTACACACTCAGGGTAGTGCAATTACAGAACAAAAAGCCGGTGTGAATCTATTAGTGAATCATGAACCCAGCCAGTGATCAGAGTGTGGCTATCATGACATAGCTCCCATCTGTTAGGAAGCCAACTGTCAGGCTGAATGCCTTTCAGACCACTGGATCATAATTTCCTCACAAATAATCTTGCGTATGGGGCAGACTCGTTTGGATTTCCTTGCCCTTCCTCAGATTGTCCAGGTCACCTCTTCCTCTTAACCTCATTTTAGTTATAAGTGAGGAAATGGTTGAACAGTTCTCTAATGTGCTGTATTGGCAAATGTGCATGTTGTAGGAATGAATGGCCGGCTCCAACAGCCTTCAAGGTGCAATTGAACAATTTAATTTCTGCACAAGGCTTTCAGACTGTGCTTAAATAACTGAAACACACATATTAAATGTGTTGAATTATGAAGGTTATAAATGTACAAGGTGTGTCTGATTGGGTATTCTGCCTTATATCACAATATAGTCAAGTTTTTCATCCTGCCCAACATTTTACTGACATTCATCTTAAATTTTCCAGTGGCTAATTTCATTCCATGATCTTTTAAAACATTTTCATTTGCACCTGTTTTCCTCGATAGTATGTGCCAAAAAAAGGAGGAGGCCTATAAGTCAAGTGTTTTTAGAGATGTGAAATAGCTTAAGAAGTGAAGGGTGTGCATTACCGAAAAACTGCAAACCAACAAAAGATCAAGTGATGAGCTGAAACTGCATGAAACCTCTGTTGCATTTGTTGGTCCACTCAGCAAGAGAATATACAGTGTCTGACTCACTTAACATGTCATGGAATCTTCACCGGTCCAAAAATAATCCAGCCTTGTCACAGTTGCATCATCTTGTATCATTATATTGGTGAACGAAAAGGAACCTGATTGTACCCCTAAAATGTGCATGCCAACAAAACCATCCACATGTGGATCCTGCCTCTGACTCAGAAAGGCATCTCAACTGCATATATGGAGAAGTCTTCTTGCCTAGATACCACAGAGAGCTCTTTAGATCCAGATAACTATGCAAAGATAGAGGGCAACCAGTGAGCATTCTCAGAGAGGACTGGATGGGATAGACAGGATTTGGCGAAGCACATTATTCCACCTACCTTATTTCTCCATGTCCACCCACCTTCCCAATCCATTGTGGAGTCTCCTCTGAAGGGGGAGTCTTCGGGAAGCCCGGGCTAGAGGCATAGTTGCTCCATTGGAGCATCACTGCCGTAGAACAGAATCATAGACACAATTAAGGCACAGCTCCCCTGAACAGATTTCAGGGTATCAGCATGGTTTGTGGGCCCAACATGCAGTCTTGTCCTTTTGTTCAGGCTGGGAGTGACACCATTCCTCTTTTCTTAACAGGAAGATAGGGAGAGATAGGCATGCACATTTTAGGGGTACAGTCAAGTTCCTTTCAGTTCTGGGAAGAGAACCTTATGGAATTCCCAGAGAAGAGGCAATTGAACTTAATTATGTGTTTCTAGATTAAATGATCATTTAAGTACAAGTAGGCGGAATGTATTTTTGCTATACCTTCTACAGTGTAAGATAAAATATTTTTAAGTTGAATCCTTTCATCCCATGCCCACCTGGGATTTTTGTGGACTTGATGATCTCACGAGGTCCCTTCCAACCCTGTGATTCTATTCTGTTCTAACATAGGAGCTCACATGGTCACTGAGCATAGGTGCCAGGACATCTTGGCACTTGGGTTAGGATTTTTGGTTCATTATTTTCTTCTCTGCCACCTTTTAAAGATCAGAAAATGGCTAGCAATGTGTCACTTCCTGTGGGCATCATGGAAGATATGAACTTCCTGGAGGGTCTTAAATGAGGCAAGTATGATGGCTTGATGGCCAAAGAAGAGACAGCATTCCATGCATGCGTATAGGATCAGGGCTGTTGCTAAGAGAAAGGGACAAAGCTGGAACTGTTGATAGAGTGGAAAGATGGTCCCAAGTCAAATATAAAGCATAGGGGAGCTATTTAGGGCTTTGACACCGAAGACAAAAGTTTGAATGTGATGGTGATGGAGAAGGGGGATTCAGGGAAACATGGGGAATTATGAGGAACAGTGCAATTAGATACACAGTCAGCGTATTAGTGCAGATTACGATTTCACATAGAGGGCTGTGTCTGCTAGGTAACTAGGCCATTGGAAAAGGAAAAACAGTCTAATGTCAACAACAAGAAATAAAAGCTAAGACCAACAAATGAAAAAAATTAAAAGTATTTAAGTATTACTGTTGGCAAGTCTTTCAAAAGTACTATTTGGGTACAGTTATAAATATTACATCAGTTTAAAGCTAGAATACAAACCAAAACAAGGCATTTTTGTCTTAGTTCATGTTGGGTCAAATTTTGAAAATAAAGCTACTAAACACTTGTTGATATAGGGATAGTCACTATGCAGATCCCTAAAATAAATAGATTATGTTTTGGAAAGCCTTTAATGAAAGAGAGTATGGTACTGAATTTTGAGAAGAAGAGTAGAAAGAGGCCCCTGATATTAGGCTGATTTTCACTAGAGATGAATAGATTTGCATGAGTCCTCAAAAGTAAAAACAAATAAAAACAGGTGGCACAATCCAAACGTTTTAAGAACAAAGGGAGGAATTCAGGTCAAATTATTTCAGTTAAGATTTAGCAATCCTGTGGTTTGTGGCCAAGTAATTCAGTCCATTGAAGCAACCAGTACAAATAAGTTTGAATGATAGGGAAACAAATTAAACAGTAGACAACCGAGGAGCAAGATAAAGAGAGATGAGATTATAAAAGCAGTAAACTTTTTTCCTCTCAAAGATTTTCTAATGCTCTTAATCCCACTACCCATTAACAGACAACACAAAGGCATGTGACCCCCATGGGCTATTAATTCAGTCCTGGAGGAGATGCAGCCTATCCATGTTAGCAGCAGAAAAAAGGTATAGAAGTTGTGTTTTTAAAACAATGTAAGACTATGTGGTGGGAATTCTTCCTCCCCGAAATAGAGGAGAGAATTAGATCTAGCACATTAGTAACTACTGTGCTGGAATAGAGTCAAACAGAGTCCCAACAGACAAATTGGGTGGAGAATTCTGAAATTAAACATAACTTTTTTAAGTGTATAATTGTCTTGACCTAGTGCTTCCTCTAAATGTGCGAAACAGTCCTCGAGTACATTTACAGTCTTTTTATATTATTAATAAATCTACATATAACCAGGCATTTTAACATGAATCTTAATCCAGCGAGCCTTTTTTTCTTTTATTTGAGCTTCTATTTTAATTGACTTTTGAAGATGAAGCAAAGACTTCCATTAAAATCAATGGCATGGTGCATAGTAATATACCAATTAGAATTCAGTACTGCTCATTCCTTTCTTTTGCATTAACTCAGAGAACTCAATCCACTTTTTTACAAGTAACTGTTTACAAAATTGAGAATTAGTGCCTTGCTAGTCTCATTCATTTGCACTTTAAAAAGTAAAACAACAACAAATCACTGTCCAAACCTCAGATCAGAAGTTTTGAAAACATGGGCTTGATCAGATATGCTTATTATGCAGGTTAACAAATAGTTTTCCCATAATATTACAAATCCTGCAACTCATTAATTTACTGTTATAGGGCAAGATCCTCTGGTGATAGAAATTGGTTTGGCTCTGTTGAACATACATGATGTACACATACCTACAGATCAATTTACACTTTTTGTTAAGTGTTAGGTCTGAGAATTGAAGTCAGTGGAACTACATCAGTTTGCCTCAGATGAGAATCTAGTTCTTTGATAGCCGGTCACTCCTTATTGGCATAGGGAAGTCACAATGCAAGCAAAGTTGTAAGCAGATATTTGACTTGTGCTGACTATTGAACTATCCTAATTCATTTTCCTCATGTTAGCTCATTACTCAGTTGTGCACAGATTTCAGAAATCCTCTCTAAGCAAACCCACTTGGATTCCAAATCAACCTTTCTGCGTTGGCTTAGACATGTGGGTTCATAATTCAGCAATCCATTCTAAAAAATCATTTCTACTTTAGGCTTCTGAGAAGTTAATTATAAAATAAGAAACAAAAACAAAAATATAAAACATGAAATCTTACAGAAACAACAAGATAGACTTATGCCTCATCCCTTTCTTGTCAGCTTTTGACTCTTATTCATTGCGTCATGTCTGAATTTAGATTGCCCTACAATCATAATATTAATAAGAAGGAGAACATTAAATTCATACAGAGATGGTAGAAGAATATTAGTCAGGATTTATCCTCGGTTCCTTTTCGATGTGTTTTATCACCATTCCTTGTTTCAGAGGAAGTAAATTTATTAAGAGATGTCCATCACACAATATACCAACAAATGCAGTTGAACTGAGAATCACTTTCTGTTTAGGAACGCTAACTATTACTAAACATAAATCGTAATAATTACAGCTGTCAGCTGGAATAGGCAGGTATTTTACAGCTGTTGTAAATGAACACTGTTAAAATTAGAGATGTATGTATTTAAAACCACAGGAAAGATAGTTGAAGAATGAACATTTGCGTCTTTTAGGTTTCCAAATGATTTGTATCTAAAGACAGAAAAAAATGTTTTAATCACTCATACCACATGTGAGTCACAGCTTGGGCTAGTACTATTTAACATTTATTTTAGAGCTGTGCCCACAGGCCACAATCAGGACCACGGCTCCCTCATGCTGGGCATTGTACAAACACACAATATGACATAGCCCCTGCTGTGAGAAGTTATATCGCAGTTCGTTGTTTAAAATAAATTAAGGCAAGCACTGAGCACTGGTAGTTTGAAGAAACAAGTCAATAAACAATCTATTTTATGGTTCCCTAGATTATATTTGATCATTGGACAGTTCTAATTAAAACCGATTGTAACGCTGATGATAATTGGTTTTGGTGACTGAAGAATTTGAGGTAGGTCAGGGAAGAAAAAGGTAGAAGCATTTCACTGCTAGAGATCTGGGTTCAGATTTTCATTTGGACTTCAAAGGATTGGAATTCCTTTCTTAATTTAATGTATTTGTCCACAACTTTTGACACAACACAGTATGATTAGTCTATTTGCTGCTCATAAGACACCTGAAGCCGCAGTAACAGAATTGTTTCAGGTCATGGATGTTGAGCACAGGACAGCTGTATACAGAAAAATGCTGGTACTATTCATTGCTATTGTTGACTTCTGTGAGCCCTAGTGACTATACAACCTACAATCTGCCCTCCTCATCCAGTATGTGATGATGTGATAATTAGGCCTCCACATTTGCCATCATTGTGAGTTCAATAGTAAAAAGCGAGTATCACTTCGTACGATGTCACAGTAACTTACAACAAATGTTAATGTGTAAAAGTACAAAAGGGAGATACATAGCCCTCCTGATAAAATGCAAGGAGTGTGTTAAGATCATATTTGTTAAACAAGAAAAGAGTGGAACCAAAAATCAGTGACCCAAAATTGATTTGTCAAAAACTAGGCCTATTTGTTGAACAAAATTATGAGAGGGTGAGCTATTCCACACTTCACTTCCTTTTGTGGTCTCTAAAGAGACTGGGGAAACAAATGGCTAGCTGAGTGAGCTTCACTATCATAGCTGCCACCACCAATGTCTCTTGGGATCCTGGACCCTGGTCATCCTAATGCTCAAAGATGTAATGACCAAACTTGGCCAGAGAAAAGAATATGGATGACAGCACCACCTCGACCAATTCTGGCTAAATCTCAAACATCAGCTAGAATGCAAAACTTCATCTCCCCCCTCCATGTGTCCTTTTTCTTCCCTACATTAATTTCTTCTCCTTTCTATCGCTCTCTCCTTTTTCTTTTAGTCTAATAAGAGTCTGGCTTAGCTGGCCAGACTGTATATGTTTGCAACATTGCTGCAAGTCTGTGATCAGAAAAAGGCAACTGAAAGCAATGCCTAAAACAGCCCTATGCTGTGTTCCAGAGGGGCAGCAATGTTAGTCTAGTAAAGCAAACGTGGGATTTTCTCCCACAAAAGCTCATGTGATAAATAAATCTGTTAGTCTTTAAGTGCCACAAGACTCCTTGGTTTTTTTAGCCCTATGCTGGTACAAGTTTGCCAGGTCTCCAAGAGGCTGATACAATCATGTGTTGTGCCTGTGTTTTTCCAGCAGCAAGGTTGCAAGTGGAAGTCAACACCACAGACAGAAACTTTTTCTCTATATACTGTTCTTTCCTCCCCCCTATGTCTTGTTAGGAAATGGAATCCCACTTTAACAACAACAGTAATACGGCTTCAGCCCGTCCCAGATAATGAGTTCTCTGTTCCAGAGAAAGGACAGTTATTACCATCTTGAAATACCATTTAAGAGACTGTCAGACAAGTGGGTTTTTCTTTCTAAAAGCTCTCTCCAGAGAGCAATGTTGTTAAAATGAAAAACTTATTCAATACTTTACATTTCAGATGTTTTCTTTCTTTTTTTCTCTACCTTTTAATAAAATGTTCAAAAGAATTTTAGTAGTGTGTTTTCCATGATACCTGGCAGAGTTATGCAGAGGTTTCCCAGGCCCTAAACCTTGTCTAACTCTGTTTAATTGTGGACAGTGACCAGGTTATGTTAACACTTTTGACTCTTTAGGCCTGTATAGTCCATCTAAATTATGGTAACAGTGACTACTCCAGCTTTATGCAGTGGATCCTTGCCTGGCTGGCTGGAAGAAGTGGGGTTGTTTCTCATTTAAGTGCTCCCACTGTAACTGGTAGTAGATGGAGAGGAAGGAGGAAAGTCTCCCTTTATGGAGTGAAAAGCAGCAGGAATAGGCTGAGAAGAAGGAGTGACACTGCTTTAGCAACTGACTAGAAGGATGTGGGGGTAGCAACATCCTGTTCCGTCATGGAGACACCTCTTTTGTCTGACCCCACCTTCCCACCCACAGAATCTGAAACAGCACCAGATTCCTTCATGACCTGCTGTGATCATTATACTAGTCCCTTTCCCCATGAGTCTATGAAGGCATTTTTACGTCACCACCAGATTGGCCAAGGGGGGACTTTTTTTTTCACCTTCTCACCAGCAGGTTTGGGACCCAGTGGCATTGCAAAGGTGGAGGGAGTTAGGTTATGATGTCGCAACTTATTTCATAAAACTTGTGGCAGATAGCCAGCACTGGTATTCATTACAAAAGGAATATAGATATTGGATAAAACAGATATGAAATGAACATGAAGGAAAGCATCCCTTAGACTGTGTCTACACTTACTGTTGAATTCAAATTGAAAGCCCGCAATTCGAATTCAAATAAGTGCTTGGACATGACAGCTTTCCTCAATTCAAACTGAGGCACTCCTCAGTTTGAATTGAGGAAAGCTGAATTCAAATCTGTCAAACCTGCTTTCCCAGCGAAGTCACAGTCAATTCGAAGTGACCAATTTGAATTGACATAGTGTGGCCATGTCAATTTGAATTACTCACTTCGAATTGACCATCTTGCCACACTTGCCATGGTGCATCCCCCCCTTACCAATCTGAATTGGCAAGTCCTGTTCATGGACGTGCCAATTCAAATTGGATTTCCTAATGTGGCCATGTCAATTCGAATGGACTGAAGTCGAATTGTTCAATTTGAATTGAGTAATACGAATTGAAATAGCAAGTGTAGACATAGCCTTAAGGGTGCTGAACAAGAGTGGTTTGGCACTCCTGTACCTAGTACTGAGGAGAGCCAATCCTCTCCTTTTCTAGCTCCCGTAATCCTTTTAGAGGGGAGGCTGGCTGAGCCCCTACAACAGGATGGTTTCGATCAGGTTGGGGATTATGTGGAAATAGTTAAAGAAAGGATGGTTATGTGCACTGTGTAGTTTAATTCAGTGTACCACTAGACACTGGAAGTGAATAAAATTGCAGCCTAATCAAATGACATCCATTACCACCTGTCTTTCTTCCTATGTGGCCAACCAGTGGAACTATTTGATTCCTCTGGATCAATTGCTGCTATCAGTCAGCTTTTTATGCCCTCTCTCCCTTACTGTCTGCGCCCCTAATCCCACATGAAGACGTTCACCAATGTGAGTGGAGAGTGTTTGTCTGCTAACATATCTCATCCCTTTTCTCTACTGCTTTCATGGGCATCTTAGGTGTGTCTACACTGATGGTGTCAAATTCACTGCCATCAGACTGATTTTTCCAGATGGATTGAATGGTCAGTAAAGACAAGGTCAATTGATCCAGGAGACCATCTAATAAAAGCACCTCCTCAAGTGGTGTAGCACTTTATCAACAGGAATGCATTTCCCATCAGTGCGGCACAGTGACGAGACAATAAAGGGAGGTTACAAAGTTGGCAGGAGTTGTGCAAGTGACTCTATAGCTTGCGTGACTCCCTTCGACTGCCGCTGAAATGTGCCAGCCATGTAAACCGGACCCTAGCATTGACTACTACAGAATAATAACTATGCTATCAATACTGGTGGAGATTTGGTGAAGCAGAATATCTGTGTTTAATATATAGCCCCAACTCAGCTGCATGTCTTTGCATTAAGTTAGGAAGTCAACACATTGGAAGAAGACAGATGAAGGAGAATAAAGAGGAGGAGGAGGACTGGGAACGAGAGAGGAAAAGAAGTTTTAGGGTGTTAAAATAGGTTTTACAAAACAGTATGAAACATGATAGGCGTAAGAGGCTTAGTTGTTTCAAAGGGAAGCTAATGATAAATGCTCAGTTAGGTTCCAAAGCAATTGCTAATAACCCCCCAAAGTCTTCCTGCATAGATTTTCTTGGTTCGTATACATTTCTTTTAATGTGTCAGCTGCTGCAGTTGCCCTGGGCAACATCAATCTGTCACCACTAGCATGACTGTTCAGCTGTAAGCATGCTGGGGGTCTTGCCTTGCAGGTGGCAGCTCACTTATTACAAGACCAGGCATAGTGCAATACGTCTATGGGGATGGAAATTCTTTGGTGGGGACAAGCTGATGTTACACAGAGCCATTGCTATTGTTTGACAACAACACAGCAATAGTGACTGTAAACAACACAATCCTGAACATTGAGACAAGCAGACACTTCAAATTCGAAGGCCCCACTTTCTTCACTTTTCCTTAAACCCTGTAAGTAAAATAACATGTTTTTAAATGCCCTTTTATAAATACAGGAAAGGGGAAATGCACTCTGTAAATCTGAGCACCACAATTAGAGAGTAAAATTTCCTTCTTTTTCTTTTAGGTAAGTTTCTTATTCCAGCTGTTTGTAATAACAGGCTGAAACTTTGGATTTTCTCATCTTTAATAAGCACTAAATTCACTAACATACTATTAAATATAGTACATTTGAATATTTAGTTGTCATAAGAAAGATATAATTTTGTGTATTACCATGTAAGACTCATTTTTACACATTTATCTTTAGGCCCACAACAGAAACCTGTTATCCATTGATTTTGACCACATAACCAGAACAGGAAAGATCTATGATGATCATCGAAAATTTACTCTTCGGATTCTGTATGACCAGATGGGGCGGCCAATTCTGTGGTCACCCATCAGCAAATATAATGAAGTCAACATCAGTTATTCACATTCAGGATTAGTGACCTACATTCAGAGAGGAACATGGACTGAGAAAATGGAGTATGACCCAAGTGGGAAGATAATTTCCAGAACATGGGCAGATGGTAAAATATGGAGCTACACATACTTAGAAAAGGTAAGTCAATTTAGAAATGGATTATTATATTGAGGTCAGGAAATATATAATCAATGTAATGACTAAATTATAAATACATTCACTATCATGGTAAGTCTCCAGAAGAAAAGTAACTATGAACCATTGAATTATAAAAGGGAACAATTACATATTTAGATAATGTCTTGTGCTGTCATCACTTCTTAGAACACTGTTGTTAAGCATTTATTAAAACTAAACTTGGTGAAATGTTTTCCTTTTATTTCATTCTGACAAGTTGATTCATGCTTTTGAAAGGAAAGACTTTACCAAAGGAAAACATTTATGTGGAAATACATAACTGAGCAGTAACACATTTATGCTGGAATGAGTGGCCTGTGGCAGTATATAGTTTTGGTTTATGGCTCAGTTGAATTAGGTATGTCTACATTAGCGAATTAGTCTGCACTAAGCAAACTTAGTCCAGACTAATTTGAATCCTGTCTACACTAGCCTTTGGCTAGTTCAAACTAAAAAAAAAAATTTGGTTTGAACTAATCAAAGGTTAGTTCAAATAACTTAGTTTGGCTGGTTCGTCCAAACTAACAGCTTAGTTCAAACTAATTTGTATTTTTAGTTCGAACTAGCCCAATGGAGACATTCTGGTTCGAACTAAATGAGTTCAAACTAGTGGTTAGTTCAAACTAAATGCAGTTTTTTATTTTGAACTAAAAAGTTAGTTTGAACTGAAAAAAGGACAGCTAGTTCAAACTGAAGAGTTAGTTTGACCTGAAAGAACATGTTTAGTTCAAACTAACGTTTGGACTAAGCAAATCCAAACTAAGATTTTAGGTGTAGACATAGCCTTAATGTGCTATGCTAGAATAATAAATTTTTAAACATTTTCTTGTAAATGACTTTTCAAGTGTAAAGGATGATAAGGGTTGGATTGCATTAATAATGGAATGGAAAACTGCAGATCTCTACGTCATCTGTTCATATCGGCCATAGATTAGTAGTGAGCAAAGATCATTAGCATCTGAGTTTGTTTAATGACTCATAAAAAATGTTGATGGTCTCACTCTAGTTCCAAGTTAACAGAGGACCACAACACCCATCAGTTTCAACATGTCATAATTTTCCATAGAGAAGTCAAGTACTTAAAGGACAATGAAACTGAATTATTCTCTGATTCACAAAGGTGGCCCTTTTAGGCTAGGACTGTGGGAAAATATTGCAAAAAATCTTATAATACCTCACTGCCTATATTGTATCTATCCTGTGCATAAAGATATTGATTTCCAAGGCTGTCTGTCCAGTCCTTTTCATGACCATTGTTTTCAGTCTTTTGAAAAAGAATGAAAGGAGATGGAAACAATTATTCCACTTGTTTCCTCAACCAGCATTATCTGCAATTCTCTGTAGAGATACAGGTCACATAACAAGAGTACAAAAGTTGCATACTCCAAAGTGGGGCATCATTCTTTATGTATGTCTTACTTCCAGAGCCAAAGGGGCATATCAAACATTTCAATCAATATCATAAGTATATTTCCAGAGTCCTCCACAAAAGAACCAACAAAAAAGAGATTGTGGCAACATTTGAAAATATACCAACATACCATGAGTTTGCCAACATTTTCCAAGCTGCTAACCACAGGAATCAAACAGCACAATTAATAAAGTTGATAGGTGATATTATATGTTAGGGCATCTGATGACTTTTATTTATACATTTTGACGTTCTAAATGTATACTTTTAAGATAGTCTCTGTTGTACACAATTTTAATTTATTTATATCTGAGTCTCAAAAAAATTTGGAATCTAACCCAGAGGGATAAGTCATGTAGAGTGGAAAGTACATAAAAATGTGAGTCCTCCCCTATTTGCAATCATTGTGACATCTCCATGTGTTAACAAGATTGACAAGCCATAGAGGTTTAGTTTAGATGAATTTGTCAGGTCCTCTTTTTATCTGTTTATTGAGCTGAAACTCTCAAGTAAACAGGTTTTCAGTTCCACCTGGTTTCATATGTGAGCTGTGCCATAAGAATAGCTTGTGAGGATACCTTTATAGTTCTTCTTTGGCCTGGATTTTTAAAAGGGTTTGTGCATTTTCAGTTCTCCAATCCAGTTTGTCTACTCTTACTGCGTGTTGAATTTACAAACATAGCTTATGTGCCAGAGATATGTTTATGGTCAAATCCTGATCCCATGGACAACTGGCAAAACTTCCACTGATTCAACTGGAACCAGGATTTGGTATATACTCTAATTTCCAAGGGAGTTAATGAGACAGAGTGAGTGAAGTAATATCTTTTATTGGACCAGTTTCTGTGTGAGCTACAGAGCTTGTCTCTCCCATTAGTTGAAGTTTAGTCCAGTAAAATTTGACCTCCCCTACCTTGTGTGTCTAATATCCTCTGACCAACAGAGCTACAGTAACACTGTATGCAGCTACACAAGTCGGACATAATGGACTTGCTCCTTCACGTGTGCAATTTACATGTTCCAAACACAGAGAGCAAATTCAGGATTGGTCTGATAAAGCCCTAGACATTAACTGAACAGTTCATGGGGCCCTGCTGAAAAGTAATTATTTATTGTAGTAATGATTTTTAAAGCTGGGGTTGTCTGAATTCTTGCAAGGCCACTGTTATTTATTTTTTTTAAAAAATCGATAGAATAGTTCATTTTGGTTTGTTATAATTCCAGTTTGTAGGTATAAATTTTTCCATCTGATTGATTAGCAGTGTTCATAGGATAATTGTGTGCCTTAATTGTAGCCAAGCATCCCTCTTTTCTCAATAATTTCATCTGAAAAAAACACCATGAGGATACAACAGGAAAAATATTTTTGATAAGATAATTCTGCTTCACTTATTTCAGCCACACTAATTAATTAGGTCATAGCTCACTTCTGGAATCCTGCTGTTTGCAACCAGACAGAATACGTAGGCAACTACATGTTTATGTTGAGCAGAAGTGACATCTAGTGGCCATTTTGAACAGTATACCTGTTTTGTTTATTTTCAATAGAGATTCCAAGCTATAGTTTCTAGGCGTTTATCTGAAAACCTCAACACCTGTGAGTTTCACCATAACATGTATAAAATGATAGCTTTTGGGTGTTTTATGAGCTAGACCATGAATTCCTTTTGAATCAATCAGAACTCATTGCATAGATAGTTCAAAATCTATTGTAACATTTTTAGAATGGATAGGAAATTAACTTCTCTTCTGTTTATAGTAGACACTGGTAACATTAAATGAGACACTATGGCTATGTCTACATCAGAAAACTTAGTTCTGACTTCCTTAGTCAGAACTAAGCAGTTCCCAGTTAGTTCTAACTAGCTGTGGATTAGTTCGGGCTAACTGTGGCTTTAATTCAAACTAGCCGTGCTAACTAGTTCAAAGTAAAAAGTTAGTTCAAACTAGAAAGTGCAGTTAGTTCAAACTAACTGCTTAGTTGAACTTTTTAAATTCAAAGTGTCTACATCATACTAGTTCAAACTAAGACATAACCTATCTCTCTAATTCTGGTACTGCTTTTAATGTCCTGGACAAAAATAGAAAAGCAACAGAGTGCTATAAAAATGACACATAGGGGCACTAAAGTTATATTAAAGATGTTTCTGATCTTGTTATTCACACTCTGTCACTGGTATGCAGCTTAAAGACAGCAGGAAGTGTTATAGCAAGAGAGTCGTCATATCAGTACAGGGAGAGAGTTCAGTCAGTGGTTTACTGCAGAGTGGAGACAGAAGGTGAGAATCAAATGAACACTATGTATATGTTATAAATGTTGGCAACCCAGCAACAAAGGGATCAGGAAAAGCTGGATGGAAAATCTGTCTTCATCTGCTGGCACTGGATAATCCAGGCGTGGCGAATGTTAATGTTCTTTGGCCCGAATGCAGGCGATAGATGTCTTTCACCAAAGGCAGGCTGAAATAAATGGTTGGGGGACCAAGAAAGAAAAATTTCAAGAAGATTGGCTTAACCTCTCTCCATTCCCTTGGGGAGTCATTTAGGTGTTTGTGCAGCCAACTGGCTCAGGGTCAAGAGCATTCAGCACCTTACAAGGCTGAGCCCATACTGTCTTATTTTCTGGCAGGGCTCTGAGCTCAGAGATGAGCTGTTTTTCTGAAATTGTTTCCAGTGTTACAGTGTCCGAGAAGGCTGGTCAGAATGTTGCTCTTCAAACCTCCACCCTGCAAGCTGCCAGTTCTTGTGGCTTAAATCGGTGTGGCGATTTATGTGCTAAAGTGCTTTGTAGAATTGGGGTCAGAATCTAAGCAATTTTCTCTACATGTCTGTACTGCAATTCAAGTTATGTGGCCAGGTTGTGTGATACTTGGGTATACTCATGCCATGTGTTAGAGCTGGGTAAATACAGCGAAGGTTTTCCATGAATAATCACTCTTAACTTGTATTAGGTTCATTTCTGCAAGGATAGCATTCCACAGGGCTTGTGCACTGCCCTCGGTTATTACTCAGAGCATTGAGCTTTATAACAAAATCGTACAAAAACTTAGTGCTGCCAAATATTTCTTCCAGAATTGCTGGCCCAGTCATCTAGGCAGGAAACAGACGACAGATCTTGTGATTTCTCTGACCAGTCACAACTAGTCAACACAGCAAATATCAGTTACTTGCAGACATTTGTTTACAGGTTAATCACCAGAGATCAAATACTTGCCTCAAAAAAAAAATAGCCATCAAATACTTTAGACTCCTGAATAAATCTGGGGAGATTCAGATGCAGATATGCCATGAGAAGAGAAATGTACACAGCGGATGGATGTAATGTTGTGCTCGTTCTATGGAGGGCAGGGTTGTTCGGCTGGTATAAGCAGTATGCTGGGATGCCAATAAGAGCTAAACAAATCATCGTCAACAATGAACGCTGCCACTTTTCTCATTATCTAGGAACATTTACTGGTATATTATCTGTGCTCAGGAGGGAGGTTCTGTCTGAATTTGCTTCATGGGGAGATCTGTGCTCTAAATGTTTCAAAGCAGCCTACTGAGTTACAATGAGGTTGCAGTGCAGTACACCAAGTGAGAGCCACAATTGCCTTAACAATTTTGTGTCCTTACAGCCAGTGTTAATTCTGTCTTGTTCTCTCTGTAAGCAGCCTTTTTGGTTGCATGTTTTCTGAGCCTCACGATTTTATTTTATATTGTACAGAGAATGAGATAATAGAAATGGGACTCTGTTTTGATGTTTCTTTAATTTTCCTTCATCTACTTGTTAATAATCATTTACTTTGTCAGTTATTTACACTGTCATTTCTATTTTGTTGCAGTCTGTGATGCTCCTCTTGCACAGTCAGCGCCGCTACATTTTTGAATATGACCAATCAGATTACCTGCTCTCAGTCACCATGCCTAGTATGGTGCGCCATGGTTTGCAAACCATGCTTTCAGTTGGGTATTATCGCAATATCTACACCCCACCAGACAGCACAGCTACTTTCATACAAGATTTTACCAGAGATGGACGACTTTTGCAAATACTGTATCCTGGAACAGGACGCAGGGTCCTTTACAAATACACTAAGCAGTCACGACTATCAGAGATTCTTTATGATACTACGCAAGTTACATTTACATATGAAGAATCTTCTGGGGTTATTAAAACAATACACTTAATGCATGATGGATTCATCTGCACCATCAGATACAGACAAACAGGTTTGTTATAAGTATCAGTATTTTTGAAGGGCAGTACAATCACCTCTGTTAAAACTTTGGCCCTTGATCCTGCAACTACTGCCTATCTGGCATACAGTGTGAAGTAAAGCTCTCAGGTTTTTGTTTCAGTGGAAAATATGTCTTGTCTGTCTGTCCACGGTTTTATAAAAGCTATCCTATTTGAAACACGCAGTACTCTTGTTATGATTTGCTATGAAATGGTTCTCATAATATTTGATTATTTTTATTCACTGATATTTGGAGATATGCAAAATAACAAATCAAGTTGCTTTACTGTTTGCATTTTCAAGTTTCCCAGTCATAACAAATTCAAGGAAATTTATTTATATTAGGAATGTGTTAGCTGTGTTAAAAATAAATTCAAGATAGTACTAGCTTATAAGTAAGTACATGAAAATCGTAAATTTGAAAAAAATATAACTAGTTTAAAGACTATTAATAAGTACTACAGGAGTGTCTGTGCACTAAATAAATCCATGAGAGAAAAAGTTAATTTTCTCACTTAAAGATGTTATAGTCAAATAGCAGTAAAACTTTGGAATACATTCAGATTAACATCTTTTCTTTCCTTATTATGTATATTAAACATACTAGGGGCCTAATTCATTTTTTTCTTCTTTTTTTGTTTTATTTGCAATATGTAGGTCCACTCATTGGTCGTCAGATCTTTAGGTTTAGTGAAGAAGGCCTTGTAAATGCCAGATTTGACTACAGTTACAACAATTTCCGAGTCACCAGCATGCAAGCCATGATAAATGAAACTCCGCTTCCTATAGATCTGTACCGATATGTCGATGTATCTGGAAGGACTGAACAATTTGGAAAATTCAGCGTAATCAATTATGACTTAAACCAAGTTATAACTACCACTGTGATGAAACACACCAAGATTTTTAGTGCCAATGGACAGGTGATTGAAGTGCAATATGAGATTCTTAAGTCTATAGCCTACTGGATGACCATTCAGTATGATAATATGGGTCGTATGGTGATATGTGATATACGAGTAGGAGTAGATGCCAATATAACAAGGTATTCTTATGAGTATGATGCTGATGGTCAACTTCAAACTGTCTCTGTGAATGACAAAACCCAGTGGCGTTATAGCTATGATCTTAATGGAAACATCAACTTGCTTAGTCATGGAAACAGTGCCCGTCTCACTCCACTGAGATATGATCTTAGAGATCGCATCACTAGGCTAGGAGAAATTCAGTACAAAATGGATGAAGATGGTTTCCTTAGACAAAGAGGCAATGACATATTTGAGTACAACTCCAATGGTCTCTTGAACAAAGCTTACAACAAAGTGTCTGGTTGGACTGTGCAGTACTGTTATGATGGACTAGGACGACGAGTTGCAAGTAAATCAAGTCTAGGACAACATCTACAGTTCTTTTACGCTGATCTGTCCAATCCAATAAGAATAACTCATTTGTACAACCATACTAGCTCAGAAATAACATCCCTGTATTATGATCTTCAAGGCCATCTCATCGCAATGGAGTTAAGCAGTGGAGAAGAATATTATGTTGCTTGTGACAACACTGGCACACCCCTAGCTGTGTTTAGCAGTCGGGGTCAAGTAATGAAAGAAATTCTGTACACACCTTATGGGGATATCTATCAGGACACTTATCCAGATTTTCAGGTTATCATTGGTTTTCATGGAGGACTCTATGATTCTCTTACTAAATTAGTGCATTTGGGTCAAAGGGATTATGATGTCATTGCTGGACGTTGGACAACACCTAATCATCAAGTGTGGAAACATCTGAACACCATCCCCAAACCATTTAATCTGTACTCGTTTGAAAATAACTATCCAGTTGGCAGAATCCAAGATGTTGCTAAGTATACAACAGGTAAAAACATCTTATTAAAAATGCTTCTGGGTCAAGTCCTTATATAGATCTAATGCCATGAATTTGTACACATCAGAGGAGAGGAGTGGACTCAGCTTGCATAAATTTTGGTTGAATGTACTTAACCTCCTACTATACTGTGACCTTTGAGCAAGTCAATAAAGCAAGCAAATAGCTGCTTCTGCCCTCGTTGCTAAGTACTGGAATTAGCAAAAGAGTTGAGGCAGCATTATCTGAATTCCTTTCCATGATATGCAGAAGGAAAGTCTAGTATAGAATTCATGGTAGCTGTGCTCTATGATTAAAAATATATAATTTTTCATTTGGTTAGCCCTTGTAATCAATTTTGGAAACATAGGATTACATTAAATCAGTATTGCACTTTAGTTATTAATATTCTGAGGTTTGGTTAGTTCTTAGTAAAGTATCCAGCCTTACTGGTAGCTGTAAAGGTGGTTCTGATTTCAGTACTATTAGATCCTTGGTCTCCTTTTCCAGTGTCAAGCTCACACTCTTTTACTTCTCCTCACTTTAGCTTCTGGATCACTTTTTCTAGAGATGGGAAATTCAAAATACATTCAGATTCCCAACAGTTACGCGTGCTGTTGCTAAAAATGCTTTGATTTTGTCTTGTAGACATTGGAAGCTGGCTAGAACTCTTTGGTTTCCAGCTACACAACGTGCTTCCTGGATTTCCAAAACCAGAGATAGAAGCTTTGGACACAACGTATGAACTTCTACAGCTTCAAACAAAAACCCAAGAGTGGGATCCTGGAAAGGTTAGCAAAGTCTGCCAATAAAAACAGATGGTCTGCTTGTTAGCTGATTGGACCGTTTCTAAACCTACAATAAGGAATACAGTTAGAAAACACATAGAAAACCCAGGCCCCTATAATCTGAGGGCTGATTTTCAGGAAAATAACAGTTCAATTAATTGAAGGCATTTTTGTCCATCGCCCCGTATTACTTTTATTTATTATTTGTATTAGCATCTAAGATCCCCGGTTTTCATAATTTCAGTATCTTTTTGTGCTATGTGGCATATTCAAAAACAGTATAAAAAGATGTTCTCTACCCCAAATGCATTACAATCCAAAGATTAGACAAAAGGATATAGCTGGATACAAATAGGATGATGGGGAGTATAAGGAAACAATGGGACAGTACTGGTCAGCATGCTATGCAGTGTTTTCAGCACACCAATGATCTAACCTTCGTGAAGTTTATGTCTATGGCCAAGTAGAGTTTTAAGGAGCATTATGAAGGAGGATAATATGTTAGTTTTTTAGATGTTTGTGGGGTGCTTCTCCCAAGCAGAGGGGCAGAAAGTAAGAAGCTGCTTGTTTGAAAATATAACGAGCTACATCTTTCATGTACTACTTACTGAAATATTAAATGCAAATGACATCAACAGAGCTTCAGTTTTTATTGGACTGATGCCAAAATGAAGAGTGAAAAAAGTAGCAAAAATATTAGATCTTTAAGTGTTTCCCTTTGTAAAAAAATGTTCTGTAGCAGAACAGATTTTTTTTTGAGGCTTAGAGTGGTGATGTTGGTTTTGTTTATAAAGCATTTTTAGTAGTAGGTTTCAAACCTGCCGTAGGCCTTGTCTTCACTTAAAACTAGCCATGTTTCAGTAATTGGTGGCTAGCAGTCAACTGTACCAGTGCAGATCTCAGCTATTCTCTGGGCAGACGCTCACGTTCAAGATTTGGTCCTTATTCAACCTCTGTTAACAAATCACTGTGATTTTACAAAATAAGGTAGAACAGAAGGCACTGTTTCTCTACTGCCTTTCACATTGTCTTGCACATAAAGTGCATGTCAAATGCTACCAGACCAAATTAATAGCATTTTACACTCACTTGGGCCAGGTGCAAATGACTGTGGAAGGAACAAAGTGCTGAAGATTCAGGCCAACTAATTTTAGGGCTCTACACATGCAAAACTCCCCCTGAAGTCACTCAGATCTTATGGTGACACTGAAATAGTATAGGAATGGGCATCGTAAAACAACATGAATGCATAGATGTCAGAGGGGGTTTGCCTGAGTAAGGACTGCATGATTTGGCACTAGATCATAGGTACCTTTGTGGACTCCATTACTGTAGTCTGAATGGCTCAGTATCTTTAACATATTCATCCTGAAGGGATGGGATTATTTGGATCCAGACATTCCCTTGCCTTTTTCTTTTTCTTTTCTTTTCTTTTCTGTGCTCCCTTTTAGAGATTCATGTCTCATGCTTACACTGAGGGGTGAGAGAACTTCCTGTGGGGACCTCATTTCTTCCCTCTCCTTCTACACTGAAGGGCTGGGGAGCAGAAGCCTGCACCCCTTGTAAGACACATCCCCATCCTGACCACAACCTTTCAGCATGGTCCTACCCATTTCTCTTGCACCAGGAATTTTCACCAAGGTTTCTTTCTGTCTGGGGAGATACCAATATCTAATGAATGCATTCTTCTTTTGATGCTTGGCACTAAGGGTCCAAGAGAGAGTAAACAGTACAAACAGGCCACTGTAGGGTTTATTACTATAAATTTGTGTTGTTGCTACAGCACTACAGATGTACATAATGCTTTACAGATAAATTTAAAGAATCAGTTCCTACCCAGAGGAGCTATAGATATCAGTCAGAACTTTGTGTCATATTTTACTACACTGAACGGTATAAATTCTTTTACTTCATACTGTGTCATTGTTTACCTTTCCAGACTATCCTTGGTATTCAGTGTGAGCTGCAAAAACAACTTAGAAATTTTATATCCTTGGACCAGCTTCCTATGACCCCCAGGTACAGTAATGGGAGGTGTCTCGAAGGAGGAAAACAACCCAGGTTTGCAGCCATTCCTTCAGTTTTTGGAAAAGGTATCAAATTTGCTATTAAGGATGGAATAGTGACTGCTGACATTATAGGAGTAGCAAATGAGGACAGTCGGCGCATTGCTGCCATCCTCAACAACGCGCACTATCTAGAGAACCTGCATTTCACCATAGAAGGGCGAGATACACACTACTTCATCAAGCTGGGGTCTTTGGAAGAGGACTTGGCTCTAATAGGCAACACTGGAGGCCGACGCATTTTGGAAAATGGTGTCAATGTCACTGTGTCTCAGATGACGTCTGTGATAAATGGGAGAACTAGACGGTTTGCTGATATACAGCTCCAGCATGGTGCTTTGTGTTTTAATGTTCGATATGGGACAACAGTTGAAGAGGAAAAGAACCATGTCTTAGAAATGGCCAGGCAGAGGGCAGTAGCTCAAGCCTGGACTAAGGAACAAAGACGTTTGCAAGAAGGGGAAGAAGGCATTAGGGCATGGACAGAGGGAGAAAAACAGCAGCTTTTAACCACTGGGAGGGTACAAGGCTACGATGGATATTTTGTTTTATCTGTGGAGCAGTATCTAGAACTTTCTGACAGTGCCAACAATATTCACTTTATGAGACAGAGTGAAATAGGCAGGAGGTAACAAAGAAAACCTCTGCCTTTGCGTCACCAAAGACTGCCTGTTTTTAAACATAAAACAGTTTATTGTATTGGTTTTTCTAGATCAGAACTCTGTATATACAAATATAGAGGAAAAACATATCCAACTGCCTTTAAATGTGACAGAAGATGGTATTTTAATATTGTTTGTTTAAATGCTGAGAGAGATGACAGTGAAGATTTTTAGTTCTTGTGTGGCAGTATTCAGAATTTGAGAAGCAGAGTTCAAATGGTTCAACAACATAACTGAGAGAGGCACCCCTTTTGTTTAAATGGCACGCACATGCAGAATGTTTAAGAATTCAGTCTGCTCTGTTTTTGTCTTCAAGATACAGCTCTTCTTTTTAATTAATAACTCACAGTTAATTAAAAAGTTTATAGGGTTTGATCCTGCAGCCCTTACTCACCTAGGTAATCCTTACTTCTATGAGTTGTTCCACTGATATCAATGGGATGGCTCACCCGAGCAAGTGCTGCAGCACTCTGGTTAGAGCCTTGTTATCAACACATTTCATTTTCCATGACTATGACGTTCCAGACCTGAAAACGGGGGTAACTCAGTCGGCATCAGATCCAGTAGTACAGAATGGGTGTCCCATACTGCATTTATCTTCACTCATCTGTAACCTTCTCTCAGTGAGAAATGTTATGTTGTGTAACATTTTGTATGTGGCAGTGTTCTGTGATTCTCTCCCTGAGGGCTTCAGTCAGATCCAGGTTACACTGGATTCTGCTAATATAACCCCAGGCACAGAAACCAAATGTCTGAAAGCCCACCTGACTGAGTGTTGCAGCTGGACAAGGTGGCATAACTAGCCATCACTGCTCTAAAACTGGACAGAACAGTGCACAAGGGTCTGACCCAAAGCCCCTGAAGTCAGGAAGAGATTTTCCACTAGATCAGGCCCTGATTCAGTGCACTACTATCAATACTTCTGTGGACCCTCAGTGAAACTTAAAGCCACTCTAGTGGAAGGATTCACATGCACCCCCCGTGCCAGTGAGGGTGAAAAAAGCTCTGTCTCATTATTGAAAATAGCAACCTTTGTGTTCACTCAAGAGGGATGTTCCATTCATGATTCATTTGTAAATTGGAGTGGTATCAGTTTTTCATCGCCACCTTAACCTCATCTCACATTAACAATTCTGCTGTATGACTCAATGCGTATGTGTGAAGAAGACGGGTGGATCAGAATGCGATGAATCTAAGTGTGGCTAGTAAGTGTAGGACATATGAGGGATGATTCTACACTCTTTTGGCTCTGTCTGCAGAGCACATAGCAAAGCATTAAAATAGTAGAGCGGGAGTTTTCTTTCACAGGTATCGTGAGTTGTCAATGTAGTGATTTCATTGCAATGTGTATGGTCCTTTTTTTAAGCCTGTCATTTTTGAAGGATCTAATTGTCTAGTGTGGATTTCGCGTGCAAATTTTCTTTGTTAATTTCAGAAAGAATTAGAATGTTCTTTTAGAACCTATGTATCTGTAATGATAACATTGCACATTTGTATCAAAACACATGTAGTAAATATAGTCCAAGAGTCTCTGTCCATATCTACCTTTGCCAAAAGTAGGAGGTTTTGTTCGGTTTTTCCTATTTCCTTTTGTTTTGGGGCAAGTGGAACAAACTGTACTAAACTTAGAGATGAGCCTGAACTGGAGCATCAGATCTGAATCCATCCAAACTTTGGGGAAGTTTGTCTCCAGCTCACAACTTCACAACTTGCACCTCCCTTTCTGGATTCAGTATAGCTCTCTGCTCCCATTGAACTCAGTGGCTCCTTTCACTGGTGCAGAAGCAGGCCTAATGATGAACTGACTTAGAAGAATGCCTTCCCACACAACTCCAAGCTCAGGAGAAAGTTGGATTGAAATCCAGATCCAGACATTGTGATTGGGTTCATCACTAATTAATGTACAGTACTGGCAGCTGATCAAATCTGATATTGATAACTCTGATCTCTAATTTCCCATAAAAATCAAGAAGAATTTGAATACCTCCACACCAGCCTAAAAATGGATTTTCTGGTCCTTAAGCCTCTGATGTTCTTTTATTCAATGGAAAAATGATTTATGACCTGTATATAGACAGTGCATTCATAAATGTGATGATGTATTTTATCACTGATCCAAGATGTCAATATTAGAGTCTATTTTACTTATATTTTAACCAATTATACTTTTTTGCAATTCACTAATGTATCATTTTCAAACTGCTTTAAATATCCATTATAAACAATCATTTGAAGCTCTGACTTGATAGTAAATTACCTTGAACTGTGCATTTCTAATATGTAATACCTATTTAGTTAGCTTGTGCCTTTAGTTTCTTAAAGTTATATTTGTATTATATGCAGGAAATGCACTTTGTCTTACCTATAGCTATGGTTTTTAATACTGCCTTGATTATTATTGTTCTCATTATTATGCCAAAAGGTCAAAGAGTGAAATGTATTACAAGTTGTCTCTGAAAGCAGGTTTGGCATTTTTCCAGTTCATGAACAGAAATTTTAAGATACATTTTTGGGCAGTGTTTCTTATGAAAATATGGATGTATAACCAAATGACATTACATTGTCCCTGTATTCTCGTGGTATAAGAAAATGTCTTCATCATGTCTGGTTATGAAGTTTAGGAAAATTAAAATGAGTGTCTTTTTTAGGTGAAAGTGGATAGCACTTCTAAAGCAAGTGACATGTATTTATTAATATGAGAACACTGGAGGCCAAAGTTACACTTCCACACACAGGCCAGGCACCAATTAAGAGAACTCCAGCAACGGAATAGAGCTAGGTGATATTATTCCATAATAATCTCTGACGGAGGCAAGGAATATTTGTCTCCATGTTGGTTTACTTTTTAATGGCTAAGCCAATTTTCTTAGTAGCATTTTGGTTTTTTTTTAATTTTGCCCTAGAGTGTAGGAGACCTAAGTGACAAAAACACTAAACAAAACAAAATCACATGGACTTTTTTGTAGTCATTCAGCTTAAGAAAAATGCTGGTTGCATTCTGCATTATGAGCATGGTTCTAAAAGTAATGAATAGATAAATAAATAAATCAACAACAACAACAAAAAACCCGCACAAATGCACACACTATCTTGTAGCAAAATACCTACCATGAAAAGATGTTATATTTTTATTACAGCAAAATAACAGTATGTAAAATGTTTCCTTTGTTTTCATGTTTATTTAGAAAGCTAGACCATTTCAAAGATGTATAACTGTGTATGTAGAACATAGCCAAATATATACAAACTGGACAATGTGCAACTCAGTGTACACATTCTAGCTGTTTAGTTTGAAAATCTTTAATGTCCTCTCAGTTGTATGCTAGTTAGAAGCTTTTAAAAAAAAAATCATGTTTTCATGCACTTTGAGAAGTTTTGTTTTTACAAGACCTGCACTTATTCCTGTTCACCAAGCAAAGTGTTATAAAGAGATATGTCTACAAAGGTAACTATAATGGTGATTAAATGTTACTGGAAGCCAAGGTACAGTAGCCTAGTCATAGTGGGTTGTAACGAGAGGAGCCTATTAGAAAGGTTGGACTATATTTTAACAGAAGGAGAAAAAAATCTACAGCTTCCTTTCAACATGATTGTCTACATAGTGGAATTCATATCAGCATAATTGATTAGTCTAACATTTCAACATTCAGCTCAGAGTGCCACAATGTTTTTCCCCATCAAAAATAGACAAAAATAAAATGCTGACTGTTATTCAAGTCTGTCCTTTATACAAAGTCTTATCAGGTCAAAAGCCTACTGCGTGTAGAAACTGATAGTTACTCAAGTTCAACTGACTGTGGATTTGTCTTGGCATTTGTCATCTTACATTATTTGTCCAAGAAAATGTGTTTGCCAGTTAACGATATTTCCTTAGACTTAGTGGTGGACTTTAGCCTCTTAATAAATGTTAGTATGTCAGATTGTGTCCTTGATGATATTTTACTTGTATGAACCATGATAGAACATTGAAATTTTACTATTATTCTGGCAAAAACATCAATAAAAGAGAAAAAGAAACACAGCATACAGTATAATCAAATTTCTCTTTAGCTTTCTCATTAAACGTAAAGATGTTTACAGTGTATGCCAAGAGCTTCAGTTTCTACCAAACAACAGTTAGCTGTTCTAATCTTACAGAAATTTTGTTATAATGGCCTGAGCCTTGTTGCTAGGAAACACTAGATTCCAATTTTCTATTCCTGCTCTAACTCCTGTGGCTGAATAGTAACTGGATACTGTACAGGTTTATGTTATATGGCTGCAGTTAAATGGTCTGCATTTTGCTCTGGTTTTTTCAGACCAGAAGCATGCATTTTCTACAACAGCATCATAACATGTTGTAAATATTAAAAGTTAATATATTACGTGTCAATATTTGAAAGAGGAAAGTACTTTGAATATTTCATTTTTAAAAAATAAAGTTACAAACTAATAACTTGTGTGACTTTTTCTTTGCTTATACCAAAGACTTCCGGCTCAGTCTAATTATGCATGAAACCTTTATTTGCAGTAAAGCGCCCTTTAATAACAGTGTGTGGGGGCTCCAAAAATACTGCTGGATGAAAGTAAGCTTGAAATTTGGGCACAGAGATGTAATTTTACTTCTGGTTGATAAAAGTGCCACAATGAAAGATTTCACTATTAAAAAAAAAACAAACAAAAAAAACCTAGTTTAAGAAACCACCCCATACACATACCTGTAGACAAGCAGCAATTCTTAGGTTGCAGGGGAAAGAGAACAAAATGCTGGTTCATAGTGCTACACTTCCAAGATTTGGGTGGTGATGCTGGTAAAAGCGGTGCGAGGGGGATGGGTTAGGTCCATGCTGGGTCTCCACACTTCATGACACATTTGGTAGTATATTGCGACCCTACAGGACACACCAGCCCGCCTCCCCAGGCTGAATCCAGCCATCTCCCTGGCCCTCTGCAACCCATTTACTGCTCTGTGGCAACACAGTAATGTGGCCTGATGCAACAGTTGGGACCCATAAGTCAAACCAAAGAAACTTTTTTGCTAGCCTTCCCCCATGAATGAACCAGAGAGAGCAAGAGGGAGCAGTAATTTGTTGTACAAACCACAGGAGTATGGGGAGGGAGACCCTGCCCAGGCTGGGGTAACAGGAGAGGGAGGGAAACTGCGCTGGCCCATTCAGTGGGGGTAGGTGCGTGATGTGCGAAGACAGACGATGCAAACAGGTTGTCCCGGAGGAGGATTGGGGGCCAATGACACCCTTTATTGCCTACCCCTCAGTCCCTTGACATTTTGAGTGAGCATCGGGGGGGGGGGGCAGGCCTTTCATGCTTGAGAATATATAAAAGCGTACATTTATAACAATGCCCTAAAGACCCTTTTGGATTAACACCCAAGCAATGACTATTAGTAACTGTGGTGAATATAATTAGCCCTGCCCCTGTTGTTGTTTACATGTTTAGTCAGTGGTGCACAGGCATTTAACTTTGCAGCAAGTTACTTTTGTCAGCACAATGCCTAGATACCTATTGACCAAGCATTTAGCAAAGGAAGGGAGCAGTGAGAAAGTTGGCTGGTCTTTCACAGGAGACAAAGACCAGGTGCTTGCAGCTACATTTCTTCCACTGTGAAAAAGGGAAAGGGACAGTAATATATTTCACTAAATTATAATTGCAAGAAGCAAAGGCTGGGTGCCCACACAGCCCCCCCCCCCCACTTTACCATAATATCTGTGGCTCACACTAAGACCTAGGGGCTCAGTTAGTAGCCCAGCATCCAGCTTAAATTTACAGTCCTGCACATGCCTAGTGACACCTGAATCAAAGGGAAACAGGAGGAGGGCGCATGTGCCAATGGGGGGGGGGCGGGTGACCATGTGAGTCTGGGGCAGCAGAACAGACAAGGGGGCTGGTAGCATGCTTAACGACTAACAAATTTAGCCCACGGGCTTTCAGACTGTGCCCCATCTTCAAGCCTGTGCTGTAGGGGGATGCTACCCATGCAAGTTCATGCGATAAGTAAAATGGCCACCAGCTGCCTTGTTGGGCTGGGCCAGTTGCCCATAAAGCAACAAGCTGATGACAGGGTGACCCAACTGGGGAGCCCAGAAAAAAAAAACAATGAAACTGGGGTGGGCACATAACCCCCGCTTTTTTGGCCTTCTGCCAGGGGCCGGCAGCAGGGGCTGAACTGTCACGGCCCAGGCAGCATGCTAGGGCCACAAGCCTGTCTGCGTGCGAGCTGGCATGACACGGGTTGCGTGGGTGGCAGCTGCCTGATGCATAAACCTGGGGGGGGGGGCCAAGGCTGGGCCAGGCAGTGGGGGGGGGGCAATAAAGCGCTCCTGCACCCCCCCCCCACCAGCACGCACTGGAGGCTTGGGGTACTGGGTGCCACAGTGGGGGGCAGTGGCCAGTGGCACAGGGTGCTGCCACCCAACTGGTGGCCAAGACTTGACGCTGTGTGCAAACAGGGACCTGCCCCCCCCACCCCAGTGGTGGTAGCCACCCACTCCCTAACCCAGCTGCCCTAGGGGGGGGGGGGGGGGGGGCGGGCCGGGCACCAGCCCCCCCCCCCCCCAATCACTGCCCTGGTGTAGGTACCCACTTCTTCCCACAGCCCAACAATGCCTGATGCTGCAACCCTCAAGACATGCACACCTAGGTGTGTCAGGGGCTGCCCCAGCCTTGCACCACTCCTGAGGTGAGGACACACACACACTGCCTGGGACATGGGGGGATGGCGGGGGGGAGCCACGCACTGGCAGCACCTCAGCTGACGTAACAGGTACGTGCCACTTTGCCTGATGGCGCAGGGCAGCCAACACAGGCCAGCCAATAGAGGCGGCAGCTAATGACGGCCCCCTCCTCCTGTGTGCAGGGGGGGGTGGCCCTTGGTTTGGGCCCATGACAGGCATACACCCGGGGGGGGGGGGGGGGGGGGCAGTGCGCTCTGAGACTCTAGCAGGCTACAGTGCAGCAGACCTGCCTGCTATCCCAAATGGTAGAGAGTGCACTTTGGTGCGGGTGGGGGCGCTGCCCACCCCAGGTAATCTCTGGGTCATGTACCAACTCTGGGCCCCCCAGGCATGCAACCACTTAGGAATGCCCTGGTCCTAGCCAACCTGCCTCCATGTAGTCCCCCCCCCCCCGGTAGGATGGGGACAGAGGCACAGGGCAATAGTTTTTTTGCTACTATAAATTACCAGTTGGATCCCTAAACCTTTCCCTAACTAGACCACACAATCTAGCCTGCACCACTAAGGCTATGTCTGCACTTTGCGGGCTAGGTCAACTTAACCAATGTCAACCTAATTAATTCATGCTAAAAATTAATATTTCAAATTAAGTTAATGCAAAGTAACACAGCCAAACTAGCCTGCCCATGCACAGGCCATGGAAGGGCACATCCAGTATGGGGGTGCTGGTGCATAGGGCAAGAAAAAAAAAAAAGTCAAGCTGTGTGTAATTCAAACTAACTGTTAGTTTAAATCAACACAGCAACATTGGGTTATGTCAACAGTCTGAATTTACATTAACCTCATTTCGAATTTAAGGGTTTTGGTGGTTTTTTTTTTTTTTAATTAGCTTTGAACTAGGCTTTCCTTAGTTCGAACTGAGGGAACTCATTAGCGCAAACCACTACTTTAGGTCAATTAAGCTTCCTTAATACACACTAAATTGTAAGTGCAGCCATACCCTTAAAAACCTAACATTCATTTATTGCATGAGGTGTTGCCGGGGGGGGGGGGGGGGGGG